>BSBK01009052.1:0-667500 GCA_027943335.1 Chamaecyparis obtusa
ATATGTATATATATATATGTATATATATATATATGTATATATATATATATATGTATATATATATATATATATATGTATATATATATATATATGTATATATATATATATATGTATATATATATATATATATATATGTATATATATATATATATGTATATATATATATATATATGTATATATATATATATATATATATATATATATACCCAATCTAACTCTAGTCATCTACCCGATCTGCAATCATCTTTACTCCACGTGAAGAGGACTGTGATGAACCATCATACTATGTCTGGTCCTGAGTGCCCTCATCCTCCTATAAATTTTCAAAAGATCTCATCAAAAGACTATTAAAAAATTCACTTAAAAAATAATTAATATAAATTTGAACATTTAATATTTTACCATGCGTCCATGCTCAGTAATGCCATTAGTGGGGCATGAAGGTCCTCTCTCAACTACATCAGAAGTGGGTGCACTGAAGTCTTGTAAAAACAAACATTACAAAATTTTAATAATTCGGGTATAAAATATTTAGATACACAATATTAATATTAATTTGAACATTTAAAAATTTACCATATGTCTAGTCTCATTAATGCCCTCAGTGGGACATGGAGGTCCTCTTTCAACTACATCAAAAGTGGATGCAGTCATGTCCTATAAAAATAAAAAGTAAAAAATTTTAATAATTAGGTGTAAAAGATCTAGATACACAATGGACATTGGAAAATTACTTTTAATCATGACCTCAAAGGACAGTGTCGATGGCTACATTTGGCTTAATCCTATAGCCATGCCAAGAATCATGGTGGTGTCGACCTAAAAAACATATATAAAGCATGAATCAAACTTATACTACATACATAAATTATAAAGTATATATAACTTGACTATAAATTTATGGAATAAAAGCATGTACATTACCTGTGTGTGACACGTAGCTAATGTCACTGATGAGTCAAGACGTAAATGTGATTGTGCAACATGAGATAATCCAAAAGCCTACAATTGCAAAAAAATAAGTGTGAATCAAAGTTGTACATAAATTAGTAAGATATAAACACTTAAAATTACTCAATGAAAAGCATACTACAAGTATATGCGACTGACTCTTGGTGACTGGTGGGGAAGAGAATGAAGGACTACCAATATTAGTGTTACGTAGAGACCTTAAAAAATCACAAAAAATATGTCAAACACATTATCAATCAAAGTTTATTTTTTTTAAAGTTTAAATGTATCAAGATCAAAGTGCATACCACGAACAGGGCACCGAGATGTCAAGGTGTGGATGTCATATGATGACGTCTAATGAATGATCAAGGTTCAACCCTCCTCTGTTCACCAAAAAAATCCACATGTTATGGTTCATAATTGTATAAATATTAAATTTAATATTGCACTATATAAATTATAATTAAATTTACCTCTGCAGGATGATCATCGTCCACATTGATAAAATCAACATATGATGTGATATCATCTCCAACATCACCATGTGCACCACCATCATCATTAGTATATCCACCATGGGTAGCATGGGAAGCATCAAGCTCAGTCTAGGGACCCCTACATATATCCCCACAACTTGTGCAAACATGTGCTATGTTGGGGACAGTCCTCACCTGGGTCAAGTGTTGTAACAAATTTCCCGTAAGGGCACTCAATGAACTGAGAGTTGACTGCACTGCTCGATGATGGACAGGTGCAGGAACTACAGAAGAAGGAAGAGGAACAAGGGGCTCATTGCACACACTATTTCTAGTTCTAGCGCTCAATTTGGCCCCTAGCCTTTCCTATGGCATGCCCCGACCAACCACCTAGAATGCTCTCATGTCAAAGTAATTGGGTTTCCTACCCAATTCAAATTCAGCCCATATTTTTTTCAAAAAATAAAGGGGGACCTCATGATTAGCATGTGGTGGATGGTCAAATACCATCCACTAAGACTCCCAAAAATGCTCTGCTATACCAGGGTGCTGACACCATCTAATAGAAATATGTGGCTTCTTGCCAAGTATCTCCTCACCCATTTTATGATTCAAAAAATAATGTGTCATATCACTTTTTATCATTTTTAAATTATTGACCTCTTTATAAGAGAGTTTGTTAGCATAATATCCACGCATACTCTCCCTCGATGACTAAAAACTATGAAGCTTGGAGTGTAATGTATGTATAGACTCTACTATGCCTTGCATGAAATCTGCAAGGCGTAGTAGCTGGGCCGATGGATGGGGATCATGCCTAATAGTACTTACATCTCTCATTATGGACTCTACATTTCTCCTAATACTATCTCTCAACTCAATAGGTGGAGGTGGAGGTGGAGGTGGAGGTGGTGGTGGTGGTGGTGCATGATGACCTATAAGCTCATCAATGTTAAAATAATCCATATTTATAATATATGTACATATAAAAACATGAAAATTTACAATTAAGATACAAATTACATTTTACCTTACAAAGAATGACTTAAATAATTAAAAATTAACAAATAATTTAAACATTTTACCTTACAGAGAGAGAGAGAGAGAGAGAGAGAGTTTTTCTTGTTTTAGAACTGTGTGTAGGTTTACGTTTTTATATAGGTATAATTTTTTATTTTAGTTATGTGTAGGTAAATATTTATTTTTCTACCTATGGTTTGTTATTTTATTTACATTTCTTAATTTATGTTTTGGTTTTCTACTTAGGGTTTCATAATCCAATTGTGTCTAGGTTTACATTTTTGTTTTACTGCCTAGGGTTAAATTAAAAGTTTTAACAGTTGTCTACTTTGGTATGATAATTTACAAAGTAAATTAAAACTAAAAAGAACTAACTAAAAGATAAAATATAATAAAATTTATACAATAATTTACAAAACAACATTAAACTACATTTTTTAATTAAAAATAACTTGAAACTACAATTTTTAATGAAAAATAATTTTAAAAAATAGTATGTACCTGGAACAGGAGAAAAACAGTTGAGGGGGTCAGCAGGAGAAGCTAAAACAAGCACTTGAGCTCTACAAAAATATAATCCCATTTTTGATGTTGTGAAAATGACATGGAAAATTCTTAAAACAAAAAAATAAATAGATTTACAAAACGGGCACCTGATTTGTAAAAATCGGGCACCCATTTTGCTTTAGGTGCCCGATATAAAATGGGCACTCGAATTTTAAAGGGGCGCCTAAATTTTAAATATGGATTGGGCTCCCGAACCTAAACGGGTGCCTGATTTTTAAATATGGATCGGGCTCCCGAACCTAAATGGGCACCCAATTTTTTAAAAATGGGTGCCTATTTCTTATGCCAAAAATTATTGGAAGTGAACTTTCATGGAATTGGTACCCAACTTTGTGCATTGAACTTGCATCCTTAATTTGTTGGAGATGTCACACTCAAAGTTAAATAGGAAGAGGACTATTGAAGGTGTAGAAGTCCAAGAGAGGCAAACAAAATGCAGAAATATATCTTCATACTTTGGCTGGGGTAGACAGAATGGTGTTGGTAAAAGTGAGGAAGGTACATCATCAGAGGAACTTGTACAACTTCAAGGTTCTCAACCTACACAAGAGTCTATTCGACAAATTGGGGAACATAATAAATCTGGTGATGAAGTTGCGGAACCTGATATCTCTGATGAAGATGACCTTGAAGAAGGATTTCAAGTAAATAAATAGAGTACCAGGATGATTTGATTGACTTCAATGATGATGATGGTTCAATTAACAGTAACACTAAAGGGAGAGGAAAATCAAATGGAAAAATTGATCGTCAATGGGAGATGTCCAAGAGATTTAAATTTGATTGGGTGAGAAAGTATCTATTCATTGAACCCATGGACAATCCAATTATAGGTGAGCCGCCAATAGAATGTGGATGTAATATTTTTAGTTGGTAGTATAAAAAGGAAAATTGGTTGCAGCTTAAACTAGACACCATAGAGAAACATGTTGGTAAAGTTTATGAAACTGAAACTATAGATGGAAAGGAAATAAAAGTGGTAAGATATAAAACAAAGGATTAATATCAACATAAAATGAATTCTAAGGAATATTATTTGTCTCATAAATTTAAGAGGAAGCCTGGTGAGATTCAAGGTTCTATTAATGTTATTTTTGTAAAATAATGTGAAGTAGAAGAATACGGAAAAGTTGTTCAATTAAGTAATGTTTTCCATATTTTGAGAAGAGGGCATCCAATGATAGACTATCCAGAAATGAGTGGTTTGTTACACTTTCTAAAAGTTCCTAACTATCCTATCACTCATTGGTCAATAAACAGTGGATGGGAATGGGAAAGTTGTATTGCCCAGGTTGAAATAGAGGATGTACAAAGAAAAATAAAAGAGTCAACCTTGATTGCATTTTCCTTAGACAAAGTTACAGGAATAGATAATACGTCGTGGGTATGCATGCATGTTTATACTATACAGAATAATGTCTTCCAACAACATCTACTAACTATTGCAAAATTGATGGATAATGCGATATCAGAAACTTAATTTCAATTAGTAAAGAGAAATTTAATTACATATGGAGGTATGGATGAATTGACAATAGCAAAGAACTTGATCTATGTTGGAGCAGATGGAGCTTCAGTAATGCAAGGTCATAGGAATGGTCTTTGCACAAAGATGCAGGCTTCTTGTTCACCAAATGTTGTTGGCATTCACTGTATGGCCAATAGGATGAATCTTGCTTTTAGAGTTGTGAAGAAGTTTCCTTTAGTAAATAAGGTTGAAGATTTAGTAAGAGAACTGTACTCATATTTTTGTCGAAGTCCCAAATGTTTTAGGGAATTTCAGCACTTTTCTGATGGAATTACCAATGGAAACAAGCTTCTTAAATATGTTGATACCAAATGGCTCACTTTGGATTGACCACTGCATCGAGTTTTTTCTGAATATCAATCTTTGATTGGACTTATGTATGAAAATCACAAAAATGTAGAAAATTAGAGATGTGGTGACCTGCTTCGGAGGTTAAGCAATATAGAGGCACTTTTGAATTTAGCATCTCTTCTTCCCATGCTAGAAGAAATGACGTTGATTATGAAAAAAGCATAGAAAAGAGCCATGTATATTGCAGAATATCCTCAGTTGCATAGAATTTCATGCATGGCCCTCGATAATCTCTATCAAAATGACCCAAAATTATCTGATGAAAAATTTGATCACTGGCGGAAACTAACAAATTTGGACAGTCGTGATAATTATTTAAAGATCATTGAAAATGGATAATTATGTGTCTATGTAAGGGGGTTTCAGATGCAAATGTAATTCATTTCCACAAAGAAGTGAGCTACAAGAGTTACAAGGGAAGATTTTACCAAGATCATCGAGTCTATAGCAGCTCATGCAAGAGACGTATCCTATAAGGTTTCCTCTGAAATAAGATCATGATTCCCATATGAAAAACTGCTTGAGGCCATGGAAATTGTGTTTCCTCAATATTGGTGCTTAAATTGTAAGGAAGATTATTATAATAGGTTGTTGACTTTGATAAAGGAATTTTGCAAATCTGTAGAATTCAATGGAGTGACTATCAATGGAATTTTAGATGAGGCTCTTCTTAGACAGTAATCAGGCACTTTTTCAAGGACTATGAAGCATCAATATCAAATAATGCATAACCCGCATGAAGAGGGCTCGGTAACAAGGATTTGGACAGAACTAAAACAAAAAAATTGTTGCGTGATGAAATTTCATATGTCTTCAAGCTTGGTGATCTATGGCAAACCATGATACTGGGTTCAGTGGAGGATGAGAGAGTTTTCAGTGCTTTGGGCTTCCTAAAATCAAAGCTAAGAAACAAACTAGAAAAGAATTTTGAAACATGCATGAGGGTCTACACATCTAGGTATGATGTCAATACTTTTCTTTATCAAAAAGAAATTGAAATCTGGAAGAAAAGATGCAAAAGAAAAGCATTGCGCAACAATATTAACCAATCTCTGACTCTGAGTGGAACAACTACAAGTGGCGATGGGATTGGGTTTCATAGAAGCAGACGTTAGAGTGAAGAACACACAAACAAAAATGAAGAGAATAATGAAGGAACCGGAATACCAAAATTAGATGATGATGACGACATTGAGATGAATTGGAAAATTTAGGAAATTTTTGCTAAATTAGCAGTAGCAATCAATAGGTATTTTTTGAACTTATTAACTACTATATCCTATCATTCAATGTTCATTTTAGAAAAGTAAGAATGTATTCTTTTTCATCATTAAAATTTGAGAATAAAGAGTATCATTACTATAGTTTTTATCGTATCATCAATGATCATTCATATTTGAAATTATTGAATGAAATTTTGTGTTCCAATAGTATATAATAGAGTAAATCAACTAAGAATAACTGAAAAAAATAGAGTAACTCAATGCACATTAAATTGGAAAACATGAAAATTAGATAGAGCACAATTTGTTTTGTATTCATTTGCAATATATTACAATTTATAATAGTTCAAAATTCAGAGAAATGTTTGTAGGATAATCCAAACATCCTCTCATGGTAGAACAATTTGATTCATAGTATAGTCACACTCCTGCAACTTTGTTAGCAATTCATATTTAGAAGTGTGACTTGACATCATTGTTGCTTCTAAAACTCCATTCAAAGTTCTCACTGGCTTGATGAAATCCATGAATGTATCAGGAGATATGTCTGTAGGAAGAAAGTGTAAATCAGTATTTATTTTTTCCTGCAACCTTATTTTGTAAGTTTCTCTTCCAATGAACTTATTTGCATCAAATCCCTTAGGCAAACCAAGACTTTCCAAATTCTCTTTTCTTTGTTCCATCTTTGTGATCTTCTTCTTAGCTTTGTTATCCAATTCTCGTGCTTCCCTTAGCTTCTCACATTTTTTAATGATACTTGATACCTTTACTGAGGCATCAAGGTGGGTACTAATTCCCTTGTTTGATAGATAACTATCACTCTTACTGTAGAGTTGTTGCATAAAATCTTTTACATTCTTTTCTTTCTTGACAAAATCCATGTTTTGTTCAATGTTGTTATGGAGCTTCCAATAACATACTCTCATACTTTGAATCATTTCAAACCACTCACACAAGCTATGAAACATCCCCAATATTTGGCCACAAATGTGTTCTTTTGTAATCTTTACTAAATTATTACTAGTATTTGTTAAAGTTTGAATTGTATTATTTGCCTTCTTTAGTTCTTCTACCATTTTTTCATAAATATTTTTCTCTTCCAATACTTTGTGTTCCCAATGATTGGCTTTATCCGCGTGAGAGTCCAATTGCTTTTTCAATTCCCGATTGGAGCCAACATTACTCTCCACAGTTTTAAATAACTTTTGTGAAGTGACTCTTTCTTCCTTTGTTTTTTTACTACTTTCTGCCAATTTTCCCCTCAGTTCCTTCAGCTTTTCCTACACCTATTCCTTCAGCTTTGCCTACTCCTATTCCTTCACTACTGCCCCCACATGTTCCTACTCTGTATTTGCTCATGTAGAGGCTGATTTTTTAATCTTTTTCTATAATTCTTTTAAACTATTTCTGAAGCTTTCCTCTTTTCTTTTTCATTGGCAATGTCTTCCTATAACTTTTCTATATTTTTCTTAAGCTTACTTTTCTCTCTCTCTAGCTTTAACAATGCATTGTAGACCAATTGGTTCTCAGACTTTGACACATTGATTTTGTCAACATTTTTAACTTTGGAAAAATCCATTTCGAGAGTGCTAACTTGAAATTTAGATGGATCTATCTGACTCTCTGGTGGGTTTCCATATTTTTTAGGTGGAATAACAACCATGAACTCCATCATGTATCTGTTTTGGTCATATGTTGGAAAAACCATGTAGGATGGAAGTTGTTCCTCTACAGCTGAAATAAGGGGACTAGTCTGCATTGTCTTCTTTATTTCCTTATTCTTGGTTATTGTTTCTGCAAATTTATTATAGAAATCTTTGAAATGAAAATCTAGTGTTGTAGAAGGAATTGAATATTTGAAAGGTGAACCAGATCTTGCAATGCATGTTGATCTAACCAATGTTGTTTGAGGATTTAAACTCTTAGGGGTTTTTGTTGAACTTGAAAGTGAAAATAGTTCTTTAGGATCGAGTGTCAATGATCTGGAAACCTTTTTCTTCTTCACACTATCTTCTTCTATGAGATTCTGTGTAGATTCTACTGGCCTCTTTAGAGAGGGAACTTGTTGTATAACTTTCCTAGTCCCACTGGCACCAGTGCAACTAACAGACCCAATAGTAGTAGATTCCCCAATCCCACCTATGGTAATAGATGTTGTTGTAGGCATAGTGGTTCCTGATGAATCTAATGGGTCCACTCCAACTCCAATCCCAAGGCCGGTACCATCATAATTTTTTTGTGCTTCTGGTGTGATAATTGGCAATTAGACGCCTTCTCTTGTGGGACCCAAACCACCACCTTTATAACCCATTTTTTCAATAATGATTTCCCCTTTTCTATATTTTTCTTTGTGGTAGTCGGTGACTCCACTCTGACTCAATGGAGTAAATGTAATTGGTGAATTATGATCCTCATTGTCTAGATTTTCATCCTAATCACTATTGTCGTATGCCATGGTGGGATGCTCCAAATTCTATAATTTTCTAAACTCTATATCCTCCTCTATGTCATCCAGATCTGCACTGGTCTTTAGTTCACCAAGATTCTTTCTCATACTCCAAAAATTAGTCATTTTCATTCGAGTCCATTTTCTATCCTTACAATCATCTTTTATTTTCTTTGGTATGTTTTTTTTATGGATGAGCATCTTTTTGGTAGAAATTGTAGGACATCCTAGGCTGTACAATACCCTGGTTTATTGATGTCATAATTTGTGATGACAACTGTTCAACTGAAATTTTTTCCTCAACGGAAACTTTCTCCATCTCTTTTGTAACATCATCCCAGCTATCCTTGTTTTTCAACTTCTATAGCAAGTTTGATTTCATGTTGAAATAAGTTTGCAGAGTTCTTATTAGCAACAAGTATTATTTTATTAACATTGAGTGGATCATACTTCAAGTACCACTCTAAATCAAATTAAAAAATTTCTATCAAAAAATTTTCCACTTTGAATACCTTTCTCTCAAATGTTAACCCTCTAATTGAGAAAGACAAGGAAGGGGATATGCTCTTCTTTGACTAGCTAATGAAGAGGCTATCTATTCTCTCTAGTTGTAGTACATATTCTACTACAAACACCCTCTCTATCACATGCATTGGAAGTTTGTGGGGTTTTAGTTCTTATCTATAAAACCTTAGCACAGTGTATTCTTCCATTAAGTACCAGTCAACCAATCAAATTGTGCTTCCAATTTGGATGCAATTCTTACATGAAGAAGACAATCTAGGCATTGGAGTGCATGTTATTTTTTTTTACAATGGTGCCAAAAATAAGTCTACAAAATTACTGTAATTCCTTTTGTTATCATACATCGTTATCTAAGGTGTCTAGGTATATATTGGATTACCTGTCCCCCTCTGAATTTCAAGCTTGTTATTGTTGCTCATTAATATTGTAGCATGCTTTGCTAGCAGAAGATAGCACAAGTATGTTGTGAACCTAAATATCTTAGAATTGCCTCTTTTAATCAATACTAATTTTTCTTGCATCAATTGAACCATGTGCCCAACAAAATTATATCTTGTTGGTTCATTGACACAATGGATATCACAAATCAATTCAAGAATGTTGCTGTATCATCTTAAAATGGAAGCACTTTCATGTTAAGAGCATTTAGCCCTCTAAGTAAGTGGTTTGGGGTCATGTCTAGTGCCTTGAATTGGTCTTTGCATGAATCTAACTTTTTCCCCCTGTTCTGCTTCTCTCTCCACCTGTTTCTAGCCTTTTTTGGCACCTGGTCTTGAGAATTTGAAAACTGCCATCTTAGGGTCAAGGTCGACCTCCTAGGTCAAGCTCGACCTTGACCCTGACCTAGGGAAGGTTTGACCTTGACTCTATGGGAAAGTTGACCTCGACCCTAACCCTGGGTCCAAATTTCAAGTTTTGGAGGTTTCGGGATATCGAGCTTCGAAAAGTTTTATTTTCCCGCTTTTGGGTCAGCTGTTTCAAGTTTCAGAATGGTAAACTCTTAAATTTCATTTAATCTAGGTCCATTTATAGGGGTTAAGGTTAATTGGTAGTTAATTCTCCAATGTCAGCCTTCTCTAGGGGTTTGTGCTCTAGATCACTATAAAAGGAAGCCTTCCTCTCTCATTTTCTCCATCTTCAACCAAGCAATTTCATGATCTTTTCTCCATCTTCAACGAAGAAATTTCATGATCTCTTCTCCATATCTCTCAAACAATAATTCTCAAGAAATGTAACATTCAAGTAAGTATCCAAGCATTCAATTTCTCCATTGAAATTCAAGCATTCAAGCCTTTGAAGGGATTTGGTTCAAGCATTCAAGATTCATCATTCAAACCCTAGATCTAGCCATCATGATGGTGTGATCTTCCTTCAAGATCCTTTGTTCATCTTCAAGATCCATTCATTCTTCCCTCAAGGTCGATTCCAAGCATCCAATCATGGAGGTTTTGATTTACATGTGTTAATATTGTGTTCAAGATTTCATATCAACATACTTGTTTACATTTGAAATACAATTGCATATCTATTGAATATCATAGCTTCATTGCTAGAATTCTCTATTTCAATTTCATTATTAAGGTTGATTCCAAACCAGGGTTTGACTAAGGAAAACCCCTCATCTAAAAAACAAAACCATTTTTCTTGTAGGTATAGGTACATGACAGCGAATTGCAGTTTAGATCTGGATACCCTTTTTGGTGAACTTCCAGGATCCGCAAATAGAATTTTCATCAAACTTGTTTTAGGTCAAGGTCAACCTTCAGTGAGGGGTAATATTATGCCTCAGGGTAAGATTGTGCCCCACTATCTAGGTCAAAGTCGACCTGACTCCAGAAAGATAAATTTTTTATGGGTTTTCTCTGTCTCGGCATTTCCAGTCTGGAGTAGGTTGCAAAATTTCCCAAAATTGTGCACAAACATCAAAAAACAATGATTTCTGCATCAGTATCCTTTCAAGATAAGTATTCATTTTTTATTTAGTTTTTATGTCCATAACATTTTCCATCACATATATTTCACACCCTATCTATTCACATTCACCCCTATCCACATTTTATCCAATTCATTTTGGTGAACCCAACGTACGACAACTCTTTCTTTTTGGTGTTAGATTCCCCTTTGCATTATCTTGTTTGTTCACCTCCATAATTTATTTTTGTGAACCCAACAAACTTAGCCCCTATCTTTTGTGGATTTAGATGCCCTATTGTGTTAGATTTCCCTTTGTATTATCTTAGACAATTTCTACTTTTTTGGTGTTAGGTCTTTTCTTTTCTTGCATCAAGATTAGATTTCTTTTATGCTCTTGCATTTTAAATTCAAGAATACAAAAAAATCTATATATCCAACAAAATTCAAAAATATTTCTTGCATTTCATTTACTATGAAGATTTTAAGATTCTTTGGCGTGTAATTATGTTCCTTATTACCCTTCTTTTAGCATCCCTTTACCATTGTATCATCTTAAAATGGAAGCACTTCCATGTTAAGAGCATTTAGCCCTCTGATTAAGTGGTTTTGGGTCATGTCAAATCCCTTGAATTGAACTTTTCTTAGATCTAGCTTTTTCTCCATTTTCCACTTCTTTTCTACACTTGATTCCTTCATTCTAGGTGAAATTAGGGTTAGGATCCTGAGGATTCTCCTTAAATTCCCTCTTCTATGGCTCTATTTTCTAGGTAGGACTCAAAAATAGGTCCTCCTTGCCTTCATCATGTTCATCATAGGATTTTGTGCCTCTCCCTAGCACTCTACCCTATTTTGACATCATTTCTAGGTCTCTGATCACCCCCGGGACCTCCTATTTCTCACTCTGACTGAGACCCTGAGATCTGTGACCTCAAGGTAAATGATGACCTTAAGGGGTCAAGGACAATCTTGATGGTCAAGGATGACCTTTTCCCTGACCTAGGTCAGGATCGACCTTGTCTTTGATCCTGGGTTTAAGTTTCAAGGTCCCGTGATCTCTAGATGTTGAGTTTCAGAAAGAATTATTTTCCCTCTTCTGGGTCGGCTGTTTTGGTCTCTAAAATAGTAAACTCTTAAATTATATTTACTTTAGGTCCATTCCTAAAGGTTTGAGGCCTAATTGTAATTTAATTCCCCAAGGTGTCCCCTCTAGAGGATTGTGCCCTAGATCACTATAAAAGGAAGCCTTCCTCTCTCGTTTTCTCCATCTCATTCCCTCATGCATCAAGCACTCTCAAGGAGACATTGGTGATCAAGTTTTGGAAATAAATTTCTCTCTCAAGAAAGATCAAGAAAGCATCCATTCTCAATAAATCATCCATTCAAGTCCTCTTCTCCATTCAAGTTCTTCATTGAAGATCAAGGATTCAAGCATTCAAGCCATTGAAAGGATTTGGTTCAAGCATGAAAAATTCATCATTCAAACCCTAGATTTAGCCATCATGGTGGTGTGATCTTCCTTCACGATCATTTGATTCATCTTCAATATTAAGTTTGATTCCAAACCAGGGTTTGACCAAGGCAAACCCCCCAAACAAACAAGCAAAAACCCTCTTTTTATTGCAAGTACAGGTGTAGAACTGCAGATCTGAGCTTGGATTTGGATACCCTTTTCGGTGAACTTTTGAGATTTGCAAAACAAATCAAAGTCGACCTTCAAAATATTAATGTAGCCTTTTAACTTTTATCAGGGTCAAAGACTACCTGCTGTTAGAAAGATAAAAGTTTTCTGGGTTTTCTCCGTCTCGAAATTTCCAGTCCGGGAGAGGTTGTAGAATTACCCGAAACTGTACACAAACACCAAAAATCAGCATTTTCCAAATCTACCCTATTTTGAGGATAGTATTTTCCTTTTAATTATTTCAGATTTCAAGCACATCTTCTTTATAGGGAAATGTAAGGTTTCCTCCTTTATTCATATTCTATTTAGATTGATTCAATTGTCCAATAAGCTTTTGGTTGATCAATTTGGATCTCTCCTTTTGGAATTTAGATTTAGATGTAGATCTCATATTTCCCCCATTCAATAAGGTGATACAATTTTACATTATTCATTTTGGTGAACCCAATACACTTACCCTCCTTTCTTTTGTGGATTTAGATGCCCTATTGTGTTAGATTTGTGGTTAATCTTTTCTTGCATTAAGATTAGGTTTATTTATGCCCTTGCATTTATATTTCAAAAATACAAAAAAATTGCAAAATTCCATTAAAAATACAAAAATATTTTCATTTTTCATGCTTGTAGTGTTACTTTGTGGTCAACATGTATGATGTCTATTTTTAATACTTTGATGAAGCTTTTATTGAAAAAGAGGATAGATCCTTAATGAGGTACATGGAAGTAAGGATGAAAATTGTTCGAATGAGATCTCCATTGATCCTATTCCTATTTCACCCTCCTCCACAACCTCTACAATTGACCTTTACAAAGATGAGTTAGGGATTGATGTTAATTCTTCTCCTAATATATGTATTTTCTATGAGCCTACTTTAGAATACAATTTACCTTCTTTTCCCTTTAGGGATCAAGCTTTAATGACTTATGACACTCCTACAATGCGCTTAACGGATAGGGATGATAATCCTCCTATTTGGGATGAACCTTTGAATTTGGATATTGATTACTCTCTTCCTCATGAAACCATTGTGGATAATCTTCCTATTTGGGATGAACCTTTGGATTTGGATGTTGATTACTCTTTTCCTCATGAAACCATTGTGGATAATCCTCCTATTTGGGATGAACCTTTGAATTTGGATGTTGATTACTCTTTTCCTCATGAAACCATTGTGGATAATCCTCCTATTTGGGATGAACCTTTGGATTTGGATGTTGATTACTCTCTTTCTCATGAAGCCATTATGGATAATTCTACTTATTACGAGGAACCCTTGTATAAATACATTGATTTATCCCCTCCTTGTGAAGATTTTTTTATACAAAAGGATGACATATTCTCTAAAACACACTTCCCTTATGCGAAAGAAGATAACATTATAGATCCTTCACCTCAATTTAGGATTTCTTCTAGCGATGAGGCATTAGCGGAGAAAGATATGAATTCCCTTAATGATCTTCCTCTTAGTGGTGATTTTATGGGAAATCAAGATCCTACCTCACAACATTCTTACCATAATATTACTTATATCTATTCGAACCCTTTTCCAATGACGGTTCCAAGTGTTCCTCCGGTGGTGTCTTCCATTCATATCACTTCCTACACTTTTACCAATGTTCCTAATCTTCCTAATCCGATTCCTAATTCTCCATTTTCTATTCCTAGTTCTTCCCACACTTATGTTGAGGTTTAAACTATGGTTCATGATGTGCAAAGATTCTTCAAAGTACCTTCTCCTTATTATCTGATCCATAAAGATAAAAGAAAAGAAACTTCTCCTTCGAGATTTCTTCATAATTTTACCCCTCACTCTGATATAACATAGATATTTTCTCCTCTAGACTAGGGGGCAAGAGGTTTCTTACTATCTTTTAGAATCCATTATGTTCCTACTTTGAGCTTATTTGGTTATTCTTTCATTTATCTCAATGGTTTGTATTATGATAATTTTTCATCCATTGCTCTCTTCTATTATTTTTCCTAAGAGATTTTTTTTACAAAGATACCCCTTGTCTCTATCCCTGGGGGGCAAGGTACCTCCTTCTTTCTCTTTGTTTAGGGAACTGCTTTCCTTAGCTTAGTGGTCGTTGTTTATATTGCAATATTATTTCATCATATTGACAGATGTTTTGGCTTTGGATAACTTTCTTATATGAGAAGTTTTTGTCCTAAGTCATCACTGCTTCTCTATGTTGGAAATTATGTTCTTTATAAACTCTCACCCTTACTTTGGTGTTAGAGTTATTTCCTTCATTCCAAATATTCCTTTTCCTCTTGTTTGCAGGGGGGTTGGTGATTGAATCTTTGTTCCCACTGTTGAAATATGATATTTTATCTAAAACACTCCTCTTTGGTGGGGGTCTTCTTGATAAGATATCTTTCTTTGAGGATCTTTTTTCCATAAGTGATATATTCTTTTTATGATTATCTATACTCTTGGATGTTGGGGTCAATATCCCTCGCTAAGAATATGGTATACATTGATGTAAATAGGATATCTCCTTGCATTGTGAAGTAGGTATCCTCTTCCTCTTCCTTATCCTATCTAGTAGACTACCATGATAAGGAGGGGGGCATATATAGGGTCTCCCTTGTACTATAGTTTTTATTTTTACATGCTAAATCTTGGAAGGTAATGCACATAAGTTGCTAAATCCTAAAAATATACACATCTACATGCTAAATCTTCCAATGGTAACACACATAAGTTGCTAAATCCTGAGGAGACACACATTTTTCAAATTTTTCAATATGCTAAATCTTGAAGGTAATGCACATAAGTTGCTAAATCTTGAAAAGACACACATCTATATGCTAAATCTTCTGAAGGTAACACACATAAGTTGCTAAATCCTGAGGAGAAACACATTTCATATTCATAGTGATACAAGAAGGTGGATCTATGGGTATTCTAGAAGCCATCAAAAGATGCATTACAATTGCAGGCACAGTTTATGGGTGAACCTGTTGGGCTCTCACTCCAAGGTGATTCATGGTAAGGTGGGCATCTTACTAGGTGAGGTAATCACTCTTTTCCCTTTCTCTCTTTTCTCTTTCATTCTAGTAGGACTGGATCATGAAGCTATGTTATTTATAGTGTTTCTCTTGTCTTTCTTATGTAATTATTTATGCTTTTATGATAGCTTTCCAAATATGATATTAGTATGAGAAATATTTCTTAACAAGGTTTCTAATGCTAATTGATTTGGGTTATTTAGTGCTAACCCTTGTTCTTTTGGTTTTCTCTTTCACACCCTCATGCATGTGTATGTTGAGTTAGAATCCTTAGCCTGGGGGCTTGTGTCCTTAGCTAAGTGTTATTTTTAACTAATTGTGAATCCACTTGGATCTCCTCTTTCTTCTCCTTTACCAAGAGTTTGCATCGATTCCATACTCTTGCTAAAGTGGGGGCTTAATGTATCATCTTAAAATGGTTCAAGCACTTCCATGTTAAGATAATTTATCCCTCCAAGTAAGTGGTTTGGGTTCATGTCAAATGCATTAAATTTATGTTTTCTTAGATCTAGCTTTTTCTCCATTTTCCACTTCTTTTCTGCACTTGATTCCTTCATTCTAGGTGAAATTAGGGTTAGAATCCTGAGGATTCTCCTTAAATTCCCTCTTCTATGGCTCTATTTTCTAGGTAGGACTCAAAAATAGTCCTCCTTGCCTTCGTCATGTTTATCATAGGATTTTTTGCCTCTCCCTAGCACTCTACCCTATTTTGACATCATTTCTAGGTCTCTGGGCACCCCCGGGACCTCCTATTTCTCACTCTGACTAAGACCCTACGATCTATGACCTCAAGGTCAATAATGACCTTAAGGGGTCAAGGACAACCTTGAGGGTCAAGGAAGACCTTGTTCCTGACCTAGGTCAAGGTTGACCTCATCTTTGACCCCGAGTTTAAGTTTCAAGGGCCCATGATCTCTGGATGTCGAGTTTCGCAAAGAATTATTTTCCCTCTTCCGAGTCAGCTATTTTGGTATCTGAAATGATAAACTCTTAAATTATATTTAATTTAGGTCCATTCCTAAATGGTTGAGGCCTAATTGGAATTTAATTCCCCAAGGTGGCCCCTCTAGAGGATTGTTCCCTAGATCACTATAAAAGGAAGCCTTCCTCTCTCATTTTCTCCATCCCATTTCCTCATGCATCAAGCACTCTCAAGGAGACATTGGTGATAAAGTTCTCTCTCAAGAAAGATCAAGAAAGCATCCATTCTCAAGTAATCATCCATTCAAGTCCTCTTCTCCATTGAAGCTCTCCATTGAAGATCAAGGATTCAAGCATTCATGCCATTGAAGGGATTTGGTTCAAGCATGCAAGATTCATCATTAAAACCCTAGATTTAGCCATTGTGGTGGTGTGATCTTCCTTCAAGATCCATTAATTCTTCCCTCAAGGTGGATTCCAAGCATACAAACATGGAGGTTTTGATTTACATTTGTTAATGTTATGTTCAAGCTTTCATATCAATATATTTGATTACATTTAAAATACAATTGCATATCTATTGAATTCCATAGCTTCATTGTTAGATCTACTTCTACTACTTGCTAGCATTTCCATTTAAATTTCAATATTAAGGTTGATTCCAATCCAGGTTTTGACCAAGGCAAATCCCCTAAACAAACAAATAAAAACCCTCTTTTTAATGCAGGTACATGTGTGAAACTACAGATCTGAGCTTGGATTTGGATACCCTTTTCGGAGAACTTTCGAGATCTGTGAACAAAATCAAAGTCAACCTTCAAAATATTAATGTAGCATTTGACCTTTTATCAGGGTCAAAGACTACCTACTATAAGAAAGATAAAAGTTTTTTGGGTTTTCTCCGTCTCAGCATTTCCAGTCCAGGATAGGTTGCAGAATTCCCCGAAACTGTACACAGACAACAGATATCAGCATTTTCCAAATCTACCCTATTTTGAGGTTAGTATTTTCCTTTTAATTATTTCAAATTTCAATCACATCTTCTTTATAGGGAAATATAAGGTTTCCTCCTTTATTCATATTCTCTTTAGATTGATTGAATTATACATTAACCTTTTGGTTGATCAATTTGGATCTCTCCTTTGGGAATTTGGATTTAGATGTAGATCTCATATTTCCCCCATTCAATAAGGTGATACAATTTTACCTTATTCAACCATACCTATGATGTTTATGGGAGTATCATTCACTTCATTATGTTGATGACCCTTCATTTTGCACTTGCCTATTCTTTTGTGAAGTTGACTGATACTAGTCTTCCTACTTTCAAAACTTCATTAAAGATTCATGTGGTAGACTTATTACGCTTTTGGATTATGTGAATAATTTAGTAGTTGATACACCATCTCCTCATCTTCCTAATCCTAATCCTATCATTCCTAATTTGATTCCTAACCTTCCTATCCCTAATCTGATACCTAATTCTCCATCTACTAATCCTAGTTCTTCCCATACTTATGATGGGATTCAAGCTATAGTTCATGATGCAGATGTGCAAGAGTTCTTTGATTTACCTTATCCATTAAGTTTCAACAAGTCACCATTACATGATAAATTTTGGAAACATTTAATTATTACATAAAAAAAGTGCAATGCAAATTTTTTATATTATATTAGGCAAAATTTCATTACAATTCAATGATCCCCATATCTATTAACGATTCTTATAATCAAAACAAAAAAGAAAAGCACTTGGAATTTCTTAAAATATTTTTTTATTTTTTTTTAAACATACATGGTTACAATGTACATCATTGCAAAAACCCTAGTAAGCTACTAGCACCATAGGGAGGATCATTAGAGTCTAGGTAGACTTAAGGACTATTCAGATCCCTTCGTTTTGTGTGGAACTTTGAAGAGAGGATAATCTCAGAGAGTTCTTCTAGCCATCGATAGTCCTTAGTTTCCTCCAATAGGTGCCACTTTCGAAGGAAATACCTCCCAATTTGTGCCCACTTTCGATGATGCGTGAGCTACTCAACATCAAGGTTGAGTAGAGTTAGTTTCCTGGGCACATTTACCTGCTCCCCTGGTTCTAGAAGCCTAGGAAAATTATTTCCCAAGGAATTCCAAACCTAATATTTGCAAGTACGACAGCATTCGCATCATCATCGAGGTACTATTCTCTGAAAAAATTCCTCAATACCATAAGGATGTCCACCTTTCCCCCCAGGTCCAATAGAGATGCCAAAAATTGAGATGAAATGTCAGTGTTAACTCTATACCTACTTTCATGCTGTAGAAATTCATGTCTCAGCACCATCCTTATAGCCTCCTTAGTGAAGGCTCCCAACTCCGTAGAAATAGATACCAGGATTGGGTCTCTGACGAGGCCCAAAAAGGACTTTTGATCCTCCAAGGGAGTGCATCTTAAACAAATTAGAGTGTCCATTGAAAATTGAAATTTGACAAACTAATATTAGTATTCTAATTTTTTAGAAAACTCAAAGAGAACCTAGCACTCACAAACTATTTTTACAAAATCTACTTTCACAATCATAAATTAACGTGTGTAGATCATGTATTTATAAGCCCTGGGGCCTAGGCCTAGACCCCTTATTGAAATTATTTCTCTACCCTAAATATCTAATGAATTCGTTAGTTAAATGGTAACTGTCCTTCAAAAATTTCTAAATCTTTCATATTTAATGCAACAGTGGGTGAAATTGGAAACATGACTTATGATAAGACATTTGCTAACTTGGGAATAACAAAGACCAAAAAGATCACACAACACAAGTGGACATAACAATTCTTTAATATAAAAAAACTTGAAACCTGTACCCATTCCATAGAAATAATGAGTAAAGTAAGCTAGTTGTGAAATGGCGATAAGAAATGAAGTTTTACCATTGTTGTAAGATCATCAAATGGTCAAAAAATAATGTCCTTAGATGAAATGATATTTTCAATTAATCCTTAAGGCATTATTCTATCAAGGTAATGAATCTAATGATTTGACACTTATCTGTCATTCAAAATTCAAAGGCACCATCTAAGTAGCCATTAATTGATAGTTACATTACTTTAATTGATTTCTTCTACTCATCGTCATTAATTAATAATTTTATCAAACATTACCAAAGATTGCCAGTAGAATTCTACTTTTTTGGTGTCAAAAAATGAGATCACAGACTCACACGTCCGTTCGATTACAACATATCAATGGCCAAAGGTGAATTTTGGGCCTATTGTTGGTCTTCGTAACCTTTACGAAAAACTCTCGATGAAATCATGACACATGGTATGATTGATCGTGGTCTTATTGGATGAGGATCATAGTGATGGGACCCACTGCACCTACTAGTGCAACTTCAACATCAAATCAAAACTATTGGATTAAGAGAGATGAATGGTGGAAGGTGCATTTCAGACGAAATGTGGTGGGATAACTCCTTTACTAAAAACTCTCTCCGGAATCGTCACACGTGTCATTCTTCAAGAATGAAAACTCAAGACTGAATTTATTTAATTTAATTTAAAAACTTAAATCGCCTGGAATGTTAAATTTAATAATTATTTCCTCTTATTAAATTGCCATACCAAGTATACAACTATTGCATTAAATCGCCAAGTTTATATGTATTTTTGAAAAACATTCACCATGAAAAATAAATTAATTAAAAAATTTGGAAAATAGTTTCACCATAATTTACCAATATAAGGAAGTTTGATTCACCAATTAAATTAATAATTTTCCTATAAAAAAAAATTGTAGTCACCATATTTTATAAAATTGGTATATGTTATTAAAAAATTTGCCACCAAATATCCATACGTTGAAATATAATTGGCCATCAATATTAAAAAATTTCCCTCCAAAAAACATGTGATTTGCCATGATTTTATACTTTTTGGGAGGGGGGTTTCTTAATATGCGAGATGTAGAGGTGGGTGCGAGCTTCAAGGTGCATTGGATACTGTTTGAAGAACAGTAGCTGTGCACTTGGGCACAAGGTGGAGCTTTCTTGGCAATAATTGAATACGGGAAGCAATTTCAGAATAGAATTATCTCAGACTTGAATTTGGGAGATTTGGAGAACCTGAGGGTGGATTTAAGTCTCAAATCTCTTGATGAGGTTGAATTATTGTACATCCCTAATAGGGTAATTTCCTTTAACATGGTTAGACTCCTAGCAGGGTTGATTCCTTAATTGGGATCACATTGTAAAGGCTCCTAACAGGGTATGTCCTTTAACCAAGACTTGCCTATTGTAATACTCGGCTCCTAACAGGGTCAGAACTCCTAACAGGGTTATTATACTTATAGTGCAGATATTTGTGGGTACCATCCCCATTAGAATTTTTCCCTTAATAGGGTTTCCTTGAAAACAAATATGGTGTTATGAGTTCTTCTTTGTTTATTTATGTTGCATGTTTATTTATCTTATGCTATATCTTTACATTTTTTTTAAAGAAGGTAAATAAGTTTAAGAATTCAGTAAAGTGATGTAACAATGATTCACCCCCCCTCCTAGTCTTACCAAATCCTTACACATAACTCTAAACTCTAACTTTAAACCACAATCCTAAATAAGATCATATCTCGAATTGTATAGCCATCCCTCCTAACCCTAACCATTGTGTAAACCTAAACTCTTATCTAACCCCAACCATTGTGTAAACCTAAACTCTTATCTAACCCCAACCTTAAATTCTAACCCTAATAAAAACTCTAACTATAACCATTATTACAGGCATGATATAAATCCTAAACCTAACTATAATCCTAGTCCTAAACCTAAACCCTACAACAATATAATCCTAATACAATATAATTATATATTAATTTATGTAAATATCCTAAACCTAAAGCCTACAACAATATAATCCTAATACAATATAATTATTAATTTATGTAAATATCTTCCATGTTGCACCACAACTACTACTAGCATACATACATACATATAATTTAGTTTTAGAAAAATATAAAAATCAAATATATATCTCCAATATTTAAGAGCTCATGTATTCATAGCGTGTAACAAAACTAAATACTTTTAATAAGAGCATAAAATTATTACACTTGTTTTTTATAGAAAAAGAAGCAAAAGGGTGTTGACCCGAGGAACATAAGGACTAGAGGCACATTAATAGCATATTAATGGTGATGAACTACAACTGAGTTAGAACCTGATTGAAGAATCTGTGATTTAAGATCACTGAGCTAATTGATTAGATATGTAATATGATTAAATCAGTATTATATTGTCATTCATGTCAACTAGTGTGACAACACTTATCTTGTAAGTTACTATACCGAAACATCTATAGAGAAGGAGTGAAAGAGATGAACAAAAATATCTACATGAGGAAGATGGATATGACAGATGAGGCTAAGGAATACATTGAGTAACTTGTTGATGAGTCTATGACTTTATGATATTGACTTGATTATGTTTCATTCATCTATGATGAGGAAAAGAGCTAAAAGACACAAAGAAATGTTGTTGGTTGATGAAGCATTTCAGTATACACTGACGAAGTGTAGTGTATACCGAGCACAGTGTAAACTGAGCATGTGTTCACCGATGCATTTCTTTGTTAACTGAGAAGAACAGAATAAACTAAATGATTAGTTTAGCCGATAAGATTGATGAGCTGGAAAGTGTATGAGTACGAGGTAATAGATAATGTTTGTTATGATGATCAACGGCTAACAAAATTTAGGAAAGATCTAAAGGATGAGAATCAAACGTGTTATTGACACAAGTGCCAAGGTATGTTTAAGAGGAAAAAACAATGAATATGATTAAGTGGCAAAATCTGATGGAGTAGAAGAAAATGGTTTACATGTCTATATAAGAGACTGGAGATTTCATAAGTGAGTGTGATGTCAGAAGAAAAGGAAACTGCAGAATCATCATGTGAACACATTTTCATGCATTATGATCATACGGGTTAAGGAGAACCCTACTGCAGAGCATTACCGAGCTACAAAGAGAAATTACCAATGGACAGTAATTTGATATATTGTTGAATCAGAAATGTGTTAGAATAATTGAGAGGGGGTGAATCAGTTATCCAGTGTCCCAAAACAAAATGTCTAATTCAAAATAACTTCTTCAATTTCTGCTCCTCGGTAAACAATAAATACTTTCACTATCTGTGCTTTTACCGATTACCAATCAAATACTATAATAATTACCGATTAAATCTAACATGTAACATGCAAAGTATGATAACAAACAAATATCACAATCAACACATAACACAAGAGATTTAACATGGAGACCCTGTAAACGAAAAAACCACCTAGGACCGGCAACCCAAAAAAATTTCACTCTTTTGAAGTGAGGTCAGTTAAGACCCAACCCTATTAAAGGTTTACAAACACACTGTCAGGTGTGACCTTGTTAGAGGATTTTAGACTAGAAGTTATCGTCCAACTAGCATTCACTATGGGGTTGACAGGATAACAATGTTCATTCTATGAATGATACATCATAAGATTTTCAGAGTCCACTCGGTTAAGAGATTTTGACTATATACAATGGTTAAATATGTAATAGTAAATGACCTATCTTAATACAACTTCAATTGCAGATTACAGATCAATATTCAGTCCATACAAATCCTTCTGACCAATATTACACTTCAGATTCAATATTATATCAACTTACTGTCCCTCGGTAATTGCTCTTTGTAGCTCAGTAATTGTTCTGCAGCTCAGTTCTTACTTAACCAGTATGATCAGAATGCATGAAAACCTTGTTCACGTGATATTCCTATAGCTTCTACTTCTTCCGGCATCCTTCATAATGAAATTATATTCTCTTATATAGATGGGTAAATCATTTTCTTCTCCACCATCAGATTTTTCCACTTAACCACATTCATAGATTTTTCCACTTCAAACTTTCTCAGCTGACGTGCCATTAACATGTTTCACTCTGCTCCATTAGATCTTCCTTTAATTTTGTTAGCCATCGATCTTCATAACAAAAATTATCTGTTTACACTGAAATCGAGGTACTTTATAGCTCATCAATCTTATCAACTAAACTAATCATTTAGTTCATTCTGTTCTTCTCGGTTAACAAAGAAATGTGTTGGTGAACACTGCTCAGTTAATATTGTGATTGGTATACACTACACTCCATCGGTGTATACTAGAAATGCTTCATTTACCGACAACACTACTTTGTGTCTTTCGGCTCTATACTTCATCATAGATGAATGCAACATAATAAAGTCAATATCATCAAGTCATAGATGCATCAACAAGTTACTCAATGTGTTCCTTATCCTCATTTGTCATGTACATCTTTTCCTCATGTAGATTTCTCTGTTCTTCATCTCTTTCACCTTTCTTCAGATGTCTCGGTATAGTAACTTACAAGATAAGTGTTGTCAAACTAGTTGACATCAATGAAAACATAATACTAATTTAATCATATTACATATCTAATCAGCAACTCCTCAGTGATCTTTAATCACAAATTCTTTAATCAGATTCTAAATCAGTTGTAGTCCAACAAAATGTTACATTGATCAGAAAGGATTGTATGAGATGCACATTGATCTGTAATTTGCAATTGAAGTTGTATTAAGTCAAATCACCTACTATTACATATTTAACCATTGTACACAGTCAAATCTCTTAACCAAGTGGACTAAGAAAATCTCATTATGTATCATTCATAGAATGAACATTCTTATCCTGTTGACCCCAAAGTGACTGCTGGTTGGACAATAACGGTTGGTCTTAAATCCTCTAACAAGGTCACACCTAATAGTGTGTTTGTAACCTTTAACAAGGTTGGGTTTTCACTGACCTCACTTCAAAAGAGTGAATATTTTTGGGTTGTCGGTTCCAGGTGGTTTTTCCCTTCACAGGGTTTCCACGTTAAATCTCTTGTCTTATGTGTTGAGTGTGATATTTGTTTGATGTCATATTTACATGTTGCATATTTGATTTGATCGGTAACTACTATAAGTTTTAGATTGGTAATCAGTAAATGCACAGACAGTAAAGTATTTTAAGTTACCGAGTAGTAGAAATTGAAGTACTTGTTTTTGGATTATACATTTTGTATTGGGATAGTGATTAACTGATTCACCTCCCTCTTAGTTATTCTAACAATTGGTATCAGAGCCTAGTTGCTTGGAATGGATTTTTAAGGACTTTAGTACAAAGATCTCAAAATGTATAAGAGGAAAGTGCAAAAGCTAAACAAAGAGAACTTCACAGTATGGCAAAGCAGGATGAAGTTGCACATATTTGGAATTGGGAATGCTGCACTAGAATAGATGGAGAATGGCTATATAGAACTGACACCAGGTCCCCTGACACTTGATCAACTGAAAGACAGGAATGAACACAATGTTACCATGATGGAAATTGTTGTTTCCTGTACCGATTCCAAATCTAAAGATATCAAAAGTTGCACTACTACAAAATCCACGTGGGATAAACTTTCTCAAGTTTACACTGGAGATGCGAATGTTAAAAGAGCTAGAGCAGAGAGCTTAAGGGGCAGATTCGATGATATGAAGATGAAGGAAGGTGAGAATATTGTGCAATATACAAATAGACTGAAAGAGGTAGTACATGCTATTAGAGCATCTGATGGAGTCATTAGTGAAGAAACGGTGGTAAGCAAAATACTTAGAACCTTATTGTCGGTTTACGCAATCAGAATATCTGCTATTCCTGAGACAAGGTCTGCATCTAGTAATGTACTTACACTTGACAATCTGATTGGTAAAATTACAACATTTGAATTAAATAACTTTGATAATAGTTTTGTTCCGTCTGTGGAATCCACTTTCATGTCTTCTCTGAAGATCGGTAAGTCTAGTAAGAATAATAGAAATGGTGATAGTGATAGTAATACCGATGATGAGCTTGATGAACTTGAAGCTCTTATGGCCAGAAGATTACCCAAAGGTAAAGGAAGGTATAGATGTAAGCTACCTTTGGAAAGTTTTAATTGTAAAGAGGTTGGCCACATCGCTGCTAGATGTCCACATAAGAAAGATGATGAAAGAACCAAGGACCGACTCAAAGGAAGCTATGGGAGAAGATTCAACAGAGGCTACTGACACAACAAAGATAACTGAGACAAAAATGACAAAGGAAAAAAGGTATGTTTCATAGCCGAAGATAATGAATTTGAATCTGATTCTGACGATGATGTAGAAGTTGTATTTGTTGCTTTGAAAGATGACTCGGAGGAAGAAGAAGAAAAGCATGAAGAAACAACATTGATCTCTAAAGTTAACAAAAATAATACATGGATCATAGACAGTGGCTATACACATCACATGACTGGTGATGAGGAGAAAGTTGATCTACTTTAAGAATACAATGGAAGATCAGTTAAGATGGGTAATGACACACCCTGTATGGTAAGAAGTAAAGGAACCTTAATGATAAATGATATGATAAAATGTGATAATGCTTATTGGGTAGATGGATTGAACTATAACTTGTTAAGTGTGGCACAGCTGAATAATTCAGGTCACCAAGTTTGTTTTGAGAGCAAGAAAGTGAAAATCTTTGATGACGGAGGAAGACTAGTTGGAATTGGAGCACAATCAAGAGGTAATCTGTTTTATCTTGATATTGATGAGTCTTCTTGCTTGATGATGAAAAATGAAGATGCTTGGTTGTGGCATAAAAGGTTATGCCATGTGAACTTTGATAACATGATTAAGAATAGTAAAAGGAAAAGAGTTAGAGGGCTGCCTAACTTGTCAAAACCAAATCATGTTATGTGTCATGAATGTTAGAAAAGGAAAATGACTAAATCTAGTTTCAAAAGTAAGGATTATTCAACAAAGAAGATACTTGAGTTGGTTCATACTGACCTATGTGGTCCTATGAGAACTTAGAGTTATTATGGTGATAGGTACTTTATTCTTTTTGTTGATGACTATACTAGATTGATGACTTTTATGTTCTTAAAAGAAAAATATGAAGCATTTAAGATGTTTAAGTGGTATAAGGCTAAGGTAGAAAAAGAGACTGGTAAGGAATTGAAATGCCTAAGATCTGATAGAGGAGGTGAATTTATCTCTGATGAATTTACTAATTTCTATAATGAGCATGGTATTAAAAGATAGGTCTCTGTACCAAGGACACCTCAGCAGAATGGGATTGTTGAAAGAAGGAATAGGTCAACAGTTGACTATGCTAGGACATTGATGCTACAAAAGAATGTTTCTCAAACATACTGGAGGAAAGTTGTCAGTACAGCTGTTTATGTTTTGAACCGAGTGCAATTAAAGGACACATTTGAGTACTTGAGGACTAGACTTGGGGTCCGTCCCCTATCTACCGGTCACTAAGATGATCTAGATATTGCATCGGCCTAATCCTATCATAAGATCATACATGTTGATGCAGCATAGTTCACACTTTGGATCATGTCTAAAGTTGTGAAAAGTACTGGAATAGATTGGCATATCAGTATACAGAGATACAGTGAATGCACCAGACAATAGACAGTTACTTGGCTACTGAAGAGTTGTTTGTTTATTTGTTTCTTTGGCATTGTTGTCAAAGGGAGAGATAAACAATATGAAACATATGAAACAATATGCACCGATGAGAACTATCTGAGGGAGAGATAATTTGAAAGAAAGGGAGAGCATTGAAGATCAGTTACTGAAAATAGAAGAAGGAATCCGAGAGCTAAAAAGATCATATTTGTAGATTGACAAACCTGTATGTTGTAATTATGTTGAGTAACATAGTGATTAAACATATTAAGCTAGGGAGAGCTTGTACAGCATTTGTTCACAGAGTTGTAGAATACATGTTTGGTATGTGTATGGTATATTTCATATTACTGGAGTTTCCATCAATTCCAAAGGGAGAGATTGATGAACTACAACTGATTTAGACCCTGATTGAAGAATCTGTGATTTAAGATCACTAAGCTAATTGATTAGATATGTAATATGATTAAATCAGTATTATGTTGTCATTGATGTCAACTAGTTTGACAACACTTATCTTGTAAGTTACTATACCGAAACATCTATAGAGAAGGAGTGAAAGAGATGAAGAACAGAAATATCTACATGAGGAAGATGGATATGAAAAATGAGCTAAAGAATAAATTGAGTAACTTGTTGATGAGTCTATGACTTTATGATATTGACTTGATTATGTTTCATTCATCTATGATGAGGAAAAGACTTAAAGATACAAAGCAGTGTTGTTGGCTGATGAAGCATTTTAGTATACACCGACGGAGTGTAGTGTATACCGAGCATAGTGTAAACTGAGCGTGTGTTCACCGATGCATTTCTTTTTTAATCGAGAAGAATAGAATGAACTAAATGATTAGTTTAGCCGATAAGATTGATGAGTTGGAAAGTGTATGAGTACAAGGTAATAGATAATGTTTGTTATGATGACCGATGACTAACAAAATTCAAGAAAGATCTAAAGGATGAGAATCAAACATGTTATTGAGACAAGTGTCGAGGTATGTTTAAGAGGCAAAATCAATGAATATGATTAAGTAGCAAAATCTGATGGAGCAGAAGAAAATGGTTTACATGTCTATATAAGAGATTGGAGATTTCACAAGTGAGTGTGATTCTGAAAGAAAAGGAAACTACAGAATCATCGCGTGAACAATTTTTCATGCATTCTGATCATACTAGTTAAGGAGACCCCTACTACAAAGCATTACCGAGCTATAGAGAGTGATTACCAACAAATAGTAAGTTGATATATTGTTGAATCAGAAATGTTACATTGATCAGAAAGGATTGTATGAGTTGAACATTGATCTATAATTTGCAATTGAAGTTGTATAAGTCAGATCACCTACTGTTACATATTTAACCATTGTACACAGTCAAATCTCTTTACCGAGTGGACTAAGAAAGTCTTATTATGTATAATTCATAGAATGAACATTGTTATCCTGTCAACCCCAAAGTGACTGGTGGTTGGACGATAATGGTTGGTCTTAAATCCTTTAACAAGGTCACACCTAACAGTGTGTTTTTAACCTTTAACAGGGTTGGGTCTTCACCGACCTCACTTCAGAAGAGTGAATATTTTTGGGTTGCTGGTCCCAGGTGATTTTTCCCTTCACGGGGTTTCCACATTAAATCTCTTATGTTATGTGTTGATTGTGATATTTGTTTGATGTCATATTTACATGTTGCATATTTGATTTGATCGGTAACTACTATAAGTTTTAGACTGGTAATTGGTAAATGCATAGACAGTAAAGTATTTTAAGTTACTGAGCAATAGAAATTGAAGTATTTGTTTTTGAATTATACATTTTGTATTGGGACAGTGATTAACTGATTCACCCCCCTCTTAGTTATTCTAACAAATGGCACTAGTCATAAGCATTTCAATAGCAGAAAGAACAAGGTCTAATCTGCCTCTATAAAAAACAAACATAATAGATCCTTTCAAAAAGATTAAACCAGAGTATCTAAAGAGAATTGTAGCAATTAAAGTAACAGTTATAAGCCACACAAGGCTATACCAAGGACTAGGCAAAATAACCTTAAAACAGGAACCCAAAACGGAGAACTTAGGGCCATGCCCAAATAAAAATAAGAACCTCATGAGCAATAGAAGCTATTTTTTTCCACCCAGATGTTTGGACATTAGGGTCCTGGCCCACTCCTCCTACAAGAAGAGGAAGAGATCCTTATTGTCATCATCTGCCTCCAGTTTGTCATCCACCAGTTTTTCCTGCATAGTGCAGAGGGTCATAGTCATAGCATGCATGACCTTAAGAGAAAATTTGTTAGTCATCAAAATGTGATGCTTGAGTTCCTACATGTCCTACTTGATGTCAGCAATCTCTTTGTCCAATCTAGAAAACCTCATCTTGAGGGTGCCCTTAAGCTTGTCATTGTCATCCAGAAACCTGGGGTTGTGCTCAGTAGTGGGGGCCTTGGTCTGGTGATCATGAGGGTTAGCCAAAGGTGGGGTAGGGCTACGGGGAATCTCCATGGGTTGCTGAGGGTTGAGAGGGGGGGTGTTACTAGTCCTGTTCAGACTCATGTGGTCATCAGAGAATCCCTTCATGGACTCAGTGGAAGAGGAGTCATTTTTTGACAGGGACTTCTCTTTGGAGACCGTTTCCAAGATTCTAGTTTTACACTGCTCCTTTGCAATTCTGTTAGACCAATGGTGACCCGGGCCACTTAAGTCAACCTCCACCTTAACCTGGCTCTCCAAAATCCTCCATTTTTTGGGCTTTCATTCAGTCTCAGGAGTACTATCAGACTCCTTCCAATATTTAGTCTCTAAAGATTCAGAGACATGGGACTCCTCATGCTCCTCCCTCCTATTGAAAGGATTTTTCACACATTTTTTGCTAGTTCTACCATCATTTGGGACAAGATCTGCCTCCTGGATAACATGGATAGATTGGGAGGTGGATTGAGTGGGATTGTCAGTTTTTTATGGGGAATCCTCCTGGGCTACCTCTTGGATGATCGGGGGGTGGGGGCGGAGGGCATATAGCCTTATGGAAATGGTAAATATAGAGCAGGAGACCCTGATGGAGAATAGGGATCAATTTATCAGGGTTTCCCCTAATATCCAAGATATTGCTTTCAATGGAATGCAAGAGGTAAAAGGGAATGGATATTAAGTCCCTATTTCTAATGTGATTAAGAAAAGGTAAGTGGTAATAGTAGAACACCGTAAATTTACCTTCCAGGGTGAAATACTTCATCGCGATGAGACATAGCTTGGGCCAGAACTCCGGAAGTACTTCACAGTTGAAACCCCCTGACTTCTTGATTGGTTCCTCTCCCTCTCTAAAAAATTGGCTGAGGTTGGTAGGGTCAGGCGTCCGACTTGTTAATGAATATTTCTTATGTTTTTTTAAAGTATGAAAGTCCTACAACTTGCTTGCATGGGAGGGAAAACAAAAAACTATTTATCAAATGGGAATTCGTATAAAATAGGTATGTAATATTGTGGATTAATTTATTTTAAATTGATTTTAGGAATTATTTAAATTATTCAATATATGTATGTATGAAGATTTGAACATAACACCTTGATGTTTGCAATAAAAATTTAAAATATATATATTTAATTAATTGTAAAAAAGTTGACTGTCTAGATGTAATATAGACTTTGCTATTAAATCAAATTCGTTCATTATAATTCTTTCTATTTAAATTAAATTTTGTATGTATAAAAATTATTTAAATTATTCAATAGTATCAATTTGATTTTAATATTTAAATTCTAAATTTTACCTTAAACAAAATTAATTTAATCTCAACTAATTATTATGTACCAACTATTATCTATCGAAATTGTTTATAAAGAAAAATTACAACTAAATTATTATCCATTAATCTTTGTAATCCTCACTCAAAATCACTCATTTCTAACATTATATCTCTCACAATCTCACTAACTTTATCTCTCACGATCACTATTTCGTGAGTCATTACATTACTCTAAATCAATTATTTTTGACATTGTCATAATTCTTATTCTAGATTAAGACGTCACTCTTAACTTGGAACCGTAATTAGTAAGTTCAAAAATATGTTAAACAACACCATCAATCTTTTTATTGCAAATACGGACATCCAAAACAAATCTTAATTTACAATATTAAAACCCTTCAAACATCACTATCAAAAGTTATTTTCACGCGTCAAAAATCAGATCCATAAATATAGAGATCACATATGTAAGAATGAAGTAACCTAAATTGATGTATCAAGTTTCAAATAGCAGTTATATAATTAAATCCATCCTCATTATATGTAAGAATGAAGTAATCTAAATTGATGTATCAAATTTCAAGTAGAGTTATATAATCAAATCTATCCTTATTTCCAACTTTGAACTTTAAAATCATCATTATGACACCTAAGTTTATTAATAAACTTGTTAAAATTTGTTATAAATAATATAATATTTTATTTGATAGTATAAATATATGTTATTTTATAATATAAATGTTTCTATTTTATTTATTATATATTTTATTAATTTAAAATATTTTTAAAATAAAATATACAAATTTTAGAAATTTATTTTACCAATTTAAAATATTAGTATGCAATATATAAATTTGTATATTATTTATTATATATTTATATTAATTTAAAATCTTTTTTTAAATAATGTATATAAACTTAAAAATTTAATATTATTAATTTATAATTATTTTCTAATTTTATATTAATTTTATTACAAATAAAAAAATCTATATAATTTATTGTATATTATTATTGATTTAAAATTTGACAATCAAAATTTATCTAGAACTTAAGATAAAAGGTACTGACCGTAAAAAAAAAACTAAAAAAAACAGGCCTGCGTGCGATGTGTAAGCCCAACCAGATTCAATTTATCCTCCTCTTGTGATGGAAAAGCCAAATATAGCGGCGGCAGCCGGTGGGCGAGATGCTCCACTCAAATAAGCACAACAGGACTCGCCACTAGTTAAAGATGTAAATAAATTTGAAAGATACCCAGTCTACATTGAAACCCTAATATGCTTATTTCCAATCACTTCACGATAAGATTGTGTTGCGTATGCCTATGCGTATGCGTAGCAATCACTCAGTCAAAGCTGACAAAACAGAACAATGTATCATCTATGATACAATATTTTAACTCTAGGAATCGGACAATCTCCTATAGACCCAATTCGTTTTGTAGAGTACCTGTCCACCGGGGTTCTCTTCATATAGGAAAGCAGAAACCATTAATGGAAACTTGGTGGCCGCTGAACAGAACAACTACGAAAATGGTGACGTGGGTGTCTGTAAAGTCGTTTGTAATGGGATGTCTCATCACTGCCATTCTTTTCCTCTCCCTTGGAAACATGGAGCCAAATTTCGATCCCAATCGTGCCCGCCTGCTCAACCACTTTATGCAAACCGCCATCACAAGCAGTAAAGAGTTGGCCAAGAACGCAGACTATGGAGAACAATTTAGTCATTTGAATGGTCGAAAACCACTGACAAGAGTGGTGAAGCAGGTGGACAAGCTGTTTGGGAGTGTTAATCCTCCCTTTGTTTTGGTAACAGGGGAGAGAGCGCAGCCCTGTGTTACTCCTCGGGGTAACAATGTAATGATGAAGTCTTACAAAAACAAAGTGGACTATTGTAATCTGCACGGCTGCAAGGTCTGGTATGCTTTAGAGGTATGGCAGAAGGGATTTGTTGGAACCTGGGTTAGATATCCGCTTCTCATACAACTCATGAAGGCTAACCCATCTGTGACTTGGTTTATGTGGATGGATTCAGATGCCGTTTTTACGGATTTCAACTTTTCTATTCCCTTTGAGACTTACAGTAGCTGGAACAAGAACCTCATCGTCCCCGGTTACTGGGGAAAAGTATGGTAACCCTAGAAACCTTTTATGGTTATAGTTTGTTATTAATTTATTGTTGTAGTTTTCATAAAGCAAGTGTTTCTTTTCTATATTTGCAGTTTACCTCTGATATTGATGTGTGTTTCGGTTTGTAATAGGAGTGTCCTTCACCAATTCGACTTCCAACAAATAAAAAAATTATTTGGGGTTTTGTATTTCAGGTATATGGAGAGGATCCAGACTGGATAGGTCTGAACGCAGGGATTTTTCTGATACGCAATTGCGAATGGTCTCACAAGTTTTTGGAGAAGTGGATGGAATTCGGTGTGCCTGAAAACTTAAGTGCTTCCAAAAAGGCACTGAACGAAGTTGTAAAGAGTAGACCACAAGAGTGGGATCCCGACGATCAGAGCGCCTTGGTATATCTTCTCAATAAGAATAAAACTAAATCGGAGGAGAATGTGTTCCTGGAAGCAAGTTACGTCTTACATGGGTATTTTGAGTATATTATAGATAGGTTTGAAGACTTCATTGAGGGAAAGGAGAAGCAGCCTTTCATCACTCATTTCAGTGGATGTAATTTCTGTGGAAAGGGGAATATTACAGAAAGATGCAGTGAGGGCTTTGAGAGAGCTTTCAATTTCGCAGACAACCAGTTGCTTCGCTCTGTAGGTCGCAAGCACTCTTCCTTGTCTAATTCCATTCACGCTTGTGATCCTCTCATCGCCATGTAAAATTGCTATTGACTGTTTAAATTGCTACTGATTGTTTGAACATTAAAACTTATGTTCTGAAATTCTCCTGACAACATTTACTATCTCCTAACTGCAACTATTTGCTTACTTTAACTCTATTTGCCTACTTTAACACCGTAACTACAGATAATGATGGCAGTGATTATAAGGAAAGAATTCCACAAAATTGAGATGCGTTTTTTCTTTGGTGAAGGCCTTGTAGGCTCTTCAAAATCTGTATAGATTCTGCTTGTTGAACATTATCAATTATGGTCTCCCTCTAAGTTTTCAGGCCAGATAATGAAATATAAAATTCGTATGTTGTCCATACAAGACGATATATAATACCATTCTGTTCCATTGTTCGCTTCGAAGTCCTTATTTAATTCCACAATCAAGAAAATTGCATTACTAGACTTTTTTTATCTCAGACTCTTCATTTGTCAATGCCGTTGTCTAGATGCCATAAAACTTGACTTACAGATGTTCTTCCTATCTTCTAGATTCATGACATAAGCCATGAAGACCTTATGTTAAGAACGTTATATTCATTCTTTAACATCATTGTAAGGAACGAATCAGACTTAAATAATTTAGACTATTTAATAAAAATTTCAGAGCTAGGATTAGAATTTGTTAATATGGGTTTTAGGTTATTTAATAAAAATTTGAGAGCTAGGATTGGAAATTGTTAATATGATTTATTGTTCAAAATATTGGAAATTGATTTATTATGATGTTATTAAAATTTTGATGTTTTGAATTTAAAGGAAAAAAAAGTTTTATTATATGATTGTTTTTTATTGATCATGTTCTATTATAGTTTAGATTTACATTTATAGATCTTATTTTGACACTTGTAAAATTGAACTAGCACAAGAGTCTAAACTTATATGCATAGGAATGAGTAAATATAAATCCTATACTTGAAATTTTTTATCTGAACATAAATGTTTCCAGTCTTAGTGAGGAGTTGGTGATGTTTATAAACAATCATGAAGAATATGATAAATTGTCAGGGTCATGTTCTCATCAATCTATCCTCTAAGTGAACTAATTCAAAATTCATTAGATATAGGATAATGATGATATGGTAATGTAATGATTGTTTATCCTTTTTTTGTAATTAAACTCTAGATGTACTCAATGGTTTCATATGTTAATCCTAGAGACTCTAAATGACTCTTAGCACTAATATTTGAATATGTCACCCTAGTGAATAGTTTATTTAATAGGTTTTACTTAATTAACTCAGTGGAAATTATTAAGGAAGAGAAGAAAAAAATACCATGCTAAGAAACCCAAATTTAAAGGTTCAAATTTCAGATTCACGACAATAGAAAATGCATGTGGATTAATTCAAGACCCACAAGTCTGAATCAAGGTGATGAATAGTTTGATATCAAGATACAATCAAGATCCTACGGATGATTGATGATAGAGGCATACTAGGATAATTTTATTTACCAAATTTTGAAGAAAAAAATATACCATTTTGCACATTAGTTTATGTATAAAAGACAACATAGCCTAATAGGTCCAAAATACATGGAAAAAGGACATGGGTATGTGATTTATACCGTTACAATTTTTCCCTAATGTAACTTATATTTGAACTACTATTAAAATTCATCTCAAAATAGAACTAATAAATCAACATAAAAATTAAATATTTTTTGCTTCTCAAAAGATACAAGTATGCTCAAAGTTTTATGATATGGTTATTGATCATGTGCACTTGCATTGTCATAATTTTTCACCTCAAGACATTAAAGCATAGAAGAAAATATTTGAGTTATTAGCATCTATCAAGAATATAAAAATGATCTTAACCACAATCATTGAACTATCCGAAAAGGATAATAGGAGTAGAGTAAAAGGTTATGACCAAGTCAAAAGTAGTGTCACTTCAACAAAGCTAAAAGTACTTCAATCAAATGGATAAGTGGTGCAGGAGCACCTTAGGGTCCTAGTGGGGGTCCTATAAAGTTTTGGCTTGTAGGTGGTTCTAGCCAACCACCAACGAATAAGGACTAGTATAAAGTCACAAACTATGTGAGTGAGTCTTGTAAATAGTGGTGTTTAATGTTTAATTTTTATCTTAGTCCTAGAAGTCCTAATTAGTCTATTTTTACCTGAATGCTAGAAGGGTCAAAGGTGATCAAGGTATGGACCGGGACTCCAAAATGAGGGATGAGGTGTTTACTGAGGTCTAGGCATGATTTTGGATCACTTATGTTGATTTTTAGTTGAACCGTGCAAGCTAGGAGCATTGAAAAACTTGTAAAAGTTACTCATGACAACTTTACAACTTTGAAAAGTTGTCATGACAACTTTCCTAAAAAAGTGTAAATGGACAAATATGAGATAAGAGGTTGACCCTAGGGTCTGAGCACGTGTGAGCAGGCTATATAAGCCTAAATGAACCCTAATTGAGGGGTTGGTCATCATTGTGTATGGACAAACTATTGGGAAGAGGAAGGAAACTGTCTAGTTTTGTAACACAGTCAAACCTTTGAACCATAATAGACACTTTAATGGATTGATTGGTTAAATATGACGGTGTGATTTATTAGTGCTTTGTATGTAGGCCATTTGTGTGGCATTATATTTTGAAGTTTATACTTTTTTTAGTAGTTTGTAAATTATTTTGGTTTGACAGTTTCACTCTCCTATACAAAGCTAGTTGTATAAAAATGCTCCTTCTTGATTTTCACCAATTTCAAATCTTTATGGCCACCTAGAATAAAGAAGGGCACTGCATATACTTTATAAATATGTATTCTAGGTTTTCTTTGAGATAGGATGCTAGTTTTCCAAGAGAGACCTAGGCAAGACTAGAGTACCCAACTAGGGGCTTACAGAGTTGCGGAGTGTTAAAGAAGGAATGGATGGATTGGTATGTGCCAATCTCAAGTTGCAAAGTGTAGAATAATGTGTCAAGACCTTATGGTCGAGAGGAGAAGTAAATTTGAGTTCATTTGAATACTTTTTGAGCCATTAAAGGGTAGACTAGTTTAGAGACCCTAGAAACCCTTAAAAATGGGGTTTTCTTGGAAATCTACTATACGGATACCATGAGTAGCCTAAACCTAGGAAATCTCAAAGCCTAAGGTAAACTATTGAAGAATCCAGTGTTGGTCGAAAGGATTGTTAAGGGAAGTTGGGAATAATTCCAAGATTACCAGAATTAGGAGGCCTAATTGGGGCAAAAAGGCTACTAGGCCTAAAATATAGGAAATCAAGAGATCAATAGGAAATGCTAGGAAAGATTGGTTGAAAGGGCACCAAAACCTTTTGTAAGGAATGGAGAAAATTACAGACACCTAATTCCATACTTTTGAGGGATTAAAACATAGATTGCACTAGAAGGACCTATGGATGCATAGTGAGACTATGAAGGAGAAGGTGACAGTTTGAAGTTGATTTGTGAGATCTAGTGGAGGAGAGGTATTGATAGAAGTGTCCTCTGGTTAGGGTGGAGTAAGTACCCTAAGAAGGCTAAGAAGAATCCTTTAGAAGAGACAAAGAGCTCAAGATTGTTGGATCACCCCATCAAAGTGGTATCAGAACCAAAGAAAGGCTTGGCAATAGAACTGTGCATGTTAGAGGTGAGTGAATCAGTAGGTGGGAGAACTATGGTGACAAATGAAGAGTTAGTGAGGGACTTGACTGAACAAAAATAAAATAATAGACTCCTAGAGGAAGCCTTAGAGGCAGTGAAGAATAAATTAGAAGAAGCTACATAGATAACTCGTAAGGTCAAATAATAGTTGGAGGATGATAAGGGAAAAATAATGACATTAAATGAAGAGGATATAGAACCAGAACCTAACCCCCCATTGCAAGAAGAACCTTTCCTCAAAGCCCTCAAAGCATTGAGTAGAAGAGCACTAGAAGGTGTCCCTGTGTTTATTGTCATAATGGATGCAGAATTGGTAATGGAGTGGATAGAAGGTATGGAGAATCACTTCAAATGTGATGGGATCACAGAAGCCCAAAAGGTGAAGATAGCAAAATCTAGGTTGAGGGGGTAATCCATAACTTGGTGGAAGTTCCTACAAGAAGAAAGAGAAAGAGAGGGGAAATTTTCAATAGTGAATTGGAAGGCTATGGTGGCTAATGTGAAAGAAATCTATCTGCTAGAATACTATGAGATACAATTGCACAAAAAGAGACAAAATCTCAGACAAAAGGACATGGATGTTGCTACTTATAGAAAGGCGTTTCAAAAGTTGTGTCTTAGGTCCAAGGTACATGAAGTGGAAAGCATCAAAGTGGCAAGATACCTCAATGGACTTAGATGGAGTATCCAAGAAGAATTAAGTCTCTTCACCCTAACTACTATCTATGGATGTTTTCAAATGGCCCTCAAGGTAGAGGAAAAACACAAAAAGAAACAAGATTCAAGTTCTATGGGTAGAGGAAGAGGTAGAGACTTTAGAGGAGGACATAGAGGAGGCTCTAGTGGCAGAAATACAGAACATAGAGGTCAAGGGGACTCCAAATTGGTTGAACAAGAAAATGATCCAAGTAATAGGGGTAGCTATGAAAGAGGTAGAAGTTATAACAGTGGAGGAAGAGGTAGATATGGTGGCTTTAGCAGAGGTTCACACTTTTCTAGTATTAAATGCTACAATTATGGACAAATAGGCCACCCTGCATATAGATGTCCTGACAAAGCATCATCCTGACAAGGTGAGAAGAAGATAGCCTATGTGCAAGAAGAGGAAGGTCATGAGAAGTAATCAGAGGTCCCACTTGACTCAGAGAAAGGTGAAAATATCATTCTTAGGAGAGTCTTTATTAAAGAACCTCGTAAGGAAGAGCACAAATAAAGAAGAGCACTCTTTAGGATCAAATGTAAGATACTTCAGAAGGTGTGTAGAATCATCATAGGCTCAGGATCAACAAATAATGTAATCTCAGAGGAGGCAGTGCAGAAGTTGAAACTTAACAAGATACCATATGCATGTCCATACAAGGTGACTTGGTTAAATAAAGGGAAGAACATACTAGTCAATGAGAAAGTGTGGGTTGAGTTTACCATAGGGAAGTACCAAGACAAGATACTCTCTAATGTGCTACCTATGGATTCCTACCACCTATTTCTAGGAAGACCATGGCAGTACAATAGAGAAGAAGTCCACCATGGCAAGGAGAATAAGTACACATTCAAGAAGAATGGAGTCACCTATAAAATCCAGTCTCTAATAGAAGAAGAAACAATGAAGACTTTTGCTTCTAACAAACTCCTCATGAGTAGAAAATATTTTCTACATGACATGAAGAGGGAAGAAGGGATTAGTTATGTTATCATTGTGAAACCAAAAGAAGAAGAGACACACAAACAAGAACTTATGCCCGCAGAGGTCAAAAAACTGTTAGACCAGTTCAAAGACATCTTTTGTGATGGAACACTAGTCACCCTACCTCCACAAAGAAATATTAGCCATCAGATTAATTTTGTGCCAGTGGCATCATTGCCTAATAAAGTTGCTTAGAAAATGACACCAAAACAAAATAAGAAAATTGCAAGGCAAGTACAAGAGTTGTTGGACCAAGGCCTAATCAAAAATAGTATTAGCTCATGTGTTATTCTAGTGGTCTTGGCAACCAAGAAGGGAGGTAAGTGGAGGACGTGTACTGAATCTAGGGAAATAAATAGGATAACCATTAGATATAGGTTTCCTATTCCTAGGATATAAGACCTAATGGATTGTCTAGGGGGTGCCAAGTACTTTTTCTAAAATTGACCTTAAGAGTGGGTACTATCAAATTAGGATGAAAGAGGGGGATGAGTGGAAATCTACTTTCAAAACCACGTAGGGGATCGATGAGTGGTTAGTAATTCCATTTGGCCTCACAAATGCACCTAGCACATTTATGAGAGTAATGAATGAGGTCCTAAAAGATTACATAGGTGTCTTTGTAGTAGTGTATTTAGATGACATCCTATTCTTTAGCAAAACAAAAGAAGAGCATATGAAACACCTAGAGATTTTTCTAAGGAGACTGGAAGAAGAGAAATTGACTATTAACCTTGAAAAGAGTGAGTTCATGAAACAAGAACTTGTATACATGGGCTTTTTAGTCTCACAAGGTGATTTTAAAATGGACAAGAGTAAAGCAAAAGCAATAATAAGTTGGCCCGCTCCTAAATTAGGGACTGAAGTGAGGAGCTTCCATGGATTAGCTTAGTTTTATAGGATGTTTGTGAGAAGGTTTAGTGAAATATTTGCACTCATATTAGACATGATAAAAGGTGGAGTCAAAAATAAATTCAAGTGGACCAAGGAAGCCAATGAAGGTTTTGAGAGGCTCAAGACAGCAATAGCTACAAAACCTATTCTTGTACTACCAAGCTTTGATAGATTATTTATAGTGGAGTGTGATGCAAGCAACATAGCTATGGGAGTAGTGCTTAGTCAAGAAGGGAGACCGGTAGCTTTCTATAGTGAAAGGTTAAATGAAGCCAAGTCAAGGTAGTTATCTTATGATTTAGAGATTTATGTATTGGTCCAAGCCCTCAAGAAGTGGAGGCATTACCTATTGCACAAAGAATTTTTTGTGTACACAAATAACCAAGCTCTCATCTATATCAACACTCAAGAAAAACTCAGTCTTAGACACATTAAATGGATAGAATTTCTATAATCATATACATTCACTATAAAGAATAAGAAAGGACAAAATAATAAAGTTGTAGATGCCCTTAGTAGAAGGTTACTCACTATCCAAGAAATCAAATTACAGAGCATAGGAGTTGAAGGATTCAAAGACTTGTATGAAGGAGATGACGACTTCCTAAATGTCTATAAGGTATGCCTTGATTTTAATAATCATTTTCGTAGTGAATTTTTTGATTATACCTTGCAAAATGGGTTTCTATTTAAGGGTAAACAGTTGTGCATCCCAAGAGGCTCAATGAGGGAAAACCTTATCCAAGAAAAACATAGTGAAAGTCTTAGTGGTCACTTTGGGTTGAATAAAACTTTAGATCTAGTGGAAAGATTCTACTGGCCCAAAATGCAAAATGATGTAAGGAAATATGTAGAGAAATGTGTGGTATGTCAAAAATCCAAAGGCACATCTTCAAATGTAGGACTTTATTATCCATTTCCCACACCTTATAGGCCTTGGTAATGCATAAGTATGGACTTTATAGTGGGGTTACCAAGGAAAAAGACTGGTTTGGATAGTGTGTATGTTGTGGTAGATAGATTTCGCAAGATGGGTCACTTTATACCCTACAAAAAAACCCATGATTCTAGCTACATTGCACAACTTTTATTTAGGGAAGTAGTAAGGATCCATGGCTTACCAATTAGCATTGTCTTAGACAAGGATGTTAAATTTATGGGGCATTTTTGGAAAACACTTTGGAAGAGTTTGGGAACCAACTTGGCACATAGTTCTACATACCATACTCAAACAAATGGTCAAACAAGGGTAATAAATAGGGTTCTTGGAAACTTGCTAAGATGTCTGACTAAAGAGTATGTCCAAGCATGGGATCAAGTAATCCCTCAAGCTGAATTTTCTCATAATGATAGTAAAAATAGGTCCACAAGTAAGAGCCCATTTCAAATTATATATGGACTTCATCCAAAGGGAATTTGTGAGCTTTGGGAGTTAAAGGATCATGAAGGGGTTAGTGGAATGGTGATGACTTTTCCCCATCTATGAGAGAGGTTCATGAATAGGTGAAGAAGACTCTAATGGAGGCAAACCCAAATATCAAAGCTAAGGTAGATGAGGGAATAAGAGATTTGTAGTTTGAAGTAGGATATTTGGTGATGGTGTATCTCAATAAGGATATACTACAAAAGGGCATACCAAGTAAACTTCAAATGAGGAGAGTTGGCCCATGTAACATAATTAGCTAAGTATGGCCTCAATGCTTATAAACTATAACTACCCAAGGAGTTGTATATCTCTCCTATATTCAATGTCAAGGATTTGACCAAATATAGGGCCTTGATGTCAAAGAGAAAGAGTATAGTAAATAAGTGGCAAAGGATGTAGAAGAACTCAATATACCTATCTAGAACACTAGAACAAACCTCAAGCTGAAAGGATCATAGATTATAGAGTACAAAAGAAGACTAGGCACAAGATCTACATGGAACATCTAGTCAAATGGATGCATAAACTTGAATCAGAGGCTACTTGGATAGCAAAGAGTGACTTCAAGAATAATTGCATCAGTTTATAATTCATCACACCTCAAGTAACATAACTTCCTTGTTGCGGGGGGGGGGGGAATGGTGCAGGAGCACCTCAGGGTCCTAGTGGGGATCCTATAAAGTTTTGGCTTGTAGGTGGTTCTAGCCAACCATCAAAGAATAAGGACTAGTATAAATTCCCAAAGTGTGTGAGTGAGTCTTGTAAATAGTGGTGTTTAATGTTTAAGTTTTATCTTATTCCTAGAAGTCCTAATCAATCTATTTTTACCTTAATGCTAGAAGGGTCAAAGATGGTCAAAGTATGGACTAGGACTCCAAAATGAGGGATACAGTTTTTACTGAGATCTAGGCATGATTTTGGATCACTTATGTAAATTTTTAGTTGAACTATGCAAGCTATGAGCATTTAAATGTCCAAAATGCAAAACTTGTAAAATTTGCTCATGACAACTTTACAACTTTGAAAAGTTGTCATGACAACTTTCCTAAAAAAGTACAAATGGACAAATATGAGGTAAGAGTCTGACCATAGGGTCTAAGAATGTGTCAGGAGTCTATATAAGACTGAATTAACCCTAATTGAGGGTTTGGTCAGATCATTGTGTATAGACGGACTATTGGGAAGAGGAAGGAAACTGTCTAGTTTTGTAACACAGTCACACCTTTGAGCCATAATCCACACTTTATTTTATTGATTTGTTATCTATGATGGAATAATTTATTAGTGATTTTATGGTAGGCCATTTGTGTGGCATTATATTTTTAAGTTTATGCATTTATTTATTAGTTTGTAAATTCTTTTGGTTTGACAATTTCTTTTTCCTGTACAGAGCTAGTTGTATAAAAATGGCTCCTTCTTGATTTCCACCCGTTGAATATTTATGGCCACCTGGAATCAAGAAGAGAACTATATATACTTTTTTAATATATGTTTTGGATTTTTTTTTATCTAGGATGCTATTTTTCTAAGCGAGCCCTAGGCGAGACCAGAGTACTCGGCTAGGGGCTTGCAGAGTTGCAAAGTGTTAAATAAGGAATGGATGGATTGGTATGTGCCAATCTCAAGTTAGGAAGTGTATAGGAATGTGTCAAGACATTATGTTCAAGAGGATAAGTTAAGTTGAGTTCATTTGAGTACTTTTTGAGCCATTAAAGGGTAGACTGACCTTTAGAGACCCTAGAAACCCTTTAAAATAGGGTATTCTTGGAAATCTACTATACGAACACCATGGGTAGCCTAAACCTAGGAAATATCAAAGCATAGGGTAACTTATTGAAGAATATAGTGTTGGTTGGAAGGTTTGTTAAGGGAATTTGGGATTAATTCCAAGATTACCAGATTTAGGAGGCCTAATTGGGGCAAAAAGGCTACTAGGCCTAAAATATAGGAAATAAAGAGATCGATAGGAAAAGCTAGGAAATATTGGTTGAAAGGGAACCAAAACCTTTTGTAAGGAATGGAGAGAAGTTAAGACACCTAATTCCATTCTTGTGAGGGATTTAAACATAGATTTCATTGGATGGACCTATGGATGCATAGTGAGACTATGAAGGAGAAGGTGAGACTTTGAAGTTGATTGGTGAGATCTAGTGGATCTCCCCATCAATAAGATTCCTAGATACTCTAAATGACATTTAGAATTAATCTTTGAATATGTCACCCTACTGCATAGTTTATTTAATAAGTTGTACTTAAGTAACTCAGTGGTAATTATTAAGGAAGAGAAAAAAAGAGCCATGTTAAGAAACCCAAATTAAAAGGATCAAATTTTAGATTCACAATAATAGAAAGTACATGTGCATTAATTCAAGACCCACAAGTCTGAATCAAGGTGATGAATAGTTTGATATCAAGATCCTAGGGATGATTGATGATAGAGGCATGCTAGGATAATTTTATTTACCAAATTTTGAAGAAAAAAATATACCATTTTGCAGATTAGTTTATGTATAAAAGACAACATAGCCTAATAGGTCCAAACTACATGGAAAAAGGACATGGGTATGTGATCTATACCATTACATTTTTTCCCTAATGTAACTTGTATTTGAACTACTATTAAAATTCATCTCAAAGTAGAACTAAGTAATCAACATGAAAATTAAATATTTTTCACTTCTCAAAAGATACAACTATGCTCAAAGTTTATAGATATGGATATTGATCATGTGGACTTGAATTGTCAAAAATTTTCACCTCAAGACATTAAACCATAGAAGAAAATATTTGAGTTATTCGCATCTATCAAGAATTTAAAAATTATCTTAACCACAATCATTGAACTTTCCAAAAATGATAATAGGAGTAGAGTAAAAAGTTATGACCAAGTGGAAAGTAGTGTCACTTCAACAAAGCTAAAAGTACTCCAATCAAATGGATAAGATCCCTAGCCAAAAATATAAATGTTTAGGACTATGACTAAGTGGATTAATTAAATATCAAATAATGGATCATAGTCAAGAATGCTCAAATATACGTAGATATAATGAGAATAGATTGTACAAAATGATGCTCAATATAACTAGATATTACTTGTGAATAAATAATATATAAGGATGCTCTATATATAAATATATATATATATATATATATATATATATATATATATATATATATATATATATATATATATATATATATATATATATTTGTGTGTGTGTGTGTGTGTGTGTATATGTATATGTATATGTATATGTATATGTGTTAGGAATGGGAACACTGAGAGGGGGGGGGGGTGAATCAATGTTCTACAATATTAATTTCTGATATCTTGAAACTTAACTCAATTAATTATATACTGAATTGAATAACAATGCAAGTAAAGTAAAAAACTATAACACATAGCACCAGATATGATTACGGGGAAACCTTGGCCAAAGGAAAAACCCCAGTGGGAATCAATACCCACTAATAATTGTACTTGTGTATTATGAACCTATTAATGTTCATTAGCCCTATTAGGAGCTTTTATTACAATGCTTAAGTACAATGACCTTGTCAAGGGTTGGACTTTGTTAGGAGTCTTCAGTCAAACCCTGTTAGGGGTGGTTAGCTCACTGCCAGAGCCCACCGCTCAATAGAGAAGGCTACAACTTCCTGGATATCAGATACACACTATATCTGCAATGGTGAACTACTGCTATGACACTGCTTGTCTAATGAGTTCCTTTTGTGCGTTGATGCTTTAACCTCTTGTAAAGCTCTATGTCATACTAATTACTCTTCTCATACTTCTGCTCTTCTTCTATCAACTCTATATATCATTCCATGTCTAAATACAAAGGCACATGTCTTATTTATATGTGCAAACAAAACTATTCACTAGGTCGGCCTATAACCTATTACATACAACACTTCCAAATGAATTGGCTCAAGCGTGTGTACATACATTAATATTAACATGTATACAACATAAATACAATAGGTGCATAGCCTTTACAAAACAATATTATACATGCTAACCAAAATACTAACAATCGGCTCCATGCTCTGTTATGTTCTATCGCTTACTATCTGTGTTAGTTCAACTCACTGTAACTTCATCATACTAACTCATCTGAACATGAATTCTTAACCATAGCTTAATAACATATCCAAAATATTATCTTCAAGGGTACATACCAAAACTTGGTCATACACACGTGTGCTGATGCTATGTTCCTTAGGTGCTTCATTAACTATCATGTCTTCCATACTTGGCCATTTTTCTGATCTTCTAAGTTATGCGCTGACTCCAAAACCTCATATGACTTTGTTTCCATAATGGAAACACTAAATCTTAGTCATATATGCCAGTATAGTCAACTTGCCAACAATCTTCCCCTTTTTCAATAATGGAAACAAAGGAATATGGCGAAGTTACTAAACTATATCTTACACAAAAATATTCTAACATATACTCTTATATTTTTTTGTACATCATATACTCTATCTTATATCTCCCTTCTACTATATACTCTACTCCCCTTTACATCATATACACTACTCTAGGTTCTCCCATATTTCTCTACTCCCCTTTGACATTAATGACAAAGGGGCTCAAAAATGAAACTACAAGTACTTACACGGTGAGTACATCCAATATGCAATCTGAAGGTTTGCAATTTCTTGCTACCAAAATGCCTTCAGTGCATCTCTTGTCTAGATATGGATGCATAGTGCATAAGTTAGCTTCTCCATCTTCTCCAAATATGAACTCGGACCTTGATCATATGTCACCATTGTGGCATCTATCTTCTTGATATTCATATTCAGCACATATAAAGAGGGTGCAAGTGCAAGTCTTAATTGTGCTTGCCTAGCCCTTATCTAAGCCATTTCTTTTTCTGCCTTCTCAATCTTATCCACTTCTCCTTGGTAGACACTATTACACATATTTATATCTATGGAGGGATCTTCTACAGATTTTCTTACTGCTTCTATCATAGATTCAGCTTCCTGAATCTTCTTGGAAAGGTCTAAAGTAAATTTATCTTTATTCATACAATCAGCTATTATTTTCCTTCCTTTAGCTGCTATCTCCTTTAATACTACTTGACCAACCTTGAGAGAGTTGAGGTCAAGTGAAAAGTTACCTATTAATTCATTTAGCCTCTTTAAGAGATATTTTCCTTCTGCAGCTTTAGATGATGATTCCTCAAGACTTGAGAAATTTTATTTGAAGCTTGTTAGGATGTTGCTGACATCATCCACTGAATGAACACTATACACTTTCTTGTCTTTGGGTAGTAGGCTATTCAATATGCAAGTACTAATTCAACAAATAATGGATTTCTCATTACTTGTTTCTCCTTTGCTTTCTCCATTGCTAACACACTGATCTTTATTAGGTCTTCTTCTCCACATGAACCTAAACTTGTTGAGTCTAGGTTCAAGCTTGACAACAATGAAAATGATGGCTTGGGAGTGATGAGTGTACTGTGCATGATTTCATTCTTTACCTTCACATGTATTTCAACAGAGGGCTCATCTGCAGGTTCATCTTCCTTCTCTTCTTCTTCTTTCTCCTCCTCTTTTTCTTTCTCCTCTTCTTCTTCTTGTCCAGTTATATCTTCAATATGCACATCTCTTTCTTCTTGGGTGAATTATCAACGCATAAAAACTCTACTTCCTCAATGCTCACAAATGCTTCCTCAAACTTATCTAAGTCTTTATTTATTGCCGCTATTGATATTTAAATGCTATCAATCATAATAGTGTCATTCTTGGCTTCAGACATAGGTGCAGAATCATGTGGACCTATCATAGGTACATTTGGGATCTCAACTACTTTTTCTTGCTCAGAGGGAACTTGAGTTGCAGGCATAGATAATGGATGCATGTGTTGTTCTAAAAATACCTTCTCAAATGCTTTTTTAGTTTCCTTTGCAACCAACTCATAGTCCTTATTCATAATCTATAAAGTTCTCAACTTGGTTCTAAGTTGAGGCTTCACCAAATTCAGCAATAAGGTTTTCTCTTCTACTAAACACACTAGGAGGTTATCATCTAAAGTCTTTCCATTATTCTGAAATCTTCTTCTGTTGCTTGTCTTTTCAAGGAATCCAAAATGTTCCATACATTTTCTGGAATGACTGTCTTAAGTTCTAGAACTATCTTTGTAAACTTGATCATGTTTTTTATTATCATACCATGGATCTCTGATTTGTCTATCTCATGATATTTGTCATAGAATTTAGCAATTTGATCAATTTTTCCTTCATCTACAACTGTGGTTCTTAACACTTCAAGATTCGGTAGGAATCCTACCTCAGGAGGTGCTTGAATATTTCTTCCTTGGCTTCTTGTGGACCTTGTTGATGGATGGCTTATTCCAAACTACTTCTTCCTCTTAGACATCTTACTAGGCTTGAGAGATGCTTGAGTGGACTCCAGATCAATAGTAGGTGTGGGCACAGGAGTGGTTTCTTCCATCTTTGTCTTCTTCTCCTTAGGGTCATTAGTCTTCTCTATTTTAAATTTAGAAGAGGGTGTGCTCTCAAGTTGCATTGAAATCTTGGCTTCCCTTGCCTTATCTAGATCTACTTGAGTGACACCATGAATTTTTAGTATCTCAGATGTGACCTTTGATGCTTTTCTCTTGGTCACAACACTGTACAAGACTGAATCTACTTGTCTTGTCTTCTCCTCATAAGTACCCCATCTTGGCTCATTTGGATCTTTTGGCGCAGAAAAGAGGACTTTTGCATAAGCTTCTAGAATGTGTTCCTCCACTTCATAACCAAGTGGATGAATCCACTTAGTTCTAGGTTCTACTACTTCCATGCATGTGATATCATTCTCTACCATAAAACATATGCTATCCTTATACTTTTCTACAATACTCTCATGTATCCTATACCTTCTCTGCATCTTTATTCTAAATGTATTTATTTCTAATTCTATGTAATCTTTCAAGGTGCTCTTAGATGATGCCTTGAATGAAATTTATGGCATTGTAGGCAAACTCTTATCAAGGTAAAGATCTTCAATACTTTACCAACAATATGGAAGTACATGTAGATAAAAAGTGACCCAAACCTAAATATCTTTCTCTTATCATGCTTAATAGCCCTTAGGTTATCCATCAACTATGCGCGCAAGATCTCACACAAGTTTAACTCTCCATTTTCCTTCACCATTCTGATAGTTGCCAAAATAGTGGTTGCAGACACACTATTTACCCTGTTTGCATGTTGAAACTTATAACCCAATATCATAGACATCAATTTTATATATTTCTCTTCTATAGGCTTAATTTTCATGTTGTGCTTATCACTGTGGGACTTACAACCTTACTCAACTAATTTCCTGACATCCTTACTAGTAGGAAGAATGGCGCTTGTCTTAGGAAGTCCTGTCATCTCATAAATGAGATCTGAAGTAATGCGAATAGGTACTTCTCCTATCCAAAATAAGTCATCATGAATTTTTCTCAATAGGATCTTAATCCATTCGGATTTATAGAGCTCATATGTTGTCGCATACTCAATAATAGGGTTATTTTCTAGGTGCGCAAACTCATCCATGAATGTCCTTTCTGGTTTCATCATTGTTTCCATGTGTGACCTTATTCTATCCAAACCTATTGGTTCCTTCTTGTAGTAAATGTATGTGCATATGTCTTCTAGGTGCATTACTCCCATTGGAGTCCTAGAGAACACTCCTTCTAGGTTATCTAAGCTGATTTAAAGGGATGCTTCTTGAAAATGTATCTCTTCCTTTTAGCAACATCAAACACAACTATAGTATCCATTAATTAGTTGGTAAGTCACTCAAATAGGTTTCCAAAGGGTTTCTGAATTGTCACGACCGAACTAGGGTTCCATAACAACTTTCACACTTCTTCGTTGATAAACCAACTTCAATCTTTCAACACAAATTGCTTTGATCTCTTGTTCTCTCCAAAGTCTTGAAATCGAATGCAAATGTGTCAATAATGGATCTTTGGTGGTCCTTTAAATCAACTTTCTGTGATTAATTTTTGTCGCATAAACACAGAATCCAACAGAGAATTATAATCTTTGTTTCTTCTATCAATCAGGCAATGCGCTCTTGCATACTGCATCAAATAGTATCCAAACTTCTATAACCAAAGGTGCATACTCTGAGGGTGAGTATACCTGTTAGAATAACTGAGAGGGGGTGAATCAATTAAACACTTGTCCCAAAACAAAATGTATAATCCAAAACAATCACTTCAACTTCTGCTACTCAGTAAAGATGAAATACTTTCACTATATGTGCTTTTACTGATTATCAGTCTAAAACTTATAGTAGTTACCGATCAAATCTAACATGCAATATGCAAAGTATGATAACAAACAAATATCACAATCAACACATAACATAAGAGATTTAACGTGGAAACCCTATGAAGGGAAAAACCACCTAGGACCAACAACCCAAAAATATTCACTCTTCTGAAGTGAGATCAGTGAAGACCCAACCCTGTTAAAGGTTAAAAACACATTGTTAGGTGTGACCTTGTTGGATAATTTTAGACCAACCGTTATCATCCAACCAGCATTCACTATGGGGTTGACAGGATAACAATGTTCATTCTATGAATGAAACATAAAAGACTTTCTTAGTCCACTCGGTTAAGAGTTTTGACTATGTACAATGGTTAAATATGTAACAGTAGATGATCTACCTTGATACAACTTCAAGTGTAGATTACAGATCAATATTTAGCTCATACAAATCTTTATGATCAATATAACACTTCAAATTCAACAATATATCATTTTACTATCCATCGGTACTTACTCTCTGTAGCTCAGTAATTGCTCAGCAGTTCGGTTCTCATTAACCAGTATGATCAGAATGCATGAAAACTTGTTCACGTGATAACTCTGCAGTATCTTCTTCTTTCAGCATCTTCATTGTAAAAATTTGGTCTCTTATATAGATGAGTAAACCATTTTCTTTTTGTCCATTAGATTTTTCTACTTAATCCCATTCATTGATTTTGCCGCTTTAACCTTCCTCGGCTGATGTGTCAATAACATGTGTCAACTTGCTCCATTAGATCTTCCTTGAATTATGTTAGCCGTCAATCTTCATAAAAAACATTATCTGTTACCCTGAAATTGAGGTACTTTACAGCTCATTAATCTTATCAGCTAAACTAATCATTTAATTCCTTTCTGTTCTGCTCGGTTAACAAAGAAATGTGTTGGTGAACACAAGCTCGGTTAACACTACACTCGGTATACACTATACTCCGTCAATGTATACTAAAATGCTTCATTTATCGACAACACTGCTTTGTGTCTTTCAGCTCTATTCTTCATCATAAATGAATGCAACATAATAAATTCAATATCATAAGGTCATAGACTCATCAACAAGTTACTCAATGTATTCCTTATCCTCATCTGACATATACATCTTCCTCATGTAGATATTTATGTTCTTCATCTCTTTCACCTTTCTTCAGATGTTTCGGTATAGTAACTTACAAGATAAGTGCTTTCAAGCTAGTTGACATCAATGACAACATAATATTGATTTAATCATCTTACATATCTAATCAAAAACTCCTCGGTGATCTTTAATCACAGATTCTTCAATCAGGTTCTAAATCAGTTGTAGTTCATCAATCTCTCCCTTTGGTATTGATGGCAACTCAACTAATATGAAATGTACCATACACATACCAAACATGTATTCTACAACTTTGTGAACAAATGTTGTACAAGCTCTCCCTAGCTTAATATATTTAATCACTATGTTACTAAACAACATTATAAAATATAGCTTTTTCATTCTGTAGATGTTCTTGTTTCAGCTCTCAGGTTCCTGCTTCTATTCTTTGTAACTGATCTTCAATGTTCTGTTCCTTTTAGATTATCTCTCCCTTAGATAGTTCTCATCGGTGCATGTTTATCTCTCCCTTTCATATTATTTATCTCTCCCTTTGACAACAATGCCAAAGAAACAAATAAACAAATAGCTCTTTAGTAACCAAGTAACTTTCTATTGTCCAATACAGTCTCTGTATCTCTGTATACTAATATCCCAATCTATTTCAGTTCTCCAAACTTAATCACAACCTTGGACATGATCCAAAGTGTGAACTATGTTGGATCAACATGTGTGATCTTCTGATAAGATTAAGCTAATGCAACATCTAGATCACATTAGTGATTGGTAGACAAGGGACAGACCCTAAGTCTAGTCCTCAAGTATTCAAATGTATCCTTCAGTAGAGGCTTTGTAAAGATATCTACAAGTTGTTCTTTAGATGTAAAAAATTCTAACTTCACTTGCTTCTCCTACACTTGTTCTCTTAAGTAGTGATACTTAATAGATATATTCTTTTTCTTAGAGTGCATCACCGGATTCTTTGAAATATTAATGGCACTAGTGTTGTCACAATATATAATCACTGGGTCAGTGATTACCTCATTCATTCCTTCCAACACTTGCTTAATGTATGCAATGTTTGAGCAATTCATAGCAATAGCAACATACTCTTCTTCAGCTATAGACTGAGAAATACAAGCCTGCTTTTTACTTGTCTAGGTTACAAGCCTTTCACCAAAGAAGAATGCTCCTCTGGTGGTGCTTTTTCTGTCATCCACATTTCTAGCCCAATCAACATTGGTGTACACCTTCAGTTCAAACTTTCCTTCCTTAGGATACCATATGCCATAATCCTCTATCTTTTTCAGGTATCTTAAGATTCTTTTAGTAGCAATCATGTGTGATTCTCTAGGATTAACAAAAAATCTAGCAACAATTCCCACAGCATGTGCTATATCTGGTCTACTGTGAACTACATACATTAACTTACCAATCATGGATCGGTAAAGTGTCTAGTTTACCTCTTTAGTTTCATCTTCCTTTGTCAGTTTACATCTAGTAGCCATTAGTGTTCCCACAGGTTTAGCATCTTCCATGCCAAATGTCTTTAATACTTCCTTTATGTATTTAGATTGTGTGATGAATATCCCATCATTCTATTGAATCACATGTAGTCCTAGAAAGAATTTAATCTCTCCGAACATAAACATTTCAAACTCTTTTCTCATCTCATCAGCAAAAGATTTACATACATGATCTTGACCTCCAAAAATAATATCATCCACAAATATCTCAACAATAAGAATAGTATCATCAGTATCACCTTTCATGTACAAATTGTTGTTCTCACCAGTTCTAACAAATCCAATACTTAACAAGTAAGTATGCAACCTTTCATACCAGGCTTGCGGTGCATTCTTCAAACCATATAAAGATTTATGTAATCTACATACCATGTCTTTGTTTTCTGGATCAAAGAACCCTTCAGGTTGTTCTATGTAGACCTCTTCTTCAAGTATTTCATTTAGAAATGCTGACTTCACATCCATTTGATAGACTTTAAATTTCTTGTGTGTAGCATATGCAAGTAGCATTCTAACTCCTTCCAATCTAGCAACAAGTGCAAATGTCTCACCATAATCAATGCCTTCTTCCTGTGCATATCCCTTGCATACCAATCTAGCTTTGTTTCTTGTCACCTCACCATTTTCATTCAGTTTGTTCCTAAATATCCACTTAGTACTGATAACATTCTTATCTTTAGGTCGGGGTACTAAGGACTAAGTTTTTTTCTTCTCTATTTGTTCTATTTCCTCTTTCATTGCATTAACCCATTCTTCATTTTCTAATGCAACTTTCACATTTTTTGGTTCAAATTCACAAAATAGGTATGTACCTTGTCTTTCTTTGCTCCTTTTTTGCATGCCAGCTTATCTATCTCCAATAATTTGTGTCTCGGGATGATGTCTCCTAACAAAAATAGCTAGTACTCAGATTCTTCTTTCTTGTTCATCCTATTCAAGTTCATTTGCTTGCTCGGTAGCTCCATCATGTTCGTCGGTTTGTCTTTCCTGTTGTTCTGCATTGTTTTCCTGTTGACCGGTTATCACAGGTTGCAGCTTCGATAGATACTCAGGTTGTTCAATGTAAGTGAATCTACCGTAGTCTTCCAATTCCTTTCTACTTTCCTTTGTTTTCTTGTCATCAAACTCATCAATATGGACATTAGTACTTTCAATCATTTTATTTGTAACCTTATTTAGACATTTATATGCTTTACTTTTAGTGGAATATCCCAGAAATATCCCTTCATCACCTTTAGAATCAAATTTCCCATTTCTTTCATCTTTCATAATAAAACATTTGCTTCCAAAAATCTTGAAATAACTTACAGTAGGTTTGTGTCCAAACCATAGCTCATAGGGTGTCTAGTTGGTGTCCTTATTCAGTTGTACTCAGTTAAGAACATATACAGTTGTATTGACAGCTTCCCTCCAATATGTCTAAGAAATATTCTTTTTTAGCATCAATGTTCTTGCATAGTCAATTATTGACCTCTTCCTTCTTTCAGTAATCCCATTCTGCTGAGGTGTTCTCGGTGCAGAGACCTGTCTTTTGATACCATGCTCATTATAGAAATTAGTAAATTCATCAGAGATAAATTCACCTCCTCTATCAGATCTTAAGCATTTCAATTCTTTACCAATCTCTTTTTCTACCTTTGCTTTATACCATTTGAACATTTCGAAAGCTTCAGATTTTTCTTTCAAGAACATAACAGTCATCAATCTAGTATAGTCATCAACAAAAAGAATAAAGTATCTATCACCATAATAACTCTGAGTTCTCATAGGACCACATAGGTTGGTATGAAGAAACTAGACTTAGTCATCTTACCTTTCTAACATTCATGACACATAGCATGATCAGGTTTTGACAAGTTAGGCAACCCTCTAACTCTTTTCTTCTTACTAATCTTGATCATGTTATCAAAATTCACATGGCATAACCTTTTATACCACAACCATGCATCTTCATCCTTCATTATCAAACAAGAAGACTAATCATTATCAAGATAAAATAGATTACCTCTGGATTGTGTACCAGTTCCGACAAGTCTTCCTCCATCATCATAAATTTTTACCTTTTTTCTCTCAAAAGCAAGTTGGTGGCCTGAATTATTCAACTGTGCCACACTTAAAAAATTATAGTTTAGTCCATCTACCCAGTATGCATTTTCACCTTTTATTCTATCATTAATCATCAGTGAACCTTTACCTCTTACTATACAGGGTACATCATTACCCATTCTCACAGATCCTCCATTGTATTCATCAAGTTGATCAAATTTCTCTACATCACCAGTCATATGATGTGTACAGCCATTGTCTATGATCCATGTATCATTTCTTCTTACTTTAGAGATCAGTTTTGTTTCTTCATGTTTCTCTTCTTCCTCTGAGTCATCTTTCATAGCAACAAATACAACTTCTATATCATCATCAGAATCAGATTCAGATTCAATATCTTCAGCTATGTAACATACCTTTTTCCCTTTGTCATTACTATCTTGGTTGTCTCTGTTGTTGTGTCAGTAGCCTCTGTTGACTCTTCTCCCATAGCTTCCTTCATATCAGTCTCTGGATCTATCATCATCTTTCTTATGTGGACATCTAGTAGAGATGTGGTCAACTTCTTTACAATTAAAGCATGCCAAAGGTAGCTTACCTCTATACCTTCCTTTACCTTTGGGTAACCTTTTGGCCATAAGAGCTTCAAGCTCATCAAGCTCATCATCGATATTGCTATCACTATCGTTATTCTTATTATTCCTACTACTAGACTTACCAATCTTCAAAGAAGACATGAAAGTGGATTCCATAGAAGGTACAACACTGTTATCAAAGTTATTCAATTCAAAGGTTGTAAGCTTACCAATCAGTGTGTCAAGAGTAAGGTTGGATGTAGCCCTTGTTTCATGAATTACAGAGATCCTGATTACATAAACTGGCAGTAAAGTTTTGAGAATCTTGCTTATTACTGTTTCATCATCAATAACTCAATCTAATGCTCTAATAGCATGTACTACCTCTTTTAGTCTATTTGAGTATTGCACAATGTTCTCACCTTCCTTCATCTTCATATCATCGAATCTTCCTCTCAGGCTTTCAGCTCGGGCTCTTTTAACATTCAAATCTCCACTGTATATTAGAGTTAGTTTGTCCCACATGGCTTTGGTAGTAGTGTATCCCTTAATATCTTCAAATTCGGCATCGGTACAGGCAGTAGCAAGTTCCATCATAGTTATTGTGTTCATGCCTATCTTTTAGTTGATCAAGAGTTAAAGGACCAGGGGTCGATTCAATGTAGCCTTTCTCCATCAGTTCTACTGTAGAATTCCCAATTCTAGATATGTGCAACTTCATCTAGCTTTTCCATACTACGAAGTTCTCTTTGTTCAGTCTTGGCACTTCCCTCTTATACATCTTGAGATCTTTGTGCTAAAGTCCTTAAAACTCTATTCTAAGAAACCATTGCTCTGATACCAATTGTTAGAATAACTAAGAGGGGGGTGAATTAGTTAAACACTTGTCCCAAAAAAAAATGTATAATCCAAAACAATTACTTCAACTTTTGCTACTCGGTAAACATGAAATACTCTCACTATCTATGTTTTTATCAATTATCAGTTTAAAACTTATAGTAGTTACCAATCAAATCTAACATGCAATATGAAAAGTATGATAACAAACAAATATCACAATCAACACATAACACAAGCGATTAATGTGGAAACCCTATGAAGGGAAAAACCACCTAGGACCAACAACCCAAAAATATTCACTCTTCTGAAGCGAGGTCGGTGAAGACCCAACCCTGTTAAAGGTTACAAACACACTGTTAGGTGTGACCTTGTTAGAGGATTTTAGACCAACTGTTATCATCTAACCAGCATTCATTATGGGGTTGATAGGATAACAATGTTCATTCTATGAATGAAACATAAAAGACTTTCTTAGTCCGCTTGGTTAAGAGATTTGACTATGTACAATGGTTAAATATGTAATAGTAGATGATCTACCTTGATACAACTTCAATTGCAGATTACAGATCAATATTCATCTCATACAAATCTTTATGATCAATATAACACTTCAAATTCAACAATATATCATTTTACTATCCATTGATACTTACTCTCTATAGCTCGATAATTGCTCAGTAGTTTGGTTCTCATTAACCAGTATGATCAGAATGCATGAAAACTTGCTCACGTGATAACTCTATAGTATCTTCTTCTTTCAGCATCTTCATTATAAAAATATGGTCTCTAATATAGATGAGTAAACCATTTTCTTTTTGTCCACTAGATTTTGCCGCTTAATCTCATTCATTGATTTTGTCACTTTAACCTTCCTCGGCTGATGTGCCAATAACATGTTTCAATCTGCTCCATTAGATCTTCCTTAAATTATGTTAGTCGTTGATCTTGATAACAAACATTATCTGTTACCCTAAAATCGAGGTACTTTGCAGCTCATTAATCTTATCAGCTAAACTGATCATTTAATTCCTTTATGTTATGCTTAGTTAACAAATAAATGCATTGGTGAGCACAAGCTCAGTTAACACTACACTTAGTAGACACTACACTCCATCGGTGTATACTAAAATGCTTCATTTACCGACAACGTTGCTTTGTGTCTTTCAACTCTATTCTTCATCATAGATGAATACAACATAATAAAGTCAATATCATAAGGTCATAGACTCATCAACAAGTTACTCAATGTATTCCTTATCCTCATCTGACATATACATATTCCTCATGCAGATATTTCTGTTCTTCATCTCTTTCACCTTTCTTCAGATGTTTCGGTATAGTAACTTACAAGATAAGTGTTTTCAAGCTAGTTGACATCAATGACAACATAATACTAATTTAATCATCTTACATATCTAATTAACAACTCCTTGGTGATCCTTAATCATAGATTCTTCAATCAGGTTATAAATCAGTTTTAGTTCATCAATACCATCCACGTAGGGGTCTAGAGCTAATCTAGCTCCCCCTATGACCATGAGGGTCATTCATCTAGAAGTAGAGGGTGTGTCCATTATGGATGCATCCAATACATATTGGTCAACATTATCCTTCTTTACTTCCATCCAAGTCTTTCTCGCATCTTCTGTAGCTTTCACAAACTTGACTTATCCAAATTCATCCAAAATTGATCCTTGAGACTTATTAGGGCTTTCTTGTCTTTGCACTTTTGATCTCCAGAACTTTGAGATGTGTACATCCTTGTTACAAGTGTAACAAATAATTGGAGGTCTTATATTCCTCGGTGCATTGATTTGAGTTACTAAATTGCACTGTCTAGTTGTATGACCATTATAGTTGCATATATGACTTGTAATGTTCTGAGGACTTCTAACATTCTGTTGTAGATGATTTCTCTGATTTTCTTGATTCTGATTTCTTTGATTTGATCTAAAATTCATAGCTCTATGACCAAACTTATTTCATTAAGAACAATAACCATTAAAAGTTCTTACCTCTTTACAATCTCTTGCTATGTGTCTATGCTTGTTACAGGCATGACAATTTTTGTTTACTAGCTTGCGCTCATCCTTAGATGGTTCAGCTTTAGCTTCAATTTGATTTCCTATCTTCTTAGCTTCTATAGGTTCTTTAGGAGCTTTCATTCTATCTTTTATAGCATCAATTTGAACTTGAGCTTCATTGTATCCATTACCAGTGGTATCTCCTTTTAACTTCCGAGCATACAACTGTGACTCTATTAGATCCTTGCTTGTGTGCAACATGTCAATATGATTCTTTGCTTCAATCAATTCAGATTGCATCTACTTCTTAATGTTCTCTAACTCCAAGATTTTCATGTTTTCTTGCCTCAGTTCTTCATCTAACTAGTTGTTTTCTTTGACTTGTTCTTCATAGGCTTCTTGATTATTAAATAGCTTTTCATCCAACTCTTTAATCTAATCCTTTAGAGATGTGTTTTCCTCATTCAACTTTTTGACCTTTTTTCCTAAATCACTTGTAGAACAATCTTTCAAATCATTTCTCAATTTATTGATGAACACTTGAGAACCACTAACCTTTAATTCTAGTTCTTCAATTTCTTTTTTAGATCTGTCAAGGTCTTCAAGAGCTGCTTCAAGATTATTCTTCAGATATTTTACTTCTCCTCTATCCATGATCTCCTCAAGTGGTTAAACTTATCTTCAGAGGACCAAATCTCTTATACCAATTGTTAGGAATGGGAACACTGAGAGGGAGCAGGGGGGTGAACCAGTGTTCTAAAATATTAATTTATGATACTTGAATCTTAACTCAATAACTTAAATTTTGAACTGAATATTAAAGCATGTAAAGTAAAAAAACATAACACATAGCACCATATATGATTATGGGGAAACCTTGGCCAAAGGAAAAACTCGGGTGGGAATTAATACCCACTAATAAGTTTACTTGTGTATTATGAACCTGTTAATTTCCCTTAGCCCTGTTAGGAGCTGTCATTACAATGCTTAAGTACAATGACCTTGTCAAGGGTCAGACCCTATTAGGAGTCTTCAGTAACAAACCCTGTTAGGGGTGGATGGATCACTGCCAGAAATCACTGCTCAATAGAGAAGGCTACAACCTCCTGGATATCAAATACACACTATATCTGCAATGGTGAACTACTACTATGACATTTCTTGTCTGATCAGTTCCTTTTGTGCACTGATGCTTTAACCTCTTTTAAAGCTCTATGTCATACTGACTACTCTTCACATACTTTTTCTCTTCTTCTATCAACTCTACATCTCATTCCATGTCTAAATACAAAGGTGCATGTCTTATTTATATGCACAAACAAAACTATTCACTAGGTCGGCCTATAACCTATTACATACAATGCTTCCAAATGAATTGGCTCAAACATTTTTACATACATTGATATTAACATGTCTATAACATAAATACAATAGGCACATAGCCTTTACAAAACAATATTATAAACGCTAACCAAAATACTAACAATCAGCTCCATGCTCTGTTCTATTATGCTGCTTACTGTCTATGTCACTTCAACTCATTGTAACTTCATCATACTAACTCATCTGAACATGTGTTCTTAATGATAGCTTAATAACATATCCAAAAGCCTATCTTCGAGGGCACATACCAAAATTTGGTCATACACACATGTGTTGATGTTTTGTTCCTTAGGTGCTTCACTGACTGTCATGTCTTCCATACTTAGCCATTTTTCTAATCTTTTAAGTTATGCGATGACTCCAAAACTTCATATGAATTTGTTACCATAATGAAAACACTAAATCTTAGTCATATATGCTAGTATAGTCAACTTGAAAATAATATGTATATATATATATATATGTATATGTATATGTATATGTATATGTATATGTATATGTATATGTATATGTATATGTATATGTATATGTATATGTATATGTATATGTATATGTATATGTATATGTATATGTATATGCATATGTTTATGTATATGTATATGTATAGGCATTACATGCATATGCATATGTATATGTTGTTGGAAATATAAGTTTAGTTGTCTGGTTTTCATTGATGTCAAATATTGTGGTCTGGAGATATTTTCTGAACATGATAGTGCTAAAAATAATGGAAGATGGGTATGTATTCTAGAGATCATGTGAGAATGATGGTTTTTAATGCTTTATTATTATATTCTTAGGTCTGAAAGTCAGTTGTTCACTTATAGAGATATATAGTTGAAGATAATAGTTGTGTATCCTGGAAGGTTTTTACTCCAAACATTAAGGTTGAAGATGTGTAGATGTGATTTGTATTATATTAAAGTATTGTTCTTGGTTGTGGTGTTTCTTGGTGATTTAAAAAAAATTCTTAGTGATCCAAAAATGGTGTTACCAAGTGATGTGGTTATAATCAATTTGTGTTTTGGTCCAAAAATATATTATGATGGCTTTGGACATGGAGTTTGGATCTCACTGTAGTGTGTTTAGGTCTAGAGAAATCTAGCAACTAATGTGGTTCTTTGGAAAATGTGATGCTACACATTATAGATAACTATGGAAGTTGTTTTGGTATTTGAAGTATTGGGCTATGTCCAACATGTTTGTGATCCCCTCTCTCCTAGAGTGGATCATGCCTTATATTTTTGGTCTCAATGTTAAATTTAATGTTTATCTCTTATCTAGATGGGTTCATGTTATGTGTGACTTATGTTTTGGTCTAGATGCTCTTTGCATAAGACCTTATTGTAATTTTACTTTGGCATGGTTGACCTTGTTGTAATTTCAATGATGTATCTTGTATATAAGTATAGTATATGCCTTGTCAAATGGTAAGAGTTGCAATGAGAAAGTGAAGATATATGAGTATAGTTTTGAAAGAGTAGAGTTCATTTTATGAGGTTTATATTTTGTGATTGTGACAGAGAAGAAAAGGAAAATTTTAAGTGTGTTTTTGAGGTTGACAAAGTTGTGCAGGATAGCTGCACTATCAAGAGAATTTCTCTTTATCTATTTTGCAGATTTGAATGTACCTTGTCCATAGGATAGTGAGTCTTGGGTGCACAATCTCTTTTATGTATCTTGATAATTTGGTAGTGAGCCTTTGTTTGCAAGTCCAAAGTAGTGAGCTCCTATCTATATTCAGTGTTGTATTGGCAGTGAGCCTTTGTTTGCAAGTCTAGAATAGTAGCTCCTACTATTTTTGTAACCAAATCATATATTCGTTAATTTATCTTTTTGATAAATTTCTCACCTTGGTTATTCCAAATTTGGGTTTTCCACATATAAAATCTTGGTGTCGATGTGTTTATGTTTTACTTCCTTCTTTTCTTAATGTGTTGTGGTGAATATTCTAGATAGTTGATTACTTAAGTGAGATCTTGGTTTATGTTGATTCACCCTCCCCACTCTTAGAATTTGGTTTTCTTCCAACAATTAACATCACATCAGGCTCCTCTTGAGGATTCTTAATCACTTGAGGTTGATTCATAGTCTCAAACACTATGTTTTAAGAAGAGTTGAATGATATGAATTAATAGAGTGATTGGGATGAAGATGTCAATATGGCTCATCAGTTGAGGACTACATTGGATAATATGGATAAAATCATATTTAATTTGAACAAGGCTAAAGATAATATTATGTTTCAAAGGACAATTCTAAAATATGCAAATAAGGAAATAGAAGATCTTGATGAAATGTTGAACAACAAGACTCATGAATGCTCCAAACTAAAAAAGAAGTTAAAAGAAGCCAAAGGAAATTTTTAAAAAAGGTTCAAACTAAAATATGAAATTGAACTACTTGATACAAAGCTTGATGAGAAAAACAAGGAGTGTGTAATTTTGTAAATTAAAGTTGAGAAGCTCAAAATGGAACTAAGACAATTAAAAGGAGAGATGGACAAATTGGATTTTGCATTATTGATGAACATTGAAGAAGGAAAGAATGAATTAGAAAAAAATGGTGGAGGACAAAAAGGATTTGGTAGACCAAAAGAAAGTGGAAGATAAAAAGGGTCTAGTAGACTAGAAGCGGGTGGAAGAAAAAAAGGGGCTGATGAATCATATACCTTCTCCTATTCATTCTAGGTATTCATATTTTAATGGAGTTTGTTTTTATTTCAATAAAGTAGGGCACAAAGATAGTGAATGTAGAAGTCAGAAAAAGGGTTATGTTTTTAATGGAAGATGTTATTATTGCAATAAGTTTGAGCATATGACTTTTCAGTGTAGAAGTAGAATGGATATGAAAATAATTGTTAAGAAACTTAATGGATATTGTTATGGTTGCAATGGATATGGACACAAAATGGTTGAATATAGGAAGAACAAAACTACAAGAATGAAAAAGGATGGTCTAATTTATTATAACTGTAATATGATAGGATATATTGTGAGGTTTTACAAAAATATGAATCAAAAAGATAATCATCTAATGGTTGCAGGAGACTAAAAAAGAAAGAAAAAGATATATTTGATGAAGAAAATATAATATTCTTTTAAAGGTGGTCTGGCATCCCTTCTGATTGGTGTTCCCTCTTTTGATAAATGACTCAAATTGTAAGGTATGAGGGGGAGCTTACATGTGAATCATTTTCCCCCCTCTAGATTGGATGTTGAGTATCTTCTTAGCATGGAAATAAGACTTGAAGGATATTCCAGAGGTAGGATTTTTATTTTGTGATCCAGAAAGGTGACTATATGGTTCAGTAAATAGTGTATCATATTTTTGGTGTCATCATTAATAGTATATAGTTGGTCATTTACATTCATTTGTACAATTGTGATTTGAATATTCAAGGGAAAAATATTAGAGCAAAGGAGTGCAAAAGTGATTGTGTATTTGTCATGCCCAAAACTTTACAGGGCAAAACACGCTGAAAAATACACCAAATTTTTTTTTGAAAATAAATACTACCAAAATATACTAAAATTTACTTAACATTAAATAACTATGCATTGTAATATTAAATGTCACTCAATATATTTTAGGTGCATAGAATAACTATACTTTATAATAGATTAATATCATCAAATAGTTGGTTGTCAATTCATTCACTTAATTATTCTTTTTTTTAAATAAATTACTGGTAGCCCATTGTAAAAATTGTCACACCGGCTACCATTAGGTTTTTTGGGGGTATGGCTACTCTAGCTACTACCTCAAAATCTATCTTAAAAGACAAGGGTAACGACATGCATACGAATGGATGCTAAAATAATAATAATAATAATAATAATAATAATAATTAATTTAATTTAAATATATTTAGTTGAATGTTGAACCAGGACATGTGCCCTCTTTTTGTGGTGCATCCTCAAAAATGGATGATCATTTCCTAAATGACCTAAAAACATCTATGGTCATAGATCTTATGCTCATCTGGTGGTTGTTAGTCATCACTGTCAATTGTCGAGGGTCCCACCCATGACACATGCCATCCTTCCATGAAAAATTTCCAAAAATAGGTGGGTGTCCCTCAAATCATCCCAAAATACATCATGGTTTGTTGATCTATGTTCCATCCAATAGTTGTTGATAGTATTAGAGATGGGAAAACTGGTAAGTATAAATAATGAACCTAGACATGATCATAATATGTTAGAAAGTAAAGTCCACCAAGATAACTGAGAGGGGGGGGTGAATTAGTTATCTAATAATTATAACTTTTATCAACTTCAACAGTATTAAACCATGTAAGTAATATTATTACCAACCATAGAAAGATATTCATACACAATAACACAATGACACAAGATATGTTGACTAGGGAACCTCTTGATCAAAGAGTAAACCCCAATGGGAATTATGCCCACAAAAGATGCACAAATATGAATATTCCTTGTGAAAGTATGGACTCTATTAGGAGTCTTATGAAATAAATTCAGTACATATGAATCCCTGTTAGGAGATTTTGAATCCCTATTAAAAGATTCTAACCCTATTAAGAGTTATGGAAGACAGATGGACCCACTGCCCAAATAGCTTCAATGGCAAGATCACTGAACACATTGTCCAACTAATCTCTATATTATTCAATAGAATAATATTAAATATGTTACCTCCTTTCTCACTATGCCAAACCGCACTCTCTGCTACCTCATATCTCAATTTTAGATCTATGTACCTCGCATGTCTTCTTTCACAATTTCACTTTCACAATTCATTAGCCCTTTTCTTCACTTCATGCATACATCATCACATCCAACCATATTACAAAAAAGAAAAACATTCCTTCCTTTATACCACACTCAAGTAATTACAAATGACTCAGCATCCAATTACAAAATAAAAGTTTCCATACGCTACATCAAAATTACACAAAACTGTCAACTTCCAAATACAATAATTCTTCACTCGTGTGACCTCAAAGTTTGTGATGTCATCCATGTCACTATAAATGTGTCTTCATCTTCCCTTTAACTACACAAAACCATATTCCATCCCGATTAGGAGATATCATCTGATTTCCACAAACCGCTACTCAGGAACACTGCCTGAATACTACTTCCACCAAAATGCTCATAACTTCCATGAATAAGTGAATTACTATCTTTGCTCTTAACCATAAATTTATAACATATCAAAGAGTATATCCTCAACATCACATAGCTCTAACTATAATATTCAATGTGCGCTAATCAAAACACTGTCTACTTCTCTTCAAGTCTCTGGTAGATCACTATGTTGACATCAATGACAATCATAGTCATGAATGCAACAACAACTTCTATAGAATGGCTGCCAAACATTCAGCATTCATTCCTAAAAATCTCCCCCATTGGCATTGATGGCAACATAGATGAAAAAACATCCGATGTTCCAAAAATCCAATACTGCAAAACTGTTGCTCAAGAAAAATATTTCAAATCCTCTTCATCAATCAAATCTTGCTTCATTTTCCTATTCAAATAGTACAAATCATTTTTCATGTACACTTCTCCCCCATTGACATCAATCACAGAAATTTCATCATTATGTCAACAACAACTCCAATGTCAAAAGACACTATTCAAAAAATACAATCACTAGAGTCCTCATGACTCATCTCAGATACACATACTCCCCCATAGAGGAAGCACCAACATCCAGTCCAGAAGAAAGATAAGGCTCATATACCACTGGACAAATGCAACCAACTGCATCACTTCTCAAAAGTAGGCTAGGGCATAACCCAAAACATACCTCTCAGATACTCAAATGTATCCTTAGGCAAAGGCTTTGTAAATATGTCTACTATCTACTCCTTTGTACTTATGTACTCAAGTCTGACTTCTTTCTTAGCAACTTTCTCCCTTACGACATGATACTTAATCTCTATATGTTTTGTCTTAGAATGGAATAAAGGGTTCTTAGACATACTAACTATGTTGGTGTTGTCACAATGTATGATAATAGGTTCAACAAACTTTATTCCAATACCCTTCAGCATTTTCTTCATCCAAATTATCTGGTTATAATTGTTTTCTTCCGCTACATATTTTGCTTCTATTGTGATCTATGAGATACAATTCCACTTCTTGCTTAGCCAAGAAACCAATCTTCCTCCAAGAAAAAATTATCCACATCTGGTGCTCTTCTTATCATCAACAATGCCTCCCCAATTAGCATTTGTATATGCACATAGGGTAAAATCATCAAATTTTTCATACCACAATCCATAGTCCATTGTGCCTCTTAAATATCTCAGTATCCTCTTTACTGCTGCATAATGTGATTCTCTAGGTTCAGCTTGAAATCTTGCTACAATTCTAATTGAATGTACTATATCAAGTCTTGTATGAGTCAAGTACTGCAATCCTCCAATCCTCCTATGGTAACTGGATGTAAATTTTACTTCTTCTATTCAACTACCGGTGTTTCATCTGTGCTAGATAATTTATGTCCAGTTACCATAGGTGTTCCAACTGGTTTACAGTTCTCCATTCCAAATATTTTCAACAAGTCATTTAGGTACTTTGTCTAGCTTACAAAGATACCATCATTGTTCTGTGTAATCTTTAATCCCAAAAAATATTTCATTTCACCAATCATACTCATTTCAAATTCAATCTTCATTTCATCAGCAAATTTGTCACTAGCTTCATCTTCTCCTCTAAAAATAATGTCATCAACAAAAATAACTATAATCAACAAACCATTTTCAATTTCTTTTGTGTACAAATTTCTATCAGCTGTTCCTTTTGTAAATCCCAACTTTAACAAATACTTGTCCAATCTTGCATACCAAGTTCTAGGTGCTTGCTTTAGTCCATATAAGGTGTTCTTCAGTTTACATACCATGTCTCCATCTTGAGTCAATGGAAAACCTTTAGGCTGCTTAATGTAGACTTCTTCCAATTCTCCATTCAGAAATGCTGACTTTACATCCATCTGATATACTTTGAATTTCTTATAAGCTGCATAAGCCAAAAACATTCTTACTACTTCAATTCTTGCTACAGGTGCAAAGGTTTCTTCATAGTCAATTCCTTCTTGCTGTGAGTATCCCTTACATACCAATCTTGCTTTATTTCTTGCTACTTCTCCTTGTTCATTCATCTTGTTTCTGAATATCCATTTAGTTCCAATAACATTCTTGTCTTTAGGTCTAGGGACCAATTCCCATGTCTTGTTCTTTTCAATCTGATCAAGTTCTTCTTTCATAGCATTAATCCAATTTTCATCTTCACAAGCTTCACTAGTAGTTTTAGGTTCAATTTGAGAAATCAAACATAACTATTCTTATACCTTATTCCAAGTTAGAACTTCTCTTGTAATGCTTCCAATAATTTTCCCAATAGGATGATTTCTTGATAAACTCTTACTAGGTGTCACTGTCTTAGATCTCACTTCAGGTGTAGGTTCTTTAATGACTTCACTATGGCTTTCATTCAACAAATCACTGTCAGTCTCATAAAATAAATTAGTAGTTCCAGTGTTAGGTTTAGGATGAGCTTCTTCATATGATTCATAATCAAGCATTCTTTCCTGAATTTTGAACTTTTCATCAACTTTAACATTTTCACTTTCAGCAATAGTCTTAGTTCTTTTATTGTAACATCTATAGGCTTTTCTTTTCAAAGAATATCCAAGAAATATACCTTCATCACTTCTAGGATCAAACTTTCCAATATCATCATCTCTTTTTATATAACATTTTCTTCCAAAAATTCTAAAATACTTAACTAAGGGTGCATGTCCAAACCATAATTCATAAGGTGTCTTGTCTATCTCTACTCTGATTTGTACTATGTTCATTGTATATACTATTGTGTTCACTACTCTCCAAAATATCTTCACCAAATCATTCTCAAATAACATAGCTCTTGCTACTTCAATCACTGATTTGTTTCTTCTTTCTGCAATACCATTTTGTTCAGGTGTCCTAGGGACTGAAAACTATCTCTTAATGCCATTTACTTCACAAAAAGTGTTAAACTCTCTAGAAGTAAATTCTCCACCTCTATCAGATCTCAAACATTTAATCTTCATTCTAGATTCATTCTCAACTTTATTCTTAACAATCTTAAATTTATGAAATGCTTCAGAATTTTCTTTAAGAAATGCAATCCACATCATTCTTGTAAAATCATCAACAAGAATCATAAAATACCTTTCTCCATAGAATCCTCTAGTCCTGGTAGGACTTCTCAAACCTGTATGAACAATCTCCAACTTTTCTATAGATGTAAACTTCTTACTAAGAAAAGAACTTCTCTTCTATTTAGCCATCACACATTCTTTGCAAATCATGTTAGTAGGCTTCATAATTTTAGGCAAATCCCTTACTGCAAGTGTAGTACTTACTTTCACAATGTTGTCAAAGTTTATATGACAAAACCTTCTATGCCATAACCAACTGTCATCAATCTTAGTAATCAAACATGTCATCTCAGTAGGATTCAACTGAAATACATTACCTCTAGTTCTAGATCCAGTTCCAATCAAATTTCCATCTTTATCCTTTATCACACAAGTTTTCTCAATAAACCAAACTTGATATCCCTTATCAACTCACTGTCCAACACTTAAAAAATTATGTTTCAATCCATCCACAAAATAAACATCATCAATATTAGTGTTTCCATCAAGAATAATAGATCATATACCTTTAATCAAACAAGGTGCATGATTTCCAACTCTAAAAACTCCTCCATCATAATTGTTAAACTTTATGAACTTTTTAATATCTCCAGTCATATGATGTGAACAACCACTATCTATAATCCAATCAACTTTCTTTTCAACTTGGGAAACTAAGGATTTTTCTTCCTTAACATTAGTTTCAGGATTCTCTTCTTTAATTGCTACAAATCCTATGTCATCATTATTCTTAGTATCACTTTCACTTAGAGTTCTCTCTACACTAGTTTCAAGATCTTCATCATTAGCATAATAACATTCCTTAGATCTTCTAGGTTTGAAATTGTTTTTGTACTTTTTAACTCTCTTAGGACACTTAGATGCAAAATGACCATATTCTTGACAAGTCCAACATTTAAAAAATTTCTTACCATCTGGTTCTCTCTTCACAAGCAGGGTAATACCTTCTTCAATCTTCATGTCTTCTTCATTTCTAGATCTATTGCTACCAGCATAATCTCCGCTCACACTTATGCTTCTTGAAAAAGTAGGATGAACACTAAGAGCACTGAATGCTATCTCCATTCTAGGCAAGTCTCCTGATAACCTCAGGTTCATCTCTGATGCTTCCAATCTTCCAAGAAGAGTCTCTCTTGTAAAGTTTAAAGTACAAGGTATAACTTGTTCAATCATCTATGTTGTCTGCTTAAATACAGGAGTTAATGTCCTCAGAATTTTCCATATCACTTCATTCTCTGTCTTTGTTCCTCCACAAAATTTTATGTCTACAACAATTTATGACATTCTACCAATATAGCTTCTAACAGATTCATCTTCCATCATTCTTATATCTTCAAATGCACATATCCAATTATGTAATCTAATTTTCTTTGCATGTTCATCACCTTCAAAAGTAGAGTTTAAAGCATTCCAAATTTCATGAGATTTTTTTAAACATTTTACCTGATTGTACTCATTCTCCAAAAGAGTTGTCAAAAGTGCTTCTCTTGCAAGTATGTTACACATGAATAGATCTCTCTCATCGCTAGTACATGTTTCAAGATCATCTTCTTCAATGATAGTCTTATCATTCTTTGTAATAAACCAATAACCTAGTCCTAAACATAGTAGGTGTGTCTTCATCTTTTCTTTCCAGCTGTCAAAATTTACTCCATCAAACTTAGGGCTTTCTTTTCTGAAATTCACCATGGATCTCCTTAAGCTATTAAACTTCTTTTTCAAGGACCTACTACTCTGATACCAATTGTTAGAAAGTAAAGTCCACCAAGATAACTGAGAGGGGGGGGGTGAATCAGTTATTTGATAATTATAACTTTTATCAACTTCAACAGCATTAAACCATGTAAGTAATATAATTACCAACCATAGAAAGATATTCATACACAATAACACAATGACATAAGATATGTTGACTAGGGAACCTCTTGATCAAAGAGTAAACCCTGGCGGGAATGATGCCCACAAAAGATGCACTAATATGAATATTCCTTTTGAAATGATGGACTCTGTTAGGAGTCTTATGAAATACATTCAGTACATATGAATCCCTGTTAGGAGATTTTGAATCCCTGTTAAAAGATTCTAACCCTGTTAAGAGTTATGGAAGACAGATGGACCCACTGCCCAAACAGCTTCAATGGAAAGATCACTGAACACATTGTCCAACTGATCTCTAGATTATTCAATAGAATAATAGAAAATATGTTACCTCATTTCTCACTATGCCAAACTGCACTCTCTACTACCTCAGATCTCAATTTCAGATCTCTGTACCTCGCATGTCTTCTTTCACAATTTCACTTTCACAATTCATTAGCTCTTTTCTTCACTTCATGCATACATCATCACATCCAACCATATTACAACAAGGAAAAAAATTCCTTCCATTATACCACACTCAAGTTATTAAAAATGAGTCGGCATCCAATTACAAAATAAAAGTTTCCATACGCTACATCAAAATTACACAAAACTGTCGGCTTCCAAATACAATAATTCTTCACTCATGCAACCTCAAAGTTTGTGCTATCATCCACATCAGTATCAATGTGTCTTCATCTTCCCTTTAACTATACAAAACCAGATTCCATCCCAATTAGGATATATCATCTGATTTCCACAAACCGCTACTCAGGAACACTGCCTGAATATTGCTTCCACCAAAATGCTCATAACTTCCATGAATAAGTGAATTACTATCTGCACTCTTAACCAGAAACATATAAAATATCAAAGAGTATATCCTCAACATCACATAGCTCTAACTACAATATTCCATGTGTGCTAATCAAAACATTGTCTACATCTTTGCAAGTCTCTGGTAGATCACTATGTTGACATCAATGACAATCATAGTCATGAATGCAACAACAACTACTACAGAATGGCTGCCAAACATTCAGCATTCATTCCTAATATAATAAGAATCTATTTGTTACATCTAGAAAGAATTTAGTTGGTTCTTTTTCTAAGATTGATGAAAGATTTATTTATAGGGAAGATGTTAGTTGACATATTCATGTCAATTTGGAAGAGTGTAATCATGGAAATTTGAGGAAGTTTAAAGAAAATTATTTAGTCCAAGGTTTGTGGTTTAAGAATATTCATGTTGGATTAGGTCACAAGGGTTTGGATACATGGAGTTATTTTATGATGTTTGAAGATAATCATGTTGTAAAGATTGGATTGAGTACACTACATGAATAATACATCTGGCTAGATAGGTCATATCATATTACAAAAGAGGCCCTAAGGGCTATGAAAGGAATTTTCACTACCAGAGATGTTTTGATACTCAAATCAGTGAAAAATGTTGAGGTGAATGAATTTAATAGTGTTCAACCTAATGGTAGGGCCCTAAGAATCAACATAATGAATGATTTGGGGGTCACATATGCTACAATAGGAATATCATACAAAATTTATTACAAGAACAAAGAGGGTTCAAGTGTGGAAACCAGAGTCCATGTTACCTACATAATGCTTAAAGAGAATGTTGATTATGATTTGTTTTGGACACTAAGGAGGTAATTATTGACAACTTGAAAATGAAAAATAATGAACATTATCCATTCTGGTAAGTTTTCTTAATTATCTATCTAATTTTTTTCTTTTTGAATGCTATGTTGAAGCTTTGGAGTGTGGATTGGAGAAATGATATCTTTGTTGGTTTAAAATTTAAGATACATTTGGATACCTTGGATAACAATGTTGTTGATTGTAGATGATTCTTTGATTAGTTGAAGGATAGTTGGTGTCTGAGGAACCAGATTCCTCCTAAAGTAATTAACAAATATATGGATAATGTTTTCTTCTATATTGATAAGGATTTATGCTACATAAAAGTTGTATAACCTAGAATTGTTTGGGAAATTGAGTTGTCCTATGAAACTACTAAGGAAGAATGTATGAGAATTATTAAAATTTTGATTAGAATTCCAAAGGATACTAGTGTTGCAAGGATTGAGGTGTTGGATGAAGTATTCCTTGGTGTCAGTGAAGGGAAAGATAGAGATAAGGTTAAGAGAATGACAAATAGGTCTATAGAGGCATCATCCTATGGTAAAAAAGAAAAGAAAGAAAAAAGAATACATCCAGAGAGATAATCTTCTCCAATGATTATTCCAAGTGAGAGTGAAGAGGAAGAACATAAAGGTGTTGGTGAATAGAAGGAAATTGTAGGTATTGATGTGCAAGTTTCTACTAGTGAGGAGCATGTTGTTTCACTTATCTTATCAAATGAATATGATCGATCAATTGAAAATATTCTTACTATGAAGAGTCCATTTAGAGAAAAAAAGACCATTGAATATATGTTCTACCTTATGATCAAGATATTTTTTAGTTTCTCTGGGAGAAGCTTGGGTTTGTTTCCCCTCCTTCTAACTAAGCATATCAGAGTGATGCCTCTGTTCAGGTGGATATTTCAATCTTTTTTTCTGGACTAATTCTAGTGGTTTCTCTCAGGGGAGGCAATAGAGAGTATGTTTTTTCTATTTGTCCTTGATGATAAATGGGGAAAAAGATTTAAAGAAAATGTTTATTTGATAATGTGTTTTATATAATTTTGAAATGTATACACAAATGTTTTGGTTATTTCAATTAGAGAGAGTCGACGATGAATAGTATCTTAATGAAACATTTTTGTGGTTTATTTCCATCAATGACAAATGGAGAGATTATTGGAAATCTATGTTTAGCTATTTGGTTGTCATTGATGTTAAAAATTATGGTTCAAACATATTTTTTGAACATGAGAGTGCAATAGAATAGTGAAAAACATGTATGTATTCTAGAGATCATGTGAGAATGATGTTTTTCAATTCTTTAGTGTTATATTCTTAGGTCTGAAATTCAGTAATTTAGTCACAAAGATATATAGTTAGAAATGACAGTTGTTCAATTATGTTTTTTGAAAGATTTCTAATCCAAAAATTAAGGCTGAAGATGTGCAGAGGTGATTTTTGTTATATTTAGGTATTGATCTTGGTTGTGGTGTTTCTTAGTGATCCTAGTGATTTGGAAATAGTTTTACCAAGTGATGTGGTTATGATCAATTTGTGTTCTAGTTCATTAATATGTTTTGATTTCTTTTGATGTGGAGTTTTGATCTCACCATAGTGTGTGGAGGTTTAAACAAAACTAGGAAGTCATGTGGTTCTTTGGACAATGTGATGCTACACATTTGAGATAACTATAGAAGTTGTTATGGTAATTATGGATCTAGTATTAGGCTATGTGTAATATGTTTCTGGTCACCTCTCTCCTAAAGTGGATAATGCTTCATTTTTTTGGTCTAGATGTTGTATTTAATGTTTATCTCTTATCCAGATGTATTAATGTTATGTGTGACCCATATTTTGGTTTGGATGCTCTTGGCATAGGACCTTATTGTAATTTGACTTTAACATGACCACCTGTAATTTTGTTTTGGCATGGTCAACCTTGTTGTAATTCCAATGACCTTTTTTTATATAAGTACTATGTGTGCTTTGGAAAAAGGTGAGAGTTACGAATGAGAAAGTGAAGATCTATGAGAAGACTTTTGGAAGAGCGGAGTGTTAGAAAGTAAAGATCCCCAAGATAACTGACAGGGAGGGGGTGAATCAGTTATCAGATAATTTAACCATTCAACTACTTTAAACATTATAATCAATGTATTGATCAACCATAGAAAGATAACCATACACAATTGCACAATAACACAAGATATGTTGACTAGGGAACCTCTTGAAAAGAGTAAACCCTGGTGGGAATGATGCCCACAAAATGATGCACTAATATGAAAGTTCCTTGTTAGAGGATGGACCCTGTTAGGAGTCTTATGAAATACATTTAGTACATATAAATCTTTGTACTCACAAGTCTTCCTTCATCACTGAATTAGCTCTTTTCTTCACTTCATGCATATATTTGCATCTCAATCTTCATAGTACATATTACAACAAGGAAAAAATTCCTTCTTATATACCAAACTCAAATAATTACAAATGAGTTGGTCCACAATTACAAAATAATAAATTCTACACGCTACACACAGAATTCACATAAAACTGTCGGCTTCCAGATACTGTAACTTTCTCCAAACATATCTTCAAAGTTTGCGCTATGAACCAAATCATCATTAATGAGTCTCCAACATCCCTTTAACTGCACAAAATCAAATTCCATCCTAGCTAAGAGATATCCTCTGATTTCTGAAAATCGCTTCACAGAAACACTGTCTAAACACTGCTTTCACCAAAATGCTCATAACTCTCACAAATGAATGAATTTATTTTTGTGTTGTTAACCATAGGTTAATAACACACCAAAGAACATGCCATCAACTGCACTAAAGCTAATCTTCAATACAACATGTGTGCAAAACAAAATTGTACCTACCTTCCTGTTAATATCTAGAATATCATTATGTTGACATCAATGACAATCCAAGTCATGAATGCAACAACAACTGCTATAGAATTACTGCCAAAATACTTTGCATTCATTCCTAAAAATCTCCCCCATTGGCATTGATGGCAACATAGATGAAAAACATCCAATGTTCCAAAAATCCAATACTGCAACATCACTGCAAAATATCAAATTAAATCTTGCTTCGTTTTCCTATTCAGCTCTCTCATACAATCCACAATGTTTTTCATGTATATCTCTCCCCCATTGACATCAATGACATAAATTCCATTACTAAGTCAACAAAAACTTAATGTCAAAAGACACTTTTCAGAAAAATACAATAACAAGAGTCCTCATGACTCAACTCATAAACTCCCCCATAAAGGAAGTTCCAACATCCAATCTAGAAGAAAGATAGGGCTCATATACCACTGGATGGATGCAATCATCTGCATCAATTCTCAAAAATAGGTTGGGGCAAAACCCCAAGCATACCTCTCAGATACACAAATGTATCCTTAGGTAAAGGCTTTGTAAATATATCTGCTATCTACTCCTTTGTACTTATGTACTCCAATCTTACTTCTTTTTCTACAACTTTTTCTCCTACAACATGATACTTGATCTCAATATGTTTAGTCTTAGAATGTAAAATAGGATTTTTTGACATACTCACTGTACTGGTGTTATCACCATGTATAACAACAAGCTCATCAAACTTTATTCCAATATCCTTCAACATCTACTTCATCCAAATAATCTGATTACAATTATTTGTTGCTGCAACATATTCTGCTTCTGTTGTACTTTGTGAAGTACAATTCTACTTCTTACTTAGCCAAGAGACCAATTTTCCTCCAAGAAAAAAGGCTCCACCACTAGTGCTTTTCTTGTCATCAACGCTGCCTCCCCAATCTGCATCAGTATAGGCACATAAAGTAAAATCATCAGAATTCTCATATCATAATCCATAATCCATTGTTCCTTTCAGATATCTCAGTATCCTCTTTACTGCTGCATAATGTGATTCTCTAGGTTCTGCTTGAAATCTTGCTACAATCCCAACTGAATGTGCTATATCAGGTCTTGTATGTGTCAAGTACTACAATCCTCCAATCATAGATCTGTACTTTTTCTGCTCAACTCCTGGTGTCTCATCTTTGCTAGATAACTTATGTCTAGTTACCATAGGTGTTCCAACAGGTTTAGAATCTTCCATTCCAAATCTTTTCAATAAGTCATTCAAATACTTAATCTGACTTACAAATATACCTTCCTTCCTTTGTGTTATATGTAATCCCAAAAAATATTTCATTTCTCAAATCATGCTCATCTCAAATTCAATCTTCATTTCATCTGCAAATTTGTCACTAGCTTCATCTTCTCCTCCAAAGATAATATCATCAACAAATATAACTATAACCAACAAACCATTCTCAATTTCTTTTGTGTATAAGTTACTATCTGTTGTTCCTTTTATAAATCCCAATTTCAATAAATACTTATCCAATCTTGCATACCAGGTTCTAGGTGCTTATTTTAATCCATATAAAGCTTTCTTTAACTTACATACCATATCTCCTTCTTGTGTCAAAGGAAACCCTTCAGGCTACTCAATGTAGACTTCTTCTTCCAATTCACCATTCAAAAATGTTGACTTCACATCCATCTGATACACTCTGAATTTCTTGTAAGCTGCATATGCTAAAAACATTCTCACTACTTCAATTCTAGTCACAGGTATAAAATTTTCTTCATAGTCAATTCCTTCTTGTTGTGAATATCCTTTACATATCAATCTTGCTTTGTTTCTTATCACTTCTCCTTGTTCATTCATCTTGTTTCTGAATACCCACTTTGTTCCAATCACATTCTTGTCTTCAGGTCTAGGGACCAATTCCCATGTCTTGTTTTTTTCAATCTGCTCTAGTTCTTCTTTCATAGCAATAATCCAATGTTCATCTTCACAAGCTTCATTAGTAGTCTTAGGTTCAATTTGAGAAATCAAACATAAATGTACCTTATTTCAAGTCAAAACTCCTCTATCTAAACTTCCAATAACTTGCTCAACAGGGTGATGTCTTGAAGTATACCTGTTAGGTGTCATAGTTACTGATCTTGTTCCAACTGTAGATTCTTCTCTACTTTCTTCTATGTTTTCTTCCCTATTTTCTTCTTTGTTTTCTTCTCTGTTTTCTTCAGTATGACTTTCATTCAGAAAATCACTATTAGTTTCAAAAAATAATTCTGCATTTTCAATGTTAGGCTGAGGTTGTGCTTCTCCATCAGATTCATAATCAAGCATTCTTTCCTAAATTTTAAACTTCTCATCAACTTTTACATTTGCACTTTCAACAATAGTCTTAGTTCTTTTGTTATAACATCTATATGCTTTGCTTTTTAAAGAATATCCAAGAAATATTCCTTCATCACTTCTAGGATCAAACTTTCCTATATCATCATCTCTCTTTATATAACATTTACTTCCAAAAATTCTAAAATACTTAACTGAGGGTGTATGTCCAAACCATAATTCATAAGGTGTCTTGTTTGTATCTACTTTGATTTGTACTCTGTTCATAGTGTATACTACTGTATTCACTGCTTCTCTCCAAAAAGTCTTAGCCAAATCATTTTCAAACAACATAGCTCTTGCTGCTTCAATTATTGACCTGTTCCTTCTTTCTGCAATACCATTTTGTTCTGGTGTTCTAGGGGCTGAAAGTTGTCTCTTAATACCATTCATTTCACAAAAGGTGTTAAACTCTCTAGATGTAAATTCACCACCTCTATCAGATCTTAGACACTTAATCTTCATTCTAGATTCATTCTCAATTTTTCTTTTCATGATCTTAAATTTATCAAATGCTTCAAATTTTTCTTTCAAAAATGCAATCCACATCATTCTTGTAAAATCATCAACAAGAATCATAAAATACCTTTCTCCATAGAATCCTCTAGTCCTAGTAGGACCACTCAAGTCTGTATGAACAATCTCTAGCTTCTCTATCGATGTGAACTTCTTATTGGGAAATGAACTCCTTTTCTGCTTTGCCATCATACATTCTTTGCAAATCATGTTAGTAGGTTTCATAATTCTAGGTAAATCTCTTACCGCAAGTGTAGTGCTCACCTTGACAATATTATCAAAGTTTATATGACAAAACCTTTTATGCCATAACCAACTGTCATCAATCCTAGTTATCAAACATGTCATCTCAGTAGGATTCAACTGAAATACATTACCTCTGGTTCTGGATCCTTTCCCAATCAAATTTCCATCTTTATCTTTTATCACACAAGTTTTCTCATAAAACCAAACTTGATAACCCTTATCAGCCAATTGTCCAACGCTTAGTAGATTATGTCTCAGTCCATCAACAAAGTAAACATCATCAGTGTTAGTCTTTCCATCAAGAGTAATAGATCCTATACCCTTAATCAAACAAGGTGCATTGTTACCAACCCTAACAATTCCTCCGTCATAACTATCTAACTTAACAAACTTTCTTTTATCTCCAGTCATATGATGTGAACAACCACTGTCTATAATCCAATTAGATTTCTTTTCAACTTGTGAAACTAATGCTTTTTCTTCCCTTTTATCAGATTCAAAACTTTCTTCTTTAATTGCTACAAATCCTATTTCCTCAAAGTTATCATTATCACTATCACTTAAATGTTTTTCAATTCCTGCTTCAAGATCTTCATCATTTGCATAATAACATTCTTTAGATCTCCTAGGTTTAAAGTTGCTTCTATACTTCTTAACTCTTTTAGGACATTTAGATGCAAAATGACCATATTCTTGACAAGTCCAACATTTAAAGATTTTCTTACCATCTGGTTCTCTTTTTACAAGTAATGCAATACCTTCTTCAATATTTTTATCTTCCTCAGATCTACTACTACTGGCATAATCTCCATTCACACTAGTACTTCTTGTAGGTCTAATGTTAAGAGCACTAAATTTTGTTTCCATTCCAGGTAGCTCTCCTGATAATCTCAAGTTCATCTCTGTTGTTTCTAATCTTCCAAGAAGAGTCTCTCTTGAAAAGTTCGATGTACAAGGTATCACTTGTTTAATCATCTGTGTTGTCTGCTTGAATACTAGTGTCAAAGTTCTCAGAATTTTCCATATCACTTCATTCTCTATCTTATCACCTCCATAAGACTTTATTCCTATTACAATCTCAGACATCCTACCAATATAGCTTCTAATAGATTCATCTTTCATCATTCTGATATCTTCAAATGCACAAATCCAATTATGTAATCTAGCCTTCTTTGTATGTTCATCACCTTCAAAAGTAGAATGTAAAGCTTTCCAAATTGCATGAGATGTTTTCAAACATCTTACCTAACTATATTCATTCTCCGGTAGTCCTGAAAAAAGTGCTTCTCTTGCAAGTATGTTACACATGAATAGATCTAGTTCATCTTTAGTTCCTACCTCTAGATTGTCTTCCTCAATGATAGTCTTCTCATTCTTTGTAATCAACCAATAACCTGGTCCTAAACACAATAGATGTGTCTTCATCTTTTCTTTCTAGCTATCAAAATTTACTCCATCAAACTTAGGGCTTTCTTTTCTAAAATTCGCCATGGATCTCCTTAAGTTGTTAAACTTTTCTTTCAAGGACCTACTGCTCTAATACCAATTGTTAGAAAGTAAAGATCCCCAAGATAACTAAGAGGGCAGGGTGAATCAGTTATCAGATAATTTAACCATTCAACTGCTTTAAACAATATAATCAATGCATTGATCAACCATAGAAAGATAACCATACACAATTGCACAATAACACAAGATATGTTGACTAGGGAACCTCTTGAAAAGAGTAAACCCTGGTGGGAATGATGCCCACAAAATGATGCACTAATATGAAAGTTCCTTGTTAGAGGATGGACCCTATTAGGAATCTTATGAAATACATTCAGTACATATAAATCTCTGTACTCACAAGTCTTCCTTCATCACTGAATTAGCTCTTTTCTTCACTTCATGCATATATTCACATCTCAATCTTCATAGTACATATTACAACAAGGAAAAAATTCCTTCTTATATACCAAACTCAAATAATTACAAATGAGTCAGTCCACAATTACAAAATAATAAATTCTACACGCTACACACAAAATTCATAGAAAACTATCGGCTTCCAGATACTGTAACTTTCTCCAAAAATATCTTTGAAGTTTGCACTATGAACCACATCATCATTAATGAGTCTCCAACATCCCTTTAACTGTGCAAAATCAGCTTCAATCCCAGCTAAGAGATATCCTCCGATTTCCAAAAATCGCTTCACAAAAACACTGTCTAAACACTGCTTTCACCAAAATGCTCATAACTCTCACAAATGAATGAATTTCTTTTTGTGCTATTAACCATAGGTTAATAACACACCAAATAACATACCATCAACTATGCAAAATCCAATCTACAATACAACATGTGCACAAAACAAAACTGTACCTACTTTCCTGCTAATATCCAAAATATCACTGTGTTGACATCAATGACAATCCAAGTCATGAATGCAACAACAACTGCTACAGAATGACTGCCAAAATACTTTTCATTCATTCTTAACATAGAGTTTGTTTTATTATGTTCCATTTTGTGACTGTGATAGAGAAGTAAAGGAAAATATGATATGTTGTTGAGGTTGACACAGTTGTCCAGGATAGTTGCATTATCAAGAGAATTTGTCTTCATCTATTTCAGAGAGTTAAATGTACCTTGTCCCTAAGAAAGGGAGTCTTGGATGCGCAAGTTATTTTCTATATCTTCCTACTTTGGTAGTGAGCCTCTATTTACAAGTTTGAAGCATTGAGCTCCTATCTATATTCTTTGTTGTATTGGCAATGAGGCTTTGTTTGTAAGTCCAGAGTAGTGAGCTCCTACTATCCTTGTAATAAGCTCATGTATTCAATTTATCTCTATGAGAAAGTGCTCACCATGAATTTTTCCAATTTGAATTTTTCACATATAAAATCTTGGTGTTAATGTGTTGTTGTTTTAATTCCTTATTTACTTAGTGTGTTATGTGGTAAATATTCAAGATAGATGATTACTTAAGTGATATTTTGGTTTATGTTGATTCACCCCCCTCCTTTATCTACATTTGGTGTGTTTTCAACATATGTGTATGTGTATGTGTATGTGTATGTGTGGATTTGTATGTGCATGTGCACCTCCATGTCCACGTGCATGTGCATGTGTGTGTGTCTATGTCTGTGTCTGTGTTTGTGTGTATGTGTCTATGTATGTGTGTGCATGTGTATGTGCATGTGCATGTGTATGTGTATGTTATGTGTGTGTGTGTGTGTGTGTGCATGTATATATCAATGATTTTTTTATCTAAGAGGCTTTGAGCTAACCGTTTCTAATTAATACCTTCAAATTGAACCTCTCAAGACTTAAATAATCATATTTTATTAAAAATGTGTCATTTCAAAAAAAATCAGCATGTCTAAAAAAGTGTAACCCACTATTGTGGGGTCACCCGTGCATGTCTATGTGTATGTGTATGTGTATGTGTATGTGTATGTTCATGTGTGCATGTGCATGTCCATGTCCAAGTGCATGTGCATGTGTGTGTGTCTATGTCTGTGTCTGTGTTTGTGTGTATGTGCCTATGTATGTGTATGTGCATGTGCATGTGCATGTTCATGTGCATGCGCATGTGAATATGCATGTGCATGTGCATGTGTATATGTGTGTCTGTGTATGTGTGTGTGTATGTGTCTATGTGTGTGCTTTTGTCTGTGCATGTGCTTGTGCATGTGCATGTGCATGTGCTTGTGCATGTGCATGTGCGTGTGCGTGTGCCAGTGCTAGTGCCTATGTGTGTGCGTGTTTGTGTGTGTGTGTGTGCATATGTGCCTGTGCCTATGCATGTGTATGTGAACATGTGTATGTGTGAATGTATATGCATACATACATACATACATGTGATGTGTGTGTATAAATATATGTGTATGTGCACATATACATATACATTTATATACTTATATATTTATTTATATATTTATGTGTACATATATATTTACTTATATATTTATGTGTACATATATATATTTACTTATATACTTATATATTTATTTATATATTTATGTGTACATATATATGTATATGTATATGTATATGTATATTTATATGTATATGTAAATAGTAGATATAAAAACATACATTTACACACACATGCATTCATTTATATCTATGTATATATCTATGTATGTATGTATGTATGTATTATTGATCCGTAAAGTTTTGTTTTCTATTAGTGTCTTACACTTAGTCATTTTCTAGGCAATACTGGTCGGTCATCACTGCAACCGAGTCATCATATATAGGTCGAGTCATGTATAATGTATATTTACCGAGCAGTAGTCACTGCCAAGTAAAATAGTAGTCACCAAGTACTTTTGTATTAGCCAAGTCAGTTGTTGCCGAGTTATGTAAAGAAGACAATGTCGAGCACCAGAGTATAAAGAACAATGAATGCCAAGTGCCAGAGACATCCAATGTCGAGCAAGCCAGAATTGACATATGTATTTTTTATGGAACAAACACTTAGGTAAACTATTTTGGCCAACATATATATTTTGTTTACTATTTGTTGAGGAAATCACAGAGGTGATTACGCTTCTATTTTGTAATCATTGATCCCTATGTATTACATGGAACCAATCATAATTAGGGAAAGGTTAAGCATAAAAATGAGATAATCTAGATCATAGATCTTAAATCTTGGAGGAAGTTAATTGTCTATATAAGATGTGATATGGACCCTAAAACGTAGTATGGAGAGGAAGGAAGAAGAACAGGGAGAATATCTTCAGATCAGTGAAGTATTCTGATAGAGTTCAGTGACTGAGTTGAACAGAGCTAAGCAGTGAAGAGCAGAACTGAGATATACTTGATAGATGAGATCATATGTATCTTGGAAGGAGAAGATCTATAATCAGCATCATAGTGCAGACTGAAGGATCGGGTACTAAGACATTTTAATAGGTGTATTAGGTTAAATCTTGTAACATAGTGGTTTTAATAGACCTTAGTAAATCTCTTAACTGAGTGCTTACTTAGTTGTAAGTCTTAAATCCTTTTGCAAGGTAGATTGTATAAATCTTAAAGCTCTTAACAGGGTAGACCCCTCACAGGTTATATCATATTTTTTGATCAAATTTGTATCCCTAATAGGCAAACTTTATACTGCAATAGTGAAGATTTGTGGGTGTCATCCCCACCCCAGTTTTACCTTTCAAGGGTTTATGGGTAACCAAAACCATGGTGTTATGTGTATTTTCTTGAGTGATGTTTAGCTTATTAGATTCATTACATTGTTGAATTTTATGTTAATGCTATGCAAGTTATCATTTATGGTAAAATGGATAAATCAGTGATATCTGATTGACCCCCCCACCCCTCTTAGTATCACATTTTCCCAATAGATTTCTAAGAATTAGTATCATAGCTCAGTCTCTTATAGAAGTCTAACCACTTGTGAGATAAAGATCTTGAGATGGAGGTTTATAAGTTGGGAAAAATCATAGAGAATCAGAAGATTGACATTCAGCTTGCATTGCAACAACTTGAAGCAGCCAGAGGTGAACTGAAGAAATCCTTAAGTAGAAGAAGAGAAATTTTTATTCAACAGAATGGAACACAATATCAAGAAGAAGATGCTACTGGACTATTTGATAGTGGGAACTATATAGAAAGTGACAAAGTCATAAAAGAACTACTAGAGAAAAACAACATACTGAATGAGGACATCAGAAATCTAAAAAGAGAACAAGAAATTCAATATGTGACACTCTGTGAAGTAGTTGAACAAAAAAATAAAGCAGAAGAAGACAATACAATGGTCGAAGAAGACAAAAGACAAATATCAATGAGACTTGATGAAAAGACAAATGACATGAAAAGGTTGACTAACAATCAACTAGACATGGTAAATCAAGTGCTACTAGTTAATCAAGATTTGGGCAGTAAAGATGTGGAACTTGTTAGAGTTATTTATTACTCTGCTTACTTAAGCTATCTCTTAGGTGCATTATAATTAATATCTTTATTAATTATAATGTGCAACCTAGCTTTTCTAGTTTTAGGGTTTTTTTCACCTTTATAGGTTGAACCTTGTAATTCTTTTTTCATTATCTTGGAATATAATTTTCTCTCACTCCGCTGAGATTTTCCAAGCCTTTGTTTTTTGTCTCTTTGGTTTCCTTTCAGCAATAGGTTATTTGCATGCAAGTGTTCTTGGTGATCTGTGAAGTTGGATTTCTCAACTTCTACATGGTATCATAGCTTCCCTGTTGCTACCTGGTCTAAGCTTTTTGTAGCCGTGATTCGAAGATGAAAGCCATAGCTCCTCTAGTTTTATTTTTTTGTTGTTTTTTATTGGATCTGGGGGGTCTCATTTTTTTGGAGCACTTTGGGAAAAAACTGACCTCACAGTTGCATTTGAAAGGCCCAAAAACCCCTATTGTCATATAAAACTTGACCTATTTGGCTTCTGAGGCATCTGGGAGAATTTTTGTGGCCTCTTAGGGCCATACGACTCGAAAATAAATAAAAAATTTTGAAAAATGTGTCATTTTTAGGGTTTTTTAAGGTGCTACCAATGCGTAGCCATTGCACCACCACCACATAGCCAGCATGCCATCATGGCTCAGCCCACGCTCAGCCCTCGCCACCGTCGCTGCCACCGCCCCACCACAGTGCCGTCCGGGAGCCGCCTGGCTACCACCTCCACTGATGGTATGCCACCTACATAGTGGTGATGTCACTGCTAACGTCACTTGCCAAAAAAAAAATTGGCAATTTTGAAATTTTTCAGCGACCGAAAATTTTTTCCGGCAAGACGGTCCCATGACATGCAGATGGCCGTCAATTTTTTTCCAGTAACTGGTTTTTTCTAGAGAGCTCTTCTTCAGAGGTGTTGTTGGTTTTTCAGCCGTAACTTGTGCATACAGTGTCCATTTTTAGAAAATGAAATATCGTTAGAAATTTCTTTCCGAGCCGGACGTGATGATGTTAGTCTCATTTTCTGATTCAGCCATTTGAGCTCTTCATTTTGGTGTTGAAGTAGAGGCTTTAGTTTCCTCCCTCTCTACATTTAGCGTCTAGGTTTTCTTCTCATTTTTTGTGCTTTCAATAATTGTTTACTTGTTGTACATGGGTTAGATTTATACATTGTGGGGGGGTGTTCTCTCCTTCTATAATTTATTTCAAAGAGACCCTTCTACTTCTATCTTCTTCCTCTAAATGGTGGACTCTTTTGTCATCTACCTTACACCTCACAACTATCACACTTGGAAAGGACAAATGACCAGATTGCTTATGGAAAAAGGGTTACGGTCATGCCTCGATGAGGCTCAACCAATTCAATAGCGGCCTTATGAGGCTCTTATGCAGAGAAATAGGATGGATGAGGCAATGGGCCTCATTGTAATGAATATTTCAGATGGGTTGTTGTTCCACCTAGATGGTTTGACAACACCCAAAGATATGTGGAACGAGCTTTCCACCTTGTTTGGCACAATGAATCAGTTCAGGGTTCTCCAGATAGATGCAGAGTTCACCTCCTTGGTACCTGAATCATTCACCAGCATTGAGGACTTCTTGATGAAGTTCAAGTCTCTTCATTCTATTTTACAAGTTTCTAGAAAGATGAATTTAGATGATGAGTGTATCTTTCTGATACTCTCAAAGCTTCGCGGTCCTTATCAGATTTTCACTTCTACCTTCTACTCCACTATGGATGCACTGGGTGCCTGACATGTTATGCCCTCTTTTGAGACTTTCTATGATAGGTTGACTCGTGAGCAGTCCAAGATCAATCAGATGGATTCACTTATAGGTTCACAGTCCCAGGCATTGCTTTCCAAGACACCTCAAGATACACAAAAGTAGCAGCTAAAGTAGATATCTGATTCCTCTTCTCAGCACTCTACTGGCCTACCATCTTCTTCTAAGAAGGAGAAACAAAAGACTAAGATCCCTACATGTTCCTATTGTTAAAAGGGGCCTCATGATGAGTCACATTGTTTTTAGAAGAGATTTTATGGTTATGAGAAATAGATTGTACATTTGCAAGCTCTTCTTTAGAAGAGCATTGTTTCCTCTCCATCCTCTTCTACCTCACAGGGGTCTGCTTTTCAATCTTCTACCTCATCTTTGACCTCTGGATAGGATTTTGGATAGGGTCATGCATTATGGGCTTCTTTTGCATCCCTTTCATAGATCCCTTAGATACTAGATTTCAGCGCTTCTCACCATATGGCATCTTCTCCGAAGATCTTCTCTTCTTTTGAGGCTTCTCCTATTCCTCACATTCTCATGGGGAATAACATTGTTATGCCAGTCTATGGGAAAGGTTTTGTAGGCATCCAAGATGGTACATTCAATGATGTATTGTATGTTCCATCTCTATCTACAAACCTTCTCTTGATTTATCAGATTACACTCAGTGGGTCAAGGAAGATAGTTGAGTTCACGGCAGATTCAGTCTTCATCCGGGATAGTGTGACAGGAGGTATTGTTGCTACAGGGATAGTTGATCATTCCACCTATCTCTACACCTTTTCATACTTTGGTCCACCATCTCCATTATCAAAGCACAGCTCTCCTCTTCCGCAAGCACATCATGTGGGGAAGACAGGTCACTTGAACCTCTGTGTTGTTCCTGAGACCACTTATGTGACTGCCTCACCACATCTTGTTGAGGGTTCCTCTCTTCATTAGGACTCTTTTTTAGCACTTTCAAACCCTCCATCTCCATTCATCGAGCCACCAGGTGTAGTTTTTGAGGATTCTAGAGAGGACATTCATCTCCTCTCTCCTGACAGTGTCAGTGCACCTGTCATACCACCTACATTGGGGATTCCCTTTTCGAATCCTTGTGTCTACTCCTTTGAGCATCAGCTCAGCCTTCCAGTGACACCTCATCTTTCAAGGTTACCTCTTTAGTGTTCACTACCTTTCACTCCTTTGTATTGGAGTCAGGGTGGTTTTCTCATTGATCTAGGGGTTCTTTCATTCTGAGGGGCTTTGGAGCCTTGACCCTCTCTCACGGGGGGGTTGGAAACATGCATTATACTTATGGCCTTGAGAGAGTCTCTTGAGTCATTTTTTTTGTCCTTTTCTTGCTTTTATATCTCTTTTTGGAGAGGATTTTTTCCCACTGGGTTTTCTCCTTTGTCTCTGGTTTACAGAGATTTCCTTGTATTGGGTACCTGATTAGGCCTTGTTGTCGGGACCCATTTCCTACTTTCATAGTTGTGTTAGGTTAGCTTACCTCCTGAGCTTCTCTTAAGGGGGGGGGGGTTAGAGTTATTTATTACTCTGCTTACTTAAGCTATCTCTTAGGTGCATTATAATTAATATCTTTATTAATTATAATGTGCAACCTAGATTTTCTAGTTTTAGGGTTTTGTTCACCTTTATAGGTTGAACCTTGTAATTCTTTTTTCATTATCTTGGAATACAATTTTCTCTCACTCTGCTAAGATTTTCCAAGCCTTTTCTTTTTGTCTCTTTGGTTTCCTTTCAGCAATAGGTTATTTTCATGTAGGTGTTCTTGGCGATCTGTGAAGTTGGATTTCTCAACTTCTACAGAACTCACCAATCTGAGATCAGAAAATAATCAACTAAGGAATGAATTGAGAGCTGAAAAGGAAGTTAATGAAAGGATGAACAAGCCTAATGAAACTGTAAGATACTTTGAGGAGTTTTTAAGGTCACCTAGAAGATCTAGTGACACATTTGGACTTGGACTTAATGAGCAATTATCAGAGGAAGGAGAATCATCACAGAGTGGAGAGCAAAGAAGTGCAAAACCAAAGAACAAGCCTACATGCCATCACTATGGAAAGCTAGGACATATAGACAACATCTACAAAATAAAACATGGTAAGTCTAATCCGAAACCTAAATTTAATGGACATTATTTTAAATGTAAGAAACATGGACATCAGGCACAAGAATGTAGACAAAGGTCAGTAATCCACCTACCTCACTAAAATTTCAAGGATATTGTTTTAATTGTCAAAAGTATGGACATAGAGCATTTGAATGCAGATCAAAAGCCAAATGGACATCAAATGAATAGACTAAGTCACCTAAGAAGGGTAACACATACAATTGGGATTACAAAACTTGGTACAGTTGTCATTACTATGGAAAATATGGGCACATCGGAGCAAATTGTCTGAAGACACATTTTAGAGGTAAATCCAAGATTTGGATGAATGGAAGTATGGTATGCTATAAATGCAACAAGATAGGTCATCTAAAGAAAGATTGAAAATCACCCATACTAAGAAATGATCAAAACAAGAATGAAGAAATCATTGAACAAATGAGAAATCAGATGAACAAATCTTGGAAGAAGAAAGAAGAGGGAAGAAATAGTGAAGCCAGTGCACCTGAGGTCACCAAATCCAATGGATCAGGTGATCACACCACTTCAAACTAAGCAAAGAAGGTATGTATGGAACTAAGTCCCACAATCTTTTAATTTTACATCAGTTCCTAACATATGTTGAGAAAAAGTCAATGTCTGCATAGATTAAGATGCATTAGGACAGATTTGAGCAAAGTGAAAAATTCATATTTGATGCCAAGCATTAGTGTTTTAGTCTACAGTGACCGAGTTGTGTGTGTGAAAATTATACCTGATCTGTAGACACAACACTCAGTAAAACATTAGAAGTTAGCTATAATCAAAATCATGCAAAATTGAAAGCTATCTAACCAAGCGATTTACTGCCTTCTAATAGGTGCGAGATTAATGTTCTCAGATTGTAATCAAGATCAGTGACCTAGACGACACCTAAATGAAGGATTTGAATGCAAAAGATGGATATGGAATAAATGCAATTAAGCTATTTTTTGGATTTTTCTATGCAATAATAATTGTAAAAACTGATATGAAATCTATGCTAAATGAAATTGATATGCTATGAATGCTATTGAAAATTGATATGCTATGAATCTAACAATGATATGTAATATGAATGCAAAAAAAATAAGATTGATCTCACAAAGCTTTGAATTCGCAAGTTGATTCCTCAGTCTCCAATTCTCCAGCGTGATTGTGCAAAATATGAGATCATTTGTGAAGAGCTAAAGCCTTAATTTATAGAAATCCAGGGCTTTGGAGGTGCATGAATAAAAGCCATAAATCACTCAAATTAACTCATCTTGATTTTTGAGTTATCTGATCATAAAAGATAGTTAATTCTCAAAATCATGCAAAAACATGCAAAAACAGCTTTTTAACTCAAATTAGAGTTTAGATCAACTTTTTGAACTCCAAAAGGATGTTGAGTTCCAAAAAGTCAATAACTTGCATTGATTTTCTGATTTGGAGTTTAACTGTTTCTTTTGAATATGCATAATAATTAAGAATTAAATAAATAAATAAAGTGATTTATCCTCAACTCAACTGATTTTTGAAAATAAATAATTAATTTATGGGTTAATTAACTATTTATTCAAACTTTTATTAAAAATTATATTATTAAATAATGACAACATGCTTTAATTAATTAAATAAGAATTTAATCAATTAAAGATAGGAATTTTGATTTATTGTCAAAATTAAATAATACAATTAATAATAGATAGAATTAAATTTAATTACATAATTAAGTGGCAAATATTAAATCTAATTAATTAAATATGAAAATATTCAATTAATCAAATTTTAGGATAAATGTGATTTATTGCCAAATAATTATAAAATTAAAGATAATTAAGATAATTAGGAATATTACTAGGAATATTCTCCGATGCAAAATTTAAGATAATCAATTAGATTTGATGATGTTTAGATGTGCCTTAGATTAGGACTTTGATGTCGATTTCATATGATTTGATGATATAGGAGGTTAATGAACTTATAGCCCATTTTTGAGGTATTACATTTTGCCCCTCTTTGAATTACTGTGCGAAGCGCAGTGGTTCAAAGATAGTCTGTGTTTGATAAAGATATGAAATTGATTCAAAAGATAAACCGATCTCAAGATAGAAACCGATTGAAAGATATTGAGATAGGAGTTGATTGATATTGACTTGATATGGAGATAATAGGTCTTGAATGACCAAAGATAATGTTCACTGTAGTAGAAAATGAACCTATGATTGCGAAAAAGTGTCAAAATGCCTGATTCTGAACCTTAGGATTGATAAGAAGTGAGTGACCCATTCTAGACTCGATTGTCTTAGCAGAACTAGCAAGTATCACATCTGAATCCTTCAGTTGCCGAAGAACCAAGGAAAGAACACTATGATCTGATGGTTGCAAAAATTGATACAGTTTACAAGATTAAGAAAATATCAGATTGATATGGATCTTGATGAATCTGATATGCCCCAAGTGATGATAGATTTGCCTCAAGCGATGAGGACTTTTGATGAATCAGTAACTAGACATGATTGTTTATCTTGATCACTGATGAAAGATATTGATAGACTTGATCGATAGAATTTGATTTACAGACTTTGAATGATGTGCAATAGCATGCCCCCTTCGGGATTAAAATTGAAATCTGACAAGAAAAGTCAGCGTTGATAGTTTAGAAGCATGTTAATTGATCTGAGAAGTGGTTATTTACATCCGAGAATGCATTCTGCATCGTTGGAAGGTCCCAAAAGACCAAGTTTGACTAGGTTTGACCATGAGTTGACCATGGTTGACCAAGTTGAAATTTTGATAGTTTGATGTAAGATAATCAGTTAAGTTGAATACTAGATTTCTGTGATGATTGAAGGTCGAATATGCAAGTAGTTAATAATATGAATGATCTCAGATTTGAATTTTGATCCCGAAAAAGGATTCTACTTGCTATTTCATTGGAGGAACCTTCGTGTGAGATTCAGCTCTTGTTAGACTTGAAGATGCGATTTGAAGAATCATTTAAGCATTGAAGTTCGTTTAATCATTGTGAGATCATGCAATGAGACATGCAAAATGAAATGCAACCTAAGACCTAGGACCTAGTCACTGATCATGTGTCGATTTGTTATCATCATTGAACTTTTTAGATAACCGGATAAATCAATACAATGCCCACTAGCCATGAAACCATAGACATATGAATATCGATTTGTATGTGCAAGAATCAATACAACACCCACTGGTCAAACAACCATGGACATATGAATATTGATTTTAGTTGTTGAATGTCGGATTAGATATAAGCATCAAGGCACAAACGCCAGGATGACCTGAATATCATGTCCATTTTGATATAGCAATTTGTACAAGCATCAAAACATACACGTCGTGATGACCTGAGTACGCCTTGCGTTACAAACACATCAAACAGTCAAGAGATCATTCTAAATCCAATGTGAATTACCCGTAGTGACCCTTTATCGTTCACATCCTTAGGCAAGATTGCGTTCCACAGTAGGAGGAAGAACTCACTCAAAAAGACAATAGTTAGATCAAACTTCCTTGAATTTTTTTTGGGTATCAATGGTCGAGGTACGCATGGCCATCCAATTCGAGATAGAGGCTCTTACAGTCGGACACCATTTCAATCCAAAATTTCCAAAGTTGTTAGATTTTCACATACAAGCAGAAGACAAAGAAAAGATTATGCCCCCAGTCATCACTCTCTAAATCCTGTAAAGGACATCATTGAAGAGCTCGAAGGGACACAATATGCAAAAATCTCAATGCGAATCAGTAAGCATACAAGGAGATAAAAGCATGAAAAGCACATATTGTTTTCAGTTTGAGTTTGATGTTTGATTGTTGTTGATGCAAAATCCTTTCTGGAGACGAGACAGACTGACTGACTCAACTTGAAGCTTCAAAGGACTCTGAGTGGATATGACATGTCTAAGATACATTGGAGACTATAAGATATGACATTGATTGCCCCCAAGTTTGAACATTGATAGGATACAGACACTTGAGCTGATTGGTGTACAGACCGACTTATTGAAACCAGGATATGCAGAAACAAACCGGGAGATATGTAAAAACTAAAGCAAGACTGAAAGCTGGGAAAGACCAAGATTGTGCTGATAGATGGAGCATTTTGGAACAAGTGGTGCCCGTTTGCCGAGTTTTCACCATCTTGGTAGAGATTCTATTTTTGCTACCGAGGTGCCTGTTTCCAGGTTTTCACCAAGGCACTTTTTTTTTTCTTTTTTCATTTTTTTGTATTTTTCATTTTTTCAATTTTTTTGTACTTTTGATATTTTTTGATTTTTTTTGTTGTACTTTTGATTTTTTTTATTTTTTTGTACTTTTGATATTTTCAATTTTTTTTTGTACTTTTCATTTTTTTAATTTTTTTGAATTTTTGATATTTTTTCAGGACATTTACCAAGCACTGAATGCCTTAGGCGTAGAATTTCTTCAGATGGAGAACGTTGATTGGTTCTCGGAGATGTTCTCCTTTAGTCGTTGAGAGTTGATAGGCACCAGAGCCAAAAGTAGCAGTGATTACAAAGGGACCCAGCCAGTTGGGTTCGAACTTCCCCTTGCGTTCTCGATGTGATTGATTTTTAGGATTTTCTCTCAACACTAGATCACCAACCTGAAATTCTCTGTGTCTGACTTTCTTGTTGTAGCCTCTAGACATTCTCTTTTGATATACTCTGAGATGATCATATGCTGCTTGTCTGCGCTCATCTAGTAGTTCAAGTTCTTGTAACCTCGACACTCTGTAGTCTTCATCAGTGACAAGTCCATGCATTCTAATCCTGAGTGATGGGATTTCAACCTCAATAGGCAGTACCGCTTCAGACCCATAAACTAAAGCGAAAGGTGTAGCCCCTGTAGGCGTTCTGATACTAGTTCTGTATGCCCAGAGAGCTGGATTGATCATCAGATGCCAGTCTCTTCCTGTTTTATTCACTGTTCTGTGCAAGATCTTCAGGAGATTTTTGTTTGAAGCCTCAGCTTGTCCGTTCCCTTGAGGATAATAGATAGATGACCAATGTTGAGTAATTTTGAACTTGGCACATAAGTCATCTAGGTCCTTGTTTTTGAATTGTCCCCCGTTATCTGTGATTATAGAGTGAGGGATCCCATATCTGCAAATGATGTAATTCAGGATGAACATAGAGATCTGTTTCCCCGTTGCTTGTGTTAGAGGAACTGCTTCTACCCATTTTGTAAAATAATCTGTAGCTGTGATTATATGGGTATGTCCATTAGAAGAGTGCGGATGGATAGCACCTATGAGATCAAATGCCCATTGTTGAAAAGGCCATTGTGTAGTAAAAGGAATCAGATCTCTCCCTGGAGCATGAATCAAGTTGCCATGTACTTGACACTGTTGACAGTTTTTAGCAAATTTAATAGCTTCTTTTTCCATTTCAGGCCAATAATACCCAGCCCTAATAAGTTTTCGAGCTAACGTTAACCCGTTCGAGTGTGACCCACATATACCCTCATGGACTTCCTCTAATGCACGTTGAGACTCTTCTCGTTCTAAACATCTAAGCAGTGTACCATCTAGACCTCGTTTGTACAGATCATTACCAATGATGACATATCGGGATGCGGATCGGATAAGGTTTCGTTTCTCAAAACGGTTAAAGGACTCAGGGATGATTTGGTCGTGGAGATAGGAGAACAAATTTTTGTAGCGAGATGAGTCATAACTTACAACAGTGCAGATCATGCGGGTTTCAGGGGAGTCATATGCAGGATAGGATAGGGCTTCCACCAGGAACTCGTAGCGTAGTTCATGTTCAGGCTATTGTAAAAGAGTAGATAATGTTGCCATTGCATCAGCAGCCTTATTCTCCATTCTGGGTATTTGCTCAAATGTGATAGAGATGAAGTATTTCTTTAGATCATCGACCATTCTCTTGTAAGGAATGAGCTTTTCATCTTTGGTTTGGTACACATCATTGACCTGGTGGATGACTAGTTGTGAGTCTCCATGAATGTGCATCTCTGTAACTCTCCACTGTATTGCCATTTTCATACCATTGAGAAGTGCCTCATATTCAGCAATATTGTTTGTGCAAGGAAACTTTAATCTGAATGCTTTGGGTATCGAGTATCCTTGAGGAGTAATGAACAATATGCCTGCGCCGGATCCATTCTGTGTGTAGGAGCCATCAAAGAATAATCGCCATGCTCTAGAAGAGAGGTGCATGATAGAGGAATCGGGAAATTCCATTTGCATGGGTGTATCATCAAACAGTGGTGCTTCAGCTAACTGATCAGCAATGACCTGTCCTTTGATAGCTTTTCTTTCAACATATTCAATGTCAAATTCGCTCAAGAGCATGACCCATTTAGCTAGTCTACCTGTGAGGGCAGCTTTGCTTAGGAGATATTTCAGTGGATCAATTTTAGCTACCAAATGAGTAGTATGAGCTAACATATAGTGTCTCAATTTCTGTGATGCAAAGATCACAGCGAGACATGCCTTCTCTATCATTGAGTAGTTCTTCTCATAGGCCACTAAAGTTCGGCTGATATAGTAGATGGCTCTTTCTTTCTTGTTCTCATCATGCTGTGCTAGCAATGCCCCCAGTGATGTATCTGTTGCGGAGACATATAATATTAATGGCTTCCCATGAATAGGAGGCATCAATATAGGTGGATTTGATAGATACTTCTTGATATGTTTAAAGTTGTTCTCGCATTCTTCATTCCATGCAAAGGTCACACCTTTATGTAATGTTTTTGTAAAAGGTTGTGAGATGTCTGCTAGCTGTGATATGAATCTTCTGATAGATTGAACTCTGCCTTGCAACGTCCTCATTTGACTGATATTTGTGGGAGGTTGCATCTCTATTATAGCCTTGACCTTAGCTGGATCAACTTCAATGCCTTTCTTGGAGACGATGTATCCTAGGAGCTTTCCAGAAGTGACTCCAAAAGCACACTTTTTAGGATTTAGTCGAAGACTAAATTTTTCCATTCTGTCGAGGATCATGCTCAAGTCTGTTAGATGTTCAGTTCTAATCATGGATTTTGCCAAGGTATCATCTACGTAATCCTCCATTGTTCTATGCATCATATCATGAAAAATAGATGTCATTGCTCTTTGATATGTAGCTCCAGCATTTTTGAGTCCGAATGGCATAACATTCCAACAGAAAGTTCCCCACGCACATGTGAAAGCTGTTTTCTCTTGATCTTCTGGAGCAATTTTGATTTGGTTGTATCCCGAAAAGCCATCCATTAAGGAATACATTTCATAGCCCGCAGTCATGTCCACTATCATATCAATGTTAGGTAGTGGGAAGTCATCCTTAGGGCATGCTCTGTTCACATCTCTAAAGTCCGTGCACACTCTGATTGAACCATCTGGTTTGGAAACAGGTACAATGTTGGAAATCCACTCAGCATAGTCTATGACACGGATGAATCCAGCTTTTAGGAGTTTTTCTAGTTCTGCTTTGACTAAGAGTGCAACATGAGGATGCATCTTTCTCAATTTTTGTTTCATTGGTTTTACTCCGGGAGCAATGGATAGATGGTGCATAATGAGATTGGGATCCAATCCTGGCATATCTGAATATTTCCATGCAAAGTTGATCTTTTTCTCTGATAAGAAGATAGTGAAGTTTTGTTTCTCTTCGTCTGATAGAGATTGTGCTACATGTACCAATTGTGGTTCCTCTGTTGTACCCAAATTGATGGATTGAGTTGGCTCAATCAGAACTGGAGATCTATCCTGTAAATGACTTGGAAGGACATCAAATATCTCATCCTTAGGTGCCTCAGAGAGGTTTTCACCTTCAGATACGTCTTTTCTTTTTACTTTTGTCGGTTCTGAGACTGCCACAAAGTGGTTTTCACCCTCAGAACTCTTTTTCTTTTTCTTTTTACTCTTGTTTTTCTGACTAAGATATTTGATGTCCGACTCGGTCATGCTGACACTCGGTTCACTGATGGAAGTACTCATAGGCTCAACTGCATTGAGGTAGCAGGCAAGGGCATAGTCATTTGGGAAGGTATACATACCATGGTTTGGGTTGGTGGAAGTTTGGTCGATAAGATCAGGGCGTTGGATAGTCAAAGCGGGAAAGGCTTGGGATATGGTGTTCACGGATGTGGATATGTCATCATTGGTCCTAACCTGACGCTCAAGTTCAAAGGTGATATTACAACTCAGAATGTTCAATTCGTGAATAGGCTCAACATCATCATAGGAGTCCTCTTCAGCCATAGGTGGATCAGACACGTTAAGTTCATTGTTTCGCTCTAGACCTACGTTGGGTTGAGAGACATATTGGTGAATAACATCAATAGATTTCTCTGTTATAAGCTCATCTTCTTCTGGAATGGCACCCCATTCATAATCATTTGACTCATCTTCTGATTCAGAATCTCTAGGAAATCTTAGAAAGTGCGTGAAATTAGGATGAATACCCCAAGAAGGATTACCCTCAGTCTCTGACTTGAATTCATATTCATGGGAATCAGTGTCAGAATAACTACCCCCTACTTCTTGATCAGTTTGATTGCCTTCGAGATTGGCTGGTTCTTGTGGTACAACCATCTCTTGCGCTACAGTAGGTTCTTGTGTTTCTACTACATTAATTCTTCTGATAGGATCATCTGTATCATCAAGAAGATCTTTGATCTCTTTAGGCAATTTTTCATAGGGGATAAGCTCAGAGCTATCTGAATCATCATCAGAGGGTTCTGTTTCTTCTTTCTTAAGAAGGGGTTCTCCTGGTGCAATTTGTTCTATGACATGAGAACAACCACCTCTGAGATGATAGGGTTTCTTTTTAAACCCTATGCCACCAGTATCTTTTTTGGCTCGACCAATATGTGAAATGGGGGTCACAAGACCCTTTCCCCTAATTCCTAGAGGTCCTTGACCAGAATATCCCATCTTGGCTATCAATTTGTTTCCTGGACCATATGAATTAGAAGGGACTGTAGGTGCTATAGATTCACTAGGTTGAACAATTTTAGATTCAGAATCCTCTTTATATAGCCATGCCAGCACAGCTTCATCCTCTTCAAATTCTTGTTTAGATACTTGCTCCACCACAAAATGTCTTTTGTATGCTTCCATAGGTTCCTTAGGTTCTGATTTAGACTGCTTCAAGGATTGGCCATATGACTTAGGTGAGATTGGGAGAGATGTCAGAGACAAGACTGGCTCTATAGTGTATTCTCCCATCCCATTTTCTTTGATATTGATCTCTTTAGCAATGTCATCCATCTTAGATGTGGAAGCCACATTTTGTTGCTTGATGGAAGATTCTCTATTATTGGGAACAAGTTTATCGGCACTTTCCTTCAATGTATTGCAAGTTGTACTCAGATCAGCTGGGATAGTAACCTCCACTCCTTCATAGGGAAATTTCAAGCATTGATGGTATGTTGAAGGAATAGCCTGCATTTCATGTATCCAGGGTCTCCCTAGAAGGATATTGTAAGCTAATGGTAGATCGAGCACCTGACATGTGGTATCTTTGATGACTGGACCCACCCGGATGGGCAAGACAATGGTGCCTTTAGAAGCTCTTTCTTGTTCATCATAGGCTTTTATGGTGATCTTCTTTCGAGGATCAATAGCCATCTCTGAGAATCCCAACTGTGTGATTAAGTTGTAAGAACAAATGTTGAGGCCTGCGCCCCCATCTATCAACACACGTTTGACTCGACGGTTCTGGATCAAGACTTCTATGTGCAAGGGCTGATTATGTGGGTGACTTAGGGAGTTGTCATCCTCTTCTGAAAAGGAGATATATTGCGGAGATGTTAGATGACCAACCATAGTTTGGAACCTGTCTAGATCTAGATCATTAGGAACATTAGAGCTGAGCAAAGCTTTGTCTAGGATATCTCGGTGAGCTGGAGAGATTCGAAGTAACTCAAACATAGAGATTTTGGCATTGGTATGCTGGAGTTGTTGTACGATGCTGTAAGATGTAGGTCTGGTATCCTTTGGATTGGGAGTTTTCGAGGCAACCTTCTGTTTAGAAGCAGATGTGAGATTGAAAGGTATCTTAGGGACATCAAATGAATTTGGTGTTTGTCCTTTCAGATGCGTCTGAGCTTGTGATCTGGTAACTGCATTAGCTGAGGAATGATTTCTATCTCTTCGTACAATCGTGATGACATTACAGCTCTCAGAGAGGCATTGTTCCACCATATTGATGACAGCATCGTTTCCAGGGTAGGCATAGTTGACTTTTGCCCCCATGTTAGGCTGAGAAGTGGAAACTCCCTTGCCATGTTGTGGAAAAGGTTCTGTAAATGCTGTGTGATCATTATTGCTGGTAGGATTATCGATTGTGATGTCCCCTTGATCTATCAAGTCTTGAATGGTATGCTTCAAATGGAAGCATCCATTAGTTCTGTGGCCTTTAGTTCGATGGAAAGCACAAAATTCATTATCTTTCCACCAACATGGTTTTGGATCCGGATCAGGTTTTCGGATTGGTGGTAAAGAGATCATGTTATCAGCTATCAGGGTCCTCAGAGCAGATTCCAAAGATTCTCCTAGGGGAGTAAACTTTCGTTTATTATCCCATCGTTTGAATGGCTTCTTTGGAGATGGTTCAGCAGATTTTTGCTCTGAAGCTTCAATGGCTTTGGTGGCAAGGGTGAGATTGTAGGCCGGTGCCTTTGATGGGGTGTGGATAGTGTCAACAACACCGTCAGAGACGATACCTTTGTTTCTATTCCAAGTCTTGTTTTTATCTTTTGAGCTAGATCCCGATTCAGACTTGTCCTTTTGAAGTGTGATTTCTCCTTTCTTGACAAGTACTTTCTCAATCTTGATTGCATTATCCACCATTTTATCAAAAGATACATGATCTTGCATTTGCAATGGATAGTTGAGCTCTGGAACAAGGTTATTGATAAAGATTTCAAGTTTCTCCATTTCGGGAATTGGTCTAGCATATAAAGAAAATTTCTTTCGCCACCTCTTGAGAAAAGTTAGGAATGATTCCCCTGGATATTGCTTGAGGTTACAGATATCGATCATGGTAATCGGATGTTGAATATTGTAGGAATATTGTTGATAAAACAATTTAATCAATTCCTCAAAAGTTTTGATTGTAGAAGGTAATCTTGAAAACCACTGAATGGATGCTCCTCCCAAGGATCTAGGAAAAAGACGCATTAGATAAGTCGGTTCATGCATGAATTCTATGGATTGTGTACAGAACTCTCTGACATGATCTTGAGGATCAGAGTGTCCGTCATATTTGTCATACTTTGGTATCTCCACTCTTTTTGGGAATGGAGGCATATACAAGTCTTTGTCAAAAGGGAAAGGACAAAGGGCCTCCATGGAGAATTCCTTGGGTTCCTTCTCTTTCTCAATTTTATTCATTTTGACCTGCATAGCGTGCAGCTGGTTCATTATGGCCGTCATCGGAGTTTCTTCCTCATGCATGATGATATCTTCGACATTGAAGTGAGGAGGAAGTTTAGCTCCTTCTTGGGCTAATTGCAAAAAGTATGCCTCTCTATCCATTTTCAAGAAATGCCTCATCATTCTTTTGAATTCATCATCATTCTGACACCGATGGATTTCAGAGGGTGTAGGGTCTTGGTCGGCATTATGTTGAGAATGGTGTCCCTGGGATCCTCCTCCTAGAGAACCATGGTTTGTCCCTGCTTGAGACATGATAGGAGTTTTTGGGCTCCCTGGAATAGATTGAGGAGGAGTTTGTTGATTACCTCTGTGAGTTGATAGAAGAGGTATGTAACCAGTTTTTAATCGAAAGTTACCGAGACCGTCGTCTTCGTAGATACCTGACTTGATGAGTTGTTCAAGAGTTGGACCCGGGGTATTGGTCAAAAGTAAGTTCTGAGATGTTTCTTCTGATTTCTTGTGTGAAGAAGCTCTGGTCTCCACCATTAACTTTGAATGAAACAGAAGATAAGGATGAAGACAACTGAAGAACAATTTGATTCGAGAAAATCGGATGGCGCAACCTTGTCAAGATTATGATAGTTTTGAAGATCTGATGAGATGTGGGTGAAGGAAACTGTGCCCTGGATGTATGGGATAGATCGCCCAAAAGATAGCGGACACGAGTTCTCAACACTTAGTTTGTTTTTGAAGATTGATTGATTAAAGATTGATAGTTATGACAAGGTTTTGACACGAGATAAAAAGGACTCAAATTGATCAAACAGAAGACTAGATCGGATTCAAAAGATCAAACTCAGAAAATGGTAGAATGCTCAATAGCTACTGCTCTGTTCCTGACACAATGATATTTTTGACAGATTCTGGAACTAGGCTAGAAACATTGGATATCTTGCAATTTGACAATTTCTGACAACTTTCTCAAATTTTTCCAAACGACACTCTGCAGACTCGTACGACACTGGGTAGTCTATGAAATGACAGTTGCTAAACTCAAATGACAGTTGGGTAATACTGAAATGACACTTGACAAAACTCGTACAACTTTTGACTTCTTGAAATGACTTTTGACTCCAGAAAAGATTTTACGTCAATTTTTGCAAAATGTAAGATTTTCAGTTTTGGATTGTTTGAAAATTGTACTGTCCAGATTTTGAAGGTTATACCAGATTTGATTGTTTTTAATAGCCAAGTAGATAAATAAGTATGCAGAACAGCAAGCAAGTGATTCCAAGCATGTCTGAAAACAATGAACAAGGGCAAAAGCAACCTTGCACATGAACAATCAAGTGACCAAATTGTGCTAATCCCTGAGAGTACTAATTGTGTATGTTCTGAAAAAGTTTTGCAATAACACACATATACCTGAGAATGAAAAAATGGCCTCTCTAAGGTTTTTAGTAATGGTTTGACTCTGCAACTTTTATGATTCAAAGGGGTGAACTCCAATCCCGGCGCACCAGGGTTTTGACACAGTCTGAGAACTTAATCTTCAAGAGCTGCTAGGGAGATCTGACAACCCAACAATGAACCATACCCGTGGAGATTTCTTCCACAAGGACATTTATATAGCGGCTGTCACTACCACGGCGAAAATGGCTATGACCGCTTGAGGTTCCGTCAACGCAGTTTGCCCTGTGAAGGGATTGTCCGCTACGGTTAACCCTCTCTAAAGATGACTCACAGAGTTATACCACAAGGGGACTTGGCTCCAGATTCAAGGTTTTGACACCTCTTCACTTTTAACCCAAACAAAGCAAGCAGATTAATCCGACACGCTAAGACAAAGTTTTGTTCCACCAAGGTCTGTGATATCAACTCCACGTGATCTATCAACCTCTCCGGGGAGAGAATGTATCAATCAATAAGAGAAGATGCACTAACCAATTTTGATTCACCAAAGCTTGTGATATCAACCCTACGTGATCTATCAACCTCTCCGGAGAGAGAATGTGTCGATCACTAAGAGAAGATGCACTAACCAAGTTGAATGTGAAACGCACTAAGTATCCTCCCTACCTACAAGGATTCTGTCATCAAGAAGGATTTCGCTGGGAATCCAATCTTTCAAGAATCACGAATAGTGTTCATAGGGCCTAATTACTATGTGAGCACAGATATATGTTCTGAAAGTAAATCTACCAAAAGCATTCAAAAAGTAGAAAGAGGAACACTTAACGCTTAAAGAAAATATGAGATGAGTCCACAAGGTGGAACACTTAACACCTCACACAAGCTAAAAATGAGTCCCCAACTTAGAAAACAAGTGAGTTCCTAAAAGCACAAAAGGGTTGCCAAGTGGAACATTTAACGCTTCTGTCCTGTTGACCCCTCCCCTTTATGGCGCTGAGATTGCAACCACGGGGCGGAAATGAGGGGCCGGCGGATTAGCGAGTCCAATAACCCAAGATAGCAATCAAGATCAATCACAAGTATTCTAAGACTACTTAATGAATCCTTAAGGGTTCACAACCTAGTATCAATTATGCAAGTGTGTAGAAATAGATCAAAAGCATGAAAAGATGCACACAAGCTTGACACATAAGAGATTTATTTTAAGTCCCAAATCAAAATATTATTAGATGAAGGAGAATACCTGGGATCCTTGCAACGCACTTAGTAGATTTTGCTTGATTTTTAGCAATTTTTGTTGAGCTTTTCCATGCAAGCAAGTGACGAACTCTCCAACAAGCAAACAAGCAAACAAGATATGCAAAATATATTCAACTTATGAAAACCATAGGGTTAGCTCTAAAAATCAATTATTATCAGTAATAATAACCAGCAATCAACCCAAATGACAACTCATATCATTCATTGAACCATGTAAAAAAAATAAGTGCATACCCATCACAAAACTTTATTATTTTTTTTTTTGCATTTGACCTAGTCAACAAGATCTAATTTTTTTGATATGATTTTGGCCACAAAAATAGAAATTCAGAATAGAGACCCCTGCTAAAAAACAGAGAGCTTTCCAAAAATGCAAAAATTTTAGAAAAACCTCTTCATTTGTGCCCTAGAGACCCATTTTATCAAAACAGACCAGTTTTTGTAAATTGACTATTTGAGCTATGATATCATGTCCAAATTTAAAACACAAAGAATGGACCCCCTATAGAATTTAAAGAGCTTTCCGAAAATATAAAAATTTTTGAAAAATATGCTGATTTGCGTCAGATATTAATTTTTTCCGGAATTTCAAGAAAAAATTATTAAAAATTCAAAACATTTCAGAAAATTCTAAATTTTTTACTGTAGCTTTCATGACATGTCACCAACCTACAAAAAAAATTTTAGATCAAAATTCCAAGCCGTTTGGGAGATAAAATTAAATCTTTGAAACTTTGGGGTTTTAGCTCCCAAAAAAATCAAAACCAGCATGCAAAGGTGGGTTGCCCCACGGTGGGCGCCAGAAATGTGTGTGTGAAAATTATACCTGATCTGTAGACACAACACTCAGTAAAACATTAGAGGTTAGCTATAATCAAAATCATGCAAAATTGAAAGCTATCTAACCAAGCGATTTACTGCCTTCTAATAGGTGCGAGATTAATGTTCTCAGATTGTAATCAAGATCAGTGACCTAGACGACACCTAAATGAAGGATTTGAATGCAAAAGATGGATATGGAATAAATGCAATTAAGCTATTTTTTAGATTTTTCTATGCAATAATAATTGTAAAAACTGATATGAAATCTATGCTAAATGAAATTGATATGCTATGAATGCTATTGAAAATTGATATGCTATGAATCTAACAATGATATGTAATATGAATGCAAAAAAAAAATAAGATTGATCTCACAAAGCTTTGAATTCGCAAGTTGATTCCTCAGTCTCCAATTCTCCAGCGTGATTGTGCAAAATATGAGATCATTTGTGAAGAGCTAAAGCCTTAATTTATAGAAATCCAGGGCTTTGGAGGTGCATGAATAAAAGCCATAAATCACTCAAATTAACTCATCTTGATTTTTGAGTTATCTGATCATAAAAGATAGTTAATTCTCAAAATCATGCAAAAACATGCAAAAACAGCTTTTTAACTCAAATTAGAGTTTAGATCAACTTTTTGAACTCCAAAAGGATGTTGAGTTCCAAAAAGTCAATAACTTGCATTGATTTTCTGATTTGGAGTTTAACTGTTTCTTTTGAATATGCATAATAATTAAGAATTAAATAAATAAATAAAGTGATTTATCCTCAACTCAACTGATTTTTGAAAATAAATAATTAATTTATGGGTTAATTAACTATTTATTCAAACTTTTATTAAAAATTATATTATTAAATAATGACAACATGCTTTAATTAATTAAATAAGAATTTAATCAATTAAAGATAGGAATTTTGATTTATTGTCAAAATTAAATAATACAATTAATAATAGATAGAATTAAATTTAATTACATAATTAAGTGGCAAATATTAAATCTAATTAATTAAATATGAAAATATTCAATTAATCAAATTTTAGGATAAATGTGATTTATTGCCAAATAATTATAAAATTAAAGATAATTAAGATAATTAGGAATATTACTAGGAATATTCTCCGATGCAAAATTTAAGATAATCAATTAGATTTGATGATGTTTAGATGTGCCTTAGATTAGGACTTTGATGTCGATTTCATATGATTTGATGATATAGGAGGTTAATGAACTTATAGCCCATTTTTGGGGTATTACACGAGTCACCAACATATGTCGATCACCTATGATAGTCGAGATGTGATTTACAGTGAGTTGTAACTGAATGGTTGTATTGACTGAGCTTATCTTAGCCGAGCTTAACATGAGATTGTCGAGATAGTTGTATCTCACCTAGAAAGTGTACAAATCATTAAATAAGCCCTAATCAGACCATTTGAAGTCTATAAAGTGGGAAGTTACCATTTATTTCATTTCACCAATGAATTGAAAATTTCTAAGAGCAATTCAGAGTGTGAGTAACTAGCGTGATTAAGAGCTAAGTGTGATTTCAGAAATCTTCATAGTGTGCCATTAGCAAAACATCTGAAGAGCACTTGTGAAAGGTACCTTACCGAGTGAAATCCTATCATATTTGAATTCTTAAAATTGTGAAAAATGGCATCATCATCAGCTGCGATGAAGAAGTAAGGAAATGAGGTTTTCAATGTTCAATTAGTAAGGAATGAGGCATGTAAGCCACAGAAGTTTTAGGTCATTCTAGAGAGCATGATCATGGGAGATCTTAATGGATCCCGGTCCTCAATTCTAAAGAATGCTTTAATGATAAATGATATCTAATCATGTTACATGTGCAATATTGGAGAGATTGGAAATTATGAACTCAGTGAAGCATACAAGAAATTGTGCAGCAATGGGGTGTTGAAGCCGGAACACCAGAAGGTTGACGAGAAAGGGTTAGTTCATGCCCTTGACTTTCTACAAAATTTCAAAGTAGAATGGATTAAGATTGTATTGAGAAGAGTACATGACATGAAGATTTGGCTGGAGGATTGACCAGTTCAAAATACAAAAGACATGATTCACTGGGTAATTAGATACCCTAAACTCCCTGGAAAGAAAACCATGAGATGTCAAAGCAAGGAGGGGATTCAAGAAAACACACAGGTGGTATGGAACAAGCCTAGCATGATCATTTCTACTATCACCAATCTGGAGATTGATTTTGTAGTTAGCGTGATAGCACAAAAATTCTATCATTCAAGTTAGTTGGATAGTGTCTCATGCATGGAAATGGACCAAGATTGGAAAATCATTAAGAAGGATCACACCTGTGACCTTGCCGAGCTCCAACTGACTCAATTTGTGAAGAACCTTACATCAATTCGCAAAGCAAATAATTCAATGTGTAAGTTTGGTTCCTTAATTGTTTGTCTATTCTTCTATATTCAGATAAGTTTTCCTACTATTGGAGGAGTAGTATGGGAAAAGGTTAGGCTAGTTACAGGTTAGATAAATGATTTTATCAGTCAAATGGGAGATAATTTTGAGAGCATAATGAACAATTACTTTGTAGAATTTAAGAAGAAAATGAGGAAGAGAAGTAGGATTCATGTATCCCTAGTAGAGAAATACAAATAGGACATATGTTTCCTAGTTGACATAGACCTCACATATGCTCAAGCTGCAATACCGAAGGTATCATGGCTTATGCCATTACCTTATGAGGTAACTATTGATGAGACCACAATAACAATCACAACCTTGTTAGCCAAGGAAGTTGACAAGAAGGCTACTTATTTTGGAACCTATGAGGAAGAAAAGGCTAAGATAACCATGGGACTAAAGTTTTCTATCATGGAGAGGAAGAGGAAAAAGATAGTGAAAAACCTATAAAATATGATAGGAGAAAGAGAGGAAGATGCACCTCTAGAATTGACCCAAGGTCTAGGAGAAGACAAATCTAGTGAATCCAATGAAAGTGAAGAAGAGGATAAGGTAGTAGAGAAGAAAGGAAAGAAGGTAGTAATTATCGAGCCTATGAGAAAGACAATGAAGAAACCAAAGCCTATCTCATCACTAGTTCTTAGGCCAAGAACTAGGGCAGTCTCTACATCTGTAGCTATCAAGCCATAAAAGAAAACCCATGCATTAGGGAAGAGAAAAATTGTTCAACCTAAGGCAGTGCCGAGCCAATCAAGGAAGAAGCCGAGAAGAAAACTCATTTTTGAAAAGGATGATGAGGAAATAGAGAGTGATGAGGAAATAAAGAAAAAGTCACTAGTACAGAGAAAAACACTAACTATGGATGAAATATGCCACAACATCAAGAGCTCTACTAGTCTAGCAGGTTTTAAACAAATAAAATTTGAGAAGATGAGTATAGAGGACAAGGAGAAAGTCAAAGAAGCAATGATTGAGATGATATGCACATTCAATATGGTACCACTTCAAATGGCTAATTTAATTCCAAATGAATTATATCAGAGACTAGCACAAAAATGGGATTATGCCCTTAGAACAGAAAAGGAAATTAGGGAAAGCACACTAGCCCAAGTGACACCAGATTTGTCCCCTGTGTACATTCAGAAATATATTGAGCAATACAAGAATAGATTTGCTCCTAAGCTTAGTGAATACTCCATCCTTCAACATAAGGTTGAATATGTGGTGGAACAAATTCAAAAGGTATGGAAGATCATCTTTGGTCTTATTACTAATAAAAACACACAATAGGAAGCTAGCACATCTAGGGGAGTTGAGCTAGATAATAAAGAAGATGTTAGTGAACCGCATATTCAAGAAGAAGAAGCTCCAAAGGTAGAGAAATGTGAAAAGTTAGTGGAAGTAAAAAATTTTGACATCACTAAGGATACCCTAGTGAAAACTTAGGTATTGTGTGTGTGAATTTTGTACCTGATCTGTAGACACAACACTTCAGTAAAACATTAGAGGTTAGCTATAATCAAAATCGTGCAAAATTGAAATCTAATCTAACCAAGCGATTTACTGCCTTCTAGTAGGTGCAAGATTGATGTTCTCAGATTGTAATCGAGATCAGTGACCTAGACGACACCTAAATGAAAGATTTGAATGCAATTGATCTAGATATGAGATTGAAAGCAATTAAGCTATTTTTTTTTTTATATTTTCTATGCAATATGAATGATTAATCTGATATGAAATCTATGCTAGATTAAATTGATATGCTATGAATGCTATTGAAAATTGATATGCAATGCTAATCTAACAATGATATGCAATATGAATGCAAAAATAAGATTGATCTCACAAAGATGTCGATTCGCAAGAGCTTTGATTCTTCAATTCCAATTCTCCAGCGTGATTGTGCAAAAATATGAGATGCTTGGATGCAAATTTGAGAGATGATTGAGAGATGAATTATGAAGAGCTGAGCCTTGTTTTTATAGAAATCCAAGGCTTTGGAGGTGCATGAGAAAAAACCATAAATCACTCAAATAACTCAGGTTGATTTTTGAGTTATTTTTAAATAAAGGATAATTAACTCACAAAAACATGAAAAAGCTAAGTTTTAACTCAAAATAGAGTTTAGCTTTAATTGATAATTGATAGTTGTCTGCTTTTATGATTGTGCATGTTTTATTTATGAATTAATTTGATAATAAAGTGATTTATGCTCAACTTAACTGCTTTTAAAAATAAAACAATTGATTTATGGGTTAATCAATTATTTAATTAAACTTTTATTAAAAACTATATTATTAAATAATGACAACTTGCTTTAATTAATTAAATAAGAATTTAATCAATTATTCATATGATATTAGATTTATTGTCAAAATTAAATAATACAATTAATAATAGATATAATTAAATTTAATTACACAATTAAGTGGAAAATATTAAATCTAATTAATTAAATATGAAAATATTCAATTAATCAAACTTTAGGATAAATGTGATTTATTGCCAAATAATTATAAAATTAAAGATAATTATGATGATTAGGAATATTACTAGGAATATTCCCCAATGCAGAATTTAAGATAATCAATTAGATTCGATGATGTTCAGATGTGCCTTAGATTAGGACTTCGATGTTGATTTCGTTCAATTTGTAGATGTAGGAGATTAATGAACTTATAGCCCATTTTTGGGGTATTACATTTTGCCCCTCTTTGAATTACTGTGCGAAGTGCAGTGGTTCAAAGAAAGTCTTTGTTTGATAAAGATATGAAACTGATTCAAAAGATAAACCGATTGAAAGATAGAAACCGATTGAAAGATATTGAGATAGGAGTTGATTGATATTGAATTGATATGAAGATAATAGGTCCTGAATGACCAAAGATAATGTTCACTATAGCAGTGATGAACCTATGATTGCGAAAAAGTGTCAAAATGCCTAATTCCAAACCTTAGGATTGCAAAGAAGTGAGTGACCCATTCTAGACTCGATTGTCTTAGCAGAACTAGCAAGTATCACATTTGAATCCTTCAGTTGCTGAAGAACCAAGGAAAGAACACTATGATCTGATGGTTGCAAAAACTGATACAGTTTACAAGATTAGGAGAATACCAGATTGATATGGATCGATGAATCTGATATGCCCCAAGTGATGATAGATTTGCCCCGAGTGATGAGGACTTTTGATGAATCAGTGACTAGACGTGATTGTTGTCTTGATCACTGATGAAAGATATTGATAGATTTGATCGATAGAATTTGAATGATGTGCAATACCATGCCCCCTTCGGGATTAAAATTGAAATCTGACAAGAAAAGTCAGTGTTGAGAGCTCAGAAGCATGTTGATTGATGGGAAAAGTGGTTATACATGTTCAAGAGTGCATTCTGCATCGTTTAGAGGTCCTGGAGACCAAGGTTGACTAGGTTTGACCATGAGTTGAAATTTTGATAATTTAATGTTAGATAATCAGTTAAGTTGAATACTGGATTTTTGTGATGATTGAAGGTTGATTATGCAAGTAGTTGACAATATGAATGATCTCAGATTTTGATTTTGATCCTGAAAAAGGATTCTACTTGCTATTTCATTGGAGGAACCTTCATGTGAGATTCAGCTCTTGTTAGACTTGAAGATGCGATTTGAAGAATCATTTAAGCATTGAAGTTTGTTTAGTCATTGTGAGATCATGCAAAGATGAAAAATGCAAAGAGACATGCAAAATGAAATGCAACCTAAGACCTAGGACCTAGTCACTGATCATGTGTCGATTTGTTATCATCATTGAACTTTTAGGTAACTGGATAAATCAATACAATGCCCACTAGCTATGAAACCATAGACATATGAATATCAATTTGTATGCACAAGAATCAATACAACACCCACTGGTCAACAACCATGGATATATGAATATCAATTTTATTTTCAGAATGTCGGATTAGATATAAGTACCAAGGCATAAACGCTAAGATGACCTGAATATCATGTCGATTTTGATATAGAAATTTGTATAAGCATCAAAACATAAACATCATGATGACCTGAATACGCCTTGCATTGCAAACACATCAAACAGCTAAGAGATCATTCTAAATCCAATGTGAATTACCTGTAGTGACCCTTTATCGTTCACATCCTTAGGTAAGATCGTGTTTCACAGTAGGAGAAAGAACTCACTCAAAAAGATAATAGTTAGATCAAACTTCCTTGAATTGTCTGGGTATCAATGGTCGAGGTACGCATGGCCATCCAATTCGAGATAGAGGCTCTTGTAGTCGGACACCATTTCAATCCGGAATTTCCAAAGTTGTTAGATTTTCACATACAAGCAGAAAACAAAGAAAAGATTATGCCCTCAGTCATCACTCTCTAAATCCTATAAAGGGCATCATCGAAGAGCTTGAAGGGACACAATATGCAAAAATCTCAATGCGAATTAGTAAGCATACAAGGAGATAAAAGCATGAAAAGCATAGATTGTTTTCAGTTGAGTTTTGATGTTTGATTGCGTTGTTGTAGATGCAAAATCCTTTCTGGAGACAAGACAGGCTGACTGACTCACATGAAGCTTCAAAGGACTCTGACTAGATATGATCTGTCTAAGATACATTGGAGGCCATAGGATATGACATTGATTGCCCCCAAGTTTGAACATTGATAGGATACAGACGCGCAATCTGATTGGTGTACAAACTGACTTATTGAAAACTAGAAATGTTGAAACAAACCGAGAGATATGTACAACTAAAGCAAGACTGAAAGCTGGGAAAGACCAAGATTGTGCTGATAGATGGAGCATTTGGAACAAGTGGCACCCGTTTGCCAGGTTTTCACCATCTTGGCAGAGATTCTATTTTTGCTACCAAGGCGCTTGTTTCCAGGTTTCACCAAGACACTTTTTCTTTTTCTTTTTTTTGTATTTTTCATTTTTTCAAATTTTTTGTACTTTTGATATTTTTTTATTTTTTTTGTGAATTTTTTATATTTTTTGATTTTTTTGTGAATCATCAAGGCGCCTATTGCTAGGTTTTCACCAAGATGTTCATTTTTTCAAGACTTTTTCTGATTTTTAAGATTTTTTTCAAGACATTTACCAAGCACTGAATGCCTTAGGCGTAGAATTTCTTCAGATGGAGAACGTTGATTGGTTCTCAGAGCTGTTCTCCTTCAGTCATTGAGAGTTGATAGGAACTAGAGCCAAAAGTAGCAGTGATAACAAAGGGACCCAGCCAATTGGGTTTGAACTTCCCCTTGCGTTCTTGATGGGATTGATTTTTAGGATTTTCTCTCAAGACTAGATCACCAACCTGAAATTCTCTGTGTCTGACTTTCTTATTGTAGCCTCTAGACATTCTCTTCTGATATACTTTAAGATGATCATACGCTACTTGTCTATACTCATCTAGTAGTTCCAGTTCTTGTAACCTAGACACTCTATAGTCATCATTAGTTACTAGACCATGTATTCTGATTCTGAGTGATGGGATTTCAACCTCAATAGGTAGTACCGCTTCAGACCCATAAACTAAAGTGAAAGGTGTAGCCCCTATAGGTGTTCTAATACTTTTTCTGATACTTATTCTGATACTTGGTTCTGATACCAGTTTTGATACTGATTCTGATAATTGTTCTGATACTGGTTCTGGTACTAATTCTGATACTGATTATGATAGTTGTTTTGATACTGGTTCTGATACTTGTTCTGATACTGATTTTGATAATTGTTTTGATACTGGTTCTAATACTCATTTTGATAGTGGTTCTGATACTGGTATACTTGATAGCATCTTTTTCCATTGCAAACTCCCAAGTAAGATCATATCATGCAGTCCCAATGTCTAGCAAGGTGGAGAATAAGAGGGATTGGCAAGCTGGTGGAAGAGATGGAAGACAAGAGAATGAAGGAGAATGAAGGGAAGAAATCCTCAAGGAAAAACTCCTCAAGAATACCCAAGGTAGGAAAAAATTGTCATGTAAAAGCACTGTGTTTTACTCTCTTTTTTTTAGATCAAGACCAAAGGGGAACAGGATAGCGAAAGACTAGAATGAATGGAGGAAAATGGACATGAAGGCTAAATAGGAAGGGAATGAAAGAAAGATCATCGTAAGATAGCTCACAAAATAGTCAAATGTTTGTGTATAGATCAACATTGTCAAGATCAAAGAGAGAAGACAGAATGGATGAAATATGTAGAAGACCTACGCATAATGCCTAATTGCCAGGTTTTTATCATGGTACTTATCCAAGGCACCATAAGGGAGTGGTTTTCACCATAGGATGAATTTATTTCTCTTTACTTTTGCTACCAAGGTGCCTGTTTCTAGGTTTTCACCAAGGCACATTTTCAATTTATTTTATTTTTCATTTTTTTTTTGGAAGAAGGCAAGGTTTTTAGATAGTGCTCCTTGAAAGGATAAACCATGATACGCCAAGGATTCAAAATGATATGTTCAAAGATGCTGATAGGGAAAGGGAGATGGAAGAGAAAAATGGAAGATAAGGTTTTATGTAAAGCAAGTGAGGTTGGAAGATAGGAGGAATAGGCAAATGAGAAAAAATGATAGAAGGTAGAAGGATAATGCATGGAAGGATTGTGAAAGGGTAGATGGAAAGGAAGGAAAGCTCAACATCAACACATACCTTGAAGGGTGGTGAGAGGATGGAGGAAATGTGAATGAAAGAATACGTGAAGGAATATGGCGAATGGATAGTAGAGGTTGTGGTTTAGGCGCATGGAATGGAAGAATGTTTTTGGAAGAAGATGAAGTGGAAGTCTTTGGAAGCTTGAATGTCAACTTCACTTATTGCTCAACACCAAACTCTTTCAAGAGAGACTTTGGAATCCATATAGTCGTAGGATTTTTATTTTCTTTTGATGATCTAGAGAGTATATCTTCAATGATGGAGTTTGGAACCCATACTTGTCTTGTAGTTTTTTTCTTAGATATCTCTTTTGACTTTATGCCTCCGTGTCGTTTAGAGGAGACATGGTGATCTTCTCTTTTTGATGGATTCTTGTATTGCTTCTTTTTCTTGTATTGAACATTCAAGTTACTTCCAAAAGAATTGCGATTTATGGAAGAGGGAGGATATGACTGGTTTAGATGGCTGGGTGGATGAAAAGGATTCAAGGGTATGCATCTATGTTGATCTTGAGGAAAGATGGGAGATGGAGGTATGTAAGGACCCAAGATGGATGGAAAATTAGGAGAGTTAGGAGGGGAAAGTGAAGGGACATAAGGATCCAAGATGGAAGGAAGGTGTGAAGCTCTTAGTAGTGGTGGAAGAGGTCCAAGGATGGAAGTGGAAGACAGAAAAGGATAATCAATAATTTCATCAGCATCTATATGACAACCAAGGATATCAGCATCTTTAGAGTGAGCATTAGAATTTTCAATAGGATCCTGGACATCATGAATATGAGCACCCTCTTTGATAGGATTGTTCAAAGCTTGCAAAGACTTAGGAAGAGTAGAAAGTATAAGTGAACATGGAATGGTAGAACAAGAAGATAGAAGACTTTGATCTTGACAAGGATCTTTGGATAGCACAAGTGTAGAATTTGTTTCTTGAATAGGCTTAACATCGGAAGTAACAACACCATTTTTAATAACCTTAATGGAAGTATCATCTTTGGAAAGTGCAAGCGTGGTAAGGTTATTTTCATTATCAATAAGCTCAACAGTGTGAGTAGTAGCTTGATCTTGCTTAGGAGAAGACTTAAGACATGGTGGAATGCATGAAAAAGGGTGTATAGGATCAAAAGAACCATGAAGCGAATAAGAGACATCAGGAAAAGGAGTGGATGAAATGGAGGGTTCTTGATCTTGATCTTTCTTTATGTTCTTTTCTTCATCATTTTTGGAATCCTCTTGACATGGAGCCACTTCTAAGGACAAGGAAGCATGTTGGGATTGTATGGAAGACTTTGGAAGAGATGGTGGAGGACTAGCTAAAGTAGGGATTATAGCATATGAAGGCTTAGGATCTTTAGATTTATCATCATTGAAAGTATTTGTAGCAAGTGAAGGATAGCTTGAGTTTATTTAAGAGGTAGCCCTAGAGGATAACTATAGGGAACCACATGAAAAGTATCAGGGCTTGTGTCGAATGAAAGTTCTGTGAAAGATTTGAAAGACTCAGAAGCTTTAGGAAATGTACGAGTATTGGAGGAAGTAGGGGATGGAAGGGAACCATCACAAGACAAAGGTCCAACATTAACATGATCTTTCTTGAGAGTGTAATCTTTATTTTCAGCCTGAGAGTTCTTAGAGGAGAGATCCTTATAGTATTGACGTTTCAAGCTAGCACGATGTATTTTATAGTCCTCAACAGTAGTAGATGGATCATCATCAAGGTATTGTCCACAAAAGCCATCAAAATCTCTTTCAAAATCAGAATCATATGGATCACCATCATGATCTATCCAATGTGATGGCCCATTTGTAGTAAGTAGGAATGAACGACGAGGAGGACTCTTAGGAATAGAGGTGTCATAGGTATCATTACATTGTCTGTCATCATAGTCATCATAGTCTCCAAAGCTGGATGTGTCACTCTCTATGGAAGAGGTATCATATTGCTCAAATTTTGTCTGGAGGCATGGTGACATGTACAAGTCTTTATCAAATGGAAAAGAGTATAGAGATTCCATGGAGAACTCTTTAGGTTCCTTTTCTTTCTCAAGTTTGTCAAGCTAGACTTGCATAGCATGTATCTGTTTCATCATAGCGGCGATCAAAATTTCTTCCTCATGTGTACTGATTCTTTGAGACATGTGTATTGATTCTCAATAGCTACTGATCTATTCTTGACACAGTGATTCATATGATAGATTCTGGAAATAGGTTGTAAAAGCTGAAGTATCTAGCAATTCTGACAATTTTCTGACAACTTTTCAAAATTTTCCCAAATGACTTTCTGTAGACTTGTACAACAGTTGGTAGGCAATGAAATGATAGTTTAAAAACTCATATGACAGTTGCAAGTAGGATTTTGACTTTGAGAATTTACTGGCATGGAAACTTGTACGACACTAGGTACTTAATCATATGACAGATGGGTTGTAATGAAATGACACTTGATGGAAACTCGTATGACTTTCTGACCTCCTGAGACAACTTTTGACTCTACAAAAGGATTTTACTTTAGATTTTGCAAATTTTGAGTTTTCAGATTTGAATCGTTTGCAAATTTCAATGTCCAGATTTGAGGATTGTAACAGGTTTGTCTATTTTCAGTAACCAGATAGATAAACAAGCATACAAAATAGCAAGCAAGTGATTTCAAGCATGTCTGAAAACAATGAACAAGGGAAAAAGCAGCCTTGCACATGAACAATAAAGTGACCAAATTGTGCTAATCCCTGAGAGTACTAATTGTGTATGTTCTGAAAAGTTTTGCAATAACACACATATATCTGAAAGTGAAAAATTGGCCTCTAGGGTTTTTAGTAATAGTTTGACTCTGCAACTTTTATGATTCAAAGGGGTGAACTCCAATCCCGGCGCACCAGGGTTTTGACACAGTCTGAGAACTTAATCTTCAAGAGCTGCTAGGGAGATGTGACAACCCAACAATGAACCATACCCGTGGAGATTTCTTCCACAAGGACATTTATATAGCGGCTGTCACTACCATGGTGAAAATGGCTATTACTGCTTAAGGTTCTGTCAACACAGTTTTCCCTGTGAAGGGATTGTCCGCTACGGTTAACCCTCTCTAAAGGTGACTCACAGATTTATACCACAAGGGGACTTGGCTCCAAATCCAAGGTTTTTGACACCTTTTCACTTTTAACCTAAACAAAGCAAGCAGATTAATCTGACACGCTAAGACAAAGTTTTGTTCCACCAAGGTCTATGATATCAACTCCATGTGATCTATCAACCTCTCCGGGGAGAGAATGTATCAATCAATAAGAGAAGATGCACTAACCAATTTTGATTCACCAAAGCTCATGATATCAACCCCACATGATCTATCAACCTCTCCGGAGAGAGAATGTCTCGATCAATAAGAGAAGATGCACTAACCAAGTTGAATGTGAAACGCACTAAGTATCCTCCCTACCTACAAGGATTCTGTCATCAAGAAAGATTTCTCTAGGAATCCAATCTCTCAAGAATCACGAATAGTGTTCATAGGGCCTAATTACTATGTGAGCACAGATATATTCCCGAAAGCAAATCTACCAAAAGTACCCAAAAAGAAGAAAGAGGAACACTTAACACTTAAAGAAAATATGAGATGAGTCCACAAGGTGGAACATTTAACACCTCACACAAGCTGAAAATGAGTCCCCAACTTAGAAAACAAGTGAGTTCCTAAAAGCACAAAAGGGTTGCCAAGTGGAACACTTAACGCTTCTGTCCTGTTGACCCCTCCCCTTTATGGCACTGAGATTGCAACCACGGGGTAGAAATGAGGGGCCGGTAGATTAGCGAGTCCAATAACCCAAGATAGAAATCAAGATCAATCACAAGTATTCTAAGACTACTTAATGAATCCTTAAGGAGTCACAACCTAGTATCAATTATGCAAGTGTGTAAAACAAAAGCATGAAAAGAATCACCCAAGCTAGACACACGAGAGATTTATTTTAAGTCCCAAATCAAAATTTTATTAGATGAAGGAGAATACCTGGGATCCTTGCAATGTGCTTAGTAGATTTTACCTGATTTTTAGCAATTTTTGTTGAGCTTTACTATGCAAGCAAGCTACGAACTCTCCAACAAGCCAACAAGCAAACAAGATATGCAAGGTCTATCCAACTTATGAAAACCCTAGGGTTAGATCTAAAAAACAATTGTTTGGAGCAATAATAACTAAAAATTAATCCAAATGACAACTCATATCATGTATTGAATCATATGAAAAATAAGTGCATACCCATCACAAAATTTTAATTTTTTTGCACTGCATTTGACCTAGTCAACAAGATCTAATTTTTTTGATATGATTTTGGCCACAAAAATAGAAATTCAGAATAGAGACCCCTACTAAAAAATAGAGAGATTTTCAAAAATGCAAAAATTTTAGAAAAATCTCTTCATTTGTGCCCTAGAGACCGATTTTATCAAAATAGACCAATTTTTGCAAATTGACTATTTGAGCTATTAAATTGCATCCAAATTTAAAACACAAATAATAGACCCCCTGTAGAATTTGAAGAGATTTCCAAAAATGTAAAAATTTCTAAACAATATTTTGATTTACGCCAAAAATTAATTTTTTATGAAAAATAAAAAAAAAATTATTAAAAATTCAAAAAAATTTAGAAAATTCTAAATTTTTTATCAAAGCTTCCCTGATATGTCACCAACTTGAAAAAATAATTTCAGACCAAAACTCTAAGCCGTTTGGGAGATAAAATTAAATCTTTGAAACTTTGGGGTTTTAGCTCCCAAAAAAAATCAAAACCAGCATGCAAAGGTGGGTTGCCACACGGTGGGCGCTAGAAATGTGTGTGTAAATTTTGTACCTGATCTATAGACACAACACTTAGTAAAACATTAGAGGTTAGCTATAATCAAAATTATGCAAAATTGAAATCTAATATAACCAAGCGATTTACTGCCTTCTAGTATGTGCGAGATTGATGTTCTCAGATTGTAATCGAGATCAGTGACCTAGATGACACCTAAATAAAGGATTTGAATGCAATTGATCTAGATATGAGATTGAATGCAATTAAGCTATTTTTTTTTTTATATTTTCTATGCAATATGAATGATTAATCTGATATGAAATCTATGCTAGATGAAATTGATATGCTATGAATGCTATTGAAAATTGATATGCAATGCTAATCTAACAATGATATGCAATATGAATGCAAAAATAAGATTGATCTCACAAAGATGTCGATTCGCAAGAGCTTTGATTCTTCAATTCCAATTCTCCAGCGTGATTGTGCAAAAATATGAGATGCTTGGATGCAAATTTGAGAGATGATTGAGAGATGAATTATGAAGAGCTGAGCCTTGTTTTTATAGAAATCCAAGGCTTTGGAGGTGCATGAGAAAAAACCATAAATCACTCAAATAACTCAGGTTGATTTTTGAGTTATTTTTAAATAAAGGATAATTAACTCACAAAAATATGCAAAAACTAAGTTTTAACTCAAAATAGAGTTTAGCTTTAATTGATAATTGATAGTTGTCTGCTTTTATGATTGTGCATGTTTTATTTATGAATTAATTTAATAATAAAGTGATTTATGCTCAACTTAACTGCTTTTAAAAATAAAACAATTGATTTATGGGTTAATCAATTATTTAATCAAACTTTTATTAAAAACTATATTATTAAATAATGACAACTTGCTTTAATTAATTAAATAAGAATTTAATCAATTATTCATATGATATTAGATTTATTGTCAAAATTAAATAATACAATTAATAATAGATATAATTAAATATAATTACATAATTAAGTGGCAAATATTAAATCTAATTAATTAAATATGAAAATATTCAATTAATCAAACTTTAGGATAAATGTGATTTATTGCCAAATAATTATAAAATTAAAGATAATTATGATGATTAGGAATATTACTAGGAATATTCCCTGATGCAGAATTTAAGATAATCAATTAGATTCGATGATGTTCAGATGTGCCTTAGATTAGGACTTCGATGTTGATTTCGTTTAATTTGTAGATGTAGGAGATTAATGAACTTATAGCCCATTTTTGGGGTATTACAGGTATTAACCAAGGAAGAAATACAAGTTGAGGAAAAAAAGGATACATCTTTGCCAAGTAGTAATTCTGTATTATTCCAAGTCATAGATTATCCACAAATTGAGGATACATCAACTTATAGTCCACACAAAGTTAAATTTGACATGCTATCCATTCTTAGCACTACCGAGGAATAGGACAAGTCAGTAACTACACCTCAGTCCACATCAACTAAGGAGTCACATAAAGGGAAAGCAGAACAATCTACATTAGTTATTGTAAATCCTCATGTGGAGGAAATGAAATCAAAAGAGAAGGAGATAGCAAAAGCTATAGATGCTCAAGAGCCTAAGAAGTAAGAGGCAATAAAATCTCTTGTATAGATGTCGAGTGGAACAACACCTAAGAAGAACTCACATAAAAAGAAGGCAAAATCTCCTACCCCATAGGTGACACTCAAAGAAGTTATTTTAATTCCTAAATGGGACACAGATAACTATTGGCAATTTTTCTATACTGAAGTATATGACTAGATATAGTGTTGTCATTATGGCAACAAAGTCATATAGTAGTTTGGAGTCAGCGCACTTAGTGTAAAGGTCAAAATTCAGTTAAGTGTTGAAGACTAGATAGTATACAGAGTTGCAGTAGCTCAAAGAATTAGCACATGTGTGTACAGATGAATTATGGTATGCACCCTAGAAGTTAAGTTTGTTAGACTATACTTATGCTTAGTCTAAGAGAGCACAAGTAGATATGTAAAGATGTGAAAGTTACAGTTAGTTGAAGTTGTACAGCCAGTGTGTGCCAGCAGAGAACAGAGCATGGAGCTGACAGTTAGCATTTTGGTTTGCGATTATAGTTTAATGTTGTAAAGGCTATGTGCCCATTGTATTTAGGTTGGTGACATATGTACATGTATAATTGTAATCACACTTAAGCCAATTCCTTTGGAAGTGTTGTTTGTAATTAGTTATAGGGCTGACCTAATTGTTTTGTTTGTATAAGCGCATAAATATAAGGTGCGCCCATTGTATTTGGTATGGAAGAAAAAATAGAGTTGTGATAAGCAGAGCAGAGGTATACAAAGATAGCATAAGATGTATTAGAGCTTTGCTAGATTTCAAAGCATCAGTGCACCAAAGGAACTGATCTGACAAGCAGTGTCATAGTGAATAGTTCACCTATAGATATAGTGTGTATCTGAAATCAGAAGGTTGTAGCCTTCACCATTTGAGTAGTGAGCTCTAGGAAAGTGATTTCACTTCCCTAACAAGAATCATTGTAAAAGACTCCTAACAGGGTCCGACCCTTAACAAGGTCTACTATACTTAAAGCATTCTAAAGCTACTCCTAACAAGGTAAAGGATCTTCTAACAAAGATCACAAAACACTAGTGCAGAATATTAGTGGATATCAAGTCCCACTGGGGTTTTTACCTATTTGGGTTTCCCTATAACTATATTGGTGTCATGTGTTTATTTCATGTTTCATGTTTATGTGAATTTTTATTTCAGTACTTAAGCATTTAAGTTCAACACAAAGATTAAAGTGAAAAGTTAAAATACAGTGAACATTGATTCACCCCCCCCCCCCCTCTCAGTGTTCCCATTCCTAAAAATTGGTATCAAAGCTCTGGTCCTTAGCAAAGAAGTTTAACCACTTGAGGAGATCATAGACAAAGAAGATATGAAACATCTGAAGAAAAAACTTGAAGCAGCTCTTGAAGATCTAGACAATTCAGAAAGAGAAATTGAAGAACTAAAAGAAAAAGTTAATGATGCTCAATTAGTTATCAAAAGACTAAGAAAAGATTTGAAAGGACACTCTAACAGTGATCTTGAAGAAAAATTCAAGAAGTTGATTGAAGAAAATGCATCCTTATTAAGTCAGCTTGAAGAATTTGATGACAAACTTATGAACAATCAAGATGTCTACAATGAACAAGTCAAGGAGAACCTTCAACTCAATGAGGAATTGAGGGAAGCCAATTTGGAAATCTTAGAGCTAAGGAATATCAAAGAAAGCTTGGAATCTGAATTGAAAAAGTCAAAGGATCATATTGACAAATTACACACCAGTGTTGATTTGGTAGAATCTCAGTTGTATGCAAGAAGAGCCAGAGGAGACACTAGCTATATCGGATACAATGAAGCACAAAATCAGATTGACAATATGTGAGCAAGAAAGGATTCACAAAAAGACTCTACTAATGATGAAAATACTGAAGATCAAACCAAAGAAAATTGTGTTCCTCCTAAGAATGAGCACAAGAAAATAGAATGCACCTATTTTGCATGTAACAAACATGGGCACATTGCAAGGAATTGTACAGAGGTAAAACCTTTTAATGGATACTATTAGTCATGCAATAGATTTGGTCATAGAGCTCTGAATTGAAAGACTAGTAAGAAGAATAGGATTCAGCAAGACCAAAGAAATCAGAATCAGACAAATGTAAGAAGTTCTCAGAATGTTACATGCCAGATATGTAACTATAATGGTCACTCAGCTAAATAGTGCAGATTGGTGACTCGTGTCAATGCACCGAGGAATAATAGACCTCCAGTCATTTGTCACTCTTGTAACAAGGTTGGACATATCTCAAGGTTCTATAGATCAAGGACGTAAGGTTAGGAAAGCCCTAAAAAGACCAAAGAACCAGTTTTGGATCCTGAAGGAGAAGTCAAGTTTATGAAAGCCTCATAGGATGCGAGCTTGATTTGGTTAGAAGGAAAGAAGGAAAAAGATGATGAGAATGTATTGGATGCATCCCCAGTGGACACACCCTCTACATCTTCATGAATGGCCCTCAAGGTCATAGGGGGAGCTAATTTACCTCTAGACCCCTGCATGGCTGGTATACTCATCCTCAGAGTATGTGTCTTTGGACTTAATCTTTTAGAGTGTATAGGAACCTTCATGCAAGAGCGCACATGTTGATTGATAGTAGAGCTCAAGTTTGAAATTTTGAAGTGACAACCTAGTCTACACAACGTGCATTAATGGAAGATTTTTCACTTTAAAGTACACAGAAGTCATTTGATTGCTCATTGCATTCAAATTCAGAGTGATAGGAGAGTAGAAAGAGCCTTGGAAGTTATTGTGAAGTCTTGGAAATTGAATCTATCAGAGATTTTCTACAATTATCAGTGCATTTGATCAGTCGCAGTAACCCTAGCTTGTTGTGCCGATTCAAAAGTCATCAGAACATCTCAAAGATCAAATTAGAAAGTATTTAACAAGTCATGGCCACTCTCATTGTTTATGATGTCGCTGAGAAGAAGAGATATTTTTTCAAGAGGGACCCATTTAAATCAACCCTAGATGATTTAGAGGGAGCATTCTCCCGCATGCTGATGGGCCTCATGCATGTAGAAGACATAAGGGCTTACATCTATTGTAAGAAGGAACCTGTTGGACTAGATAGGTTAAGGATGCACATGGATACAATGTTGAAACCAGACAAAATGTTCATGGATGAATACACCAAATGGAATGGTCACCCCATTGTTGAATATGCCACGGCATATGAATTCTATGAGACTAAATGGATAAAAATCTTGTTAAGAAGAATCCATGATGATCTATTTTGGATTGGAGATGTACTAGTAAGAATCACAAGTGATCTAATACATGAGATGATAGGCCTCTCTAAGATAGGTGTCATCCTTCTAGTGGGTAAGGATGTCAAGAAAATAGTGGAGCAAACATGCAAATCCAGAAGTGATAGGTGCGGCATGACTATTGAGCCTATAGAGTAAGCAGACATCAAATTGATGTCAATGATAGTGGGATATAGATTTCATCACACCAACAGGGTGAATAGTGTGTCTGCGGGCACTATTCTAGCAGCCACCTGACTGTGGAAGAAGATGGAGAGTTCAACTTGTGTGAGATCTTGCGCACATAGTTGATAGATAACATCAAAGCCATCAAACATGACAAAACAAAGATATTCAAGTTTGGGTCCCTAATCATCTATATGTACCTTCATATAGTTGGTAAAGTGTTAAACTTGTTTCTAAACAAGTCCATTCCAACCATGGCACAGATATCAAACAAGGCATGCACTGAGAGCACCTTAAGAGACTATGTAACCTTGGAATTGAAGACCTTCAAAGAAAGGATGCAGATGAGGTACAGGATTCCTGAGAATATTGTGGAGAAGTATAAAGACACAATATGTTTTATGGTGGAGACAGACACCACATGTATGGAAGCCATTGAGCCTACAACTAAGTGGATTCATCCACTTGGGTATGAGGTAGAGGAACAAGTTCTTGAAGCCTATGCACAGGTATTGCTATTAGCCCCTAAAGATGATAATGAACCTAGGTGGGGAACCTATGAAGAAAAGACTAGAGAAGTTGATGCTAAGCTAAAGAGTCCTGCAACAAAAAGAAAGGTTGCAAAGGTCACATCTAAAATCTTGAGAATACATGGTGTGTCTCAAGTAGACCTTGATAAAGAAAGGGATGAAAAGACTGCCTTAGAATTGAAAGGCACAGTAGCAGAGGAAGAACTAGAAGATCCTAAATCAAAGAAGATGAAAACTGATTCAGATGACAATCAGAAGGATAAAATTGACAATACTCCTTCTGTGCCCAAAGATACTCCTCTGGAGTATAAGCCTATATTTAAGAGGAAGAAAGATGCTAGCACCTGTCATCCATCCTCGCGAGCACTAAGGAGCAAGAAAAACATTCAAGCACCTCCTAAGGCAGGATTTAGACCAAGCCTTAAATTTTTTAGCACAAGAATTGTTGATGAGGGTAGAATTGATCAGGTAGAGAAGTACTATCATACATACAGTGAGATTGACAAATTGAAAATTCATGGTATGATTTTCAAGCACATGATCAAGTTCAAGAAGACAGTCCTTGAGTTGAAATCCTCTATTCCAGATAAAGTATGGGATATTCTATAATACCAAAAGAGACAAGAAAATGAGGAAGATCAAAGGATCAGAGAAAAAGTATTAGAAGATACTCTGCCAGTATGTTCTAAAGAAGAAGTGGCATTGATATTGAATTTGGTGAAGCTGCACTTAAGGAAAAATATGAGAACTCTTCATATTATGAACAAAGACTATGAGCTAATAATGAAGGAAACAAAGAAGGCCTTTGAAAATGTGTTATTGGAACAACAGATAAAACCACCTACTGTGCCCATCTCTCATGCACCTAATAAGGAAGATAAAGTGTGATGCAGGAGCATCCTGGGTGTAAGAGCAATCTTGCATCACCCAAAAATATTTCTGTTTTTATATTCAATAAGGGCTATTTTAGTACAGAGCTGCTATTTGTGGAAAGTTACTATTTTTGGTAATTTTCGTATGTGCTCACAATGATCTGATTTCTTTCTTGGAGGTTCCTTTTGGTCATATAAGTCTGCCAGTAAAGTTTCATTGCCAGATCAAGTGTATATTGGAAGATATTGAAGATTTTCTGTATTGGCAGCAGGGTACAGAAACTTTGAACTCGGTTTTGAAAGCTTTAGAGGCCCCGGATGAGGTCGAAAATTTGGGTGACAGGCGCTTGTGCCAATCAATCCTGTAGAGCGATTCGTGGCATTGCTGAAATGGGGTTATAATAGCCGATCGGGTCAACTGGTGATGACTTATGGCCTTCGGAAGTTGGGCCACCTGAAATGGCGAAAAATAATTTTTCTTCAAAATTTTTGTTCGGGTTTCAAAGGTTATCTTGAGCCGACTATGATGTAATAAAATGTAAAATAAATAATTCTAAGTTTGGTTGGCCTTATTGGCTAAAAAAAAATTCTGGAACCTTCCCAAGCGGTGGAAAAATTGCCTATATAAGGAAGGCTGTATTATTGTCTTAGGCAGTTCAGAATAGTTCGGGGTAGTAGATCTAGGTATTGATTCGAGGCTTTTTCCTAAAGAATATTGTAAGGGAATGCCCATGTGGCTTTGCATATTCTGAAAGTTTGTAATTCCACATTTGTGGAGATAATAAGAGGCCAATTTCTGTTCTTGCATATTATTGTTGTTGTTTCTCTATTTCTGTTATGTGTTTGTGGCATTAAGGGGAGCACCTTTCATCAAGTGGTATCAGAGCAGGAGTTCTTGAGTGTGTAAACAGATCGCCGACTCTGAGGCAGTTTGCACCAGGACCGTGGCTAGGGTTTCAGCGCGCATCGCGAAAATACCTCCACGAAGGGAATGTGGCGGAAGAGCTGGTGTTGTAACACCTGAGATTAGAGAGCTGCAGAGACAAGTGCGAGCATTGCAAGAAGAGATTCGAAGAGGAATAAATCTTAATGTCAGAGATGAAAGCGAGGATGAAGCCGAAGAAGAATATCAAGAAGGAGAAGCTAAAATTGTGAACCAGGAGGAAGAAAGACTTTTTCGGGCGATTTCCAAGATTGGGAAAAGACCTAAGATTGAGGTTTCTACATTTTTTAGAAATCTTAACCCAGAGGAATTGATCGACTGGATCAATGAATGTGAGGAGTATTTTAAGTACGAAGATGTTGAGGATCCTGATAGGGTCAAATTTGCGAAGGCCAGACAAGTACATGAACTGTTACAGAAAGGATTGATCCGTGAGAGTCTGAGTCCCTGTGCTGTACTAGCAGTATTAGCACCAAAGAAGAATGCAGAATGGAGGATGTGTACAGATTCTAGGGCAATAAACAAGATCATAATCAAGTACAGGTTTCCATTGCCACGAATGGATGATATTATGGACTGTTTGAGTGGAGCTGTGTATTTCTCAAAGATAAATTTGAAAAGTGGATATCATCAGATTTCGATCAGAGAAGGAGATGAATGGAAGACTGCCTTCAAGACAAAGGAAGGACTATATGAGTGGTTAGTCATGCCTTTTGGGCTAACCAATGCACCGAGCACTTTCATGCGGCTCATGAACGAGGTTCTGAAAGAATTTCTAGGTAAGTTTGTCATTGTTTACCTAGATGATATTTTGATCTTTAGTAAAATATTGGATGAGCATATGATGCATATTCGTATGGTATTTGAGAAGTTGAGAGAAGAGAAATTGTTGATTAATTTGAAGAAGTGCAGTTTTGTGAAGAAAGAGTTTTGTGCAGTTTTGTGAAGAAAGAGATACAATAATTCTGTCAACAGGAGCACTGGTAAATCACCATTCTAGATTGTATATGGAAGTAGTCCAAGAAATGCATCTGAATTGAGGAAGATAGATAAAGGAGAAATAAGTAGTGCTGAAGCTGAGGATTTTGCAGAGCACTTGAAGAACATCCATGGGGAGGTGAGGAAGCATATTACCAAGATGAACGCACAGTATAAGGCTAAGGCAGATGAGAAAAGGAGGTATAAGGAATTTCAGGTTGGTGATAAAGTCATGGTTCATTTGCGGAAGGAGCGATTTCCATTTGGTACATATAACAAGCTGCAAATGAAGAAGTTTGGACCATGTAGGATACTGAAGAAACATGATTCAGGAAATGCATATGAGGTAGAATTGCCTACTGAGATGAATATTTCACCAGTGTTTAACATTTCAGATTTGACAGAGTATCATGAAGGAGGTGTTGAAGATGAGGTTGTAGCAGCACAGTGGAGTATTCCAGCAACCAGTTCAGATATCAAGGAGATTGACATACTGGACAGTCGTGTTGGCAGAAGCACAAAGAACAGGACATATGAAGAGTATTTGGTCAAATGGAAAGGATGACCTATTGAAGATTCATCATGGCTAACAAAGGAGGAGGTTAACCGTCTTGGTTTTCCTCTGCACACCTGAGTCGTGACAGGGTCACTTCTCAAATTACCCTGGGTGTGTGATGCAGGAGCATCCTGGGTGTAAGAGCAATCTTGCATCACCCAAAAATATTTCTATTTTTATATTCAATAAGGGCTATTTTAGTGTAAAGCTGCTATTTGTGGAAAGTTACTATTTTTGGTAATTTTTGTATGTGCTCAGAATGATCTGATTTCTTTCTTGGAGGTTCCTTTTAGTCATATAAGTCTGCCAGTAAAGTTTCATTGCCAGATCAAGCGTATATTGGAAGATATTGAAGATTTTCGGTATTGGCAGTAGGGTACAGAAACTTTGAACTCAGTTTTGAAGGCTTTAGAGGGCCCGGATGAGGTCAAAAATTTGGGTGATGAGCGCTTGCGTCAGTCAAGCCTGTAGAGCGCTTCGTGGCGTTTCTGAAATGGGGTTATAATAGCTGATCGGGTCAACTGGTGATGACTTATGGTCTTCGGAAGTTGGGCCACCTGAAATGGCGGAAAATAATTTTTCTTTAAAATTTTTGTTCGGGTTTCAAAGGTTATCTTGAGCCAACTATGATGTAATAAAATGTAAAATAAATAATTCTAAGTTTGGTTGGCCTTATTGGCTAAAAAAAAAATTCTGGAACCTTCCCAAGCGGTGGAAAAATTGCCTATATAATGAAGGCTGTATTATTGTCTTAGGCAGTTCAGAATAGTTCGGGGTAGTAGATCTGGGTATTGATTCGAGGCTTTGTCCTAAAGAATATTATAAGGGAATGTCCATGTGGCTTTGCATATTCTAAAAGTTTGTAATTCCACATTTGTGGAGATAATAAGAGGCCAATTTCTGTTCTTGCATATTATTGTTATTGTTTCTCTTTTTCTGTTATGTGTTTGTGGCATTAAGGGGAGCACCCTTCATCAAGTGGTATCAGAGCAGGAGTTCTTGAGTGTGTAAACAGATCGTCGACTCTGAGGCAGTTTGCACCAGGACCGTGGCTAGGGTTTCAGCGCGCATCGCCAAAATGCCTCCAGGAAGGGAACGTGGCGGAAGAGCTGGTGTTGTAACACTTGAGGTTAGAGAGCTGCAAAGACAAGTGCGAGCATTGCAAGAAGAGATTCGCAAAGGAATGAATCTTACTGTCAGAGATGAAAGCGAGGATGAAGCCGAAGAAGAATATCAAGAAGGAGAAGCTGAAATTGTGAACCAGGAGGAAGAAAGACTTTTTCGGGCGATTTCCAAGATTGGGAAAAGACCTAAGATTAAGGTTTCTACATTTTTTAGAAATCTTAACCCAGAGGAATTGATCGACTGGATCAATGAATGTGAGGAGTATTTTGAGTACGAAGATGTTGAGGATCCTGATAGGGTCAAATTTGCGAAGGCCAGATTGAAAGGTCATGCGAAGATCTGGTGGCAAGAAATTCAATTAGAGCGAAATAGAAGAGGGAAAGATAAAATCACAAGATGGGATCGGATGGTGGATAAATTGAAGCGACAGTTCATTCCTGTTGATTATGAGCTTGACCTACTGAAGAAAATGCAGAGTTTGAAGCAAGCAGGAAGATCTGTTCAGGAGTATACAGAGGAGTTCTACCGACTTCTCATCAGAACAGGCCATGCAGAAGCTGATAAGGAGAAAGTTGCCCGATACCTTAATGGGTTAAGGCCAAGCATTCAGGAGGAGCTGAATCTGGTTCGAATGAACAGTATTGAAGAGGCATACCAATTTTCCCTAAAAATAGAGGAAAAGCTAAACAAGAAGTTTGAGAGCAGACAAAATGGAAGAGGTCGCGGTGGACGATCTGGTGGACGGTCATATGGTGGCCGAAATGAAGATCCGAAAAAGAAGGATGAGGCCAGTAGCAGTCAAAATCAGCGAGGAAATTTCTAATCACTTCCAGGATCAGAATAATAGAGATCAGAGAGGAAAAGGAAGAGGACAAGGATCTGGAAGAGGAGGCTTTCGTGGAACATGTTTTCACTGTGGAGAAGAAGGTCATAGGGCATTTGAATGTCCTCACCGCCAAGGCAGAACAGACAGAAAAAATGAAGGCCAGGCCAGAGTTGCACATGTAGATGAAGATGCCAGATCATCAAATTCTGAAGATGCTGAAAGAGGAGAAATGTTGATTAACAGAAGAGTCCTATTGAGTAGTGAGAATGAACCTGAGCAAAGGAGGAGTTTGTTTCACACCAGGTGCAAGTGTGAAGGTAAATGTTGTGATGTGATTATCGATAGTGGAAGCACTGACAATTTGGTGTCAGAAGAGATGGTGACAAAGTTGAAGCTCAAGAGACAGAAACACCCACATCCATATCGGATTGCCTGGGTACAGGATGACCACAAGGTCATGGTCAATGAACAATGCCTAGTGAAGTTCAAGATTGGCGGATACCAAGATGAGGTATTGTGTGATATCATATCTATGGATGCATGTCATATGTTGTTGGGTAGACCATGGCAGTTTGACAGATGTGTTGTACATGATGGTTGTGCGAATACCTATTCCCTGACAAACGATGGAGTGCGACATAAGCTAAAACTATTGAAGGAGACTGAAGAAAAGGTATGTGGTAATGCAAGGATAAGTTTTGTTGATGGAAAAAATTTCTTAGATGGTATGAGGCATGAGCATGTATGTTTTGCTTTAATTCCAAAAGCTGGTAAAGAGGAAGTAGAAGATGTTCATGTAGAAGTTGCAGATTTGTTGAATGAGTTTCAGGATATTGTATCTGATAACGTGCCTGATGGATTACCACCAGTCAAGAAGATCAGTCATCAGATGGACTTGATCCCATGAGCGAGTTTGCCGAATAAGGCAGCACATAGAATGACACCTGCAGAAAGTGAGGAGTTGAACAGACAAGTACATGAACTGTTACAGAAAGGATTGATCCGTGAGAGTCTGAGTCCCTGTGCTGTACTAGCAGTATTAGCACCAAAGAAGAATGGAGAATGGAGGATGTGTACAGATTCTAGGGCAATAAACAAGATCATAATCAAGTACAGGTTTCCATTGCCACGAATGGATGATATTATGGACTGTTTGAGTGGAGCTGTGTATTTCTCAAAGATAAATTTGAAAAGTGGATATCATCAGATTCCGATCAGAGAAAGAGATGAATGGAAGACTGCCTTCAAGACAAAGGAAGGACTATATGAGTGGTTAGTCATGCCTTTTGGGCTAACCAATGTACCGAGCACTTTCATGCGGCTCATGAACGAGGTTCTGAAAGAATTTCTAGGTAAGTTTGTCATTGTTTACCTAGATGATATTTTGATCTTTAGTAAAATATTGGATGAGCATATGATGCATATTCGTATGGTATTTGAGAAGTTGAGAGAAGAGAAATTGTTGATTAATTTGAAGAAGTGCAGTTTTGTGAAGAAAGAGTTGGTGTATTTGGGATTTGTAGTTTCAGCAGAAGGTCTAAAAATGGACCCAGAGAAGGTACAAGCTATCCTTGAATGGCCTACTCCGAGGAGTGCTATTGAGGTAAGATCTTTTCATGGTCTAGCTAGCTTTTATAGAAAGTTTATCAAAAATTTTAGCAGTATTTGTGGACCCTTGACTGAAACAATGAGAGGGGATAGAAAAGAGTTTAAATGGACTAATGGGGCAGAAAAAAATTTTCAATTGTTGAAACAAAAAGTTACAGAACAACCAGTTTTAGCACTTCCAAATTTTAATAAGGTGTTTCAAGTAGATTGTGATGCTAGTGGTACTGCAATAGGAGCTGTTATGAGCCAAGAAGGTAAACCTGTTGCTTATTTTAGTGAGAAATTAAATGATGCCAAGAGAAAATATTCTGTTTATGATCAGGAATTTTATGCTATAGTTCAGGCATTGAAAAAGTGGAGGCACTATCTGCTTCCTAAAGAGTTTGTTTTGTATACTGATCATCAAGCTTTGCAATATTTGAATAGTCAAAAAAAATTGAATCAAATGCATTTGAAATGATTTGAGTTTTTGGAGAGTTATATATTTGTTTTGAAACACAGGAGTGGAAAGTCTAATAAGGTTGCAGATGCTCTTAGCAGAAGGCAACTATTGCTGACAGAAATGCAGATTGAAGTAGTTGGGTTCAAAGAACTCAAGAATTTATATCTAGAGGATCCTGGTTTTGGTGAAGCTTGGAAGGCTTGTACAGAACCTGTTACTCTAGACAGGACGAAATGGCTGGATTTTATCATCCAAGATGATATGCTATTCAGAGGGAGTCAGTTGTGCATTCCACAAAGTTCTATGAGGGAGAATCTCATCAAGGAGAAGCATAGTGGAGGATTGGCTGGACATTTTGGTCCTGATAAAACCATTGCTTTGGTTGGTGAGAATTATTATTGGCCACAATTGCAGCAAGATGTGAAGAAGTTTGTACAAAGTTGCAGAGTATGTCAGATGGCGAAAGGAGTGAAGCAGAATACAGGGTTGTATCAGCCATTACCTATGCCAGAGAAGCCTTGGGAGGATATCAGTATGGACTTTGTTCTTGGTTTACCGAAGACACAGCGGGGACATGATTCAATTTTTGTAGTAGTTGACCGATTTTCAAAAATGGCACATTTCATTCCCTGCAAGAAGACTAATGATGCTGTTCATGTAGTAGAATTATTTTTCAGAGAAGTAGTGAGACATCATGGTTTTCCAAAGACCATAGTTTCAGATCGGGACACTAAGTTTGTTGGATATTTCTGGCGTACATTGTGGAAGAAGTTGAAGACAGATTTGAAGTTTAGTTCATCACATCATCCACAGACTGATGGACAGACAGAGGTGGTGAATCGGAGCTTGGGAAATTTGCTGAGATGTTTGGTTGGGGATAAGCCAACAGGAGCACTGGTAAATCACCATTCCAGATTGTATATGAGGCATGAGCATGTATGTTTTGCTTTAATTCCAAAAGCTGGTAAATAAGAAGTAGAAGATGTTCCTGTAGAAGTTGCAGATTTGTTGAATGAGTTTCAAAATATTGTATCCGATAACGTGCCTGATGGATTACCACCAGTCAGGAAGATCAGTCATCAGATGGACTTGATCCCAGGAGTGAGTTTGCCGAATAAGGCAGCACACAAAATGACACCTGCAGAAAGTGAGGAGTTGAACAGACAAGTACATGAACTGTTACAGAAAGGATTGATCCGTGAGAGTCTGAGTCCCTGTGCTGTACTAGCAGTATTAGCACCAAAGAAGAATGGAGAATGGAGGATGTGTACAGATTCTAGGGCAATAAACAAGATCATAATCAAGTACAGGTTTCCATTGCCACGAATGGATGATATTATGGACTGTTTGAGTGGAGCTGTGTATTTCTCAAAGATAAATTTGAAAAGTGGATATCATCAGATTCCGATCAGAGAAGGAGATGAATGGAAGACTGCCTTCAAGACAAAGGAAAGACTATATGAGTGGTTAGTCATGCCTTTTGGGCTAACCAATGCACCGAGCACTTTCATGCGGCTCATGAACGAGGTTCTGAAAAAATTTATGGTTAAGTTTGTCATTGTTTACCTAGATGATATTTTGATCTTTAGTAAGACATTGGATGATCATATGATGCATATTCGTATGGTATTTGAGAAGTTGAAAGAAGAGAAATTGTTGATTAATTTGAAAAAGTGCAGTTTTGTGAAGAAAGAGTTGGTGTATTTGGGATTTGTAGTTTCAGCAGAATATCTAAAAATGGACCCAGAGAAGGTACAGGCTATCTTTGAATGGCCTACTCCGAGGAGTGCTACTGAGGTAAGATCTTTTCATGGTCTAGCTAGCTTTTATAGAAATTTTATCAGAAATTTTAGCAGTAGATTGTGATGCTAGTGGTACTGCAATAGGAGCTGTTATGAGCCAAGAAGGTAAACATGTTGCTTATTTCAGTAAGAAATTAAATGATGCCAAGAGAAAATATTATGTTTATGATCAAGAATTTTATGCTATAGTTCAGGCATTGAAAAAGTGGAGGCACTATCTGCTTCCTAAGGAGTTTGTTTTGTATACTGATCATCAAGCTTTGCAATATTTGAATAGTCAAGGAAAATTGAATCAAAGGCATTTGAAATGGGTTGAGTTTTTGCAGAGTTATACATTTGTTTTGAAACACAGGAGTGGAAAGTCTAATAGGGTTGCAGATGCTCTTAGCAGAAGGCAAGTATTGCTGACAGAAATGCAGATTGAAGTGGTTGAGTTCAAAGAACTCAAGAATTTGTATTCAGAGGATCCTGATTTTGGTGAAGCTTGGAAGGCTTGTACAGAACCTGTTACTCTAGACAGGACGAAATGGCTGAATTTTATCATCCAAGATGATATGCTATTCAGAGGGAGTCAGTTGTGCATTCCACGAAGTTCTATGATGGAGAATCTCATCAAGGAGAAGCATAGTGGAGGATTGGCTGGACATTTTGGTTCTGATAAAACCCTTGCTTTGGTTGGTGAGAATTATTATTGGCCACAATTGCAGCAAGATGTGAAGAAGTTTGTACAGAGTTGCAGAGTATGTCAGATGGCGAAAGGAGTAAAGCAGAATACAATGTTGTATCAGCCATTACCTATGCCAGAGAAGCCTTGGGAGGATATCAGTATGGACTTTGTTATTGGTTTACCGAGGACACAGCGGGGACATGATTCAATTTTTGTAGTAGTTGACTTATTTTCAAAGATGGCACATTTCATTCCCTGCAAGAAGACTAATGATGCTGTTCATGTAGCAAAATTGTTTTTCAGAGAAGTAGTGAGACTTCATGGTTTTTCAAAGACCATAGTTTCAGATCGGGACACTAAGTTTGTTGGATATTTCTGGCATACATTATGGAAAAAGTTGAAGACAGATTTGAAGTTTAGTTCATCACATCATCCACAGACTGATGGACAGACAGAGGTGGTGAATCGGAGCTTGGGAAATTTGCTGAGATGTTTGGTTGGGGATAAGCCAACAGGATGGGATTTGATTTTACCACAGGCAGAATTTACATACAATAATTCTGTCAACAGGAGCACTGGTAAATCACCATTCCAGATTGTATATGGAAGTAGTCCAAGAAATGCATCTGAATTGAGGAAGATAGATAAAGGAGAAATAAGTAGTGCTGAAGCTGAGGATTTTGCAGAGCACTTGAAGAACATCCATAGGGAGGTGAGGAAGCATATTACCAAGATGAACGCACAGTATAAGGCTAAGGCAGATGAGATTAGGAGGTATAAGAAATTTCAGGTTGGTGATGAAGTCATGGTTCATTTGCGGAAGGAGCAATTTCTGTTTGGTACATATAACAAGCTGCAAATGAAGAAGTTTGGACCATGTAGGATACTAAAGAAACATGATTCAGGAAATACATATGAGGTAGAATTGCCTACTGAGCTGAATATTTCACCAGTGTTTAACATTTCAGATTTTACAGATTATCATGAAGGAAGTGTTGAAGATGAGGTTGTAGCAGCACAGTGGAGTATTCCAGCAACCAATTCAGATATCAAGGAGATTGAAGACATACTGGACAGTTGTGTTGGCAGAAGCACAAGGAACAGAACATATGAAGAGTATTTGGTCAAATAGAAAGGACGACCTATTGAAGATTCATCATGGCTAACAAAGGAGGAGGTTAACCGTCTTGGTTTTCCTCTGCACACCTGAGTCGTGACAGGGTCACTTATCAAATTACCCTGGGTGTCTGATGCAGGAGTATCCTCGGTGTAAGAGCAATCTTGCATCACCCAAAAATATTTTTATTTTTATATTCAATAAGGGCTATTTTAGTGCAGAGCTGCTATTTGTGGAAAGTTACTATTTTTGGTAATTTTTGTATGTGCTCAGAATGATCTGATTTCTTTCTTGGAGGTTCTTTTTGGTCATATAAGTCTGCTAGTAAAGTTTCATTGCCAAATCAAGTGTATATTGGAAGATATTGAAGATTTTCGGTATTGACAGCAGGGTACAGAAACTTTGAACTCAGTTTTGAATGCTTTAGAGGCCCCGAATGAGGTCGACAATTTGGGTGACGTGCGCTTGTGCCGATTTATCCTGTAGAGCGCTTCGTGGCATTTCTGAAATGGGGTTATAATAGCCGATCGGGTTAACTGGTGATGACTTATGGTATTCGAAAGTTGGGCCACCTGAAATGGCGAAAAATAATTTTTCTTCAAAATTGTTATTCGGGTTTCAAAGGTTATCTTGAGCCGACTATGATGTAATAAAATGTAAAATAAATAATTCTAAGTTTGGTCATCCTTATTGGCTAAAAAAAAAATTCTGAAAACTTCCCAGGCGGTGGAAAAATTGCCTATATAAGGAAGGCTGTATTATTGTCTTAGGCAGTTCAGAATAGTTCGGGGTAGTAGATCTCGGTATTGATTTGAGGCTTTGTCCTAAAGAATATTGTAAGGGAATGCCCATGTGGCTTTGCATATTCTGAAAGTTTGTAATTCCACATTTGTGGAGATAATAAGAGGCCAATTTCTATTCTTGCATATTATTGTTGTTGTTTCTCTATTTTTGTTATGTGTTTGTGGCATTAAGGGGAGCACCTTTCATCAAGTGGTATCAGAGCAGGAGTTCTTGAGTGTGTAAACAGATCATCGACTGTGAGGCAGTTTGCACCAGGACCGTGGCTAGAGTTTCAGCGCGCATTGCGAAAATGCCTCCATGAAGGGAACGTGGCGGAAGAGCTAGTGTTGTAACACCTGAGGTTAGAGAGCTGCAGAGACAAGTGCGAGCATTGCAAGAAGAGATTCGTAGAGGAATCAATCTTAATGTCACAGATGAAAGCGAGGATGAAGCCGAAGAAGAATATCAAGAAGGAGAAGCTGAAATTGTGAACCAGGAGGAAGAAAGACTTTTTCGGGCGATTTCCAAGATTGGGAAAAGACCTAACATTGAGGTTCCTACATTTTCTAGAAATCTTAACCCAGATGAATTGATCGACTGGATTAATGAATGTGAGGAGTATTTTGAGTACGAAGATGTTGAGGATCCTGATAGGGTCAAATTTGCGAAGGCCAGATTGAAAGGTCATGCGAAGATCTGGTGGCAAGAAATTCAATTAGAGCGAAATAGAAGAGGGAAAGATAAAATCACAAAATGGGATCGGATGGTGGATAAATTGAAGCGACAGTTCATTCCTATTGATTATGAGCTTGACCTACTGAATAAAATGCAGAGTTTGAAGCAAGCAAAAAGATCTGTTCAGGAGTATATAGAGGAGTTCTACCGACTTATCATCAGAACAGACCATGCAGAAACTGATAAGGAGAAAGTTGCCAGATATCTTAATGGGTTAAGGCCAAGCATTCAGGAGGAGCTGAATCTGGTTCGAATGAACAGTATTGAAGAGGCATACCAATTTGCCCTAAAAGTAGAGGAAAAGCTGAACAAGAAGTTTGAGAGCAGACAAAATGGAAGAGGTCGCGGTGGACGATCTGGTGGACGGTCATATGGTGGCCGAAATGAAGATCCGAAAAAGAAGGATGAGGCCAGTAGCAGTCAAAATCAGCGAGAAAATAATTCCAATCACTTCCAAGATCAGAATAATAGAGATCAGAGAGGAAGAGGAAGAGGACAAGGATCTGGAAGAGGAGGCTTCCGTGGAACATGTTTTCACTGTGGAGAAGAAGGTCATAAGGCATTTGAATGTCCTCAGCGCCAAGGCAGAAGAGATAGAAGAAATGAAGGCCACGCCAGATTTGCACATGTAGATGAAGATGCCAGATCATCAAATTCTGAAGATGCTGAAAGAGGAGAAACGTTGATTAACAAAAGAGTCCTGTTGAGTGGTGAGAATGAACCTGAGCAAAGGAGGAGTTTGTTTTGCACCAGGTGCAAGTGTGAAGGTAAATGTTGTGATGTGATTATCAATAGTGGAAGCACTGATAATTTGGTGTCAGAAGAGATGGTGACAAAGTTGAAGCTCAAGAGACAGAAACACCCACATCCATATTGGATTGCCTGGGTACAGGATGACCACAAGGTCATGGTCAATGAACAATGCCTGGTGAAGTTCAAGATTGGCGGATACCAAGATGAGGTATTGTGTGATATCATATCTATGGATGCATGTCATATGTTGTTGGGTAGACCATGGCAGTTTGACAGATCTACTGTAGATGATGGTCATGCGAATACCTATTCCCTTACAAAGGATGGAGTGCGACATAAGCTAAAACCATTGAAGGAGACTGAAAAAAAGGTATGTGGTAATGCAAGGATAACTTTTGTTGATGGAAGAAATTTTTTAGATGGTATGAGGCATGGGCATGTATGTTTTGATTTAATTCTAAAAGCTGGTAAAGAGGAAGTAGAAGATGTTCATGTAGAAGTTGCAGATTTGTTGAATGAGTTTCAGGATATTATATCCGATAACGTGCCTGATGGATTACCACCAGTCAGGAAGATCAGTCATCAGATGGACTTGATCCCAGGAGCGAGTTTGCCGAATAAGGTAGCACACAGAATGACACCTGCAGAAAGTGAGGAGTTGAACAGATAAGTACATGAACTGTTACAGAAAGGATTGATTCGTGAGACTCTAAGTCCCTGTGCTGCACCAGCAGTATTAGCACCAAAGAAGAATGGAGAATGGAGGATGTGTACAGATTCTAGGGCAATAAACAAGATCACAATCAAGTACAGGTTTCCATTGCCACGAATGGATGATATTATGGACTGTTTGAGTGGAGCTGTGTATTTCTCAAAGATAGATTTGAAAAGTGGATATCATCAGATTCGGATCAGAGAAGGAGATGAATGGAAGACTGCCTTCAAGACAAAGGAAGGACTATATGAGTGGTTAGTCATGCCTTTTGAGCTAACCAATGCACCGAGCACTTTCATGCGGCTCATGAACGAGGTTCTGAAAAAATTTCTGGTTAAGTTTGTCATTGTTTACCTAGATGATATTTTGATCTTTAGTAAGACATTGGATGAACATATGATGCATATTCGTATGGTATTTGAGAAGTTGAGAGAAGAGAAATTGTTGATTAATTTGAAAAAGTGCAGTTTTGTGAAGAAAGAGTTGGTGTATTTGGGATTTTTAGTTTCAGCAGAAGATCTAAAAATGGACCCAGAGAAGGTACAGGCTATCTTTGAATGGCCTACTCCGAGGAGTGCTACTGAGGTAAGATCTTTTCATGGTCTAGCTAGATTTTATAAAAATTTTATCAGAACTTTTAGCAGTATTTGTGGACCCTTGACTAAAATAATGAGAGGGGATAGAAAAGAGTTTAAGTGGACTAATGGGGCAGAAAAAAGTTTTCAATTGTTGAAACAAAAAGTTACAGAACAACCAGTTTTAGCACTTCCAGATTTTAATAAGGTGTTTCAAGTAGATTGTGATGCTAGTGGTACTGCAATAGGAGCTGTTATGAGCCAAGAAGGTAAATCTGTTGCTTATTTCAGTGAGAAATTAAATGATGCCAAGAGAAAATATTCTGTTTATGATCAAGAATTTTATGCTATAGTTCAAGCATTGAAAAAGTGGAGGCACTATCTGCTTCCTAAGGAGTTTGTTTTGTATACTAATCATCAAGCTTTGCAATATTTGAATAGTCAAAGAAAATTGAATCAAAGGCATTTGAAATGGGTTGAGTTTTTGCAGAGTTATACATTTGTTTTGAAACACAGGAGTGGAAAGTCTAATAGGGTTGCAGATGCTCTTAGCAGAAGGAAACTATTGCTGACAGAAATGCAGATTGAAGTGGTTGGGTTCAAGGAACTCAAGAATTTATATCCAGAGGATCTTGATTTTGGTGAAGCTTGGAAGGCTTGTACAGAACCTGTTACTCTAAACAGGACGAAATAGCTGAATTTTATCATCCAAGATGATATGCTATTCAGAGGGAGTCAGTTGTGCATTCCACGAACTTCTATGAGGGAGAATCTCATCAAGGAGAAGCATAGTGGAGGATTGGCTGGACAGTTTGGTCATGATAAAACCCTTACTTTGGTTGGTGAGAATTATTATTGGCCACAATTGCAGCAAGATGTGAAGAAGTTTGTACAGAGTTGCACAGTATGTCAGATGGCGAAAGGAGTGAAGCAGAATACAGGATTGTATCAGCCATTACCTATGCCAGAGAAGCCTTGGGAGGATATCAGTATGGACTTTGTTCTTGGTTTACCGAGAACACAGCGGGGACATGATTCAAGTTTTGTAGTAGTTGACCGATTTTCAAAGATGGCACATTTCATTCCCTGCAAGAAGACTAATGATACTGTTCATGTAGCAGAATAGTTTTTCAAAGAAGTAGTGAGACTTCATGATTTGCCAAAGACCATAGTTTCAGATCGAGACACTAAGTTTGTTGGATATTTCTGGCGTACATTGTGGAAGAAGTTGAAGACAGATTTGAAGTTTAGTTCATCACATCATCCATAGACTGATGGACAAACAGAGGTGGTGAATCAGAGTTTGAAAAATTTGCTGAGATGTTTGGTTGGGGATAAGCCAACAGGATGGGATTTGATTTTACCACAGGCAGAATTTGCATACAATAATTTTGTCAACAGGAGCACTGGTAAATCACCATTCCAGATTGTATATGGAAGTAGTCCAAGAAATGCATCTGAATTGAGGAATATAGATAAAGGAGAAATAAGTAGTGCTGAAGCCAAGGATTTTGCAGAGCACTTGAAGAACATCCATGGGGAGGTGAGGAAGCATATTACCAAGATGAACGCACAGTATAATGCTAAGGCAGATGAGAAAAGGAGGTATAAAGAATTTCAGGTTGGTGATGAAGTCATGGTTCATTTGCGGAAAGAGCGATTTCCGGTTGGTACATATAACAAGCTGCAAATGAAGAAGTTTGGACCATGTAGGATACTGAAGAAACATGATTCAGGAAATGCATATGAGGTAGAATTGCCTACTGAGCTGAATATTTCACCAGTGTTTAACATTTTAGATTTGACAAAGTATCATGAAGGAGGTGGTGAAGATGAGGTTGTAGCAGCACAATGAAGTATTCCAGCAACCAGTTTAGATATCAAGGAGATTGAAGACATACTGGAAAGTCGTGTTGGCAGAAGCGCAATGAACAGGACATATGAAGAGTATTTGGTCAAATGGAAAGGACGACCTGTTGAAGATTCATCATGGCTAACAAAGGAGGAGGTTAACCGTCTTGATTTTCCTCTGCACACCTGAGTCGTGACAGGGTCACTTCTCAAATTACCCTAGGTGTCTGATGCAGGAGCATCTTGGGTGTAAGAGCAATCTTGCATCACCCAAAAATATTTCTATTTTTATATTCAATAAGGGCTATTTTAGTGCAGAGCTGCTATTTGTGGAAAGTTACTATTTTTGGTAATTTTCGTATGTGCTCACAATGATCTGATTTCTTTCTTGGAGGTTCCTTTTGGTCATATAAGTCTGCTAGTAAAGTTTCATTGCCAGATCAAGTGTATATTGGAAGATGTTGAAGATTTTCGGTATTGGCAGCAGTGTACAAAAACTTTAAACTCAATTTTGAAAGCTTCAGAGGCCCTGGATGAGGTCAAAAATTTGGGTGACAGGCGCTTGCGTCGGTCAAGCCTGTAAAGCGCTTTGTGGCATTTCCTAAATGAGGTTATAATAGCCAATCGGGTCAACTGGTGATGACTTATGGTCTTCGAAAGTTGGGCCACCTGAAATGGCAGAAAATAATTTTTCTTCAAAATTTTTGTTCGGGTTTCAAAGGTTATCTTGAGCCGACTATGATGTAATAAAATGTAAAATAAATAATTCTAAGTTTGGTCGGCCTTATTGGCTAAAAAAAAAATTTTGGAACCTTCCCAGGCGGTGGAAAAATTGTCTATATAAGGAACGCTGTATTATTGTCTTAGGCAGTTCAGAATAGTTTGGGGTAGTAGATCTGGATATTGATTCGAGGCTTTGTCCTAAAGAATATTGTAAGGGAATGCCTATGTGGCTTTGCATATTCTGAAAGTTTGTAATTCCACATTTGTGGAGATAATAAGAGGCCAATTTCTGTTCTTGCATATTATTGTTGTTGTTTCTCTATTTTTGTTATGTGTTTGTGGCATTAAGGGGAGCACCCTTCATCAAGTGGTATCAGAGCAGGAGTTCTTGAGTGTGTAAACAGATCACCGACTGTGAGGCAGTTTGCACCAGGACCGTGGCTAGAGTTTCAGCGCGCATCGCGAAAATGCCTCCACGAAGGGTACGTGGCGGAAGAGCTGGTGTTGTAACACCTGAGGTTAGAGAGCTGCAGAGACAAGTGTGAGCATTGCAAGAAGAGATTCACAGAATAATGAATCTTAATGTCAGAGATGAAAGCGAGGATGAAGCCAAAGAAGAATATCAAGAAGGAGAAGCTGAAATTGTGAACCATGAGGAAGAAAGACTTTTTCGGGCGATTTCCAAGATTGGGAAAAGACCTAAGATTGAGGTTCATACATTTTTTAGAAATCTTAACCCAGAGGAATTGATCGACTGGATCAATGAATGTGAGGAGTATTTTGAGTACGAAGATGTTGAGGATCCTGATAGGGTCAAATTTGCGAAGGCCAGATTGAAAGGTCATGGGAAGATCTGGTGGCAAGAAATTCAATTAGAGCGAAATAGAAGAGGGAAATATAAAATCACAAGATGGGATCGGATGGTGGATAAATTGAAGCGACAGTTCATTCCTGTTGATTATGAGCTTGACCTACTGAATAAAATGCAGATTTTGAAGCAAGCAGGAAGATCTGTTCAGGAGTATACAGAGGAGTTCTACCGACTTCTCATCAGAACAGGCCATGCAGAAGCTGATAATGAGAAAGTTTCCCGATACCTTAATGGGTTAAGGCCAAGCATTCAGGAGGAGATGAATCTGGTTCGAATGAACAGTATTGAAGAGGCATACCGGTTTGCCCTAAAAGTAGAGGAAAAGCTGAACAAGAAGTTTGAGAGCAGACAAAATGGAAGAGGTCGCGGTGGACGATCTGGTGGATGGTCATATGGTGGCCGAAATGAAGATCCGAAAAAGAAGGATGAGGCCAGTAGCAGTCAAAATCAGCGAGGAAATAATTCTAATCACTTCCAGGATCAGAATAATAGAGATCAGAGAGGAAGAGGAAGAGGACAAGGATCTGGAAGAGGAGGCTTCCGTGGAACATGTTTTCACTGTGGAGAAGAAGGTCATAGGGCATTTGAATGTCCTCACCGCCAAGGCAGAATAGACAAAAGAAATGAAGGCCAGGCCAGAGTTGCACATGTAGATGAAGATGCCAGATCATCAAATTCTGAAGATGCTGAAAGAGGAGAAACGTTGATTAACAGAAGAGTCCTGTTGAGTGGTGAGAATGAACTTGAGCAAAGGAGGAGTTTGTTTCGCACTAGGTGCAAGTGTGAAGGTAAATGTTGTGATGTTATTATCGATAGTGGAAGCACTGACAATTTGGTGTCAGAAGAGATGGTGACAAAGTTGAAGCTCAAGAGACAGAAACACCCACATCCATATTGGATTGCCTGGGTACAGGATGACCACAAGGTCATGGTCAATGAACAATGCCTGGTGAAGTTCAAGATTGGCGGATACCAAGATGAGGTATTGTGTGATATCATATCTATGGATGCATGTCATATGTTGTTGGGTAGACCATGGCAGTTTGACAGATGTGTTGTACATGATGGTCGTGCGAATACCTATTCCCTGACAAAGGATGGAGTGCGACATAAGCTAAAACCATTGAAGGAGACTGACGAAAAGGTATGTGGTAATGCAAAGATAACTTTTGTTGATGGAAGAAATTTCCTAGATGGTATGAGGCATGAGCATGTATGTTTTGCTTTAATTCCAAAAGCTGGTAAAGAGGAAGTAGAAGATGTTCCTATAAAAGTTGCAGATTTATTGAATGAGTTTCAGGATATTGTATCCGATAACATGCCTGATGGATTACCACCAATCAGGAAGATCAGTCATCAGATGGACTTGATCCCAGGAGCAAGTTTGCCGAATAAAATAGCACAGAGAATGACACCTGCAGAAAGTGAGGAGTTGAACAGACAAGTACATGAACTGTTACAGAAAGGATTGATCCATGAGAGTCTGAGTCCCTGTGCTGTACTAGCAGTATTAGCACCAAAGAATAATGGATAATGGAGGATGTGTACAGATTCTAGGGCAATAAACAAGATCACAATCAAGTACAAGTTTCCATTGCCACGAATGGATGATATTATGGACTGTTTGAGTGGAGCTGTGTATTTCTCAAAGATAGATTTGAAAAGTGGATATCATCAGATTCGGATCAGAGAAGGAGATGAATGGAAGACTGCCTTCAAGATAAAGGAAGGACTATATGAGTGGTTATTCATGCCTTTTGGGCTAACCAATGCACCGAGCACTTTCATGCGGCTCATGAACGAGGTTCTGAAAGAATTTATGGGTAAGTTTGTCATTGTTTACCTAGATGATATTTTGATCTTTAGTAAGACATTGGATGAGCATATGATGCATATTCTAATGGTATTTGAGAAGTTGAGAGAAGAGAAATTGTTGATTAATTTGAAGAAGTACAGTTTTGTGAAGAAAGAGTTGGTGTATTTGGGATTTGTAGTTTCAGCAGAAGGTCTAAAAATGGACCCAGAGAAGGTACAGGCTATCCTTGAATGGCCTACTCCGAGGAGTGCTACTGAGGTAAGATCTTTTCATGGTCTAGCTAGCTTTTATAGAAAGTTTATCAGAAATTTTAGCAGTATTTGTGGACCCTTAACTGAAACAATGAGAGGGGATAGAAAAGAGTTTAAGTGGACTAATGGGGCAGAAAAAAGTTTTCAATTGTTGAAACAAAAAGTTACAGAACAACCAGTTTTAGCACTTCCAAATTTTAATAAGGTGTTTCAAGTAGATTGTGATGCTAGTGGTACTGCAATAGGAGCTGTTATGAGCCAAGAAGGTAAACCTGTTGCTTATTTTAGTGAGAAATGAAATGATGCCAAGAGAAAATATTCTGTTTATGATCAGGAATTTTATGCTATAGTTCAGGCATTGAAAAAGTGGAGGCACTATCTGCTTCCTAAAGAGTTTGTTTTGTATACTGATCATCAAACTTTGCAATATTTGAATAGTCAAGAAAAATTGAGTCAAAGGCATTTGAAATGGGTTGAGTTTTTGCAGAGTTATACATTTGTTTTGAAACACAGGAGTGGAAAGTCTAATAGGGTTGTAGATGCTCTTAGCAGAAGGCAACTATTGCTGACAGAAATGCAGATTGAAGTGGTTGGGTTCAAGGAACTCAAGAATTTGTATCCAGAGGATCCTGATTTTGGTGAAGCTTGGAAGGCTTGTACAGAACCTGTTGATCTAGACAGGACGAAATGGCTGGATTTTATCATCCAAGATGATATGCTATTCAGAGGGAGTCAGTTGTGCATTCCATGAAGTTCTATGAGGGAGAATCTCATCAAAGAGAAGCATAGTGGAGGATTGGCTAGACATTTTGGTCGTGCTAAAACCCTTGCTTTGGTTGGTGAGAATTATTATTGGCCACAATTGCAGCAAGATGTGAAGAAGTTTATACAGAATTGCAGAGTATGTCAGATGGCGAAAGGAGTGAAGCAGAATACAGGGTTGTATCAGCCATTACCTATGCCAGAGAAGCCTTGGGAGGATATCAGTATGGACTTTGTTATTGGTTTACCGAGGACACAGCGGGGACATGATTCAATTTTTGTAGTAGTTGACCGATTTTCAAAGATGGCACATTTCATTCCCTGCAAGAAGACTAATGATGTTGTTCATGTAGCAGAATTGTTTTTCAGAGTAGTGAGACTTCATGGTTTGCCAAAGACCATAGTTTCAGATCGGGACACTAAGTTTGTTGGATATTTATGTCATACATTGTGGAAGAAGTTGAAGACAGATTTGAAGTTTAGTTCATCACATCATCCACAGACTGATGGACAGACAGAGGTGGTGAATCGAAGCTTGGGAAATTTGCTGAGATGTTTGGTTGGGGATAAGCCAACAGGATGGGATTTGATTTTACCACAGGCAGAATTTGCATACAATAATTTTGTCAATAGGAGCACTGGTAAATCACCATTCCAGATTGTATATGGAAGTAGTCCAAGAAATGCATCTGAATTGAGGAAGATAGATAAAGGAGAAATAAGTAGTGCTCAAGCTGAGGATTTTGCAGAGCACTTGAAGAACATCCATGGGGAGGTGAGGAAGCATATTACCAAGATGAACGCACAGTATAAGGCTAAGGCAGATGAGAAAAGGAGGTATAAGGAATTTCAAGTTGGTGATGAAGTCATGGTTCATTTGCGGAAGGAGCGATTTCCGTTTGGTACATATAACAAGCTGCAAATGAAGAAGTTTGGACCATGTAGGATATTGAAGAAACATGATTCAGGAAATGCATATGAGATAGAATTGCCTACTGAGCTGAATATTTCACCAGTGTTTAACATTTCAGATTTGACAGAGTATCTTGAAGATGAGGTTGTAGCAGCACAGTGGAGTATTCCAGCAACCAGTTCAGATATCAAGGAGATTGAAGACATACTGGACAGTCGTGTTGGCAGAAGCACAAGAAACATGACATATGAAGAGTATTTGGTCAAATGGAAAGGACGACCTATTGAAGATTCATCATGGCTAACAAAGGAGGAGGTTAACCGTCTTGGTTTTCCTCTGCACACGTGAGTCGTGACAGGGTCACTTTTCAAATTACCCTGGGTGTCTGATGCAGGAGCATCCTGGGTGTAAGAGCAATCTTGCATCACCCAAAAATATTTCTGTTTTTATATTCAATAAGGGCTATTTTAGTGCAGAGCTGCTATTTGTGGAAAGTTACTATTTTTGGTAATTTTCGTATGTGCTCAGAATGATCTGATTTCTTTCTTGGAGGTTCCTTTTGGTCATATAAGTCTGCCAGTAAAGTTTCATTGCCAGATCAAGTGTATATTGGAAGATATTGAAGATTTTCGGTATTGGCAGCAGGGTACAGAAACTTTGAACTCAGTTTTGAAGGCTTTAGAGGCCCCGGATGAGGTCAAAAATTTGGGTGACAAGCGCTTGCACCGGTCAAGCCTGTAGTGCGCTTTGTGGCGTTTCCGAAATGGGGTTATAATAGCTGATCGGGTCAACTGGTGATGACTTATGGTCTTCGGAATTTGGGCCACCTGAAATGGCGAAAAATAATTTTTATTCAAAATTTTTGTTCGGGTTTCAAAGGTTATCTTGAGCTGACTATGATGTAATAAAATGTAAAATAAATAATTCTAAGTTTGGTCGGCCTTATTGGCTAAAAAAAAAATTCTGAAACCTTCCCAGGCGGTGGAAAAATTGCCTATATAAGGAAGGCTGTATTATTGTCTTAGGCAGTTCAGAATAGTTCGGGGTAGTAGATCTGGGTATTGATTCGAGGCTTTGTCCTAAAGAATATTGTAAGGGAATGCCCATGTGGCTTTTCATATTCTGAAAGTTTGTAATTCCACATTTGTGGAGATAATAAGAGGCCAATTTCTGTTCTTGCATATTTATTGTTGTTGTTTCTCTATTTTTGTTATGTGTTTGTTGCATTAAGGGGAGCACCCTTCATCAAAGTGGCAGAGCCCACTAATGTACCAATGACAGGTCCTCAGGACTTAGCGCCCATAGCAGAAACTCTAATAGAAGTAGACAAGTCTATGCCCATGATAGAATCACACAAAGACAACACTATTATCATAGATAATGTGGAAATAGCCATGTCGGCTACTAATAAGGATTTGGACAAGTTTGAGGAAGCATTTGTCAGTACTGAGGAAGCTGAAATCCTATGCAATAGTACACCTCCCATTCAACAAGAAGAAGTACTCATAGAAGATGTTTCTGATGAGAAAGAAGAAGAGAAGAAAGAAGGAGAAAAGGAAAAAGAAAAGAAAGATGGAGTTACTTCTATTGGATTGGTCAAGGTTAAGCAAGAGGTGATGGATAGCACTCCCATCACTCCCTCCTTAGCATTATTGTCAAGTTTGACACCTAACACAAGCAGTTTGGACTCCTAGAAAGAAGTAGACCTGGTTAAGTTCACCATCCTAGCTATGGAGAAGGAAAAGGAGAAGCAATTCATGAGAAATCCTCTCCTTGTGGAATCAGTGAATAATTTCAATAGTTTGTTTCTTGAAGATAAGAAAGTGCAAAATGTTCATTCGATTAATGATGTGAGTACAGTTCTCTCATAGTTTAAAAGAAATTTTTCTAGCCTAGAAGAATCTGCATCCAAAGTGGAAGAAGAGAAGTACTTAAAGAAGAGACTCAATGAACTAATGAGTAACTTTGCACTAGACTTGAATTCTCTTAAGTCTGGTCAGGAATCCTTGAAGGAATTTGCAGATCAAGGAGGGAAAGTCATTGCAGAATCCATGGATCAGGATAAGCTCACTGATGCCCATCTTAAGAAGATCAAAGATGTAGAGACAATGATTGAGAAGGTGAAGAATTCAGTACTAGACACATCCATTGATGTGAACATGTGTAACAATGTCTATCAAGGTCAGTTAGACTTAATTGAGAAGGAAGAGAAAGAAATGGAGAAGATAAGGTCTTGACAGACTCAATTGAGGAATGCTCTTATACCCTCACTACACATTCTCAGTCAGAACATAAAGGAAATTGATGCGACCATGATAACCTATGATCAAGGTCTGAGCATAGAATTGGAGAAGATGGAGAAGCTTCAATATACATTATGCGCCCATCTACAGATAGTTAACTCTCTGATAACTTTTTGGAAGAAGGAGATCCAGAACCTCAAGATTGCATATCTGGATGTTTTCCCTGAGTGAGTAAGTGTACATACAATTTTTGATGCACCTTTGTCATTAATATCAAAGGGGGAGTTTTGTATAGAATATGGAGTACATATATGTATAGGGAGATATAAGATTATGTATAAAGATGTATAGAAGACAAAAAATTTGTGTAAAGGAACAATTAGCAACTTGGCCATATTCCTTTGTTGCCATCAATGACAAAGGGGGAGATTGTTGGAAAGTTGTCTATACTAAAGTATATTACTAGATATAGTGTTGTCATTATGGAACCAAATTCATATAGTAGTTTGGAGTCAGCGCACTTAGTGTAAATTTAGAATTCAGTTAAGTGTTGAAGACCGGATAGTATACAGAGTTCCAGTAGCTTAGAGCATCAGTGCACATGTGTACGGATGAATTATGGTATGCACCCTAGAAGTTAAGTTTTTTATACTATACTTATGCTTATTCTAAGAGCACACAAGTAGATATGCAAAGATGTGAAAGTTACAGTCAGTTGAAGTTGCACAGCCAGTGTGTGCCAACAGAGAATAGAGCATGGAGTTGACAGTTAGCATTTTGGTTTGTGATTATAATTTAATGTTGTAAAGGCTATGTACCTATTGTATTTAGTTTTCCAACATATGTACATGTATAGTTGTAAGCACGCTTAAGCCAATTCATTTGGAAGCATTGTTTGTAATTAGTTATAGGGCCGACCTAATTGTTTTGTTTGTATAAGTGCATAAATATAAGGTGTGCCCATTGTATTCGGTATGGAAGAAAAAAATAGAGTTGTGATAAGCAGAGCAGAGGTATGTGAAGATAGAATAAGATGTATTAGAGCTTTGCTAGAGGTCAAAGCATCAGTGCACCAAAGGAACTGATCTGACAAGCAATGTCATAGTGAATATTTCACCTACAGATATAGTGTGTATCTAAAATCAGAAGGTTGTAACCTTCACCATTTGAGCAGTGAGCTTTAGGACAGTGAGTCCACTCCCCTAACAGGGATCATTGTAAAAGACTCCTAATAGGTTCTGACCCTTAACAAGGTCTACTATACTTAAAACATTGTAAAGCTACTCCTAATAGGGTAAAGGATATTCTAACAAGGATCACAAAACACTAGTGTAGAATATTAGTGGGTATCAAGTCCCACCAGGGTTTTTACCTATTTGGGTTTCCCCATAACCATATTGGTGTCATGTGTTGATTTCATGTTTCATTTTTATGTGAATGTTTATTTCAGTACTTAACATTTAAGTTCAGCATAAAGATTAAAGTGAAAAGTTAAAATACAGTGAACACTAATTCACCCCCCCCTCTCAGTGTTCCCATTCCTAACAATAACTTATCTTTTGAACAAATGAAAATTTTGCAAGATCTACTAAATAAAAAGAGTAAACGGGAAGAAATGAGAAGGGAATACCAGCAAAAAAAAGTTCTTCATGAAATCAAAGGTATATTCATTTATGCTTTTGACATGACTAATGTAAATGACTCTGATCCTATACTGGAACAACTTATCCATATAGTCAAGAAAGTGATTGATGATGATAGCAAGGAAAATGATAATTTGTTATAGTGGTTAGAAAGAAAATTTGAGACCAAGGTTCTCAATAAGATCTCTAGCAGTCAAGCAGGTAGAACTTTCTACCCAAATAAGATATTCAAAAGGAGTTGTACAAAATGCACAATCTTTGTACAAGAAGTTGTGTGATGTAGAAATATTCACCAAGGACAACCAGGATTTGATAGATAAACTACTATTAGATATAAAATTTATAGGTCACTCATTGAGTTTGGATGCCAGTGCCAGCTCTAAATATTACACCAGACTTCAATTTACTCAAGGGAGGATATCTGAGTTGATGGCTAATGATGGTAAGATAAGGGCTTGCTTACTCTCCATTCAAACAATGTTGACACCTCACCTGGAGGCCATACAAAGAGAGTTAGCTAAGGAAAAGGAATTAATATAGAAAGATCCCCATATTTCTACTGTCAAGAGCCTAGTTGACCTAGTTGTCAAGTTAGAAGTAAAATCAGAGGTTTTGAAGCATGCAACATCTGGTTGGGATAGTGCACTGCACATGGCAATGATGCTTCATAAACCATTTCTGGAAAAACATTTCACACTCCCTACACCCTAAGAACTGTAAGTGACAAAAATAAGGGGGAAATAATAGAATGACATGTTAAGTCACAAAGGGAGGGAACAGAATCAGAGACCAGAATCAGATTGAAAGAAGCAGAATCACATGGTATGACATACTAAGTTTTGTAACTGTATATAAGTATTTGAAGTGTATGTCAAATCAGGAATTCTTATATGTACAAATGTAAACCTTTTGTTTTGTAAGACCGAGTTAAGTTTTACAGGGAGTATTTTGTATATACTTATGTTAGTACTTAAGTACTCTTGTAAATGTAATGTAAATGTCATGACAAAGTGTTTTTTCCACTAATGTCAAACGGGGAGATTGATGATCCCTAAAGTTTTGTTGTCTATTAGTGTCTTACACTTAGTCATTTTCTAGGCAATGTTGGTTGGTCATCACTGTGACCGAGTCATCATATATAGGCCGAGTCATGTATAATGTACATTTACCAAGTAGTAGTCACTGTCGAGTAAAATAGTGGTCACCAAGTACTTTTGTATTAGATGAGTCAGTTGTTGCTGAGTTATGTAAAGAAGACAATGTCGAGCACCAGAGTATAAAGAATAGTGAATGTCGAGTGCTAGAGACATCCAATGCTAAGCAAGCTAGAATTGGCATATGTGTTTGTTATGGCACAAACACTTAGGTAAACTATTTTGGCCAACATATATATTTTGTTTACTATTTGTTGAGGAAATCACGAAGGTGATGTCACTTCTATTTTGTAATCATTGATCTCTATGTACATGGAACCAATCAGAATTAGGGAAAGGTTAAGAGGAAAAATGAGATAATCTAGATCATATATATTAAATCTTGGAGGAAGTTAATTGTCTGTATAAGATGTGATCTGGACCCTAAAATGTAGTATGGAGAGGAAGGAAGAAGAACAGAGAGAATATCTTTAGATCAGTGAAGTATTCTGATAGATTTTAGTGACCGAGTTGAATGAAGCTAAGCAGTGAAGAGCAGAACTGAGATATACTTGATAGATGAGATCAAATATATATTGGAAGGAGAAGATCAATAATTAGCATCATAGTGTAGACTGAAGGATCAGATACTAAGAAATTTTAACAGGTGTAGCAGGTTAAATCTTTTAACAGAGTGGTTTAAACAGGCCATACTTAACTGAGTGCTTACTTAGTTGTAAGTCTTAAATGCTTTTGCAAGGTAGATTGTATAAATCTTAAAGCTCTTAACAAGGCAGACCCCTCACAGGGTAGATCATATTTTGTGATCAAATTTGTAGCCCTAATAGGAAAACTTTATACTATAGTAGTGAATATTTGTGGGTGTCATTCCCGCCCTAGTTTTACCTTTCAAGGGTTTCTGGGTAACCAAAATCATGGTGTTATGTGTATTTTCTTGAGTGATTTTTAGCTTATATGATCCATTGCATTGTTGAAGTTTATGTTAATGCTATGCAATTTATCATTTATGGTAAAATGGATAAATCGGTGATATCCGATTCACCCCCCCACTCTCAGTATCATATTTTCCCAATAGATTTCCAACATGTATGTATGTATGTATGTATGTATGTATGTATGTATATGTATGTGTGTGTGTGTGTGTTTGTGTATACATATATCTATTTGTGTGTGTACACACACACACCTTTTGATCATTTAACTTCATTTTGTGAATCAAAATTCTTCATCTTCAACTTATTTTATTCTCCTTATGAGAATATTCCTTTCTTTAGATATAATATCACTTCATCAGAGCTTATTTTAGCTTCCTTTGAACAACATGTCATTTTGGCTCAAATGATCAAGCCACTTACTTTTATCGATTCCAAGTAGTTTTTTATAATCTATCCATGCTTCCAAAAAATAAATGATGTAGAGCCAAGTGTATTTAAAAAACTAATATCTTCTAATGACTTTCAAATGCAAAAGTTGAACAAGGAACCAAGGCTCCCCAAGTGCACCTAATGGCTCCAAATGGGAAAAATGAAACAAGGCACCTATCCACTACCTCTAACACATTATAAAATACTCCAAAACCATTTCCAACTTTTCCCAACAGGTCTCAAACCTCAAGAAAGGATCAAACGCTCAAATCCATCTTTTAGCTCAAGTAGGCCTAGTAAGCCTAGTAGCCCTCAAATAATCTATCAAACCAGATTACTCCAAAAGTTCACAAAGAAATCCATAAAATGATGGTGGATTAAGATACCCTTTTCTCCCTTCTTAAACATATATCAAAACCAAGGGTGGTTGTTTTGGACCGTCAACCCCAAACAACTATTGCTCCACCTTTTGTTCCTAGGCCTAATTGGCTCAATTTACAAAGGAACTATAAGAAATACTCAACATCAGACCCTATAACCTTGTATAGTCTCTTAAAATGATCCCAAACCACATATTTTTTCATTATTTTTTGGACCTGACCTTCCCATATAGGCAAATCACAAAACCCTCCTTAAATGGACTTAAAAACTAGGGCATCCTCAATACCCTATCAAAACTCGCTTCCAAAAAAAAAATTGATCCTAAACCATGTATATAACATTTACTTTGACTATTTCACATAAAAACATGACCCTTAATCCAGATCTTTTGCTTCTATAACCATGGCACACTTTTCATGCCCTTTCCTAGGGAACAATCCTGTTGTAGACCCCCATAACCACTTCTCCTGCACCATAAAAAATAAAAATCATATTGTAAAATTAATTTAGAGTCTATTCCATGAGAATCATTGTCCTACATTCATGGAATGTCTCTAGACTTCATTTTGCACCTTCAAAACAATGATAAAAACTCATATTTTTTGGGACAGTCAGAAATCTATTTGTAAATATGATCCAATATTGAAACTAAAAAATCATACAAATGGTTCCAAAACACTTATTCCTTGATTTCTACTTCATCATTGATGATTTACCAATCAAAGCAATCAATGAACCATGCAAGAAACATAATAAAATACAAGAAAATAACTATTTTTATTAGGATTGTTGTCCCAGTCCATACAAATCAGTACCAGACCTATGTCCTTACATAAAATTCCTTCTATAGATTTATAAAATATTTCTTTAACTTCCACAACCGACTCCAAGGGGTTTGGAAGCCATTTAACCCCCAAATAAAGCCTAAACAACTTTCCCTTCCCAAGGCTGGTTAGCCGTTATAATTTGAAAATTTTAATTTTAAAAACTATACAAATAAACTCCTAATGACTTATAAACTTAAAAATTATTCATTTTGATCCCTTAAGTACCAAATTACATTATTGTTGACTCATTTATCCTTATTTATCCTATTGGCACTTATTGGCCATTTTTACATCTTTGTGCATTTTTATTGCATCCTATTACATTCAGTGGCTCTATTGGCCAAATTACACTGATTTGAGACCTTTTAGGTCCTCATAGTCTTCATTTTATTTAGGGCATCCAAGTGACCCTTCTAGTATCCTTCCAAGACCTTGGTGCTCCTACACCAATCAACATTAGCTTCATAAAAACATCCTCAAATTTGATTACTTCCATTCCCATCTTTGTTAACAACTCTTGTTTCTTTCTTACTACATTTGTAACTTGAGCTTTCCACCCTTTTGGCTCAATACACTGATAAATATTCATAATTTCAAATCCATCTCACGTGTTTATTTCAACCTACGCAAATTATTCAAATATTATATTGCTTGATGATATATGCACAACACAAATTTCTTAGGGAATAGATAATGTCTCCATTTCTTCAGTGCTTGAATTATAACACAAAAAACATGATTATTTATTATATTACTTGCTACTTTCAATTTATAATAAGTAAAATATATTGTTATTCTACCTTCCCAACTTGGCATTGCTTCAGTCACATTTCCATTTGCATCACAATTAACTTATAATGATTTACATAAATTTGATAATGTTAATAGTTATTACCCTATATAACTATTCTTTAGTTGTTTGAATCTTTTGTGTTCTTATGATGTTCATGAAAGTTATTTTTTCTCGTATGATAGTCATAATAGTTGGTGCATAAATCTTATTAAAATTTCTAATACAACTTTATATTAAAAGAATAGCTAACTTGATGAAGGGTACTCCCATTACTAACTCAAACACACACAACACAATTGGGAAATAAATAGAAAATTACAAGATCCAAATAATAGAAAGAAGAGAAACACTTTCTTTCTATTATCTTCAATGAAATGGCATTAAAATATTTAGAAAAATAACATGCTACAACCACATGGGCATTTCATTACAATAATCTACAAGATAGAGCCACAAACTACCTTTTTGGAACTGATCCCAAAACCCACCTTCATCCCTATATATGTAGAACCAATAACCACTTTAGAATATTCTAGAAAGTGAAATTTTCTCATTTTGGCACCTAACATTTCAATTTCCCACCTTAAGTGTGTTAGGAATAACAGTCCACCAACACAACTGAGAGGTGGGGGTGAATCAGTTGTGAGACAGATTATTAAACCTTAATCTTTACAAACCAAATAATCAATTATAATATGAACACATCAAATACAACATCATAACACAACCATTTATTGTTGATGAAACCTTGTTAAAGGTAAAACCTCGGTGGGAATTAGCACCCATAAATAATGTACTAAAAGTATAGTATCCATGTCAAAAGATTTAGCCCTGGTAGGAGCTTGTTCATACATATAGTACATAGTCCCTGTTAAAGGACAAACCCTGTTAGGAGTAAAGAGAAATAGTAGGCTCACTACCCAGGCACACTACCTAAAGAACGTTAAATCCACCTTCAGGAATCACTATTCGAAATACAACTATATAGAAGATGTACAATCCAATGAACTGGCTGATAGAAATTATCTTTGCTTGATCAATTCCAATGAATTTATTCAATCAAAATCTCTTCTCTACATCCATCAAACTTCATGAATACAAGCTCGCAGCTTCCACATTACCTTTTTTGTCTATACAATTCTTTTTATAAGAAATAAATCTTCTTTATACCCTTATTACAATAATCAATTAGGTCATCCTATTAAGACTTCCCCAATGTAAAAATAATTAAATAAACCCTTTCTAAGATACACATGGTACCTTACACAAGTAAACAATAATTACAATTCATCAAATATACTCTAGGATCTGAAATCCATGCTCGACATCTTCTAAACACATTATACCACTATAGTCGGCCACAATTAGGTCTTCACAAGACCAATCGCTTCATCTAATGCCACCAAGAACACAGAGACCCAAAAATCATAAGCAACATTCTCCAACATGTCTTCTAACATGCCTTGAGCTCTCAGGTCACCGTTTGTGCTCGCATCCAAGTTATCTCAAAAATACAAAGACCAACTCTATCATTTTCCACTGTCACTGTCCAGTACCCATTTTTTACTAAAACAACTATAACTCATTCTTTCTACAACATTAATCTATGAAACCTTAGACATAATATCATATCTCATCCCTATACACTTTTCCATCTTTACATTCTCTAAAATATTCGTACACTTATGTCAATCATCCATACACTAGTGATAACTATTATATATGTCTTTATCTAAAACATATTTGACATCAGTGACAAACCATGAATGTCAACACTTCTTACTGAGCCAATTTCAAAAATCTCCCCCTTTGGCTTGATGGCAACATATGATAAAATCCATCAACACAAAATTATTCTTCAATACAACTTTCTCTAAATCTCTCCCCCTTTAACATCAATAGAAAAGGGTGTCATTAATCTCCTCTGATCATCTCATCAACTAGGTGCAAGATCACCCAAATGTGTTCTATTTTCTTCTTGTGATCACTCCTCTTAGGGAGTGGATCCAAGCATCAAGTCTAGAAATGATATAGCTCTAAAAGCCACTAGACTGATGCATTCCTATACCAATTAATTGTCACAAGGAGGGGCTCTCACCCCCAGCATACCTCTAAGATATTCAAAGTTATCCTTTGGCAATTTTTTTGTAAATGTGCCTTCTATTTGTTCCTTTGTATTGATATACTCCAATTTGATCTCCTTCTCTGCAACCTTTTCTCTCAAGAAATGATACTTTATTGAAATATGTTTAGTTTTAGAATGCATAACTAGATTCTTCGGCATATTCATTGTGTTAGTGTTATCACAATGTATAACCATAGGCTCTTCAAAATTTGTCCCAATGTCCATCATTTGCTTCATCCAAAAAATCTAAGTGCAATTTATAGTAGCAGCAACATACTCTGATTCAATAGTGGACTAAGATATACAGTCCTTCTTCTTACTTAACCATGAAACTAATCTTTTCCCAAAGAAAAATAAAATTATCAGATTTATCATACCATAAGCCATACTTAAGTGTTCCTTTCAAATATTTGAATATCCTTTTTATAGTAGCAAGGTGATTTTCTTTAGGATCTGCTTGATATCTTGCCACAATTCCAACTGCATTAGCAATATCTAGTCTAGTGTGAGTTAGATATTATAGGCCTCCAATCATTGATATGTACTTTTTTTGAAAAATACTTTGACTTTCACTAACTTTCATCAGTATTAGTAAGTTTGTAACCAGTGACCATGGGTATTCCAACAGGTTTACAATCTTTTATTCCAAATTTCTTCAACATTTCCTTAAGATATTTTGTTTGAGAAATGAAAATACCATCTTTATTCTAATTAATTTTCAATCCAAGGAAATATTTCATCTCACCAATAATTGACATCTCAAATTTATTTTCCATTTCCATAGAGAATTTCTTACTCATTTCATCATTGCCTCCAAAAATAATGTCATCTACAAAAAATTCAACTATTAAGATTTTGTATTTACTAGTTCTTAAATAATTTACTGTCAGCATTACCTTTTCTAAAACCAAGACTCAGTAAATATTTATCCAATCTCACATACCATGCTCTAGGTGCTTGTTCAATCCATACAATTTATTCTTTAGTTTATAGACCATATCCTCATTCTCTTTCAAAGAGAATCCATTAGGTTGTTCGATGTACACTTCTTCATCTAGATCTCCGTTCAGAAATATAGATTTCACATCTATCTGATATACTTTAAAGTATTTATGTGTAGAATAAGTAAGAAATAGTCTTTCTACATCAAGCCTAGCAATAGGAGAAATTTTTTCTTCAAAGTGTATGCCTTCTTTTTGCGAGTATCCTTTACAAACTAGTCTTTCCTTATTTTTTACAATTGTTCCTTCCTCATTCATTTTGTTTCTGAAAACCCATTTAATTTCTATCACATTCTTATCTTTAGGTCTAGGAACCAATTCTCAAGTCTTGTTCTTCTTTATCTGATCCAATTCTTCCTATATTTCTTTACTCTAAGATTCATCTCTACATGCTTCATCATTAGTTTTAGGTTCTACTTGAGAAATTAAACAAATTTCACTCCTTAATCTAGATCTTGTCATCATTCCTTTATTAGCATCACCAATGATTTGATCTTTAGGATGGTTCTTCTTTACATACCTTGGTGTCTTTTTAATATTAGTAGATTCATTCAAACATATCTTCATCTCATGATCAACCTCAAAAGGTTCTTCTTTATTTGAAGCAACTTATATGTTATCATAATTCTAACTGTAATCATATACTCTTTCCTAAATCTAAAAATTCTCATCAATCATTACATTAGCACTTTCAATTATCTTTCTCAATCTTAGATTGAAACATTTGTAAGCCTTTCTTTTAGTGGAATAACCAAATAAAATTCCTTCATCACTTCTAGCATCAAACTTTCCTATCTCAGCATCTCTTTTGATATAACATTTACTACCAAATATTTTGAAATATTTTATAGTAGGAGTATGATTAAACCATAGTTCATAAGGAGTCTTACTTTTACCTTCTCTGATCTGAGTTTTATTCAAGGTATAAATAGTAGCACCAACAACTTCTCTCCAATGAACATGTGACACATTTCCTTCCAATAACATCGTTCTAGTTCAAGGTATAAATAGTAGCACCAATAGCTTCTCTCCAATGAAAATGTGACACATTTCCTTCCAACAACATGGTTCTAGCAACATCTAGTATAGCTATGTTTCTTCGCTCTACAATCCCATTCTATTGTGGTGTCCTAGGATCTGATGTTTGTATGTATATTCCATGCTCTTCACAATAATTATTAAACATATATGAATTAAACTCTCCACCTCTTTATAATCTCAAAATTTTATCTTTAAACCATATTTGTTCTCTACTTTTTCTTTAAAAATCTTAAACTTGTCAAAAGATTCAGACTTTTATCTAAGAAATGCAACCCACATCATCCTAGAAAAGTCACCAACAAAAAGTATGAAATACCTCTCACCATAGTAAGATCTTTTTCTTGTATGACCACAAATCTGTATGTGTTACTCCTAAAGAGAATTAATGGTTGTTATTAGTATCATCTAGTCATATAATCGGTAAAGGAGACAAGACAGGACTGTTAGTCAATAAACAGAGTCTAGACACCGAGAAGAACACAAAGCAAATCACTATGTTAACCAAATATAGTTTTGACTAAGCACTCTTACCGAGCCAGATGATCACCAAGTACCAAGCACAGTAGTCACCAATCATTCATATGAACAGAGCACCAGTTAATTATCGAGTGATGAATGCATTATACACTGAGTGAAATAGGAAATGACTAGTAGTTTGGAATGGCACAAACTACAAGGCAACCGATTTACACTGATTAGAAAATAGTTTACCAAGATCAAGATGAAATTTAATATGGATGCAATTACTTAATTATTGATGATTCCTATGTAAACATGATCTAGGTTATTCATTTCTACTATTGATCTTAGGTTTCTAAACCCTAATTAGGTCAAATCAATTTTATATAATATCTGTATAGATGTCATTTTGGCATGTAACAAACATGTAGTAGCCACCATTGGAAGACATCTGAAGATCAAACAGGGTTATGATTGACAAGCATTGATAGAGCATACAGTTTATCAGAAATAAAAGGTTACCAAGTAGAATTTGGAGAAGAGATCAATCACATTAAGGGATAACAGATAAGTACATAATAGATCTAATATCAGGAAATATAGATTTCTTTTTATAGATCAATATTACTGCTACTTTTAAGTCATTTTAGCAGACCTTAAACCTCTTAATAGAGTGAACTTAACAGTTCTTTTGTAAAATCTCTTAACCGAGTGCACACTTAATTGTGTTGCTAAAATCCTCTAACCAAGTATATCTAACTGATCTTATTGTTACTCCTAACAGGGTAAGATCACCAGAAGTGATCAAATCTTTGTAGCCTTAACCAGAAACATTGTTACTACAGTAGTGAAGCTTTGTGGGTGTCATCCCCACTGTAGTTTTTACCTTCTAACAAGGGTTTCTGCAATACCAAAATAAAAGTGTCATGTGTATGAAGTTTCATGAATGCTTTATTGATTAGATTACATGCATTTACATTTCAGTTAATGTTTTGTATGTATGCTAAATGAAAATGATACAATTGGTTAGTGATATTCATGTTTACAAGGATTCAGTTTGAAAAAATTTGAAGGGTATTGATTCACCCCTCCCCTCTCAATACACATCTTTCCATAATTACAAAAATTGATATCAAAGCTAGTTCTCTTGTTGAGTAAGTTTAATCAATGAAGAGAAAATATCTAAGAATGGAAATATATAAGCTTGAAAATAGTATTGAGAATCAGAAATTGCAAATCCAGATCTACGTTGAACAGTTATGTCATGCCCAAAAGTTGAGCAAAACACGACTACAAAAATTTTCTACAACCTACTGTTAAACTATAAGAACACATACATGCGCAACTGAGTTTGCTAAACTCAAAAACAATCTAGCACAAGCATTCTATGAACACGCAAAATTGATGCAGAAGGAAAATGACTAATCAATTTGCTCAGGTGTTTAAAAATGTCACCGAGGTCCAACCAAAGGAAGGTTGACCAAGTTTGACTAAGTTTGACCCAAAGTCAAACTTTACAAAATTGCTTCCAAATAAACCTTAAGGATTCCCTAAGTCACTAGCTTCAATCGACATGCAAAACAAGGTAGTTTGACTAAAGTCAACCAAAGTTTGACCAAAAAGTCAACCATGCATCGTTAAACATAAAATAGGGTTAAAACAATACTAAACTCAACATGGAAGGTCTAGGCACACAAACTAAAAAGAATTACCTAGGTTTGACTATCAGTTGACCAAAAGTCAACCGTGCCTGAATTTGGTGAACAAGTCACTAAAAAATATAAAACTCTATACTTGATGATATGAAAGCTTCATTACGATCTTAACGATATAATTACATTCACTTTATAATATTAATTTAATATTATACGTTATATTTTCCAATTTAATTAAGTTAATTTAATTGGCTACAAGCTATACTAATTAAATCAACCAATAAATTAAATTAATAATCTAAACCCAATACTAGCTAAATATGTTACCCTAATGTAACCTATTTAATCTTTAAGAAATGACCCTAATTAAAAGGACTAATTCTTTTATATCTAATTAGATAAAAAGAATAACTTACTTTACAAATATTAAATATCTTAAAGAAATATCTAGTTTGTCTCTAGATGTTTTAAGACCAATAGTCAACATATTCTATTATTGTTAATTTAAATAGAAATTAAATAACATTCTAGAAGTTTCTTAACCAAAGTAAATATGACAAGTAATTACTAAATTTATATACAATCATATAATAGGAAGTCAAATCTGGAATCATCTAGATAAATCCCTAGAGTAAGACAAATTCACTTAAAACTAAAATCTATTTATTTACTCAAATTTAATCCAATCTCTAAAATTTAGCTTTAATGACCATTTAAGTCAATTAAGTTAACAATTTAATCAAAGCTAAAATTATTAACTAATTCAATTAATTGACAAAATCATTAAAATTAATTTATTACTAACTAAAGCATTTAATCCAAATATTCATTTAAAGCTTAAATCAATTTGACAATAAAATACATTTAATTTTCTAAAAACAAATTTTAGAATTTTCTTTCAAGAGAAATATCTCTTTGATATTTAACCATAGCATAAACTTAATATAAGAATTAAGTAAACTAACAATATTAACCTTATTGCTAAATTCATTACCTGATTTCTTTAAATAACAAAAATTAATTAAATTAATTTCTTTATTGAGAATAATTTAAAATAACCAATTAGACTATTTAAATAAAATTCAATTTATACAAACTTCTAGTATTTTCTAGAGAATTCTAACTTCTAGAATTTCCTACTATTTAGTCAACAAAGTAGGCAAATAAATCATATTGAATCTTAAACCTAAATTAAATAAGATCTAGGAACTTCTAGAATTCCCTTTGTGCAAAACTTCTAGATTATTGACACAAGAGTCAATTAATATATTATACTAGGAATTTTAATTAATTTGACATCCATCTAATATTTAATCATTATAATCTCTCCACTTCAAATTCTATAAATTCCCCTCAAAATAAAAGTGAAGAATTGGGTTAAAACCCAAGATTTCCTAGATTATAAATTATAGTTTTAAATTATTTGTTATTTTAATTAATTGCCATCACCTTTCAAATTATTTTAAATTTGAATTTAGAATAATATTTATAAAAGTTAAATCTCTGGCTTTAATTTTAAATTTTGAATTTATTAATTAAAATTATTTTCTTACTGGCATTTACTATGCTTTCCTTTATATATTTATTATTTAAATAATTAAATATACCTTTTTTTTATTAACAACTAACCCTGCATTTTTTTTTGTTTGCAGTGGCCGAGCTGACTGCGCACACACAGGGGTTAGGGTTTAATGGCCATGAAATGGGGAGGGTTTTGTAGTGGGTCAGGCGGCGGCTCCCGCGGTGCCCGCTCTCCACTGTGGAAGGGGCGGGGTGTGCTTACCAAGGGGGACACTTGGTTTTTTTTTTCAAACTTTTTCTTTCTTCCCTTATATGTTTTACGTTTTAGTCTACGATTTAGACAATACCGTGCTTGGGCCCCCGTCTTTGCACAGTGCAGTTCACGTGGTTTAAAACCGCTGGCCTGTTAAAACTTTAGTTACCCCCCTTTTTAAATAATATTAATTTTTTTATTTTCGTTTATATAAAATAAATTTTATATATATATATATATATATACTTTCTAATTGCAAGCAGAACTCCTCAATTTATACATCTACCATTATAAATTTGAATTGCAAACTAATTAGTACTATCAGATTTTCAATCGAAATTGTATTAGTAATCCAAAAGAACTGCACAGTTTGAGTGGGTTTCGATAAAGCTGTAGGATTGCATTCCCAAAATAAGGTTGCTATTACATTGCTAGATATTTTATTTAATTAAAAACGTTTTTGTCAAATATGTTTCAACTGCAAATATTTGTAGATTGGATTTAAAAAAACATTAAGTAAACATTTATATTTTCTTTTATTATTTTCTACTTTAGTTTATACGTCCATGCCCTATATAGATAAATAAAGAGGACAAAAATTAATAACAAAGAATGATTACACAGTTATATATTAATCAAAAATTTACTCAATTACATATGTTGAAAATTTAATTTATTTAGTTATATATATATATATATATATATATATATATATATATACTCTCATAATTATATAACTATAAATATTTATATATTTAGTTTTCAATACTTAGGAATTTATGAAATTCTAATATTAATTTAGTTATAAAAACTTTAAGAAATGGATTAAATAATAGTTATTCTATATATATAGACAATTATAAATAAATTCTAATCCTCATCTACTCATATGTTTCTTCATTTGATTAAACTTTTATACTAATTAGTTTTAACGAACATAATAAACCAGGGTTCGTAATTTATTATTTAAAACATGAATAACACTAAAATGAATTTTAAAGGATTTTTAAATTACCCCTCTATACAATATAATTTTAACCCTCTTAGAATTATCAAATTTAATTTCTATAACTACCAAGTTTAAAACTTAATTTAATAACTTGATAATCAAAGGTTGATCAAATTTGTAAGAGATATTACCCCTCAATTCATCATTTAGGATTTAATTACTTTGCAAATAAACTCTACATACAAAAGGTAAATAATTGTTCATATTCTTTGAAAAATTATATTAAGGCAAAGCCTTATTAATAGAACTAACTATTAAGAGAACATGTATGTAACTTAATTCCCATACTTTATTCTAATATCAAATTGCGAGTCTTACAACTTTGAAATACAAATTTTATCCTTTCTCAACATAGGAAGAATACATCATTAATACAACTTTTATAAACCAAAGTTTTCAAGGAGTTACAACTTTCTCCTTATAGAAATTTCAAGATAACTTAATGAAACAACTTGTAGATACAAATTCTCCTAGACATGCTTGTACCTTCCAAGAACTCCTTAGAACCTACAAATAAAACTTTGTAGGTTGACCATGGAGGCTCACCTCCAACCTAGGCCTTTTTATGCCACCCCCGAGCTAGGGGTTTTAAACACTAATAGGCACAAACATACTCATAAACTAACAAACATGGAGACACACACAAACATACTCCCAACCAAGGTTGTACACATAAGCCATTGAAAGACTATTTTGACAAGGGTGAAAGTGGACCAAGAACCCATAACAGACAGCCAAGTTATAAGTAAGGAAATGTTGTGCCTCACATGGACACAAACATCCTTTTCAACACCGCCTTATCCCCCCCTTGCCCTTAGGAAAAACTTGACCACATGGAGCCCATAACATCCATGCCTTTACTTCCCACAATGGAGAAGCTCTGCTATACAAAGGGTTGCCCAATATCCTATCACCCCCTCAAGGATACCCATCCTTCCCTCAGGTGGGTACACCTTGTAAACTCCCACAAGAAATAAGAAATACAAAATAAAGACAACACAATGTATACATCCATGGAAAACCCATGGAGTTGAAAACATTACAAGATACTCCATTAAAATTAATTAAAGCTTTCACAACATAAAACAAACTACTCTACATGTGCATAGGAATTTCCAACCTTAGGTCCTAGCTCAAGGTGAAATGAATGATAGGGAAGCTTTCTCCTCTTTATGCCCTCTCTTCCTTCTCTAACACAGTGGTCTCTAAGAGTAGAGAGTGAGTGAACAACCTACTTTCCTCTTACCATCTCCCTAAATAGACTCTAGCCAAGAAAATATATGATTCCTGCATTAATGAGGAAGCCTCTAGACTCTTCCCCTTCCTTCCTAAGTCAAGGTCCTAGTAAATGGAATTAATGGCTCACATGGGAAAGGTTGAATAAGTTTTCCAAAATTCTCAAACTCTTCAATTTTCGCCACTTTGAAGAGGAGATATTTTAGGGGTGTCATAATTGAGTCACAAGGCTCTTAATGGATTGAAAATGACCCCTAATCCATAAGGTACCAAGTAGGGTGGTCAAAACTAACCCTAACTACCTTCTGGAAGCCTATTTGGTCCTCCTAAACTCCACCTAAAGTTTACATCCGAAATTAAACTCTCTTGACCCAATTTAATCTTCCTAACTCTAGGGTTTGCATGGGTACTACACTAGGTAACCCTTGGGTCATCAATAGGTCTACCCTAATTACATTTACTAGCCATGCCAACACATAAATACGTAGGTTTCAAGTGACACACACAAATTACATTAGGCATGACCCATTTAACTTTTAACATAACTAATTTAAATACAATCATACGACATACATTTACAAATAAAATAAATAACAATGAGGTCCATGTCTCTTTATAGACAAGACCTTAGCATTATAGTGAATATACATAGGTTAGTCTCTGAAACCCCACATTTAATACCATGGTCAACTACATGTACACTCATTGCACACATCAGTAGGTCCAATAAATTCACATATAAATGTAACATAATACATAATGTAACACACACACCACTTACATTTGCATTCCTTTACACATTGGAAAATTTATACAATATTTGCATTTTGAAATATCCTAACATGTATATTGTGAGGCCTCACCCCAAGCCCGTCATAGTCTTTCCATTTCTGCATTTGAGATAGACCTACTAGATACTATATGTTGATGCATTTTGGTTTATAGACACTTTATGTGATGGATTTATTTATCTTCATAGTGGCTAGATGCACATTTTGTTATGTTATTATGATGATTACTATGACATCCTTATAATTCAGCATTATGGTTAATATGTTTTCTTATGAATGTTAGGATGTCTTGATAAAATTTAAATTGTGTGATTAATTAGGAGATGAATGATTAATTTTATTACGTTGCTAAGAGCTTTATCAGGTGTTAAATTTGTTTCATTACATAATGAGTTATATATGTTTTCTCAACGAATTATTATGCTATGTGAATTATGACTTATTTAGGGATATTGCAGATGATTTATCTTGATCATGAATGTTATGAATTTAAATGTATATTTCCTTGGAATACTAATGTTGGACTTTAGTGTGCAGGGAATTAGACCATGGTAAAATTTGGGGAACCAAAGCATAGACCAATGTGAAATCAGTTCGAGCCAAGGTTGCTTCTAATGAGAGGCAAAAACCTCGTTATAAATGTATTTTATTTTGTAAACGTGATGACCATGTGTGTGTAATTAATATGTTAAATTGTAAAAGTAATTTGTTTTATGAATGTTCAAGTGGAAATGCTATGTGGCCAGTGATGTGTAATTTGTGTGTTGTGTCACTTGACACTTGTAAAGTATACATGTGGCCATGACATGTTCCACTTGAGGATTAGTTGTCCACCAACCTAGGATAGTACTCCTTTAGGATCCCCATGTTTATCCCTTGGATAGGGAGCTTGAGGTAGAGTCTTATCAAAGAATTTAGATTTTGATCATGCCATGCATTTTTGGGGGGCTTAAAAGGTGCCTAGAGGTGTGTTTAGGCCTTTTTTAGTAAGCCCACTAGGTATGCCTATGGGTAAGGGGCATTTTTAACCATAGGACTGTACACACTAAATAGTGAACTTCTCTAAGTCATTACTTCCAAGGGAATCCATGAATGGAAAATTTTGAGAAAGTGACCTACAGCTCCCTAGGCATAGAGTCACAAGGATGTTGATGGTGCTCTCAGCTAGAGCTATTGAAGCATGCAACCTTACCAGTAAACCACACAATGGGAGATTCAAAGAGACAAGGGCAAGAATGCCAATATCTTAAAGAATCAATGAAAATGCAATGCAATGAAATGAAACTATGCTAAAAATGAAGATGCAAGCTAAGCTATGAAAGGAAAGTAAAAGTATTACAAACCCTTGCTAATTAAGCTATATGAGCTAAACTAAAGCATAAAGGAAACTAAGCTAGATACCATGAAAGCTATGATGCAAGAATGCAAGAAAAAACTAGAATGCAAGAATGATCTCCAAAATCTCCAAAGTCTCCAAGAAATCCTGTAGCATAAGATTAGCATAAAAGTTGGGGATCTAAGAAATGAGAAGAGAGCTCTCCTTTTAAAAGAATTGAAAAGGAATAGACCATGGAGATTAAGAGGCAAAAGATTTAATCAAGGATGGAGCTTGAAAGAGGAGCAATCCATGTGCACAAATATCCTCCAATGAGAAAATAAGAGTTGACTTTTGTGTCCATATAAGACAAAAAGTGTTTTTCCTTCTTTTTATAAAATAAGAATAATGCTTTATTTGTGCAACCTAGGATAAGAGGAAAAGTGGGGGGCTTTTTATTTAATAAAAGGGGAGGAAATTCCTTTTAAATAAATAAAGACTTTAAGATAAAATGGTTAGCCCATAGAAAATAATTGAATATGATAAAATAGGATTTGATCAAAGAAATAGATATAATTTGAAAATGTTGATTTTTGAAAATATATTGATTCGGGGATTTGATAAATTGCTGAATGGGGGCCCAAAGTCTAGGTGACCATTTTAGGGTGCATACATTTGCCCCTCTTTGACTAATGTGAGATCAATTTGGGATCACATGCAGTCAAACAATGTAATTGAAATGTGAGATTGATTTGGGATCACAGAACAATCCAAACATGTGTTTGACAGATGGGAACATATCAAGACAAGCATAAGCATAAGCTGAAAGACAAGACTAACACCTGTATAGCTAAGTGATAATCAAGTCTCAAAATAAGAGATAAGAATCTCAAGCAAGGTTGATAAGCTGAATCAAAGATTGAAGCTGATAGGTACTGCCCCCTCAGAATTGAAATCGAAATCGAAATCAGGTAGAGGAGAACAGCAAATTGATAAACTTGATCAAGTCACTAGAAATCATAATCGAAAGTGAAAGGACGATAGGATAACCATCAAGAAGTGAAGATATGCCCCAGTTTGACTAGGTTGACTGAGAAAGATATAGATTAAGGATGAATTCAAACCTCAGAGAGATGGATCGAGTGAAAGTGGATGGGATGGAGATGATGATGCCCCAACAAAGATCGAAAGATTAGGCCTCAAATGGTTAGCCAGCTGCGTAGAAGAGGGAGAAAGTTTGAAATGCAATTTTGACTATCAAGATGAACTCAGATTTTGATTCCGATCCTAAAAATGGATCTAGGATGTCGAAATTAGCTAGGGGTGTAGTTTTCACGCAATTTCGAGATGTTTTGAAAAGGGGGGAAAAAGGTCATTTTCAAAATCATCTATCTTTTAGTGATTTGAGAATCTTGAGAGCTTAGAGAGAGAAAATGGCCCAGCAAGCAATGATTTCAGTCCACAGGCATTGATTTGAGCGCGCCCGGTTGCATAACCGGCCTCCACAGTATGGTGCCCCAGTATGTTTTCAGAAAAACTCACCCCTTTGAGTCATTTAATGAGCATTTATGCCATTTAAAACATGTTTTTAATATTTTTTAAATTTTTCAAATTTTACTGGTATGAAAATTCTTACGATATTTGCTAAGTATCGCACCCTTTGAGGATATCTACCATGCGATACTTCATGGGTCAAAATAGTATCTCACCGATATTGAATCTAGTATCACACGATACTAGATGAAATATTATGTGATACTATGCGAAGTATCACAGGAAAAGATAGTATCGCACGGCTATTAAGGACAATATCACATGATATTTAGTCAAAAACTAGTATCGCACAGTATAGAAAAATTAACATGTTTTAATGTTTTTGAGCAAAATGACATGGGTCTAGACAATGTTTGTTTTTTTTGTACTGACTTTATACATCCATCATGATATGTCTTGACATCTGGTTGGGTTAAATGGCTTGTAGGAGAACTTTCCTATGCTGATCATGAGAGCACCTTGAGTGACTAGGCTATGGTGTGTCTGGGATCTGGATGATCTAGGGTGGGTAGACCTGAGGGAGATGGGCTTTGGTTACTTGCTACAGATGCCCCACATTCAGGCTAATCACAGATTATTGACAGCATTGGCTGAGAGGTGGCACAGTGAGCATAACACATTTCATTTGCCCACTGGAGAGGCTACTATTAGCCTAGAGGACGTCTATTAGATCTTGCGAGTTCTGAGCCACGGAGATCATGTAAGTATAATCATGTTTATAGATAGTTGTAAATGTAAAGTTTCCATATGATAGAAATTGACATGATTATTTGTTTGGCCTAGGTGTACTACGATCAGGATCCAACCGAGGGTCGATAGATTATGTAGGACATGTTTCAGGATGTTACATTTGTTGATAGACACCTCAGCTGGGATCGGCTGATGGAGGAGTTTGGCAGGGACTTCCCAGTTCCATGCATTGTATGTTCCATAGTAGCACAAGCCCTTATTAGTGATAGGAGTCAGAAGGGTTTCCCACTGGGGTGGGGCAGGTTAGTGGTGGATCTGATAGCTCCATGCGATTATCTACTAGGAGAACAAGACTCGGGCATGCGGGCTATCCTGGCACAGGTATGGGCGTGGGAGCACATCATCATTGTGCGTTCATGGGTGTAGCTGAGGGAGCAGAGTCGCTCCTATATATATAGATACATAGGATTCATCTCCCAGCCACATAGCAGAGATGTGACATATTACCGTAGGTTACTGAATGAGCTCACCTCATTTTAGTGGAGACCAATCAAGGCATGTGAGTAGTGGGGTGATCGGGAGGAGCTCAGTTACATGTTATGCATTCGGCCACTAGTAGGTCGACACTCCAACATAGTTGAGCATTTTGTGATCACCCGGGTGTGGAGATAGTTCGAGCAATAGTAGAGAGTCCCCACCGAGACCACCACTTATGCTCAGGTTAGGGAAGAGGAGGGACAGGGTTGGCTGTCGATGCTGGACTACCAGCAAGTAGTATAGGACACTGTAGTGATCCATAGGGAGCCATGGGACTATCTCCCAAATATGGAAGATGTAGGAGCAGATGCGGCATATAGGGCAAAGCGTAGGAGGCAGCCCTTCCCTAGGTTCACTACACCTAATGCACAGTTGGCAACATAGGGGGATGATGGAGATGATAGGGATGGAAGGGATGGAGGAGGGAGGGGGAGAGCTAGGGAGACAAGATAGAGCTCTCAATTAGGTGGCCAAAAATGGCCATGGGGATAGGGTTATTCTGATGAGGGGGATGACATGGTGAGGCCATCTCACCGCTGAGGGGATGTTGGGTAGGATTAGCCTGCAAGGGGAGCAGATCTGAGAGGGAGGATCCAGGTCCTAGAGACAGAGATGCAATAGCTACGGATCACCATAGTCGTCAGAGACTAGCAGCTGACTGATCTGAGAGCTGAGATAGAGTGGCGAGAGAGGCCGGCATAGGCTGATGTAGCAGAGATCCGGTGAGAGGTAGCATGAGCTACTTATTATCATGGGCTCTACATATAGGTTATACCAGAGGGTCAAAGAGAACCACCCTACTCTGCGATAGTTGGGAGATCTGACATGGTACCAGACAAGTGGAAGCACCCCCTCCAACACCACCAGCTCTACATGACGGTGCTAGCGAGTCCTAGGTCTAGATTTAGGATAGATGTATAGAGACATATCCTGGGATATTATCCAAATTTTGGGATCCCACATTGTATTGTGTATCATGACATTTTATATATATGAGATGACTAGATTTGTGATAGATCTTGTGTACTTGTCCCACTTGTGATGGATGTTTTAGTTTTTATATTGTCTTGTCATATTGCTCAAAATGTATGTTATATATGCTCATGTATAATCTCTCTCATAGATGTATGTTTAGTTCTCATGTTTATGATATAGACTCATGTTTTTGAAAATGATCTCTTTGGGATATAGATGTGATTATAAGATTAACCCCTTGTGATGACAGGAAAAAGGATGTGATGTGAAAGACAAGGAGTGAAAGACATGATCGAGAAAAGAAAAGGTGAGCGCAGTTGACTGATAGGTCCACGAAAGATGAAAGGAGAGCTCTCTCCATATGCAAGATGCAAAACTAACTAACATGAATCTAAAAAATGCAAGCTACTATGAAAGTGGTTTACTTGCAAGGTCACAAATCTTTTAGACTCTAATATTCATCATCAAGCATTATTGGTAGCATCGCAAGATCATACAATTCATACTAGTATGATTATGTAAATCTAAATATGATCTATATCAGATAGAAATGTGGAAATCCCACCTAGGCACTAAAGACATATAGGTCAAGATGACTAGTGCAGTGAGATTACCTAAGTTTAATATCACAATATTATACTCACATCGAGACATAAGGAAAGTCAAGATGACTATAAGTATGCACTTGCAAAATAGTCAAGGATAATACTTGTAGATCCCCATGTCAAGTGGAACAAGCATAAATGCTAATGATAGTTAGAACCAACAAAATATACCCACAAAAAGGAAAAGCAATAAAATATGTCCTCATGCCCCCAGTCTTCTAGCTCAGCATCATCAAAAAGTATTAGGGAGAGGACACTCATCAAAGAAATCATCATAGACAGCACACAAAGAAATAAAGTCAAACAAGTCTCAGTGAGTTGAGTGTTTAAGTGCGTGTGTGTAGGTCATAGAATCAAACTTTGAGTATCACATCTGCCAGTGAGAAATATCATATCATGCTAGACTATGGGTTAGATATCTAATAAGTGTTGAGAAACACTTGACGCTAGGGCAGTGTTGAAAAACACGGTTGGGGTGGTGTTGAAAAACACCATTTGCATGATGTCCTAAAGACCAACGCATCCTAGAGACCAAAGCTAACATAGTTATGCCCCCTAGACAAAGACAAAGTCCAATTCCAAACCAAGGCAACAAGGTCAAGGCATGATGGAGAGAGGCTAAGTGTCAAGGATGCATGCTAAGAAACAAGGGTGCAAAGGCCTCAAGTAACGCCTATTTCTAGGTTTTCACCACTTGGAAGATTTTTTAATTTTTTCAATTTTTTTGTATTTTTGCTAGCAAGGCACCTATTTCCAGGTTTTCACCAAGGCACTTTTTCTATTTTTTTTGAATTTTTAATTTTTTTGTATTTTTTCAGGACTTTATATGCTTTTTAGGATTTTCTCAGCATCATATATGAATTTTTTTGAATTTTTTTCAGGATCAATAAGTATGTACAAAGGATGCCCCCAGACAGAATAGGCATCATGGATAGAACTTCTTGAGGTGCAAAACATTGATAGGATCAGGGAGTTGTTCTCCCTCTGGATCAGATAGTAAATAAGCGCCTATCCCAAAAACAACAGTAATGATTTATGGTCCAAGCCAATTAGTTTTGAACTTTCCCTTTTTCTCTCTATGTTGTCGGTTCTTAGGGTTTTCTCGTAGGACAAGATCCCCCACTTGAAATTCTCTAGGGTGAACCTTTTTGTTGAATGCTTTGGACATACACTATTGGTAAACTCTCATGTGATCAAATGATGCTTTACGCTTTTCATCTAGAAGTTCTAGTTCTTGGAGTCTCATGGCACGGTAGTCTTCATCTGTCACTAGACCTTTAAGGGAAACTCTAAGAGAAGGAATCTCCACCTCTAAAGGTAAAACTGCTTCAGCACCATAAGTGAGGGAAAAAGGAGTATCCCCTATTGAGTACGAATACTTGTTCTATAGGCCCACAAGGTCAAATTTATCTGTAGATGCCAATCTCTACCATTCTTGTGAACTATTCTGTGGAGAATTTTGAGAATGGTCTTATTTGAAGCCTCTGCTTGTCCATTTCCTTGTAGGAAGTAAATGGAGGACCAATGTTGTTTTATCTTGAATTTCTTGCAGAGATGTTTAAGGTCCTAATTTTTAAACTGACATCCATTGTCAGTGATGATCTCATATGGTACTCCATACCAACAGATGATATGGTTCAAAATAAACAAAGAAACTATTTTGCCTGAGGCAACAAAAAGTGGGACAGCTTCCACCCATTTGGTAAAGTAATCAGTAGCAGTGATAATGAATTTGTGTCCACCTAGTGAGTTGGGATGAATCTTCCCAGCAAGGTCAAAGGCCCAGCGCTGAAATGGCCAATGAGAAATAGAAGGAATAAGCTCCCTGCCTGGAGCATGTATCAGGTTACCATGTTTCTGACACTTTTCACATGATTTAGCAAAAGCTACTACATCTGTCTGCATGGTAGGCCAATAGTACCCCACCCTAAGTAGCCTTCGAGCCATGGAAAGACCATTGGAATTTCCTCCACAAATGCCCTCATGAATGTCAGCTAACGCTTGGTCGGACTCATCCTTTTCCAAGAACCTAAGAAGTGTCCCATCTAAACCCCTCCTATACAGATCACCAGAGATAAGGGTTTGGCAAGAGGCATTTGGATCAAGTTTCTGCATTTAGAATGTTTGAAGGTTTCTTGGATAATGCCATCATGGAGGTATGAGTAAATGGCACCATAGCAGGATGACTCGTGGCCAACAAGGGTACAAAAAACTTGGCTTTCTTGGGAGTCATAGATAGGGTAGCATAGCTCTTCCATCAGGAATTTGAATCTGGACTCATGTTGTTCTAGCTGAAGGAGTGAAGCCAATGTAGCCATAGCATCAGCTGCTTTATTCTCTCCTCTAGGGATTTGTTGAAATGTAACAAAAGTGAAATATTGTCACAATGAATCAACCATTTTCTTGTAGGGTATCAATTTTTCATCCTTTGTTTGGTATTCTTCATTAACTTGGTTGATGATTAATTGTGAATCCCCAAAAATATGTAGCTCTGTGATTCTCCATTCTATTGCCATTTTTAGTCCATTTGTCAAGGCCTCATATTCAGCAATGTTATTTGTGCATGGAAACAATAGTTTGTAGGACTTAGGAATGGTATACCCATGAGGAGAAACAAATAACACTCCTGCTCCTAAACCATTTTGCATGAAAGAGCCATCAAAGAACATCCTCCATGTTCTTGCAGTCATATACATTATGTGCTCAACTGGAAATTCAACTTGGATTGGTGCTTTATCTCGAATCAGAAAATTAGCCAATTGGTCTGCAATGGCTTGTCCTTTTATGGCCTTATGCTCAACATACTCTATGTCAAATTCTGATAAGATCATCATCCACTTAGCAATTCTACCTGTAAGAGCAGCCTTACCAAGAAAATATTTGAGAGGATCAATTTTTTCAATGAGGTGTATTGTATGCGCAAGCATGTAATGTCGCAACTTTTGGGAAGCAAACACCACCGCTAGGCAAGATTTTTCAATACTAGTGTAATTGACCTCATATGACACAAGAGTACAGCTGATGTAATCTATAGCTCTTTCTTTTCCAATATCATCAAGTTGAGCCAATAATGCCCCTAGGGAAGATTCTGTTGCTAACACATACAATATAAGTGGTTTTCCTATGATAGGAGGCATTAAGATTGGAGGATTAGCCAAGTACTATTTGATTTGGTCCATGCTTTTCTGACAATCCTCATTCCAAACACATTTAACCCCTTTATGAAAATTCTTATTAAAGGTTTGAGCTCTATGATCCAGTTGTGAAATAAACCTCCTTATAGATTGAAGGCATCCCTGAAGACTCCTCATTTGGCTGATGTTTTTGGGAGGCGACATATCCAATATTGCTTGAACTTTTTCTGGGTCCACCTCTATTCCTTTAGCTGAAATGATAAATCCTAGGATTTTTCTAGAAGTAACTCCAAATGCACACATTTTGGGATTTAACCTCAGTTGAAACTGTTCCATACGATCTAAAATGACTTCTAGATCTCCTAGGTGTGTATCCCTTTTTTTAAATTTTGCCAAGGTGTCATCCACATAGTCTTCCATATTCTTATGCATCATGTCATGGAATATAGTTGTCATAGCTCTTTGGTAAGTAGCTCCTACATTTTTCAATCCAAATGGCATAACATTCCAGTAGTAGGTTCCCCATGCGTAAGTGAAAGCAGTTTTCTCTTGGTCTTCAAGAGCTATCTTGATTTGATTATACCCAGAAAAATGGTCCATTAATGAATAGATCTCATAACCTGCAGTCATGTCCACTATCATGTTTATGTTTGGAAGTGGAAAATCATCCTTTGGAAATGTTTTATTAAGATCTCTAAAATCTGTGTAGACACGAATGGACTTGTCATGTTTTGAAACTGGTACAATATTGGATATCCATTCGGCATAATCAATGGCTCTTATAAATCCTGCACTGAGGAGTTTTTCTAGTTCAGCTTTAACAAGAAGAGCTATGTGAGGATGCATTTTCCTCAATTTCTATTTTACTAGCTTGATGCCTGGAGCTATGGATAAGTGATGCATAATGAGACTAGTGTCCAACCCTAGCATGTCTGAGTAAGTCCAAGCAAAGTTAACCTTCTTTCTCTATAGGAACTTGGTATATGCTTTGTTTTCTTGTGTTGATAGAGATTGAGCCAAGTGCACTACTTGTGGAGCCTCTATTGTGTGCAAATTAACTGGTTGTGTAGGCTCAACAAGCACCGAAGACCTGTCCTAAAAATAACTTGGGAGATGATCAAGTACCTCATCCTTAGGTGCCTCGGAGAGGTTTTCACCTTCAGATACGTCCTTTATTTTTATTTTTTTAGGTTCTAACACCACCACATAGTGGTTTTCACCATCAGAACCCTTGTTCTTTTTTTCTTTTCTTTTCATTTTGTGACTAAGGTACTTGATATCTAGTTCTATCATGCTTGTAGTTGGTTCGCTGGTGGAAGAGACTATAGGTTCAAGGGCATTTAGGTAACATGCTATCTCATAGTCATTTTGGAAAGTTAGGAGCTAAGGCTCTTGATAGCATTAAGACCAATCAATCATGTGAGGATTAGCAAGGGGTAGGTCAATGACTGGTTCAATATTGTGTATGCAAATGGTATCATCTCTGGTGATTGTAGAGTTAGGATCCGTCAAGTATCCCTCTAAGGTACCCAAATCAAGACTTATCCTACCAAGTTAAGCATCGTCCACTAAAGTGACGTGCAGATTCAAATCCACTAATCCTACACTAGACTCGTTAGCTACCTCAGACTAGGAACCATATGTATGGACAACATCAATGTCCATGTCAACTGTAGAACAATCAGAAAGAGATTCACATTGATACTCGTGTGAGTCCGTATCTAAATCCCAGTTGGGATGTTTACACCAAGCATATTTTTTAGGCCTTGAGGTAGAGGCTTTGATGTCACCAAGGGTAACACTTTCATGGATTCCATTTGTGTATTGAGTGTTTGGAATAGGATCCTTAGCAAATTCTTCTTATTCTAGGTCTAAAACTGTTGGATTGACAACTCAAATGTCTGAATCTCCCCAAAGGAGATTGGTGAAAGGGACCCAATCTTCACACCTATCTTGTTGATTTTTCAAATTGGGTATATAAGTTGATTCATCATCACTATCCTTCGTAGCAAGGATAGGAGCAATTTTCTTGTTCTGACTTTCAAAACCTAGGCCAACCATTGTTTTAGATCTGCGGCCAAAAAGAGCATGAATTAGTGATTCGACCTTCGCATCTAACCTGTGACTAAGATGAACATGACTTGGGTAGCCCATATTTTTTACCAAAGTGTATCCTCTCCCATAAGCCTTAGGAGATGGGGAGAAATTTTCATTATGCTTGTATTTTTCCTCCTTGTATATCCAATCCCTAACAGCCACCTCTTCTTTTTCATCCTGGATGGGCACTAAGGACTCTACAAATGTACCAAACAAAGTCATGGTTGAAGATGAAGGACGCATCTCTTGTGAAGGTTTTCCATAAGACCTAGGTGACACTGGTAGTTTTGTAAAGGAGTCGATTTGATATCCCCCCATACCAAGGTCTATGGATTTGAACTTGTTCTTGCATTGTTCTAGAGTTGCATCAAAATATTCTGCTTCCCTATTGAGAGGAACATGATTCCCTGCTGAAATTGCATTTACAGATAATGTGCTATCCCCAGGTATACAAACTTCTACTCCATTATAGGGGAACTTAACACATTGGTGGTAGGTGGACGGCACCACTTGCATGTCATGGATCCATGGTCTACCAAGTAGGATATTATATGCTAGAGGACCAGCATCAATAATTTGGAACAAAATGTCCTTCTTAACAGGACCAATTCTGACATGAAGGACAGCTAACCCTTTAGAAATTCTCTCTACCTCATCATAGGCTTTAATGGTTATTTTCTTTCAGGTATCAATAACTTGCTCAGAATAACCCAGTATCTTCAACAAACTCAAAGAACAAATATTGAGCCCCGCACCCCCATCAATCAACACGCGCCTGACACGGGTCTTGTGAATCATGACTTCAATGTGGAGTGAAATATTATGCAGATGGCTCAAAGCTTTGTTGTCTTCTTCTGAGAATGTTAGGTAATGAGGGCTGGCAAGGTGGTTAACCATGTTTTGAAATTGGTCAACATCTATGTTGTTAGGAACATTGGCTGCACACAAAGCATCTTCAAGGATACGCTTATGTCTTGGAGACAATTCCAAGAGTTCAAAGATTGAGATTTGAGTTGGTGTTCTTTGTAATTGGTCAACAAGATTGTAGCTCATTTTGGGATTGAATGCTGACTTGGTGGTGACATTCTTAGATGTCACCTACTTGGGTTTGTTGGACTAGTTGGAACTAGGACCTCTAATAACCATAGGACCTTGACTTTGGCTTCTGGTGACAGCGTTAAGAACTTGGGATGATCTTCGAGAGTGAGGACCTCTAAGAACCACCACAGGTTCTTCATCAAATATAGGAGGAGAGCCCACATCATAACCATAAGGGTCTTTGTCTCCCATCATGTTGACACTTTCTTTGACAATCTCAAGCATATTGATCACATTTTCTGCACCTATATAGGCATAGTTGATTGCGGCCTTTCCATTCTTGGGTTGAGAGGTTTCCCCCTTTTCATATTTGGGCAAAGGCTCCTTGAATGTCTTATGGTCTACATTGGTATTCAACCCATCAATATGAAGTTTGCCACTTTCAATAAGATCCTAAATAAGGTGTTTAAGTCTTCAGCAATGTTCAATGTCATGTCCAATGCCATTGTGGAATTTTCAAAAAGCCTTCTCATCCCACCAATGAGGTTTGACATCAGGAATGTGGTGTTTTGTAGGATCTTGAGGTTGTGCAAGGTTATTGGCAATAAGGGTTTTGAAAACATCCTCATAGGAGTCACCCAGTTTAGAAAACTGTCGCAACTTTTTCTTGGGCTTTTCTTGATACTTTGGTTTATGCTCTTGTTGGTTGGAGGATGTGTTTAGCTTCATAGCTTGGATTGCACTAGACAAATGGAGGACTCCTTGATCCTTGGGTTGGGAAAAGTCCACAACTCCATCATTGACTACTTGCTTATTCTTGTTCCAGTGTGAGTGTTTGCCTTTGTCTTTATTAGCATTGTTATTGTTTTGACCATTATTGTTGTTCTTGTTGTTGTTGGTCAAAATGCCTTGTTCTTTTATAACATCTTCAATTCGACATGTGGTCTCAACCATAGTATCGAAGGAATCAAAGACCATCTTTCAAACCTCATAACACATTTTAGGCACCAAATTACTAACAATGATGTCAATCCTTTCATGCTCATGAATAGTCCTAGAATAGCAGGAGCACAATCGTCTCCACCTTTGTAAGAAGGTCACAAAGGACTCCCCTTGGTTTTGTTTCAAATTGCACAAGTCCAACATAGTGACTGATCTTGACAAGTTGTATTCAAAATATTGAACAAATCTGTGGACAAGTTCTTTGAAAGTTTTGACGGGAGGGGTTATGTTGGTAAACCACTCCATGGCTTGGCCCTTGAGGCTCCTTGGAAATAATCTCATAAGATAAGAGTCATCTTGGTGAAACTCAAAACTCATGATGTAGAGCTGATGCACATGATCATATGGGTCACCATTACCGTCATGCTTGTCGTATTGGGGGATTTCAACTTTTCTAGGAAAATCCTTCATACTAACAGTCTTGTCGAAAGGATTGGGACAAATAGAATCAAGTGAAAAGGAACTTTTAGGTGCCAACACCTTTTCCATCATGCATTTGAGTTGCTTGATCTCCTCTTCTTGAGAGGGTCCTTGTTTCTTGATTCTCCTATCCACATCAAAGTTGGAAGGGACTCTAGCACCCTTGTTAATCAAGCTCTCTAGGAACCTATCTTTGTTTTGATCAAGGTACTTCTCCACATATTGTTGGAATAGTGGCTCTTGTTGCATTCTCATAAAATCTTGATCATCAAAACTTGCACTACTTCCTCCATGTTGAGAGCCATGATGAACTCGTTGGGAGGGTTGTCTCGAGTTCCTAGGGGGTGTGTGTCTCCTATGTTGTGAAATCCTCCTTCCTCTAGGACTAGGAGATATTGAAAGGGTCCTTGACCACCTTCTACTTCTTGGAGTTCTTGAGGGAGTAGATGGTGGAGAGTTGTTTCCACTGTTGGTACCCTTATTGTTGAATTGATCATTGAGTTGTTGGGCTAAAAGCCTATCTTTTTCCTCTTGGAATGCTTTTCTTTTCAACTCTAACAAGGCTTGTTGTTCCTCCTCTAGGTGTCTAAACCTTTCTTCTTTAGCAGCTTGTTCATCCAAAAAGGCCTTTTTTTTGTGCTCAATTCTTTTAAGCCTTTCATTTGCATATCTTGAGGTTGTTTTGAGGGGAGAGGTGGGCCTTGAATGTTTGAACAATTCATTGGTAAATGTTGTGTTTATATGAGCATCACTAGATTCATTATTTTGGTCTTCATGTTGTGATCATGCATCTTGGTGAGCTCACACATAATGTCTTTCAGCTCTTTGATGGGTGTCTAAATATCTTGAGTTGATAGGAGGTGATTCGGGTTGATTGTCATCACCAAATAGCATGTTATCCCTATGTCTTTGGAAAATGTCATCAAGATTTTGATCCATTACTTCTCTCTCCTTTCTAGTCCTGGTGTAGCTCATGTCCATGTCTAATTGAGAAGGTGCTAAAGAGGTATTCAACTCACTAGGATTGCTCTTCAAGTCAAACCAAGCTTTAGACTTGCTCCTAGGTGATTGATCAAAGATGGGTTTATTTCCCTTTCGCTTTTGACAAGTTTGGACTAAGGGTAACTAATCAAAGACAACTTGAGGTCATTTTCCTTGAATAACTTGGTGCCTTGTTGTAATCAACATGAAAGAAAAAGACCCTTGGTGATAAGATGACCTTATGAAACATCAATATCAAACTAGGATAATAAAAGTGTTCAATTGTCCAAAAAGAGATGGTAAGATAGAAAGCTACAAAAGATGTAAACCAACCCTGGCATAGAGGTGCATAATAAAAGGATGAGTATCCTAATAGTTATGGGCCAGGAAGATGGATTTAACCAAGTATATAATTGAAATTGAACTTTGATGGAAGTGAATTGGACAAAAGAGTACTAAAACTCTCCAAGTGTGCTACCAAAGAATCTAAAGGTGTACTTTTTCAACAAGGATAATTCCTAACTTATCGATGCCAAGCAAGACTACTTTGTAAAATTAGAGAACACTAATTCAAGGGGTCTAAAAATAGGAAAGACTAAAAATTGCATAAACTAGACAAACAGCAAAAAGACTCTATGCGATAGTTTCCAGGCTAATAGTATGATAATTTTTGACTAGGCGATATTTCATTATAAACAGTGTGACAGATTCCAGGTAGCCTATGCGATACTTTTCAGGCAAGTTGTCCGATAGTCTTCCAGTGATGAACTATTGCATGATATTTCTCAGTACAGTGTGCGATACTATTTCAGGATCGTACAATTCTTGACCAGTGAATGCTAAAAATCTCAGTTTTAAGGGTAGTTTGGTCAAAATTTTAGTTTGAAGGTTGGATTTTTTTATTTCAAGCACAAGTGACAGCAATAAATAGATAGGTTTTCAAACATTAGGTGATCAAACATGTCATAAAACACTTGCACAAGGGCAAAAGCAACCTTGCCAAGACAAGCAATTGTGATATCAAAGCAATAAGATCCTATGAATGCTACTGTGATGTTTGATGTTTGAGAATGTTTACACGGGTAGATCACAGTGAGAACACTTCAAGCACTTACTAGCCTAAAAAGATAATGGCTCAATACTTAACAACTTGGCTCACACTTGATGTTCCATTGCCTCACACAAAGTGGTTGCCCACAATAGATATTGGCTTTTTCATGGAAGTGCCAATGACACAACCAAAGGAACACAGATGGTGAGTAATCTTGGGGTGATCCAGGTTAGTCCACTAGGATCAATCCTTGCACCAAGAAGCTAAGCGGCAAAATAGGGTGGCTTCTATCTATGGTTCTTAATAAGGGCTTCCATTCATAATACCCCTCTTGCTCCCCAAAAGGAATCCTTACCTTGTGGCAAGTAACAGACCTCACGACCACAAGAGTACCTTAAGCATTCTTTCTCAACATTTTCCTCGTGGTCACAATCCCACAAGTACTCACATCAAGCAAAAACAAGTACTACGTCTACCAAAGTTTTGTGTCCTTGATAGCCTTGAGTTTATAGTGGATCAGAATAGCTAGTGAAAAGCTTGTCCCCACTTGGGTGGTTCCTCTTGATTTCTCAAGAGCAGCCTGCTAAAGGATTTCTAAAAGCTAAAAAAAGAGTGGATCAACTTTTGAGTGTCAGGATTTCTGTTTCACCTCAAGGGTGAAGAGCATAATCTCCTAGCTCAAAAATTTCTCCCAAACACACCAAGAAAAGGTTCAATTACCCTCTTGCTTTCAAAATTTAAAGATGGGTCAAGATTTTATGGTTCACCACAAGGGTGAAGAGCATACTTCTCCTACCACCCAAATATTCCTACAACAAGATACTAAGTGTCTATTAAATGAAGCAACTAGTATATGCCATACTCAAAACAAAAGCAATTAAACAAGAACTTGATTGGTTTTTATGCTTTGGGCAGCCCTACAAAAACCATTAGTAGCCCTTGTGCATTTGGAGCTTTGACATGCGTTCTTTTAAGCAAATAATTTCAAGTAATAGGAGCACCTACAAGCACAACTTGTTAGCCCTACAAGGGTTAGCACATCAAAACTAAATGAAATCTGCAAATAGACCCCTATCCTACAATAGCAAATCAGAAATCCAAATCAAAACCAAGTAAATCTTGCAAAGAAATGACAAAAATTTCTCACTACCAAGCCTAGGTGATATTTCTATCAGAGAAATAGTCGTGTGATATTTCGTTCTATACTAGTGCGATAATATATCTCTTTGTGATAATTCATGATACCTACGTGCGACAGAGAACAAAACAAGAGTTTGATATAATCTTCCAAAGCGTGTGATATTATAACTAGTAAAATATCACACTGGTATGTAAGAAACTATCGTACGATACTAGAAAATTGTCGCATGATAATTTTGTCAAAAAAAACTAGAGAGAAAATTTTGATGAAACAGCAAGCAAATATTGATGAAAAAATGATAGAAATGCATAAAAGGAAGGACAAAACAAGAATGTTCTGCCCCACGATGGGTGCCAAAAATGTACATACTAAATAGTGCACTTCTATAAGTCATTACTTCCAAGGGAATCCATGAATGGGAAACCTTGATAAAGTGACCTAGAGCTCCCTAGGCATGGAGTCACAAGGATGTTGATGGTGTTCTCAACTAGAGCTATTGAAGTATGTAACCTTGCTATTAAACCACACAATGGGAGATTCAAAGAGACAAGGGCAAGAATGCCAATATCTTCAAGAATCAATGAAAATGAAATGCAATTCAATGCAACTATGCTAAGAATGAAGATGCAAGCTAAGCTATGAAAGGAAAGTAAAAGTATTACAAACCCTTGCTAATTAAGCTATATGAGCTAAACTAAAGCATAAAGGAAACTAAGCTAGATGCCATGAAAGCTATGATGCAAGAATGCAAAAAAGAAACTAGAATGCAAGAATGATCTCCAAAAGCTCCAAAGTCTCCAAGAAATCCTATAGCATAAGATTATCATAAAAGTTGGGGATCTAAGAAATGAGAAGAGAGCTCTCCTTTTAAAGGAATTGAAAAGGAATGGACCATGGAAATTAAGAGGCAAAAGATTTAATCAAGGGTGGAGCTTGAAAGATGAGAAATCCATGTGCACAAATATCCTCCAATGAAAAAATAAGACTTGACTTTTGTGTCCATATAAGATAAAAAATTATTTTTCTTCTTTTTATAAAATAAGAATAATGCTTTATTTGTGCAACTTAGGATAAGAGGAAAAGTGGGGGGGTTTTTATTTAATAAAAGGGGAGGAAATTTTTTTTGAATAAATAAAGACTTTAGGATAAAATGGTTAGCCCATAGAAAATAATCGAATATGATAAAATAGGATTTGATCATGGAAATTGATATAATTTTAAAATGCTGATTTTTGAAAATATATTGATTCAGGAATTTGATAAATTGTTGAATGGGGGCCCAAAGTCTAGGCGACCATTTTAGGGTGCATACAAGGACAACCCATAGTTGACCAAAAGACCCCTCCAAAAGTTGGATTTTCAAAATGGCCGAAAATCAACTTTTGAAACAAGGTCTTGGTAAGAGCTTCATCCATTAGGATGCAAGTCCTTTGCCCACCTTTTTGACCAACCTCTTTAGAAGCCCATTTTTGAAAAGTTGTAAGAGGCTTAGGGAAGACCAACCAATTAGAAGGCTTGCCTTATCCCTAGGGGTTTGTGGGGAGTTGTGTAGAGGTCTTTTTAGTGGGGACTCTTCATTTTGGAGAGTTTGAACACCCACTCTCTAACTTAGAGACTAGATGAATTTGGAGAAGCTAAGATAGGAGAAAGCTTGGACAAAAAGGGAGCTCATCTTCAACACTCACTATATTTTCTTTGGATCTAGGTTGGTGGCTCCAACTTGTTTTGTTTTCATGTTGCAAGAGTAAATTTGTATTGTGTGATGAGAAAGATGTAGTTCTATCTTCATGTTCATATTTTTTGTTATTTATGTTGAGAAGTCTTGTGCAATGCAAATCTTATTCTCCTTTAGATTTTATGGAGATCATGTTTTTTGGTAGTGTTGTAATGTGTTTCATTTTCTTGTCATGTAAAGAGTTTGTTATTTGGGAGTTCTCAAGGCTACACACCCTTGGGAGGGAAGAGTAGCCTTGGGGGTGAAGGGTTTTAGGACAGCTCATGGGTGTAGAGTCTCTCCTCAAGGAGGAGAGGGAGAAATCATGGAGTATGGGATCCTTGATGCCAAATCCATGGGGGTCATAAGGGTTTTGTTCTTTGGCTGAAAATGCCTTGGGGGTCATAAGGGATGTGGTTGAGTTTTGTGTGTGGGAGTAGATGCTTGAGTTGCATTATGCCTTGTGAAGGCTTGTATTATTTATTTTGGTTTTGGCTTATCTCCCCATTTGAGTATTTGGTCCACCTTCACCCTAAAAATGGGTCTTGTGTGACCCTCGTGAAACCCTTGGGAAGGGAATGTTTTCTTGTTGTTGTTGGTAGTTTTGTTTTTCTGAAGATGTGAAGCTTGTGAGTGTTTGTGTAAACCCATTTATGCTTTGGTTCCCCTAGCTCGAGGGTGGCTTCTTGAAAGCCTAGGCTGGGAGGTGAGCATCACATGGTCTCTTATACTTTTATTTGCAGGTATTGAAGAGATTGCATCTTGAAGTGTAGCTTGGAATGACTTTATTTTGCCTATCATATTTAGCTTTGTTGTAAGGAGTAGTATCCCTTTTGTAGAAGGGTATCCTAAAGAATTTCCTTGTTGGAGTAAATGTATAATGTTGTTTTGGGAACAACTTGGTAAAAGTTTCCTAGTTGTTAGTATTGTTATTTCAAGAATGTATATTTGCCTTATTAAATTTGCATATGAAGATGAAACAGTATGTTGTTTTAAATGTGGATGTAAGAGCACATTATCTCACCCTAAGGAAATAGATTGGTGCAAAAAAAATATTAATTTTTTCTTTACTTCTATAGTTGTTTTTTTTTTTTGAAAAAAAAAGGATAGAATTTTAAATCTATTTTTAATACTATTAAAAAAAATTTTAAATCAAATTTTTCTTGTAGAATGCTGATTTATTTTAGTTGGTTTTTATCTTATGAGAAATTGAAAGTTGCAGAATCTATAGTATTCTAGGTTCTTATTTATATTCAAAAAAATAAAGGAATGCACAAATATGTCTCCTATGATAGCATTTAGACTGAATTTTAATTATTTAGTCTTCCTTATAAACCAGTATAAGATGCTATTTCTAAATCTGCAAAATGAAATAGGAAACTAGTATTTTATTTACAAAAAAAAGCTCATGTTATGAACATTTGTTTAAAATAAAATCTGTTGAGTACATATTCTTTAAAAGAAAATATAGTTGTTATTACAAAAAATATGTGTTTTTAGTCATTAATATGTTAAGTAGATTCTCTTTTAGAAAATAAAATATTTTCTTTGGAAACTAAACATACTTTTATTTTATTTTTCTTGTTAAACTAACTGTTATATTTCTTTATTATAACAGGAAACTTTTTCTTTCTTATATATATATATATATATATATATATATATATATATATATATATATATATATATATATATATATATATATATATATATATATATATATATATATATATATATATATATATATATATATATATATATATATATATATATATATATATATATATATATATATATATTAAAATGAAAAGTATATATATATGTTATATAATATATATACATTTCTTAATATATATATTATATAACATATACAATATAAAATATATATTTTAAAAAAAAAACATTTTAAAAAAAAATTAAATAAAAATAATAATTTATGGGGGGTCGGTTGCTGCTGCACCCCCCTCCTTCCTCTTTGTCATGCACGCAGGGTGCGTGGGATAACCCACGGCTTGCAACAATCACAGCTGAGGCAGTGGTTGTCACAATCCCATGGGCCTTCCACGACCTGTAGCTGTGGTCGTGACCCACGACCTGTGTGGGGAGCGGCCGAGGGGCTGAGTCAAGCCAAGCTCACCCCCCCCTTCATTTTTTTTTCATTTTTTTTTTTAATTTTTTTTTATTACAAAAAAATATACAACAAGGTTTTGTTTTTTTTTAAATGACAGTAACTTATATTAAACAAAAAAAAAGAAAATGACAGTGTTCAAAAAAAAAACCCAGCATTTTAATAAATGGGTAAAACCCATATACTTCTAGCAGTTTCAAAATAATGGAAACAAAAATGAGAAAAGTTTACCTTAATTTGTTGAGCAGATTCTTCATCTTCTGGGCTTTTACTTGGGGGTATATACACATAAGTGTATACATGTATATACACAAAAAAATGGTGTATATATATGTATACATTCATGGGTATATGCCCATTTTCTTCTTGCTCATCACTTGTCTTCAAAATCTTCAAACCTGCAAAACAAAATGGAAGAAGGAAAAAAAAAAGCCCAAACCATTAGGGTTTGGTTGGGGAAGAGTATGAGAGAATAAAATGATGTTTTGGGAGTCTTTTTGAGTTTTTTTTTTTTCCTCTATCCCTAATTTCGGGATTAGGGTTAGGGTTGAAGGAAAAAGTCAAACCCATTGAAAATTCATTTTTTTCTCACCTCTTTATTTTTTTTCCCCCTAAACCCCCATTTGATAGTTTGTTTAATTTAATGACATTTTGATGTGAGTTTACAATTTTTGGGTGTGTATGTTTTATTTATTTTAAAGGATTAAGAAATGGATTTTGTTGAAACTTTTGGCAATAAATAATTTTTATCTAAGTATAGCTAAATTAATTTATTATATGAAGGGGATTTGTTGGTTAGATTAATTCCTTAAGATATTAAATCTTAATGGAGGATTTATTTAATATTATTGATTTAATTTTTTTGGAATCTAATTAATTAATGACATATAGAGATTTGTCATTAATTTGTTGAGTTTAATAAAGAAACCTTATTGATCTAAGAGGACTTTTAATGAATATAGATAATTCCAATAAAGGAAATACGGCATAGAGAGTTATAATCAAATTGAATTTTAATTAGTTAATTATTATTTTAAGAAACACTTTCTTCACTATAGTTAAATTTTATATGTTAATCATAGTTTTAATCTTAGATAAATCTATAGATTTAAGGAAAGATATTTAATCCATTAATGTTAATAGTGTATTTGTGTTTACTAAAAAATCATTTAAATTAATATTGGAATTAAAGTTAGTTAACCCTGGAAGTAGGCTGGGCATTCATAATACTTAGGGGTGAGCGTTATCAATGACCCCTTGTCATGCTTTCCCACAATTGAAAGTAAACCAACTCTCTCCCAGATTTAACCATGCAGACTTAAGTCAACTTTTAACCTTAAACTTAAACTTAAAGCTTTAAAAAAAAAAAATTTGGTGTGTTTTTCTTGTAGAAATATGGGCATGACATATATTTCACTCAATGCATCATAAACTAAACCATAAAGATAAACTGCATAAATAACCATAGGTTATCTCCTAAATAGGTTCACATCAACATAATGATTAATAACATGGTGCGGGATCTTACAAATCCTCAAAAATAATATATGTATCAAACTACTTAAGAGTCTCAAATAGTAACAACTAAAAACATAAACATGGAAATATAAAGCTAAGCTATGACGGTTTGGGTTAGGCCTCAAAAATTCAAGGAAGCCAAAGAAAAAATGAGAGATTTACTGGTCAAAAGGAAGGATATGGAATTTTAGTATAATGAGACTAATTATCATGAAGAAGAGATAGATGATCCATTTGAGGCATCTGGATCTAGATCTAGTAGCATATTTGATGCATCTAAAGGAACTGTATTAGATCTATCTAAAAAGAATCAACATCTTACTGAACAAGCAAAAGCACTACAGATCGGTCAAGAGACACAAATGGTTAGAATGATTGATGTCATGAACAATTCAAGACAAGCTGAACAAGAAAGGAATTTGGCTATTAAAGATAGAAGGAAAATGATTGAAAAGATGGAAGAAAAGAAATTTGAGATACTAAGACTCATCGAGAATCATTTTGAAATTTCCAATCATATGGTTGTCATGAGTCAGGAAGTCAACCAAGTAAATAGTGAGCTTACTAGGAAATTGGAAGACATCGCTGAATTAAGAGAAGAAAATGAAAGATTGAAGAATGAAGTAAAGATTCAAAAATAGCATAATGAGATGATTAAGAAAGCTGAAGAAAGTACCAAAAGGATGGATGAATTCCTAAGCAGTTAAAGAAGACTTGACAACACTACTAGTTTAGGCTACATCGAGTAGGGAGAGTCATCAAGACAAGCTAAAAAAAAGAGTTCCTATGCAAATCCAAGGCCAAAGAAGCTCTCATGCTATCATTGTGGAAAACCAGCTCACACAGCATATGTTTGCAGAAGTAAAGAAAAAGGAATTCCTAAATCCACTCCTAAATTTGATGGTTATTGTTATAACTGCAAGGTAAAAGCACAAAGTTGTGTCACGTTTCAAGCTAACTTATCAGCACATCTAAATTTGAGTATTTCCAACTATTTATTTTTTCAAACATATGGTCTAGCTAGATTAATTAGATAAGTGCTTCAACTTTTCAAATTTGAAATATCTATTAAATGCATGTTTTAGACCAATTTGGGTCCAGTTAACAAAGAAATAAAATTATTTCAAAAAATTGATGTTTCAATAACTCCTACTCTTTTTAATAATATTTTTTTTAAATATAAAAATACCCTTTTGTAGAGATTAGAGTCAATATTATTGTCATATAAGTTTTATAGTATTTTTAATAGATCTAATATATTATAATTCAAAATACTACAAGTAGGTTTTTTAACATTAGAGAAGATGTTGCTTCAAATAAATAAAAAAAATAGTAAATCATATCAAAATAAAATAAAATTATATTTAACACTAGAGGAGAGAGTCCTTTTCAAGCACTAGTAAATTTTAGCTTATTTTTCGACAAGGATTAGTCAATTTTTAGATGCCAATTGGTCGACCAAATGACCATAATTGTTGTCAAAGTTTTTTCATCGCTTATACGACACATAAAACCATCGTCGCAATTGCAACGTCTATAGCGGTTGAATTATCAACGGACACACTGTCGAAATAATCACTTCAACCTAGAAGAATTATCGGCCATACCTTTCATCTAGAAGAATTATCAGTAATTATCTACATTTAATCTACCAATTACTAATAGTTTTGTACTACACATGCAACGTATAGTCAGTTTGAAGATAGTATGTCCCATGTGTGATGGTTAAGTAATGGGAAAGTTATGATGATTTAATCGTAGAACTACTGGTCCCTTGAAACATTCAAAAAAAAATTCTCAAAAGATGCACTCTCATGGAATACAATGACTTCAAGTTATGCACAAAATGGATCTATCTTCTATCACTTTGCTCTTATCCTATGTCAAAATGGGAGATTTATGACACGATATAGATTAATGGGGTCACTTGAGTGATCCAAGGATTTATGTAAGGGTCAAGGACCTATAGGTATATCTAATTTTTTTATATGGCCATTGATGCCATTATTATCATGTAATTGCACTTCAAAGTGCAAAGATGTCAAAAAGATGTAAAATTGCATTTTTATGCAATTATGGCCTAAAGGGCTAAATGAGGGTTTAGTAGAGGTTTAGGGATTTTAGGGGATTAGGATAGGAACCTAAAACCTTTTGAAAGGTTAAAGATGATGCAAGAAATATTAAAGTGGTCAAAGTTGACAACTAGTTGTCAACTTCACAACAATGCAAACGAATAACTAACTATAACAGTCATATAACTGACTGTGCAGGTTAAGAAGAAATTGAAAATTAGTCTGTAAGGGGATTTTGGTCAGTTTGGTACGTGATTTTTATGTGAGAGGAGTCTTAGAAGTTTTGGGGAGGTGTGTATGGTCAAAGAAGACAATGTAATGAACTACTAAGCAATAAACTTTTAATTCTCTACAAACAATCACGTCTCTGCTCGTGAAGACACAGTCTAGTGTTTATATTATTAAACACTCTATTCAATGCAACATTGATAGGAAAAGAATTCATTGATTGGTATTATAAGTTTTTATCATTCCATGTACTGATTATATTGTTTTGAAGTCTTAAAATCAAAGAATTTTAGTCCTTTTATTGATTGTTCATGTACAGTGCTTGGTGTGCAAACAATCTTTGTCTTGAAGAACCAATGATTTCCTAGGCTCTGTCAAATAGTTGGCAAGCAATGATGTATTCAATATTTCTAAAGTTCTTCAAAAGGCTTAAACTCACCAAGACTCTTCACAAGACTTCTAAGTGATATATTTGGTGTTATTGACTTACATTTGCTTGGATTCAAGGACTTTAGAATATTGACTTACATGGGGGGTGTATTGGTGTAGGGCACCTAGGCCATTTAGTTTTTCTTTGGGACTTGAGTTCTATATTTTGTTTTTCTTTGTAATAAAGGATATCTTCTAAATTCCTATACCATCCTATGGTTTGGTTTTAGTCCTTCTTGTGTGGAGGTGTGTATGGTTGAAGAAGATAATGTAATGAACTACCAAGCAAGAAAATTTTAATTCTTTACAAACAGTCACTTTTCTGCTCATGAAGACACAGTCTAGTGTTTATATTATTAAACTGTCTATTCAATATAACATTGATAGGAAAAGCATTCATTTATTGGTATTATAAGTTTTGATCATTCCCTGTACTGATTATATTGTTTTGAAGTCTTAAAATCAAATAATTTTAGTCCTTTTATTGATTGTTCATGTACAGTTCTTGGCATGCAAACAATCTTTGTTGGAAGATGTGGCCCTAACTCACATTTTCACCATTGGGATTCAATGCCACTGTGTGAAAGGTGAGTTAAGGAAATGATTTATAAGAGTTCAAAAGCTCAGAGTTGGGAAGGTTAGTTTTCTTTTTGAACAATGATGCCCTAGGTTGAATATTTCATATGTATTCAACCAAAAAAGTTGAAACTCGACTACAACAACAGAAAAAAACTGTGTGGGATCAAGTTGTTGGATAAATTGGGCCCTTAGAGTTCATGGGATTTCCATATATTAAAAATAATGTGCACATAATTGTTAAGAGGACATATGTTCAAGTCATCTAATGTTGTTAGAAAAAACATTGACTAGGACCTTAGCAAAAACATCTTATGAAATTCAGTTCTGCATAGCTACATACAGAAACAAACACAATATTCCTTATTGAAAGAATCAGTCACCTTGTTGAGATTTATCAAATTGATAAAAAGAGAATCATATAGTTCTTACTGCTTCCAAAATCTAGAGACAAAATACTTTCAAATATTGTCCACTAGGCTAAAATTCTGACAGGCAAAACCAAAAAAAACTTATCATTGCAGGAACTTGATTTGGGAAGATAAGGGACTTCAACATCTAAAATTATGAAAAAATATGTTTGAATGAAAATGAATCATCAATATAACTGAAACAGGAGCTAACCAAGTCTTTAATGTCATTAGATTGAATTAATTATAAATATTCAAATATTTGGAGATAGAGGAGGATGGCCCAATACACTGAAGGTACCTAGGGAACAATATATCCAAAATCTTATTGTCAATATTTTTAGAAGTACAAAGCATGGTCATGAATGAAAAATAGTTCATTCACAGTGTGTTGGCCTTAATAACCTCAAATGGCACAGCAGCAAACCAACCAACTTAACTTGAGGTGGAATTTATTTTGTCACATTCAAGGTACCATTACATAGTTTATTGCACCTATCATTATGCCTCCATAAAAATAAGGTATTTACTTGGAGATGATACTAAGCTGAGAAAATGGAATAATTTAGATCTTGTGACTCTTTATCATCATTTTGAACAAGACGACGTAGTTCCTCAAAAGCACACATGGTTTCTGCATCAAACCCTCTTGCAAACTGCAAATATGGAAAAAAAATAAATAGAAAAAGAAAACATTACTCAAAGCAATATAATAACAATTGAAGCCATTTATCCACATGTCACATGAAGTGAATATTTACTTGATGAGCTCTGAAAGAAAAATGCACACCCTAAAGTAGCAAGAATTCCTGTGTAGGCTCCTTTTCTGAGTTTCCCATCGACTCCAGCTCTATAGATATTCGTCTCATGTATCTCTTTGCTAGCTTAATGGAACCTAGCTTTATCTATATCAAAGAAGATCATTAAATTATGAGTTTGAGCATAAGCATAAATTCATGCATTCAAAAGGGACAACAGTACCAAAAATATGGGCTTCTAAATGATCACTGATAGCTAATAAGCATGCATGACATACCATATAATGCTCTCTACCCAGCACCATTCTTACAGTAGGATGTCCCAAAACTTTATTTTTAAAATCTGTACTAGGAATGTACATTTCAACTGAAGTTGAGAGAGAACGGATTTTGAATTTAAGGGAAGTTTCCATGAAGTGAGAAGCCTCACTGATGTCTCCAACCAATTTCAGTTTTATGTCAATACTGATAATTTCTACCAATTTAGGGCTCATAGTCTTTATTTTTTATATTCAAGTCCAATCCAATCATGATACTCATCTAATGCATGATTTTTTCATTTACACATCTATAGTGAATACAATGCCACAAATGATAGTTTGTCATATACACTAAAGGAAACTTTATATTTGCAAAGAGGCTTGAAGCATAAAATAGTTCAAAATCTTCAGAGCCTAAGGAGAAATCAAAACATCAGAGTCTTTTCTCATCAAAACATCATTCTATAAGTGAATAGTCAAAGAGCCTAAGGAGAAATCAACAAGATAATATAATCACCACAATATATAAAAACTAGTGAAATCAAGGACAACCAATATAAAGATATGAAGTTATGATGTGTTACAAAGACATGAGGTCCAACATGGAAAAGGATCAAATCAATGGTAAATAGACCGACCAAGTAATGTGAGAATAGAGACTTCTGAAAGGTTATAGATTCAAATATGGACAAAACAATGATGCATTGATAGATATAGCACATCAAAATTTACATTTGCATATATTAACTGAGTGAGTAGGTTACTAGACACATGTTTTTAGTACATATTCATTTGGTACAACTACAAATGAAATGCATAAAGAAGTGTTATAGCATGAACATGAGATAGTGGTATCTAAACAAAGGTAATTTTTCAAAACTTGCATTCAAGGTATCAAAGGATACTACATGAACAATCATTAATACCATGAATCAATGCCCATTTTACTACAATACATGTGCATATTATCTGATTTCAAGTGATACTATAGGGTAAAAATGAAGTTAAACTAGAACATTGGGGCAGTCACGGGTATGGTCATATGACAAATTTGTCATACATGCATTCATAAAGAACAATTATGAAGCAATCATAATTAGATTTAAAACACTTATCAACAACACAAAAAGACTACAAAATTGATAAACAAAGTACATCTTGGCATTTGATACAAGAAGCTTGAGTTAGGCGTAAACCAAGGAACTACATACAACCACATTTGATAAGGGATAAGATATCATTTTTCCAGAAGGATGATTGAATGTTCTCAAGAGGGTATTCATCTAAAAACATTGAAAATGATGCTTCTAAATAAAAAGAGTACCATTAATAGAGTATGACTGATTATTATCAAGATTATGTTTAGTTGGCCTTTCTAAATTTGTCTGTATGCATGACTGAAATATGCTTGTATGGAAGTCAATTCCTAGATATAGGATTTAGATCTTCCATTGATCAGTTGTTGGATTGACACCATTTTCACAAATCTTGCAGGTGCATTAAGGACTCATGACCACTTCTTCAACTAGTTGATCCAAGATACAACATAGTCCATCATTTCCTCAAGTAGTAGGGAAGTAAAAGGGGTAGGAAGAAACATGAGAATGATTCATTCAGAGGCAGCTAATAATTTTTCATCTAGATTTTTAGGCTTAAAGGTAAGTGCTTTATAAAAATTCCCCATTCACTCTCTTATCTATAAATCTAATTTCATGAACATGGTGATGCAGATTGGTTGATGAACATGTCTAAGAAGTAAAATATTTCTTAAAGAGAATGAGAAATAATATGGAATAAGAAGTATGTGTTTTTGACCATTGAATCTACGTCATTGGAATAGTTTGAGCTTTACTTGGTTTTACGAAATTTTGTTGTGCAACAATAAAGTTGACCCTCATCCTCTCAGTTTCAACCTTTCATCTTAGTCAACTATTAACCTATTAAACCTTAGACTTATAATCCTTTTTTTTTAAAATAGGTGTGTTTTTTAGTGTAAAATTATGGGCATGACACTTGGTATCAGAGCCTAGGTTTCAACATTGGAACCTAAACCCATTACGTTTCTTATCTAACTTTACCCATTTGAAATTGTTAGGATGCCCCCCCTTACGCATCATGCAATTCACAATTCGGAGCTAGGACTAGAAAGTTATGCCTTCTCCAAGTAGACCCAATTTTATACATAGATTTTTGATAAATTTTAATAGTTTTATTAGTTTATTTCTAATAAACAGTATGATGACCCTTCATTTCATTATCAAGGGGATTCTTGAGACCCTTGGGATCCATCAAATTATTATAATTCCAATTCCGTATAGGATGGATCACTTTTGGGTTAATTTGATTCCATAATTTAGCTTAATTGTTTCTCTATAGGAGATAGACTAGGAACATCAAAATATCTTAATAACTCAAGTTAAGGGGTCAGAGTAAATTGGAAACATGTTATTGCATAAGAAGTTCATATAAACTAATATAATGAGTATACCTAGAAGAATAACTTAAGAGGGTTATGGACGGATTATGTTCAGTGTTGATGGATACATGAATTACAATTATTTTGACCACATTATTAAGTAAGATTAAGACATGATTATACACTCAAAACGTATCAAGGAAAGCATTAGTTGTGGAAGGATTCACATAATGCTTGAATGGAGAATATATCAGAGGTTATACAAATGCTCAACATTGGAACCACCTACCCTTATCTTGTTCATAATTTAAAACCTTATTATTTATGATGGAAATGTTGTTATGGTAGTGCTATCAACTTAAACTAATTGTGAGGAAACATTTAGAAACTTCTTTATTGAGAGTCTAGGCTGCATAAATGTTTTGATATGTTCTTTTCAACTTAAATAAGAAATACTTTATCAAGCACATGTTAATAATAGAAGGGCACCCTAGGAAAAAAAAAATGTAAAGAGTAACTTGGCCAAAAGATCGATCAACACGTGACGACCCCATCTTGGAAATATGAAAGAGAAGACTAATATAGGTAAGTAATGGAAGATTCAACTACCTAGAGATTCCTTCAGATTTCATGAATAAAACTTAAAGGGAGTTCTTAAGAATTTAGTCAATCTAATTGTGTAATGACTATAATACAATAATGAAGATAATACATGTGTCAATAGAGTTACTTGGTAATTGAATATGGAGACCCTTATCGAGACACACTTCCAAGATGATACAATGGTCAAGGTGGAAAGGTAACCTAAAATTCTTTTGTGTCCTAATATATTGTAAGGCAGTTATGTAGTACCAGGAGGTAGATGTTAGCTATGAATCGATGACCTTCTTGTCATTGTTTTGTAAATAAAGAATATGAATCGTAATGAAACTTTGGACAATCAATGAAAAAAATTTAGATTAAAATGGAGCCGATAGAGATAATATACATTTAATCTAGTATAAATAATTTGACTATCCTATGTTTTTGTAATTATTAGTACATAAGTCAATTGGAACCTTGTTAATACGTTTATAAATAGAATAATATAATTTAGGGAATTATACTTTTGAGTAGTCCCTTGTGTATTGTAGAGTTAGCTCAAAAGTAAATCACTTGCTATAAAGTAGAATTTTCTTCTGACGCATGCTATATGGATGACAAATGAGAATATAAAACCTTTGGATGGACACGCCTAATCAAGTCCAATAAGATGGAGAGCTTGACCTAAACAAACATAAGACATGATTGTGAAAGTGGTTTGTTAAATCCTTATGGATAGTCATCAGACTACTAAAGTATAACATACTATATGTCTTTACACCATCTACAAACTAGTAGGCAACCCTCCTCGAGAGTCAATGTAATATGCTTGGGAATGTTGTATAAAGTGGATATTAAGTGGTAATATTGAGAGTAGTATGAAAACTTAATGAAACATATGTATAGTAATATAAATTAACTAATAGAATGCCTTTTGTGATGAGTGAAATTATATGAGTAGTACCCTGAGTGAGTGACTAGTTCAATTAGCTAGGAACGTAGTGGTGGACATCAAGTGCCAACTCACCAAATAGAGCCACTTGAGAAGTTTCTTGAGGGTGGCAATGCTAAAAATATTCCTATGAATTAATTATATTAGTTGAGGTATCTCTGGTCATTCCTATACTCATAAAATTAATAGCCTTATAGATGTTGTAATAGAGTTGTTTTATGCCTTATTGGCCTAAGTGAGTGGGCCATTTAAATGTTGTGTAAGTACAATGATGTATTTCATGTTGTTGCGAGTGAGGCATAAGTGAACCACATTTCAGTGGGAACTTCTCTCTAGGAGAGAAGGATGTTGTGATGTGAATACCATGATTATATGATTGGACGTAGTGAAAGAACTTATAGAGTAAGTGAGACTTTTTTTTTAGTGAATAGGCAACTGTCTCCTGAGTTTTTGTGTGTCTACCTCTCTTTCCAAATAAATATTTTCTTGGAAAGCCCTTAATGCTTTATCCTTGTTAGGACATAATTGGTATATATTAATATTATCATAATAAATGTATGACATGATTTCCTTGTCTCCCTCTTAGTGACCTCAAAAGGTCACATAGTTCATGTAATGATTGCGGAGAATATGGATTGCTAAATTTATTTTTTCTTTCATTCATTTTACTTTGTTTCACAAGTTGATTTTTTTTCTGTGATTTCCATAAATGTAAAAGTAATTAATTTATGTGTTGGGCTGCTTAGCCAAACTTTATTTTAATGTCCTCAAGGACTTGTCTTTACTTATTTTGTGAAAAAAATTTACCAATGTGGCCACTTTTTGAATCTCACTTTGATGGAACATTATTTCAATTTTTCTTTTTTTTAGATTATGGATTTTATGATTATTTGATGAGGCTCTTATGGTTGCAATTGTTGGCAAGTCCTTTCATTGTAGGTTGTATGAGGGAGAAGATTTATTGGGTAAATCCATCATATTTTATTATAAATGGGGAGAAACTGTAAAGTTCCCTGTCACACTATGTTCACCCTTGTCATTAGCGCTATCTATGACCATTCTAGTAGCTTTGATAAGAGTACTTTTTATGGATTGAGATATGTATAGTCCTTGTAAGATTTCTTTATGATCTTTCTTCATAGATATTATGATATTATCAACAAATATAATATAAAGTTGGTACAAACTAAGGATTTGTAGAGTGACAAATGATACCTTTAGCATAATATTGGACCTATACTCCAGATATTGAAATTTATAGGGACCAACATCTAGAGTGATGTTAGCATACATTTGAGATATGTTGTAAGGAAGATGTCCCTTATTTTAGTGTATTTTCTTGTGACCTTGGATCCAACATTGGTGTGTTGAATGGAATTACCTTACGTGATCCTATTGCTAGAAGAAGATATGGTAACTATGTAAAATAATATTAGATTGTGATGTTTGCATAATCAGTTCAATCGTACAATGTTTATACTTTTAAATGTTAGAATTGAATTAAAATAAGGTAAAACGTATCCTTAACATGTATCAACATTAGAATTCCTCATCGCATGAGATCAGTGGTTCAAAATTTAACCAATGGGCTAAGCTAGATGTCAACCCTGGAACTTCAACCCTAAGTGGAGTAACTTCCATGAGTAAGTTCATGCCTAGGGGGGGAGGATGTGAGGCCTCACCCTAGACCCACCATGGCTTTTCCATTATCATTATGGTAGCCCTAGTAATTGGCTTCATGTTTTGATTAGCTTAGTAGGTTTTTACTCTTTTAGACAAAGATTTGATTATAGTAGATGAGAATAAATTACATTTTATGATGCTTTATATACTCACAATGTTGACTTTATGATACATTATGATGATTGATTTAGATGGAATACTGAGATGTGCAATTAGGGAATTTATGTCGATATGAGCTATTAGGAAAATGAAAATCAAGAAATGAATAAGGTTGAGATGTGTATTTCATTTCAAGTTAAATGTTAGGTGATGAGTTATTGATCACTATTTTACGATATAAATATGAATTCTAATTTATGATTATTTTGATTTATGAATGTTGGGATGAAGTGATGGATTTAATACGCTTACGTAAGTAACTAGGAAATGGAGATTTGATTTGATTATGATACGATGATATTTCTATTATCAATTGAAATGTTAATTACTTAGGTGAAGTTTATGAGTGTCATGATGATATTTAATTGCAATTGAATTATATATGCAATGATTATGCTACAAGCTTAATTTAGTGATGAATTGAATATTTCATGATGAGTTGTATGTATGTTATAGATGAATGATTATTCCATGTGAATTATGATATTTCAAATGAATTATCTTGATCGTTAATGTTATGAATTTATATGTATTTATTTCCTTGGACTACTGATGTTGGACTTTAGTGTGCAGGGAATTAGACCATGGTAAATTCAAGGAACCAAAGCATAGACTTATGTGTAAATCAGTTCGAGCCAAGGTTGCTTCTAGTAAGAAGAAAAAACCTCATTGTACTATATTTATTTCATAAAATTAATGTGCTTGAATGTATTTAATTTTTATGTAATTGTAAATGTTATTAATGTTGAGAATGCCCAAGTGGATATATGCCACATGGCTTGTGATGTGTCTTTTTTGTTTGTGTCACTTGACACATGTGTGTGTACTTGTGGCCATGACATGTCCACTTGGAGATTGGATGCCCATCAACCTAGGATAGTACCCTTGAGGATCCCCATGAGAATCCCCTTGGTTAGAGAGCTTAAGGTGGAGTCATTTCATGAATTTCAAATTTGAGCTTTGTATGGGTTTTGGGGGGGCTTAAAAGGTGCCTAGGGGTGTGTTTAGGCCATTTTTAGTAAGCCCACTTGATATACCTATGGGTAAGGGGCATTTTTAACCATAGGAAAACTCATAGTTGACCAAAAGACCCCTCCAAAAGTTAGATTTTCAAAATGGCCGAAAATCCACTTTTGAAGCATTGTCTTGGTTAGAGTTCCACCCAATTGAGATGCTAGTCTTTGGTCCACCTTTTTGGCCAACCTTTTTTTAGGAATCCATATTTGGAAACCATGTAAGAGACTTGGGAAGACCATCCAATGAGAGAGAGATCCTATCCCTAGGAGATTGTGTGGAGGCCTTTTTAGAGGGGACTCTTCTTTTGGAAGAGTTTGACACCCACTCTCTAAATTTGGAGACTTTGCTAGTTTAGAGAAGGAAGGCTTAGAGGAGGCTCTTCATCAAATTTCTTCCTTAAGCTTGGATTCTAGGTTGGTGGCATTCATCTCTCTACTTGTTATGTTTTCATGTGAATGAGCTCACAAGAATATTTTCATTCTTGCATGGAGAAGCTAGTATTTGTGTTATTTTGTGTAAATCTTGTTATTGTATGTGAGTAGTAGTTTTTATGTGAATTCTTGAGCTTATTTTAGTGCATGTTTTTCCTTGTATTGTATATGTGAAGTTTGATGATGAAGGGTGCTCCCCTTAATACCACAAACACATAACAGAAATAGAGAAACAACAACAATATGTAAGAACAAAAAATGGGCTTCTTATTATCTCCACAAATGTGGAATTACAAACTTTCAAAATTATAATCTGCAAAGCCACATGGGCATTCCCTTACAATATTCTGTAGGACAAAGCCTCAAATCAATACCTAGATCTACTACCCAGAACTGCCCCGAACTGCCTAAGACAACACTACAGCCTTCCTTATATAGGAAATTTTCCACTGCCTGGGAAGGTTCCAGAATTTTTTTAGCCAACAAGGCTGACCAAACTTAGAATTATTTTATTTTACAATTTATTACATCAAAATCGGCTCAAAATAACTTTTGAAACCCAAACAGAAATTTTGAAGGAAAATCATTTTTCGTCATTTTAGGTGACCCAACTTTCGGAGACCATAAGTCATCACCTGTTGACCCGATTGACTATTATAACCCCATTTTAGAAAGGGTGTGAAGTGCTCTACAATGCTTGAATCAAGAAAGCTTCATTTAGCTGAAGTTTCAACCTCATCTGGGCCCTCTAAAGCCTTCAAAACTGAGCTCGAAGTTTCTGTACCCTGCTGCCAATGCTGAAAATCTTCAATATCTTCAAAACTAGACCTGATCTAGCCATAAAAATTTACTGACAGGCTGATATGACTGAGATGAACCTCCACATGTGAAATCAAAACATTCCGAGATCATATGACCAACTTACTAAAAATAGCAAGTTTCCATAAATAGCAGCTCTGCACAAGATAGCCCTTATTGAAAAGCAAATAGAAATATTTTTGGGTGATGCAAGATTGCTCTTACACCCAGGATGCTCCTGCATCATTTGAGCTCTTGAAGAATTCTTGTTGTTTTGTATTGTTTTGGTTAAGGGAGTTTTCTCAAGGCCACACTCACTCTTGGGAGGGAAGAGTAGCCTTGGGGATGAAGGGAATTTTGGGACAACCATGGGTGTAGAGTCTTTCCTTGGTATGGAGAAGGAAGAAACATGGATGTGTGGGCTCCATGTAGCCATTTCTTTTTGGGGTTCATAAGGGATTGTATGGCTTGAAGCCATGGGGGTCATAAGGAATTTTATTATGTGGAATTTTGGTGGCATAATGTGTGTTGAGAAAGCCAAGAGAAGGCTTGTCTTTTGTTTCTATGAAATGTGCTTTCTCCCCTTGAGTTTGGTTCCACCTTCACCCTAATTTATGAGTCATATGAAGACTCTTTGTTTTGCCTTGGATGGGAGTATAAATGTACTTTTTGTGTTATTGTGATTGTGGTTTGTTTGTGTGTGAAACCTTTTCTATGTGATGGTTTACCAAGCTCGGGGGTGGCTTCTTAGAAGCCTAGGATGGGAGGTGAGCATCCCATGGTCTGTACCATTTTCATTTGCAGGTATTGATGATCTTGTTGCAAGAACAAGAAGCATTGGAGTGATCCCATATGGTGTTTTTTTTGTGAAGACCAAAGTGATGTGTTGTGAACTTTTGGGATGAGAAACATTCCATGTTGTATTGTAATTGGAAATTTGAGATATGTGTTTCATGAAGTATGTGAAAATGACTTTTATATATTGTAGTTTGTATTCAAAGTCTTGAGTAATGTATTTTAGTTTCCTTTTGGAAGTTCATGATCTCTTGAAATAATGTATGTTGCTCAAGTTGATGTTTATGCATTAAGTTGTTATTGTGATAACATTCAAGCATGAAATAGTAATAATGCATTTTTAGTTTCATAAGTTTCTCCTTGAGATAGTCATTGTGAAAGTGTTATTGTAATTGAGAAATGATTTCTATGTTAAGGAAATGATATAATTGTAGAATGTTTATTTTTAAAAAAAAATTGTATAGAAGAGTTTATTCAAATTTCATTAGAGTAATCTTTTTAGAAATCTGAACATTAGTATGGGAAATAGTTTATCATGTTAATTATATGAAAGAAGTATAAAAGTTTCAAAGTTCAGTGTTTTGAAATAACTTTGGTAATGTTTACTTGAAAAGGAGCATTCAAATGAATCTTTATAGTTCCATTTATTCTTGTTGCAAATTAAAATAAAGGAACAAATTCATCTTTATAGCCTTGAGCTTCAAATTTAGAAAAAAGACTAAGTAGAAGAGAACACAAAAAGTTAAAAAAAAATATAACTTGCACAAAGAAAAAGTTGAGAAAATGAGACCTACAGGTCTCTGGAAAATGTATGGGAGAAATCTCATACATTTTCCTAAAAACCGCAGTCAATATTCTATTAATTTCCTTGTCCACTTGTGAATAAATCAATAAAATATACCTTTATTCTCATCCACTTGGAGATAAAGAATAAATTATATATTAAGCTCATTCAGACTTAATCAAGTCAACTTGGGTGGGACCCACCTGGGTCGCCACCCAAGAAGCCTTGGAAAAAGGGACTCTTCAAAAAAAAAAAAATCAATTAACAAATTCCCTTAAAAAAAAAGGGATTATTATGCATACATTTATATCAAGTGATATGATAACTTTATTTTAAAAAAATAATAAAGAAAAACAATTCCCTTTTTAGCCCCACATTGGGCATTTCAAAAAAATATATTAAAAAAAAAACTAATTAAAAAGTGTTATGAAAGAAGTTTTTTATTAAAAAAAATAAAAAAAATTTTAAAAAATTGGTAGGGGGACCCGTGGGCCCCACTCCCCTTGGGCCCCGCCCCACTCCCAAGCGTTGCCATGCGCAAGAGTACCTGCCATGGTAGGGTACCCCCTATGCATGACAGCGTGGGGGGGGGGGGGAACCCCTTTCCCAAGTCCCATAGGGACTATAAATATAGGCATGCGCCTAGCCCCCTTGCAATGTTTTTTTTATATTTTTATTTTATTTAACAATTTCGTTAATTAATAATTTTAATTATAATTTTATTTTTTTTATAAATTTTATTTGTTAATAATTTTAATTATTAATAATATTATTTATTAATGAATTTATTTGATAATTTTTTTATTTGTTAAATTAAATATTATTTAAATAATTAATCTATTTAGTTTGAGATTTAATATTTATATTAATTTTGTTATCAAATAATTATTATATTTATTTGTTATCAAATAATTATATTAATTAATAGATATTATTAATTAATATAATTTTTATTTAATAATTCATTTTTTTAGTGATATTTAAAATTTTTATTAATTATTAAATACTAATAATTAATATAATTATTATTTGTAAAATTATGTTGTCATTTAATTTTATAAAGGGGTGATAGTATGCTTCCAATGGATGAGTATTATGGGTCAATTTATAGAAAATTATAAGTTAAATTGTAACTTAATTTTATGAACAATAAAATTTGTTTAGCTATTATTTAGCTAATTAGATTCCTTTGATATATTATCATGATGCTTTAATAAATGAATCTTAACGACTCATTGTAGTATAGTGTTAGCAATAGGCTCAATTATTCATTATCAATACAGCTAAAATTATAACTTGGTTACTATCATGAATGAACTTAAATGTTAGGTTAACTTTGGTTGCAACTTCGCTATCTAGATATAATCCCTTGATAAAACTAATTCAAATAGTAACCTATATCACCAACATTTGTAAAAAAAAAAAATGTTTCAAAATCTTTTACGAACTTTTGTTGTGAAACAATCAAGTTGACCCTCACCCTCTCAGTTTCAACCTTTCATCTTAGTCAACTGTTAACCTATTAAACCTTAGACTTATAATCCTTTTTTTAAAAAATAGGTGTGTTTTTTAGTGTAAAGTTATGGGCATGACAACCTCCTTCTTGATCTCGGTTTATCTAAAGAGAAGTGCAAGTCAGGAAGGTACCCTAAAAGTTGAAGTTGCCTTCGATTGACTTACAACACTACTAGAAGATGTCAGAACACAAAGTAAAAGAGGAGCCCTAAAAGGTCTTCCTCAAAATCCATGCCAAGGAGAGAGAGACCTAAGCGAGACATACCTGACCAAAAGGTATAGTCGAAAGGTTCATGTTTATCTTGACATGATAAAATAACCCAATATAACTATTCTTATTTTACTATAGTCTCAACCTTTAAATTTAATCATTTATCAAATGATTAAATTATAAAGGGAAACTATATAGTAAATATGTGATATTGAGAAATTAATGGCATAATGGAATCTACAAATCAATCCCTAGATTAAACATATTAATCCTAGGGTGGTTTAAATATCAAGGGGCAATTTAAAGAAATTTAAACAAGCTATTATAACTTTAATCTAATAATTTAATAATTACATTAAATCCTCCAAATAAATTGATATAAAGTTTTAAAGCTAATTGATTTAAAGTTTAAAGTTATCTACTCAAGGAAGGGATAAAATCTGATTCTAAGGTCAATCTTGGCAACCTTAAGTAATAACTTTAGAAGTTTCCTACTTGGCCCCAAAGTCAAGAACATTAATGAACAATGAATTCCATAATTTAATTTTTTAATGTCAATAAAAGGTTTAAACATAAAGTTTGAAGTCCAAACTAGTAGGGATTCTATAAATTGATCATATTGCAAGTTTACATTTGGGTTTTCTTCTAATGTTTGTTTGAGTTTTCCTTGGTTGAAGGTTTGGTATCAAGATAGCTTGGAGATTTTAGAAGACTCCATTAATGGAGTTTTGAAGCTCTTTGAGAATGCTATATTTATTTCAAGATAACTTAATGCTTCCCTTTTTGAATTCAGCTAGAGATGTATGAATAAGCATGGTTTTAAAATCTAAAAGTTTAAACTTAGATCTTTTATTATTCTAGAATCTATATTGTTTTAAGAAAAATCTTAGATTACTAAGGTTCAGATTTTCTTATGATTTCAATATCACGGGAAGGTTTTTTAGAAAGATAGATTTAAGTTATGGAAAAATATATATTCTTATATATATATATGTATCTGTGTATACATATACATATATATTTATATTTATCAATATATATACATGTAGTTCATAATCTATATCTTATTAAGTTTTAACCCTCTGTAATTATCTACAGTTCTCTATTTTTATTTACATTTACTGTCATAATAACTCTCTATTTTTTTTAATATCACTGTATAATAATTTTTTTTTAAAGTCTCTATTTATAAAAAAGAAGCTCTCTATGTAAACAATGAACAGAGAGTTATATGTGTGTGTGTGTGTTGTGGGCGAAAGAAGGAACAGCACGCGAGGGGGCAGTAGCAGCAGGTCTGCTATCCATGGCCGAAGCCTGCCTGTTAAAACACGGCTGAGGAGGCGGTTTAGAAAGGGCTCTAATGCTGTCCTGTCCTATTAGGGGACACAGCCAAGGGTTGTGCTCCCAAGGATGACGAGAGCAAGGAGTTGGGTTGAGATGGTCGAGCCCTGCTCCCCGCTCCCCACTCCATAACATAAACTTTATTAAAAGATTTATTTTATATACTTTCTTTTAATTCTAAAAACTTCATCGATTTAGTTTATTTTAGATTTTATTAAATTATATTAAAGGTTGTATTTGATTCACAAAACAAGAGCGAATATAGGGTATGAAGATTGTATAATTTATTTTATAATAAAATTATAAAAATGAATATACAAACTTATCAAATGATAACATAATTATCTAGCTTAAATATGAGATTTATATTTATCTTATAATTTTTCTAATATTTAAACTTTTAAACATAATTTTGTAATAACCTTATCTATTTTAATGATAGAAATCCTCAACTAAATATATATGTTGGATAAAAGTATAATTTTGTTGTTTATAATTATTTAATCAATTTCTATATTTACTTAGGGGTAAAGCTACATGAAACCCAATTGAATAATTTTAAGGAAACTTAGAATGAAATAATATTAAAATAGGATTATTTACAGAAATAATCTAAGATTATAAGTAACATTTGAATTACTCTAGTTTTAGATTTAGATATAAATCTTCATCTATAACCTCTTTTTAAAACTATAAGTTTAAGCCTATCTCTAATAGTCTTATTTTGCAAAGGGGGAACCAACTATTTAACTTTAAGAATTCAAAAAATTTCTAGTTTCTTCACAATTTGCTTTTTTAAACAAGTTCTAATATAAGATCTATGAAAAATATATTTTCTTACTTGACTTATTTTTGAGGTCTTAGAAATGAACTTTTAACATAACTATTCTAATTTCCTTAAAGTAAGTTTGATCATAATATAACTTAAGAAAATATTCATTATTAACTTGATTTACTTGAAGTGAGTAAACATTGGAGTAACTTGGTACATCTATCATTTGGATAATGATTCATAGAAAATAAAATTTAAACTCAAGAATCATGGAAATTTTGACAATTATATATATACTTAATTGAAATCCCTTTATATAACAAAATAGGTCTTTTACATAATTTTTCCCTAGGAACCAAGTTCCATTACATTTTTGAAAATTTTCAAGGCCAAAAAGGCTAAATGAACATGAGATAACAAAATAGGGGAATTTCAAACAAGCTCCCTTGGCCACCTTGAATTCCAAGCTAGATTCCTGCATATAAACCTGTTTTCAACTATGGAAGCTCACCTCCCAACCTAGACCATTACATGGTCACCCCCGAGCTAGGGGAACAAAGAGAAAAAAGGGATAACAACAACACTTAGACCCAAAATAACTTGTGGTAAGCTAGTACACACAAAATACCCAAAACCAAGGATAACACATAGGCTTCCAAGAAACCATTTACCAAAGGGTGAAAGTGGACCATGCCCATTAGGAGAAACCAAGTTAAAATAAAGGAGATGAAAGCCACACATGGGTCAACTTCAAAATCCTTACCAAAAAGATCCTCACAACAAAACCAATGCTTCATGCCTATAACAATCCTTATAGCCCCTAATTGCCCACAAGCAAAAATTGGTATCATGGAGAGAAAGACATCCATGTTTATCCTTCCCTCACAAGGGCAAACTCTTCACTAGAATGGGGATCACTTAGGTACTTTAACCCTACAAGGTTACTCTTCCCTCCCAAGGGTGAGTGTGCCTTGTAACTCCCTTAACAAAGAAAACAACAACAATATTTCTACCGTAAGAAAACACACCAAAAGTAACAAAATAAAGACGCAATTACACAAGATCTTCATGAAAGTAAAACAACCATTTCTTACTACAAAGCATACATTACTAAGAGAAAGTAGAGCACCAACCTATTCCAAAGCTAAGGTAATGAATTTTGAGAAGAGCTAATTTCCTACACACTCAGTGCAAACATCAGTAGGTCCAATGACATAACAAGATAATAACATAAATTTCATAATCATTTAACACACACAACTAAATAATCCTTCTCATAATTATCAAATCAACATTTGATCCCAAAGTTCATAATACTCAACATAACATCTCATTTTGCACCATTCATGTCTAATGTATTTAAATGAACTGCATCATGAAATCAACAACCTAACATAAGTTAATCATGATCAACTATAAGCATAAAATAAATGTTCAAAACAAATTAATCCAAATGCATAATGTACATAGCATAGGATTCTTTGATCCCTGAAATAATAACATATGTCCAAGTATATCATAATCCAAAATATCAATTGAAAAGTGTAACTATGATCAATGAGAACTATGACGGCTAGGGTAGACCTCACATCCATCCCCTCTAGGCATGAACGTCCTCCTGGATTTCATTGAAGAGGTAAGGATACTAAGATCTCATCTGTACTGAATCCTCCCAAGAGGCTGTCACCTCATCATAGAAATCCCATTAAACCCTAACCTGGTCTAGCTCTCTGCCTCGAAGGGCCAAGGTCCATCAAACTAAGATACGAATGGGCTCCAATGCCAACTATCTATTTGAATCCACCTACAAGGCATCCCAATCTATAACGTGAGACTCATCATAAATATACTTCCTCAAAACTGAAACATGGAACACATCGTGGATGCGCGACAGGCTAGGTGGAAAAGCTAGACGGTAGGCTACTAGTCCTATCCTCTCTAGGATTTCAAAAGGTCCAATGAACCAAGGTGCAAGATTAGAACCCTTTCCAAAATGGATTGGACTCTTATGCGGATGCACCCTCAAAAAGACTCTATCTCCAACCAAGTATGCTCGATCGATCATCTTTGCATCTGCATATTTATTTTGTCTATCCTATGCCTCTCTAAGGCATTATCTAATCAATGTCACCTGCTGCTCCATTTCCCTAACTAACTCTGGACCAATGGAAACTCTATCCTTGATCCTATCCCAACTCAATGCTATTCTACAAGGCCTACCATAAAGGGCCTGATAGGGAGGCATACCCAATGATGTATGATGCCCATTGTTGTAGGAAAACTTGACTAGGTGTAGGTACTCTTCCCATCAGGTTTGATGATCCATAAAATACATGTGAAGCATGTCTTCTAACACCCGGTTGACCCTTTCAGTCTATCCATTTGTCTTTGGATGATAAGTTGTACTAAAATTGAGCCTAGTGCCCATAGTTGTCTGCAATTCTCTCCAAAAAGATGATGTGAAAAGAGAATCTCTATCAAATATTATCTTACAAGGTATGCCATGAAGTCTGACTATATCTCGCAAGAACACTTGTTTTATAGCTGGTGCAGTGAAGGTAGTACGCATGGGTGAGAAATGGGCTACTTTAGTCAACTTGTTAATTGTTACCATGATGGCATCATGGCGGTGAGATGACGTAGGAAGACCAACAATAAAATCCATAGAGATGGTGTCCAATTTCCACTCAGGTATATCATGTGGCAAAAGAATCCCACTTGGATGGTGGTGTTCTTCCTTTACCCTTTGAAACTCAAGGCACCTAGCTATCAACTCAACAATCTGCAACCTCATTCTTGGCCAATGATAAAGCTACATCAAATTAGCATGCATCTTCTTAACTCTGGGATGCACTACATAAGGGGCTCTGTGGGCCTCTAGCATAAAAAACTCACAAAATCCTCTGAAAAAAAAGTACATAAATGCATCCTCTATGATTTAAGAGCCCATAGGACTCCAAGGAATAATCTGAGTACTTCCCCTCAAGGGGTCTCTGAGATCGAACCAACTCACAAACCTCTGCATAAATCTCATCCTCATGTAAGTGATGAAGGATGCGATATCTCAAATCTATACCTGATGACATAGAAGATAGTTCATGTCATCTTCTACTCAAGGCATATGCGACAACATTCTCCTTCCCCTTGATGTAATGAACATCAAAATTGTACTCACATAAGAACTCCATCCATCTTCTCTGCCTAGCATTAAGGTTCAGCTAAGAGAATATATACTACAAGCTTTGATGGTCTGATTGAAGCCCAAATTGATGTCCTAAGAGGAAGTGTCACCATCACACTAAGGAATTCACTACTACTACAAGTTCAAAGTCATGGATGGGGTATTTGAGCTCTTGAGTCTTTAGTTTCCTGGACTCATAGGCAATAGCTCGACAATCTTGCATAAGAACTACTCCTAGTCCATCCAAAGACACATGTGCAAACCATGAAGTCTGTTGAAGGATTGGGTACTACAAGGATTGGTGTGCTAGTGAGCGCCTTCTTGAGCTCTTGTAAATCCCTCTCTCACTTCTCCATCCATTCAAACTTCTTTCCCTTTCACTGAAGGGAAGTGATACGGTGTTCTACCTAGGAAACCCCTCAACAAATCGTCTGTAGTAACCGGATAGTCCCATGAAACTCCTAGCCTCGGTCACAGTAGTACGTCCTGGCCAATTCATAATAGCCTCAATCTTGGATGGATCCACTAAGATCCCATCCCCAGATATAATGTGCCCAAGGTACTTGACCTCTGGCCTGAAAAATGCACACTTCAACAAGCTGTCAAACAACTGGTTGTCTCTCAAACACTACAATACTTGTCTTAAGTGCACTTCATGCTCTCTCTCATCCTTTGAATAAATCAAGATATCATCCAGGAATACCACTACAATTTTTTTAAGGAAGGTATGAAACACTCCATTCATGAGGCTCATGAATATAGCTGGAGCATTTGTAAGACCAAATGGAACCACAGTGAACTCATAGTGGCCATATCTAGTACGAAACACAGTCTTTTGAATATCACTATCCACAATCCTCAAGTCATGGTACCCTGATTTAACTTCTATCTTGGAGAACACTCAGGCACCTTGGAGCTGATCAAACAAGTCATTGGTCCTAGGAAGTGGATACCAATTCTTGATGGTGACTTTATTTAACTGGCGGTAATCCATACAGGACCTAAGGGATTCATCCTTCTTCATGAAGATCACTGGTGCACCCCAAGGAGATACACTAGGATGAATGTGCCCTTTCTCTAACAACTCCTCAAGCTAAATCTTGAGCTCATTAAGCTCATTAGTGGTCATCCTGTAAGGCACTCTAGAAACTGGTTTGGCTCCTGGTACTAGATCAATGTGGAAGTCAATTGCCCTACGAGGAGGCATACTAAGGAGCTCTGATGGAAAGACATCTGCAAACTCCTACAGAATTGGATGGTCATCCAATGAAGGTTCTTTGTCTTCCCCATCCTCTCTATCACTAATGGTGATAGCATACAACTAACATCCCTTTCGCATACACCATTTAATCTGCATAGTAGAGATCATACAGAGGGAGATAGGTCTCTAAATCCCTGTGATCACTATTGCAGTGCCATTGTCATCAAGACATTCTACCCTCTTTTGACAACAATCCAACTTGTCTCTATGGGCATTGATCCAATCCATGCCAAGTACTAAATCATAAGATCTGAGAGGGGTGATACGAAGATTCACTATAGTGGTTATACTATCCACCTGAATCTGAAATCCTTCAACCAAGGAGGAAACTATTACTCTAGAACCTAGGGCTAACTCTACCTCCCATCTATCATCTTGTCTAGTTGCCACTAGCCCGCAACACTCCACTATCAATAGAGAAATAAAGGAGTCAGTGGCTCTTGAATCAAATAGGATAGAGACACTGCTACCTTCAATCACATCTACTACCTCGATAACTATATCCTGATGCTCTACCTGGCAGTTATCAACCACTACAAAAACTCTATGGGACTTACCCATATCTCCGACTGTAGGCTCTGACATTGATGCTCATTAGACACCGCCCTATGGACACTCTCGTGCAATGTGCCCCATGGCACCACAATTATAACATGGTCCTTGGATCTAAATCTGCACTCCTTAAGGCCTAGAGTATTGAGAGCCTCCTATCCTATTGGACTCACCATAACCACCCTTTGAGGATTGTTGATTCCATGCAAGAGGTGTGTAAGGTGCCTGGGTCCTCTAGTCCTTTTTAGGACCCTGTGAATTCCACTTCTTAGGCTTAGAGCCCTGTTGTCCCTGTGGTGGCTTCTATTTTTTATTCTGTTGAGGTTTTTGTTGCTGAGGCTGTGGGGTTTTAAAATTCCCAGATGAATTTCTATGATTACCCTTCCAAGGGGGTTTCTGATATTTGAAAGACTGGGGTGTGGTATTACAGTTCTGATACCTATCATGAGATTGTCTCTGAATATCCTTTGTTATGATTTCTCTCTCAACTGTGTAGTGTAAGTCTCCTGGTGGAGTCATGCATACCATGTCATATAAGGTGTGGTTCAATCCCTTGATAAAGTGATTGACCTAAAGCTCTCATCATTCATGTACTCTACATAAGGGAGAAGCTTGAGGAATTTACTCTCATATTGAGCCACTGAAATTCCTCGCTACTAAAGATCATGAAATTCATCTATACGATGCTGCCTAAACTGTTCTAACAAATATCTGGCCCTAAACCTTTCCAAGAAGGTTTCCCAAGTAAGGGTTTCCATGACAATGTGGCCTTTGAACTCTTCCTATCTCCACCATGTGGAGGTCATTCCTCTCAGAAGATGAACTTCCATACGTGCTTTAAGATTACTCCCATAAGGGCATAATCCAAAGCACCTCCCAAGGCTTAGAAGCCAAGACTCGGCCTTTATACCCTCAGTAGATCCCACAAAAGGTGGTGGATTAAGTCGAAGCAATTCTCTAATCTGATCCCCTATGTCTCAAGGTGCCCTCTCAACCACCTATGGTACTATCTCTGGTGGAGGTTATGGTCCTCGAACAGACTCCACATCATGTTCTACCTATCTCTTGGTAAACCTCGTAGGGGGACTCCTAATCCATTGCCTGGTTCCTGTTCCATGTTCTTTGACATCTTGATTTTGTTCTTGTTGAGCTATAGGATGCATCCTATCAAGGATGATACTAGATAGATTCTGAAATGCCAATAGTAGGGCCTAGTTTGGATCTAGAGGTGGTTTGGGAGGGGGATTCTAATTCCCTCCACGAACTTCTACCTCTTGGCTAACTGTCTTAAAAACAGAAGGAGCACTCCTATGACCTTGTCCACGTGCATGAGTCTGGTGAGTAACTAGAGGAATCCTACAAAATCATGAGTCAACTGTTTAGACATAGTGGTCTAGGTTTCCAAAGTTTCTAAACTTGGCTCTAATACCAAAATGGCATGCCAAAAAATAAAAGCAAAACACAACAATCAAAAATTTTCCTAACGTACAACATTAGTTCTAGGTTTAGTAAACAATACAACTGAGTTAACGAATCAATTGTCAAACATAATTTAGAGGGGCATCATGACCATGATGCTTGGTCAACCTCCCTCTTGATCTCAGTTTATCTAAAGAGAAGTGCAAGTCAAGAAGGTACCCTAAAAGGTAAAGTTTCCTTTGGTTGACTTACAACACTACTAGAAGATGTCAGAACACAAAGTAAAGCAAGATCCCTAAAACGTCTTCCTCAAAATTTGTGCCAAGGAGAGAGAGACCTAAGCGAGACATACTTGACCAAAAGGTATAGCTGAAAGGTTCATGTTTATCTTGACATGATAAAATAACCCAATACAACTATTCTCATTTTACTATAGTCTCAACCTTTAAATTTAATCATTTATCAAATGATTAAATTATAAAGGGAAACTATATAATAAATATGAGATATTGAGAAATTAATGGGATAATGGAATCTACAAATCAATCCCTAGATTAAACATATTAATCCTAGGGTGGTTTAAATATCAAGGGGCAATTTAAAGAAATTTAAACAAGCTATAATAACTTTAATCCAATAATTTAATAATTACATTAAATCCTCCAAATAAATTGATATAAAGTTTCAAAGCTAATTGATTTAAATTCTAAAGTTATCTACTCAAGCAAGGGATCAAATCTGATTCTAAGGTCAATCTTGGCAACCTTAAGTAATAACTTTAGAAGTTTCCTACTTGGCCCCAAAGTAAAGAACATTAATGAACAATCAATTCCATAATTTAATTCATTAATGTCAATAAAAGGTTTAAACATAAATTTTGAACTCCAAACTAGTAGAAATTCTATAAATTGATCATATTGCAAGTTTACATTTGGGTTTTTCTCTAATGTTTGTTTGAGTTTTCCTTGGTTGAAGGTTTGGTATCAAGATAGCTTGGATATTTCAGAAGACTCCATTAATGGAGTTTTGAAGCTCTTTGAGAATGCTATATTTATTTCAAGATAACTTAATGCTTCCCTTTTTGAATTCAACTAGAGATGTATGAATAAGCATGGTTTTAAAATCTAAAAGTTTAAACTTAGATCTTTTATTATTCTAGAATCTATATTGTTTTAACAAAAATCTTAGATTACTAAGGTTCAAATTTTCTTATGATTTCAATAGCATAGGAAGTTTTTTTAGAAAGATAGATTTAAGTTATGGAAAAATATATACTCTTATATATATATATATATATATATATATATATATATATATATATATATATATATATATATATATATATATATATATATATATATATATATATATATATATATATATATATATATATATATATATATATATATATATATATATATATATATATATATATATCTATGTATGTATGTATGTATGTATGTATGTATGTATACATACATACATACATACATATATATGTATGTATGTATGTATGTATGTATCTATGTATGTATGTATCTATGTATATATCTATATATATATATATATATATATATATATATATATATATATATATATATATATATATATATGTATGTATGTATATATATGTATGTATGTATATGTATGTATGTATGTATATGTATGTATGTATGTATATGTATGTATGTATGTATGTATGTATATGTATGTATGTATATATTTATATTTATCAATATATATACATGTAGTTCATAATCAATCTCTTATTAAGTTTTAACCCTCTATAATTATCTACAGTTCTATGTTTTTATTTACATTTACTATCATAATAACTCTCTTTTTTTTTAATATCACTGTATATAATATAAAAAAATTAAAGTCTCTGTTTATAAAAAAAAAGAAGCTCTTTGTGTAAAAAATGAATAGAGAGTTGTGTGTGTGTGTGTGTGTGTGTTGCAGGCGAAAGAAGGAACAACACACGAGGGGGTCCGTAGCAGCAGGTCTGTTGTCCATGGCCGAAGCCTACCAGTTAAAACATGACTGAGGAGGCGGTTAGAGGGGGATCTAATGTTGCCATGTCCCATTGGGCAACATAGCCATGGGTTGTGCTCCCAAGGATGAAGAGAGTAAGGATTTGGGTTGAGCAGATCAAGCCCTACTCCCCGCTCCCCACTCCATAACATAAACTTTATTAAAAGATTTATTTTGTATACTTTCTTTTAATTCTAAAAACTTCATCGATTTAGTTTATTTTAGATTTTATTAAATTATATTAAAGGTTGTATTTGATTCACAAAACAAGAATGAATATAGGGTATGAAGATTGTATAATTTGTTTTATAATAAAATTATAAGAATGAATATAAAAACTTATCAAATGATAACATAATTATCTAGCTTAAATATGAGATTTATATTTATTTTATAATTTTCCTAATATTTAAACTTTTAAACATAATTTTGTAATAACCTTATCTATTTTAATGATAGAAATCCTCAACTAAATATATATGTTGGATAAAAGTATAATTTTGTTGTTTATAATTATTTAATCAATTTCTATATTTACTTAGGGGTAAAGCTACATGAAACCCAATTGAATAATTTTAAGGAAACTTAGAATGAAATAATATTAAAATAGAATTATTTAGAGAAATAATCTAAGATTATAAGTAACATTTGAATTACTTTAGTTTTAGATTTAGATATAAATCTTCATCTATAAAATCTTTTTAAAACTATAAGTGTAAGACTATCTCTAATAGTCTTATTTTGCAAAGGGTGAAGCAACTATTTAACTTTAAGAATTCAACAAATTTCTAGTTTCTTCACAATTTTGTTTTTTAAACGAGTTCTAATATAAGATCTATGACAAATATATTTTCTTACTTGACCTATTTTTGAGGTCTTAGAAATGAACTTTTAACATAACTATTGTAATTTCCTTAAAGTAAGTTTGGTCATAATATAACTTAAGAAACTATTCATTATTAACTTGATTTACTTGAAGTAAGTAAACATTGGAGTAACTTGGTACATCTATCATTTGGATAATGATTCATAGAAAATAAAATTTAAACTCAAGAATCGTGGAAGTTTCAACAATTATATATATACTTAATTGAAATCCCTTTATATAACAAAATAGGGCTTTTACATAATTTTTCCCTAGGAACCAAGTTCCATTACATTTTTAAACTTTTCAAGGCCAAAAAGGCTAAATGAACATGAGATAACAAAATAGGGGAATTTCAAACAAGCTCCCTTGGCCACCTTGAATTCCAAGCTAGATTCCTGCATATAAACCTATTTTCAACCATGGAAGCTCACCTCCCAACCTAGACCATTACATGGTCACCCCAGAGCTAGGGGAACAAACAGGAAAAAGGGGTAACAACAACACTTAGACCCAAAATAACTTGTGGTAATCTAGCACACACAAAATACCCAAAACCAAGGATAACACATAGGCTTCCAAGAAACCATTTACCAAAGGGTGAAAGTGGACCATCCCCATTAGGAGAAACCAAGTTAAAATAAAGGAGATGAAGGCCACACATGGGTCAACTTCAAAATCCTTACCAAAACCATCCTCACAACAAAACCAAGGCTTCATTCCTATAACACTCCTTATAGCCCCTAATTGCCCGTAGGCAAAACCTAGTATCATGGAGAGAAAGTCATCCATGTTTATCCTTCCCTCAAAAGGGGAAACTCTTCACTAGAATGGGGATCACTTAGGTACTTACACCCTACAAGGTTACTCTTCCCTCCCAAGAGTGAGTGTGCCTTGTAACTCCCTTAACAAAGAAAACAACAACAATATTTCTACCATAAGAAAACACACCAAAAGTAACAAAATAAAGACACAATTACACAAGATCCTCATGAAAGTAAAACAACCATTTCTTACTACAAATCATAAATTACTAAAATAAAGTAGAGCACCAACCTATTCCAAATCTAAGGTAATGAATTTTGAGAAGAGCTTTCTCCTTTTATCCTTTTTCCAAGTCCTTCCAAACTAGCAAGTCTCTAACAAAGAGAGTGGGTGATCAACCTAAGAAGACTCCTCAAACTCCCTGTAATAGGCTCCCTAACTCCAACTCGTGACTCCTATCATAAATGCAAGGATAACTTCTCCATTACTCCTCCAAATATCTTCATCTCCTCATAAATGAGATATCAAGACTTAATGGAGTTGAGAAGATGGTTGTCCAAAGTTTCTAAACTCTTAAACTTGGATAAAGACTAAGGAGGTACTTTAGGAGGTTCATTTATTAGCCTCGGGCCTTCCTATGACAAAATTAACTCCCAACCCCAAGTACATCAAGTAGGGTAGTTAATTTTGGTCCCAACTACCCCCAAGGAGCTTCCTAGACCCTTCCAAACTCCACTTTATGTTTACATCCGAGTTTACTCTTTCTTGAATCATCTAGAAATTTCCTATACCCTAGGTGAGCTTGGGAACTCCACAAGGTTAACCCTCTAGTTGGTGTCATACTTATACTAGAAAAGGGGTTAGTCATGCCAACACCTCATGCACCCATGTGTCAAGTGACACAACATAATTTTCAACCCATTCACACATAGCATGACTACATAAAATAATTAACTTAATTAAATACAACATTTAACGATTAATTTCACAAATAAAACCATGAGAGAATGAGGGTTAAGCCTCTTTACTAGACCAAACCTTGGATTTACATTTAATTACATAGTTTCACTCTTTGTTCCCCGTATTTAATACTATGGCTAATTTCCTGCACACTGAGTACAAACATCAATAGGTCCAATGACATAACAAGATAATAACATAAACTACATAATAATTTAACACGCACTACTGCATAATCCTTTTCATAATTATCAAATCAACATTTGATCCCAAAGTTCATAATACTCAACATAACATCCCATTTTGCACCATTCATGTCTAATGTATTTAAATGAACTGCATCATGAAATCAACAACCTAACATAAGTTAATCATGATCAACTATAAGAATCAAATAAATGTTCAAAACAACTTAATCCAAATGCAGAATGTACATCACATAGGATTCTCTGATCCCTAAAATAACAACATATGTCCAAGTATATCATAATCCAAAATATCAACTAAAATGTGTAACTGTGATCAATGAGAACTATGATGGCTGGGGTAGACCTCACAATCCTCGTCACTCCCCTTCTCTATTGATTCTAATGCCAACACATGTCTCCTCCTCATCTATTCAGGAACAGGAGATTAATGTGCCAAAGGGGGGTCCACTGCAATAACAACTATGTCATGGGTTAAATTCACACTATTTTATATTAGTGTTACAAGTATTTAATTAAGTAAAAGAACTATAAATCAAAAAAGAAATTTAAATGAACAAAACATAGATTTTCTTTACCTAAATGTGCCACATGATCTACATGGTGATCACTCTAAACATCCTCCACTCATTCAACATGACATTCTTTATGCTATAAAATATACACAAAAAAGGTTACACCAATTTCAATTTAAGATGTTAAATTGTATTAATAATTACATAATTAATTTTAAATAGCAAATGAACACCTCCATCGACACTACGATGCACATCAGGGGCTTCATCATGTGGCGTAGGATCTGTGTTATGATTAGGAGGTTGCATTGCAATGTCATGTGCATTATTAGCAAATAGATTGTTGCTCAAGTATTCAATTCCAAATATATTCTTTTTGGCATATTTACCTGTTCACATGATGCAGGAGACTCTTGGGTTGGGCCAGTGGAAGCTTGGTGTAGGCGTTCAACCATGGCTTGATAGCCTTCTTTGAAGGCAATTTTTTTGTGTTATGTCGTAGCCTCTAAATTAAATTCTAAGCCCTGCATTTTTTGATTAAACAAAATTATTTACATTTTATTAATAATTTTTCTCTGGATTTCATTTACTGCTACTTACAATTCGTGCTTTCATTTTTTAATATCCATTAGAGCCAAGTTTGTGTTGCCCAATCTTTTGCAGTCTGGCCTTTATTGCCTTTGATGTGTCCTGCAACCTATGAAAATTTTGAAATATGTTACATGAGGGTGTGTGTTTGGAGTTGGGGGCCAATTCCGTAGAAGTCCGCGGCAGAGGAAAACAAGTAATACAAATCGGGTGCCCGATATTTACAAATCAGGCGCCCGTTTAGCTTCGGGAGCCCAAAGCAATTTTTCAAATCAGGTGCCCATTTAAAAATTAGGCACCTGTTTAGGATCGGGCACCCAATGCAAAACGGGCGCCCGATTTGTTCAAATCGGGCGCCCATTTTGAAAATCTATATATTTTTTGTTTTAAACGAAATTCTTGTCATTTTCATCCACAGCGAAAAGGGAATCATGTTTGGTACAGCTCAAGCACCTGGTTTAGCTTCCCCCGTTGACCCCACCTGCCATTTTTTTCATCTTCCAGGTACATACTATTCTTTTTTATTATTTTTTTATGATTTTTGCTTTTTAAAATGTGTAGTTTCAGGTTATTTTTAATTTTAAAATGTATAATTTAATGTTATTTTCAAAATTATTGCATAAATTTAATTATATTTTATCTTTCAAAGTTGTAATTCTTTTTTATTTCAATTTCCTTAGTAAATTACCATACCAAAGTAGAAAACTAGTAAAATTTAGGTATATACAAAATTACATTACAAAACCCTACATAGAAAACCAAAACCTTAGATAATAAAACAAAAACATAAACCTAGATAAAAAATTAATTTACGAAACCGTAAACTTAGAAAATCAAAATATAAATTTAGAAAACCAAAACATAAATTTAAAAACACAGACACTCTCTCTCTCTCTTCCTCTCTCTCTCTCTCTTTCTCTCTCTCATCTTTCTCTCTCCTCTCTCTCCCTCTCTCTCTCCCTCTCTCCTCTTTCTCTCTCCTCTCTATGTACTATTGTTTTTTATTATCTTAGAAAACCAAATTTTAGAAAATCATTTAATATAAATAAATAAAAAACCAAAACATAAATTTAGTTCATGCTATGTTTAATGTTATTTTCAAAATTATTGCATAAATTTAATTTTATATTTTATCTTTCAAAGTTGTAATTCTTTTTTATTTCAATTTACTTCAAGTAAATTACTGTACTAAAGTAGAAAACTGGTAAAATTTAGGTATACAAAATTACATTGCAAAACCCTACATAGAAAACTAAAACCCTAGATAATAAAACAAAAATGTAAACCTAGATAAAAAATTAATTTACGAAACCCTAAACTTAGAAAATCAAAATATAAATTTAGAAAACCAAAACATAAATTTAGTTCAACCAAAACATAAATTTAAAAACACAGACACACACTCTCACTCTCTCTCCTTTTCCTCTCTCTCACTCTCTCTCCTCTTTCTCTCTCTCTCTCTCTCTCTCTCTCTCTCTCTCTCTCTCTCCTCTTCAGTTTTGATTATTTAAGTCATTCAAGTTGTAAGGAAAAATATATTTTACAGTATGTTAATTGTAAATTATCATGTTTTTATTTGTACGCAGATTGACAATATGGATGATTTTCACATTGATGAGCTTATAGGTCAACATGCACCACCACCTCCTCCTCCACCTCCCCCTCCCCCTCCACCCCCCCTCTCCACCTCCACCTCCACCTCCACCTAGAGAGCTCAGAGATAATATTAGGATAAATTTAGAGGACATCTTGAGAGACATAAACATTATTAGGCATGATCCATATCTTTCTGTCCAGCTACTACGTCTTGCAGATAGCATGCAAGGTGTAGTAGATTCCATACAAACATTAGACTATGAGATTGATAGTTTTGAGTCATGGAGGGAGTCTATGTGTGTATATTATGCTAATGGCCTCTCTTATAAAGAGGTTAATAAGTTAAAAATTACAAAAAATGATTTGGCATGCTATTTTTTCAACCCTACAATCGGTGAGCAGATAGTTGGCAAGAAGCCACACATTTCCATTAGATGGTGTAGACACCCTAGGATAGCAGAGCATTTTTGGGAGCAGTGGTGGATGGTATTTGACCATCCACCACACACTAATCATGAGGTCCCACTTTATTTTTTGAAGAAATTATGGGCTGAGTTTGAATTGGATAAGAAACCCAATTATTTTGACATGAGAGCATTTCAGGGGGTTGGCCGGGGCATGCCACAGGATAGGCTAGGGGCCAAATTGAGTGACAAAACTAGAAATCATGTGCGCAATGAGCCCCTCATTCCTCTTCCAACTCCTATACTTCCTGCACCTATCTATCATCGAGCAGTGCAGTCATCTCTTGGTTCTTTGAGTGCCCTTACGAGCAATGTGTTACAGCACATGACCTAGGTGAGGACTACCCCCAGCATAGCACATGTTTGCACAAGTTGTGGGGGTATATGTACGAGTCCCCAGTCTAATCCTGATGCTACCCATGCTGCCCATGGTGGATATGGTGATGATGCTGGTGGTGCACATGGTGGATATGCCGATGATGATGATGGTGCACATGGTGATGTCGGAGATGATATCTCATCATATGTTGATTTCCTCAATGTAGATGATGATAATGAGTGTAACTTATTATCAGTCATATAGAAATGGTACTCTCTCAATATTTTTTGATCCTCTTCTATACTATCAGGTGCATGTCTATAGACAATATGAACAAAAATTGTTACTTGCACTGAATTATAATATTATGATTGGATCTCATCTTGTGGTGCAAGCGTGTAGTTCTCTACAAAGTCAACAACTGACAGTATACTACCAATTGGAAATGTATTCTTGCATATGTAAAATTTTCCATCAAGCCATCTAGAATTGTGAGATTGTTTCACATATTTAGGTATGATCTTACTCTTGAATTCATTCATAAAAGCATTAACACTAAGTTTTTCAGTTATTAGGTCACACCATTTTCCAACTTTTCCATCCTTCAATGGATACTCAACAGTTTTAAATCTTTGTACATCAACTAATTGTTGTCCAAAATCAAATGAAATATTTTCATGCAAACATTCATCTAATAATGTAAGATTGCCACATACATCACATACACCAGAAACACATGCATTCAAAAGATAAAATTGCTCATTAGGTGGGTTACAAAACAAATTTGATATAAACTCCTTTACAATTTCAGGTGGTATATTTATACCACATTCCTGCAACATTTCATTAGTATGCATAGTAGAACGTATAGATCAAAAAATATCATAATGATAATGAAATTGAACATGAGTTTTGCAACAACAAGTGATTCTTTCTTTGTTAATCCTTACATACCATGGTTTACATTTTTCAAAAGATCTTTGACTAATACTAATAGTTAACACCTTATCATCCACAAATTTTTTATACAATTCTATTTGAGTCATATCTAAAAGGTGTTTTGGATGTGGATCACGAACTTTTGAACTGACTCGTAATTTATAAACATCTCTGGCAGTAGGGGATACTCTTGTATTATCGTGCCAAAAAATTTTAATCAAAGTTTTGACTTCACCAGTAAGTTTCATGTCAGACCTCGGGAGTCTGCCACTGAAGGTCCATAAATGGTTTGCCATATCACTTTCAAAGTTAACTCTTCTCTTTATAGCTCTTGCTAAAGTTTTATGATTAATATTAAGATATCCACTTATGTTTGAAATCATTCTTTTATCAGTAGTAGTTTTGTTTACTAAAGCTATTGTTATTGCTCATCGTGCCGCATTACTATCTTTAGAATGACTTTTCTTTCCAATTGTGTCAAAGGCACTAGCAACAGTTGATACAAATTGTTTTAGTGACTCATCCTTCTTCTTAGTTTTCACATAAATGCCTAACCTCTTCATCACTTTTCGTATTTTATACATTTTAATTAATTGTAACATTAATTGACATTGAAACCCAAATTTTTTATTATAAAAAAATTGTCTAAACAATCTACTCGCATGTGTCCTAATCTGTCTCGATGAAACCAAACCATGCAGATTGTCTAACACATCAAATTTTAATTGAAATTGTTCATTTATTTCATTATCATTCAAATGAGTTTCTTTCTCAATCAGTGTTTCTATGTCTACATTTACATTGTTGATTTCAATTTGAATTGGTGTTTGATTTTCAGTTTCAATTGGGGTTTGACTTTCAGTTCCTTTATCATTATGATTAACATTACTAATTTCTAAAATTTCAAGTGCAATTAAACTTGTTAATCTATTTTTAGGAATAAAATTTAAATCATTTCTATTGTAACCTGCTTCTAGCAAATCATGAACATCTTTATCAGAATAAGTTGTAACAATTGGATGCGAAGACATACCTGTATCCAATACTGGATTAGAAGATGCACTTGATTTTGCTTCTTCAACCTCTACATCCATTATGGTGTCTTCATTGTCCTCCTCTTTTGAAATAATTGTTGAACTCGATGCTCCAACATTATTCGGGTTTCGAAGTCTTTCTCTTCTTTCTCGTTGTTGGTTTGCCTCCTCTCTATTTTCTGCAATCTTCTCAGGTGTCAAATTATTCTTTAACCTCTTTCTACGTTGATTTGATCCCATTTTTGCACCAAAATTCAAATTGAAACAATCTTTTATGAATGTCAGATTCAAAATAAGATAAATAAAAGGAATGTTGGCAGAAATATTCTCTTTGTCTGGTGCGAATCGATAGAAAATAAAATGAAAATTTGCAATCATTCAATCAGGCCCACAGTCTGGTTTTTTTTATTGCAACGGCTCTTTAAGAAATGGGCACCCATTTTTACTTTCAAAAAATGGGCACCCATTTTTAGTTTCATGAAATGGGCACCTATTTTTTGATACTAAAAACGGGCGCCCATTTTTTATTTACAAAATGGGCACCCGTTATTTGAATTTAAATAACGGGCACCTGATTTGTAAATCTATGGGTGGGAACCTTACCTCTTGGCTTGGGTTTTGGTTCGGGACAGACTTGGTCCCACCAAGCCTATGTTTAGGACAACTTCCCGAATGAATTTTTTGATAAAATGAAAACCCATTTTAGCTTTTATTGTGCAAATTATAAAAATATAAATTTTATAGTGATATGATGAATTTTAATATTTATACAATATTTATTAAGCCAACGTGGTACCTAAACTTGAAATACCAAGGTTAACTAAAACTTTAATAACTTTTTTAATTTTTAATTTTTTAAAAAATGAGTTATATGTCATCAAACTACATATAATTCTTTTCAATTTTTTTAAAAAAATTTTAAAAAAGTGAAGTTATCATCAAATTATGGTGTCCGTACACCAGAGGTTTAAAAAATATACTTTATAGTCAATTAAAAATTAATAAAAAAAAATTATTCAGTAAAAAAATAAGATAAAATATTCTCATCAATCTTCAGTGTTTTAGGTACCTTTTCCCAAAAGGATTCCCAAAAATACATTCATTTACTTCAAAAAAGGGTGTCCGTACACACGTGAGGTGTGGTCCTGAAACAAGCATTTTAAAAAAGTGATTTTTAGACATGCATACCAAAATTCAATTTACACCATGTGGGTATTGAAATAAATTACATATTTGAAAACTAGATTCCGAGCACTAAATTTTATATTAGTGAATCTTTTCAAGATTCAATCTTTAAGTGCTTCAAATTTGGACATCAATTGACAAAAATTTTGAAAAATAGAGAAAGCACTTCCACTTTTTGGCCAAAAGTGGGACCCAACTTCTTGCAACCACCCATGATATAGATATAAAGATCACTAATTAGTGCATTACATTCTACTAGTAGTTAGTACTATTTCATACCTTCTCTCATTTGCTGGTGTAATTCCTCTTTGAGAATCCCCTTTCTCCTTTGCATCCAAAATGAACTCGTTCCAATCCCTCACTGGAATAAAGGGAGGACACTCATAGTTTGGGTTCTGGTTGAGAATCCTTCTATATGAGTCCCTCATAGTCTTAAGATGTTTGGCAGCTTTTTCTAAAATTTTCTTCTCCTCAAAAATATTACTTCCAAACTCATGCTCTAAATCTTTAATGAGTTGATCTTTTAATTTTTTGTCTTGCAAGTTTCACCTTTTAAGAAAAAACACAAAATTGTTAGATAGAAAAATTAACTAAAGTTGTGTACCTTGAATATAGTAAAAGAAAAGACCTGAATGAAAGGTAAAATAATGTACCAATTAATGATATGAAATAAAAACAATGGGATAGGGTTAGTTCACTTATAATGTTCCACCTTGTACGTATGGTGGGCCCAAATATCTTCAATTTGAAGTCATAAAGAGTCTTATAAAAAGAATCATTTCTTGCAAAAATGTCATGGGATCATCAATCCAAAAAATTTTATGAATAGGTAAATGCATATTACAATATAAATAATAATAATTTTAAATTACCTAGAAGCTTAGGACATTTTAAAGGCATCAATTATTTATCGTCAATCAACAATGACGTTTGCATAACTCCCGTGCTAGAAACACAGGTAGATCCAAGAAATGATGGTGAATTATCACCAATACAGGTACTCTAATCTATATTTGGCATAGCAGAAGCCATCGGTGTATCTCCTAATCCACCAAATTAATCCACTATGAGATGCACCCAAGATTAAAGTACAAATTATCAAATCATAATTAACACAAAACTAAATATAGAAAAACAAGGATTTACCAGGCATAGACCATGAAGGTGACAATGTTTGCATGCCCCTTGTTGCTGACATTGCACTCGGCAATCTTGGATGGACGTTAGTTGACCTCCTAGGAGGAGTCGCCTACACTTGATCACCTCAATAATACATTGTTAACAAAGACATTCTGAAATAATAAAAGTAAGAGTTAACTTAAGAAGGTTTTGAATGTTCCAAAGAAAAATTTCATGTAACTTGTCAACTTAAGGATTATTTTACCTGAGGTGGCTAGAGCTCTGCTAGTACTAGCCTCACCGCGTTGTCCATGACTAGGTACTTGAGCAAGCAAAAAATCTTGTAACAAGAACACATACATATTTTAGTTCACGACATAAAAGAGTATAAAATATAAACCTTTATTGAACTTTTTTTATAACTAAAGATTCATTACTACTTACTTCAAAATGACATGCTTGCGCCATCAATTCATCTATCCTCTTCAGCATCTCCTTGGTTGGATTTGTATCTTCCAAAATGCTAATAATTTTTGCATTGACTCTTTTTAGTTTTTTCTTCATCATATTTATTATATTATGGATTTCTGGGATATCCTCATCTGTATCTATAGCTATTTCCTCTATTGTTTTAGGTGCTTTTCCCCTATCCTAAACCTCAAATTGTGACAGGAATATTAGTAAAACTATCATAATAACTCCAAATCCCTAAATAAAATAACATAATAATATAAGATTTTTCAACTATCTAATTTTTACAATTTCAATAAGGTTTACCATTGCTAAATAATGGGTGGGAGGAGCATCTCGTGGCCTCTATCATGTGGGGGATCCATGTTGTCCTGTGAAAAAGATTAAATATAAAAACTTCAGTGAACTGAAAGCAATAGACTTAGCAAAAAAAACTTATTAATAAAATGGTATATTGGAGTCATAAACTTGAGGTTAGTTTAAATGGTATATAGTACTTACCACCCTCATGATAGTAACTTTGTTTGTATCTATGTGATTTAAATGGTAATCTATTAGCAATTCTTCCCTTGCACTTATTGATTTTATCACACATACAAAAACTTGATTCCCCTCATGCACCTCAAATATGCAATTGGGTTGCTTATTAGTTGAGGAAGGTCGCGTACTATTTATAAAACCTATAATATTCCCTGTTTCTTTTGGTCTCCCGTCAATGTACATAGAAAATATTTTACTTTGATCATTTTCTTTCCATTGTATATAATTTTTTGATAGTGCATACCTACGCATACTTTTTTTATATTGAACAATCTGCATCCAATCATTGTAATTGTAACAAGGACTGACATACTCCAATTCAACAACTTTGTTGTAACATACCTTTATCCCATCCATGGAAAATAGGCCCAAACCATGTAATGAGGATGGAGCTATGTGATATATCCTATCATTAACACAAAAATTAGTGTTAATTGGAGGTAGCTCATTGGGTACCCATTCTTTCTCAAGATGTGTGTACCGAAAGGGCACTTTGATGTCACCTTTCATCTCATCATCATAAGAACATGACCCTCCTTTAGCAAGGAAAAATTGTATGCATTTATTGAATTTTTTTCTAATCTTTTGACCTCTAGTTGATCTCCCTATTTTAGTCGTACTACATATAGAACTTTCATCTACCATTCCCTCATTTTTCTCATTCAATGTAGATAGATCTAACAAGTACCTATTTGGTGGGTCCTGCAATCCATCAAATGAGATATTGTCATGTCCCTACTTCAAATAGAATTTTGATAATAATTAAATAATATATATATAGAATAATCAAGTCGTGACCCATACGGTTCTTCTTTGTCTATACGTGGGAGATATAAAATGTAAGTTGAAAGTGAAGGAAAGGCACAAAAACAAGAATCATATAAAAGGATAAACAAGAAGAATATAACATGTCAAACTTTCTACATCGATTATTCAACACATTATATGATTATATAATATGTCTATTTATAACATATGTGCTCAGTGATAAACAAGAAGAATATAAGAAATTAATGTCTATTTATTGACTTATACCTACTGATCCATGTCACTATGCAAGATGCTCACCAAAGGGGTTAAATTTCCTACATATGTTAATCATTTATCTTAAGTTAGCTATAAATTACATGATACGTATGCTACAAATAACATAGAAGACAACATGAACAATATGCAAGATCGTAAACATGAACAAATTACCTTTACCTTATATATGGAATGCAAGATCATGAACAAAAGGGGTGATGATGTCTGTAGTCAATTGCCTATTTGTAGAAAGGGTGACAAACAAACAAAATATATACATGTATCTGCAGTAATTAATTGAGCATCATAAGAAAAACATTGGTAATTATAAATCACATATGTTGTAATCATTAGAATTGAAATCAATAAATCAATATTAAATATATATACTAATCAATATAAATATATATAAATAATTAAATCACATACCTTGTACATTTCAATCATGTCATTGATCATCTTCTTCATCCATCTCATCATCATCACCATCATCATCATCATCATCATCATCATCACCACTATCATCATCGCCATCATCATCATCATCATCATCATCATCACCATCATCTTCTTCTTCATCATCTTCAATATCTTCTTGTCCCATAACATTATACTTTATCAGCCTTCCTCTTGGATCATGTCTAACAACAAATGACCAACCCTGTTTATGTGGAACCTCTAAGTAAAACACTTGCTCACATTGGCTTGGAAGAACATAGGGCTCATCTTGAACTAGCTCAAACGACCTTGTATTAACCATTGTAAATCCATTATCTGTTATCTCTATTTGAGTATTAATTATTTTCATTAGTATCAAAGACATCAGTCGGTTACTTATATTAACCTAGTCAATAACTGCAAGCAATACAAGCTAGTCGGTTAAGTCTTCACACCAAGCATAGAACAGTTTTACCAAGCATCAGACACCGATACCGAGTGATAGTAAACACTAAGCACCAGTATAATCACCGAACAATATATACAGTGTTTACCAAGGATCATAGAAAATGGCATAGGAATCAGGATTGGCACATCTATCTATGAAAATGGTTACAACATAATCACAAAACATTTTACCAAGATCGAGGATCATTTATTATAAGATTCCATCATTAATTGTGATGATGATCTTTTGTATTTGTTAGATCTAGGTTATTTTTGTACAGTGTTGATCTTAGGGTTTTCTCTAAGATATTGTAACCTAATTTTGTTAAGCAGAATAAAGCAGTATGCTATATAATTATATCTTTGCATCATTTTTTATGTGAACTGATGTATGAACAAAGTTCTTGAAGCTTTAGCCAACTTCAAGATTATCAGTTGATAGACAGAGTAGAATAGTATTCAAAGGTAATCAGATTAAAGCAGAATCAGAATCAGGCTAACCAAGTAGTATAGAGTAGAGATCTACACAGTATAAGGGCATGTGTGGGATCATGGTATGCCAAACTAGGCCCTTAAGTGGCAATGAAAATTCAGAAAATTGGGTTTCGACAAGTTGACATAAATATTTGAACAAGTTATAAATATTATATCAAAAATATGTATAAAGAGAATCTATAGAAAATTGAATTTATTTTCTAAGATACTAGGCCTTTTTTGAAAAACAAATATTCTATATGTTGAAATTTTTTAATTTCAATGCAGTAGTACAAAAATTTCAAGAAAAAATAAGAAGTAGGTGTATGTCTGACCACCTTAAACATGATTAAATGATACAATTTTTTTACAAGATTATAGATATAATTAGTATACTCATGTCCGGATGTGACACATATTTTTTTGTAATTTTTTTCCAAGTAAATAATTAATTATGATTTTTCTTCTACAACTTTTCCAGAATACAAAAACTCTTGTGTCTGACCCCGTTAACATAGTCTAAACTTTATCAAATTGAAAAGTTTTTTTATTTTTCTTGTAGTATGAAAATCATAGAATGTGACACATGTTTTGGATTTCAAAAATGTTATACAGTTTGAAAGTTATCATTATTTTTCAATAAGTTTATCAATCAGGACTAGAAAGATAACAAGTAGGTGTATGTCTAACCACATTAAACAAAATCAAATGATAATATTTTTTTATAAGATTCTAGATAAAAATAGTAGACTCATGTCCAGATGTGATGTATATTTTTTTGTATTTTTTTTCTAAGTAAATAATTAATTATGATTTTTCTACTACAAATTTTCTTGAATATAAAAACTCTCGTGTCTGACCACCTTAATTTAGTCTAAACTTTATCAAATTGAAATAATTGTTTATTATTATTGTATTAGGTGAAGCATAGAATGTGATGTATTTTTTAGATTTCAAAAATGTTATATGGTTTGAAAGTTATAGTTGTTTTTCAAAGAGTCTATCAATCAGGACTTCTTTTTCACATTGCCACTTTTTGGCATACCATGATCCTGCACATACCCATAAGGTGATATCTATTCAGTACTTTATTGATCTGTATCGGAAAAGATAAGTTTTCATTAGAAGATAGATACCTATTTCTTTCTAATCATTGTAATAGATTTTTGGTAAATTTCTTAATAGAGTAGACCTAACAGTCTTTTTATAAATCTCTTAACCGAGTGCACACTCAAGTAGTGTTGCTAAAATCCCATCACTAGGTAGATCTAGCTAATCTAACATGTTACTCCTAATAGGGTAAGATTACCAGAAGTGATCACCACTTGTAACCCTAATAGGAAAACCTTTTCTATCTGCAGTAGTAAAGAATTTGTGGGTGTCATCCCCACCGCAGTTTTTACCTTCTAACAAGGGTCTCTATGTTACCAAAATACTTGTGTTATGGGACTGTTATATTGTTGATTTCATGTTATTTACTTTTACAAGATGAATGGATGAATGATACATGTATTGGATATAATTTATTTTGCAAGGTTATTACTTTTTGTTGTTTTAGATCTGAAAGTTTTATAAGTGAAAGTTTTTTTGAGCACTAATTCACCCCTCCCCTCTTAGTACCCTATCTCTCCTAATCCAACAATTGGTATCAGAGCACAGTTCTCTTATTGGACAGTTTAACCACTAAAGGGTAAAGATCTAGTCATGGAGAGGTATAAGTTAGATAAAACCATAGAGAATCAAAAGATTCAAATGCAGATGTTTGTTGAGCAGTATAAGCAAGCTAAGGATGGACTGAAGAAACTACTAGTTGAAAGAAAGAACCTAGCTATTTTGCAAAATGAGATTGGTTACCATGAAGAAGTGATTGATGATGTATTTGATCATATTGGATCTAGTTCAGGAAGTATTTTTGATGGATCTAAAAGTATAGTCTCTGACTTATCTAAAAAGAATCTTCACTTAACCGAACAAGTGAAAGCACTGCAAATCGGTCAGGAATCTCAAATGGTAAGAATGGTAGAAGTAATGAACAATGCTAGATAGGCTAAGAAAGAAAGGAATCTAGCTATTGAAGATTGAAGACTGATAACTAAACAACTTCAAGAAAAAGAAATTGAGATACACAAACTCACTGAGCATCATTTCAAAATCTCAAATCAGATGGTGATTGTGAATCAGGAGGTCAACTGAGTTAATGGAGAACTGTCAAGAAAACTTGAAGATATAGGTATTCTTAGAGAAGAGAATGAAAAGCTGAGAAATGAATTGAAAACTCAATAACAGCATCATGAAATGAAGAAATTAGCTGAGGATAGTTCTAAAAGGATTGATGATTTTTTGATTAATCAAAGAAGATTTGGTTAATCAAAGAAGATTTGGAAGCAAACCTAGACTAGGCTATACTGGTGAAGGAGAATCATCACAACAAGCTGAACAAGTCAACAATCAAAGTCAAAGACCTAAAGTGTTGACATGTTATCATTGTGGCAAACTGGGACATACTTCTATGTATGTAGAAGCAAAGCACAAGGTAAACCTCCAGTCACTCCTAAGTTTAATGGATATTGCTATTATTGTGGAAAATTTGGTCACCAAGCTTATGAGTGTAGAGATAAACTAAAGAAGAATGATAACAATCCTACTATGGAGAAATTATGTTACACTTGCAATGAACATGGACACACTACATGAGAGTGTAAGGCAAAAATGAAGCAAGTATGGACTCCAAAGCAGAAGACGCAACGCAAGCCTTATCAACTGAAGAGGCAAGGTAATTCTTATGTTTTGGATTACAACACATGGACTAATTGTATTGCATGCGGTAGATATGGGCACATTGCAGCAGACTACAATAGGAAAAGACAGACTGGACAATCACGAAGCTGGACAAGTACTGGAATGGCATGTTTGCATTGTCATAAGGTCGTTCATCTAAGCAAGGACTACAGTGACTGAGCACTAGAATAAAATCATGTATTTGAGAGTGGAAACACTATTGCATATATCATGAGAATAAGGAATGGCATGTGGAAGAAAGCATCAAATGAGAATGTTGAGTCAAGTAATGTTGTCGGTGAAACCTCGTCCACTAGATTGGGTGACATCAGTACTTCCACCTAAGGTGATAAAGGTATGTATGGGACTGACATTTCAAAATGATCATATTTTACATACAATTCCTTATATATGATGAGCAAATACCAAATCTGCATGAATAAAGATGTATTGTGGTTTATATGTTATGAGCTAAAAAAGTCACATAGTCGGTAAAAGTTAGACTGAGCAAATGGTTACCCATCGGTAATCACTATTCAAGGTTAATCGAGTATCAGTATCAACTGAGAAAAGAAATCATGTGTTAACCAAGATGATGAAATTTCATAGTCATCGCCGAGCTAACAGTTATCATGAACCGGAAGTAGGTCAAGCATTTATTGCATAAATTTTTGAGCGGGAATGTGGAAAATTCTATAAATACACAGAAGAGTGAGTTCATTTTTTTCACAAAGTGATTTCGGAGAGCAAAATCTTCACAGAGAAAGTTTGAGCAAGAATCTTTCAAGATAATCCAAAGCAGTTACAGATCGAATCGAGCACATTTTTTGAAATATTTTAAGTTGAAACTCTACTGAGCATATTCTTCACTGTTAATCAAAAAACCTAACTTGTTGAAATGGCATCTACTGTGAGTTCTTCCAAAGTTGTGGAAGAGGAAGTTAATCTTATAGTTTCAGCAAACTATAATGAACTGAACTATAAGTTACACCCTGAAGTAGCATCTACAACAGATTCAATAGGTGCTTTTTTTAGCATCCCACCTAGGGTTTTATTAGTTGAAGACATGCGTTCATACATTCACTATAAAATTAGGGAAATAGGAGACTTTAACATGTATGTTTCATATCAGGGACTTTGTGGTAAAGAAGTAAAGCTAAAACTAGAGCATAAACTGGTTGAAACACTTGGACTCACCAATGCCCTAAATTTTTTGAAGAATTTTAAGAATGAATGGATTAGGGTTGTGTTAAGCCATTATCATGAGGGCACATTCTAGTTAGATAAACTGATCCTAGTGAGAAAGAGAATGATTAGTAGGGTTACTAGTTACCCTACTACTGATAAAGCCAAGGCATTCAAAAGTTCATTGTGAGCCGATGTTGAGAAAAATACTAGCGCAGCATGGGATAGTAGAGCACTAAAAATTGCATCCATTAAGGATCCAAAAGTTAAGTTTGCAGTGCATGTAATTGGCTATTAGTTTTTCCAGTCGAGTAGAGTAAATAGTGTACTATGTAGTGCAGTAGAAATGGCTTACAAAATCATAAAGAAGGGTCATCAGATAGACCTCGCCGAGCTACTTCTGAGATAGGTTGAAGAAAACATGAAAACAACCAGGTCACAAAATTCCAATACCTGTAAGTTTGGATCATTGCTAGTATGTTTTTTTTTCTATCTCTAGAAATTCTTTCCTTCTATCGGTCACACTAATTGGTCTACCGACAAACCGATCACTTCACAAATTTTTGATATTATGAAAGGTATGGGAGATAATGTAGAAAATGTTATAGATGAATATTTTGAGGATTTTAAGGTAAAAATGAATCTAAGAAGTAGAATTCTGAGTTCACTAGTAGAGAAGTATGAGATGGATATATATTCCTAAGTGAACACTGACCACACATTGATTAAATCTATAGAGTCAAGGATAAAATGGCTAGCACCAATGGGATATGAGATGGATCATGATTTCTGTCTGAAATCTATTGAAGAATTATTGGCTTTACCAAAGGACAAGAAGGAAGAAAGGTTTGGAACCTTTGAAGAATCTATGTCAAGGATAAAAATAGGGCTTGTAATCGGTAAAATGATGAGAAAACTAAAGAAAATGAAGAAATTTTTATCTGAGAAGTTTGAGACTATATCTGACTCATCAGAGGAGTCACCGGTTGAACGTGCAACTGAAGGTCAATTAATTTTGGCTAACAAATAATTTGATAGTGAGGAAATGGAGTCTGAAGAAGAACAAGACCCTATACCAGTTTCACCTACCCCAGTTCCAAAGAAGAGGCGGTTGCCAGTGCAAATAGGTGCACGCACAAGGTCATCAATTGCAGCTTCAACACCATCAAAGAAGGTAGTTGTGAAGGTAGAAAAATGTAAGGCTGCTACACTGACAAAGACTTATGTAAAGAAGGGACCCAAGGCAGTAGCAGAGGCACTGAAGAAAAGAAGACGGTTAATAAGGAATAGAGAAGACCTTGAGGATGAAGAAAATGAGAATGATCAAAGTCAATTCAAGGTGGTCAGCAACAAAGAAAGATCAAATGGTGAGGTTGCTTCAGAATTAATTGAGAATGGAGATCTTTTTGATCTGAAACTTAAACGATTTGACAGCATGTCAAATGAAGATCAAAATAAAATTGAGGAAGCAGTCATTCAAATGATGATACACTTCAGAAAAGTTCCATTAGAATTCACTACACAACTCCTAGTGGAACTTGAAGAAAGAATAAACCAGAAATGGTCATATGCAATGGATACTGAGAAAAAGATGAGAGAACAAATTCTAGTATCAGTAGCACCAAACTTATCACTTAAAGAAATAAAAGAGCTTATGGAAACTTATGCTCAGAGATTCAAAATAAAGAGCCAAGCTATGCAAATTTTAGATTAGAATCTAGCAGATCTTGATGAGTCTGGTCAACTCATCTGGAGTTCAATTTTAGAAATCAGAGAGTAAAATGAGAAAAATGCATTTAAAAATTTGTCTAAAAAGAGACATAAGTCCAAAGGTAAAGGTATATTCATTGAAGATGATGTAGCAAAGAAGACTAAAGAATCAGAGGTATCATTTACCAAGGTAATTGATACAACACTTGCACAAGAAATTAAGGATATTTCACAGGACACACCGGATCCAACAGAGATCCAGGTAAAGGAGAAAATTGATAATGATGTACTCATTGAGGACATCAAAAATGGTGATCCTGAAGATAGGGATGAAGATGATGATGTGAACATTGCACCCGATCATACACAGGATGAAGGTCAAGCTATCAAGTGTGCATTTACATCATTTTTGGGTGAGCTTCATGTTCTTGTTGAAACAGTAGAAATATTATCATAGGAACAACCCAATGGCTTAGACCCCAAGAAACCACAAGATACAATAGGGGAACAAAGCACCAAGACACCTGCAAAAACAAATAAGTCTGAAGAGAAAGAGGCACCAGAGGTAGAGACAAAGGATTAGGAGAATCCTACTGTAACCAAGGCCACTCCACTGGAGATAACATCAAAGGCCCAATCATAGTCAACTAACACAAAGGTTACCAAGGAGTAGAAAAATGTAGATGCAACCGGGTAGGTTACACCAAGTTCTGAGGTAAAAAACATTGTTCTAGTTGCAAATAATTCACCTCAAGAACCGGAGAAGAAGAAGAAGAAAAAGAAAGGAAAAGGGTTGGTCACATTAGATGAAGTTATTGTGATACCCAAGTGTGATCTGAGGACCCTTAGCCCCAAAGAACTAAGAAAATATGGGGAATTATGTACAAGGAAGGCAGCACAGGAAAAGTTGAGACAAGAGAGCAAAAGCAAGGAGATATTAGAAAATGTAAGAGATATCTTACAACAGGTTGTACCCGAGGTACATGTAGATGAGGATACTCCAATTATGAACCAACTTGCTACACTTGCTGAAGGAATCAATTCCCTAGATGTCGATGCTAACAAGTGAATAGAAGAAAGGGCAGAATCAAAGATTCGGGATAAACTTGTAGAAAGAATCAACCAAGAAGTGGCAATTAACAAGGTTAAGTTATCTGAGGTAATAACCGAGATCAGTGAAAAGATCAAACAGTTTGAAAATTAAATCACATCTAGTGCACATGCAGCTACAACCGAGCCACAAGCTTTTTCCAAGCAGATTTTAAGATTTCAATAACTTAGGCGGTTGATAGCAAATCTCAGGAAGCAAGAAGAAAGGACAAGTGATCAGTTCACTCAGTTACAAACCGAGATCCTACCCTACTTGAAAATTTTTGAGAAACACATTATCAGGGCACAAATGCTTGTTGCAACACCATAAATCTCTATGTTAGACAACATCTTTGACATGCATGCACAAGTTGCTCTTGAGCACATTTCTCTCACCAACTTGAAAGAGGAATGGGCAAACCTCTTGGAATCATTGAAGAAAACCCATCAACACATTTTTGATAAGTTGTAAGTATACACTTTTGCATTTGGAATTATTAATGTATATGCCAAATGTGTACATAAAATGTTAAGTATACTACACATTACCGAAGCATGCACCGAGGGGGAGTATATAGAAAATTTTTGTTAAGTATATGTATATGGTGGAAGATATAAATTTTTGAGACATAAGGACTATATACATTAAGGTTTTGATACTAATGCCAAAGGGGGAGATTGTTATCTATATTTGAGCATTAATGATTTTCATTAGTATCAAAGACATCGGTTGATTACTTATATTAACTGAGTCGGTAACTGCAAGCAATACAAGCTAGTCAGTTAAGTCTTCACACCAAGCACAGAATAGTTTTACCAAGCATCAGACACCGATACCGAGCAACAGTAAACACTAAACACCAGTATAATCACCAAATAGTATATACAATGTTTACCAAGGATCATAGAAAATGGCATAGGAATCAGGATTGGCACATCTATCTATGCAAATAGTTACAACAGAATCACAAAACATTTTACCAAGATCGAGGATCATTTATTGTAAGATTCCATCATTAATTATGATGATGATCTTTTGTATTTGTTAGATCTAGGTTATTTTTGTACACCGTTGATCTTAGGGTTTTCTCTAAGATATTGTAACCTAATTTTGTTAAGAGGCATAAAGCAGTATGCTATATAATTTTATCTTTGCATCATTGTTGATGTGAACTAATGTATGAACGAAGAAGTTCTTGAAGCTTTAGCCAACTTCAAGATTATCAGTTAATAGATAGAGCAGAACAATATTTAGAGGTAATCAAATTAAAGCAGAATTAGAATCAGGCTAACCAAGCAGTACAAAGTAGATATCTACACAGTATAAGGTGATATCTATTCAATACTTTATTGATCTGTATCAGACAAGTTGATTTGTCATTAGTAGATAGATACCTATTGCTTTCTCATCATTATAATAGAGTTGTGTTTAAATCTCTTAACAAAGTAGACCTAATAGTATTTTTATAAATCTCTTAACCAAGTCCACACTCAAGTAGTGTTGCTAAAATCCTATCACTAGGTAGATCTAGCTGATCTAACATGTTACTCCTAATAGGGTAAGATCACCAGATGTGATCACCACTTGTAGCCCTAATAGGCAAACCTTTTCTATCTGTAGTAGTAAATAATTTGTGGGTGTCATCCCCACTGCAGTTTTTACTTTCTAACAAGGGTTTCTGCGTTACCAAACTACTTCTGTTATGGGACTATTATATTGTTGATTTCATGTTATTTAATTTTACAAGCTGAATGGATGAATGATACATGTATTGGATACAAGTTATTTTGCAAGGTTATTACTATTTGTTGTTTTAGATCTGAAAGATTTATAAGTGAAATTTTTTGTGGGCACTGAGTCACCCCTCCCCTCTTAGTACCCTATCTCTTCTAATCCAACATTATCATGTTGAATAACAGTTCTATCAGGATTATTTTGATTCATTTGTAGCCTGTACCCTTGACAACAAATAGAACTAATTTTACAGAGTTAAAGTCACACACAATTATATCATCCAAGATGCCATAGTATCAATTTTGAGATTTTTGAGGATGTATGTCATTTCTAAATGATATATTAGTGACATCAAAAACTGCAGTTATCCCAGAATCACAAGTTTTCTTTGTGTCATCCAACTTTTTTACGCAAAATTTTTGGCCATGATAGTACATAGCTTTGTGGTGCTTGACCTGTAATTTTTCAAGCGTGTAAATATTATTTGCATCGTGAGTTGATATGAAACATATGGGTCATGATCATTAATAAATTTTTACGTACCTCTCTACCTCTTAAACCATATGCTAGATCAATTACCATTGGCTTAACATTGGAATCTCCATTACGATGAGCTTCTCTAACCCATGAAGTAACACCTTCCCATGTTAATGAGAAACCATTTTGTTGGCATCATTCAATCCATACCATCATCCAATCAAGATTGTTTGCAATATACAAATGTATTGCATCCCACTCTTGACCAACTGTATTAAAAAAATACACCAATTACAAATAACTTATATTGAAGATTTATAAGAATTAATTAGCTACAATAACATCTTATATTTACCTCTCACTTTCCTCAATCTACCTTTTCCCATCAAGTACTCCCTTTCAAATTTGTTAATGGAGTTGGGATCCCAAATACGATCTACATGAATCTTTGCTGCAAACTTAAGAATATATTCACTAATGTACACATTCATCTAGTATACCATATATCCCTCCACCATATAACCCTTAGGATGTGCTCTATGTTGAACCAAGCCTTTCAAAAATTTCAAGTCCCTCTCAACCATCCACATTGACCTAGTTTGTACAGGTCCACATAATTAAATCTCCTCAACTTGATGTATGTGGTAGTGTTCTTGTGCATTGAAAAAAGTTGAAGGTAGAAATTTTTGCATTTCACACATAAGATGAAGAATTTTTCTCTTCCAATATTTTATATCTTCTTTATTGATTTCTTTTGATGATAACCACCTCATGTATTTTCCAAGATCATATATAACTTATTTGACACTATTGTCGAAGTGGTGTGTGAGAGATAGAGGTAGAATGTATTGGAAAGTTGGCTATACTAATGTATATGAATTAGTATAGTATTTTCATTATGGAAACAAATTCATATAGCAGTTTAGAGTCAACGCACTTGATGGGAAGATCATAAATCAGCTAAGTGTTGAAGACTAGATAGTGTACAGAGTTCCTAAATCTTAGAGCATCAGTGCACATGCGTATGACTGATTTATGGTATGTTCCCTGGAAGATAAGTTGGTTAGACTATATTCATGCTTAGTTTATGAGTGTATGATCAAATATGCAAGTATGAGAAAGATACAGACAATTGAAGTTACACAGCCAGTGTGTGCCAGAGAAGAACAGAGTAAGCAGCTGACTATTAGCATTTTGAGTTGTAGTTATATTCTAATGATGTAAAGGCTATGCACCTATTGTAATTAGGTTTTCAACATGTATATATGATTGTTTGTAAACACACTCGATCCAATTTAATTGGAAGCGTTGTATGTAATAGGTTTAAGGGCTGACCTAGTTGTTTATTTTGTATGTGCATATAAATATGAGATGTGCCCATTGTAATTAGTATGAAAGTTTATAAAGAGTTGAGATAAGCAGAGAAGAAGTGTACAAAGAGACTATAAGATGTATTAGAGCTTTGCAAGAGGTCAAAGCATCAGTGCATCAAAGGAACTGATCTAACAAGAAGTGTCACAGTGATAGTTCATCTAGCAAATATAGTGTGTATCTAAGATCAGAAAGTTGTAGCCTTCACCACTTGAGTAGTGAGCTCTAGGACAGTGTGTCCACACCCCTAACAGGGATTATTGTAAAAGAATCCTAATAGGGTCTGACCCTTCACAAGGTCTACTGTACTTAATGCATTGTAAAGAAACTCCTAACAGGGTTAAGGATCTTCTAACAAGGATCATAAAACACTAGTACAGAATATTAGTGGGTGTCAATTCCCACCGGGGTTTTTACCTATTTGGTTTTTCCCATAACCATATTGGCATTATGTGTTGATTTCATGTTTCATGTTTATGTGGATGTTCATTTCAGTACTTAAGCATTTAAGTTCAGTTTAAAGAATAAGAAAAAAGATAAAATACAGTGAACACTGATTCACCCCCCCCCCTCTCATTGTTCCCATTCCTAACAATTGGTATCAGAGCTCTAGTCCTCACCCAAGAAGTTTAACCACTTGAGGAGATCATAGACAAAGTAGAAATGAAACATCTAAAAAGAAATCTGGAAGCTTATCTTGAAGACCTAGACACATCTGAAAGAGAAATTGAAGAACTAAGGGAAAAACTCAGTGATGCTCAATTAGTCATCAAAAGGCTAAGGAAAATTTGAAAGAATGCTCTACTAGTGATCTAGGGACAATGGTCAAGAAGTTGAATGAAGAAAATACATCCTTAAAGAACAACTTGAAGAATTTGATGATAAGCTGACTAACAATCAGAAAGTCTATGATGAACAGGTCAAAGAGAACCTTCAACTGAATGAAGAATTGAGGCAAGCAAACATGGAAATCTTAGAGATAAGAAACAACAAAGAAAGATTGGAATCTAAATTGAAAGATGCTAAGAATCACATTGATAAATTACACACCAGTTCTGATTTGATAGAATCTCAGTTGTATGCAAGAAGAGCTAAAGGAGATACTAGCTGCATTGGATACAATGAAGCACAAAATCATATTGACAACATGTGAGAAAGAATGAATGCACAAAAAGACTCTATTGTTACTAAGAAGATTGAAGATCAAACTAAAAATAATGGTGAACCACCTAAGAATGAGTGCAAGCTAGTAGACCGCACTTGTTATGCATGTAACAAGCATGGACACATAGTGAGGAACTGTACAAAGGCAAGACCTTTTAATGGTTACTGTTATTCATGCAATAAATTTGGTCATAAAGCTATGAATTGCAAGACAAGTAAAAAGAATAGGACTTAGCATGATCAGAGAAATCAAAATCAATCAAATGTAAGAAGTTCTCAGAATGTTACATGTCAGATATGTAACTATAATGGTCACTCAGCTAGGCAATGTAAATTGGTGACCCATGTCAATGCGTCGAGGAATATAAGGCCTCCAGTCATTTGTCACTCTTGTAAAAAAGCTGGACACATCTCAAAGTTTTGTAGATCAAGGACACAAGGTCAGGAAATCCCTAAAAAGACCAAAGAACCAGTATTGGATCCCAAAGGAGAACTCAAATTTGTGAAAGCCTCAGAGAATGCGAGCATGATTTGGTCAAAAGAAAAGAAGGATAAGGTTCATGAGTATGTATTGGATACACCTCTACATCTAGATGAATGGCCCTCAGGGTCATAGGGGGAGCTAATTTAACTCTAGACCCCTGCATGGCTGGTATACTCACTCTTAGAGTATGCACCTTTGGCCTTAACCTTTTAGAGACTAAGGGAACCTTCATGCAAGAGCGCACTTGCTAATTGTTTGCAAAATGAAAGATAGAAATTTTCAAGTGATAGCCTGGTTTACATGACAAGCATTAATGGCAGAAATTCTACTTTAAAGTACACAAAAGTTAGAAGATCTCTCATTACATTCAAATTAAGAGTGATTGAAGAATAGAAAATCCTTAGCAATTGATTGAGAAGGATTGCAGTTTGATTCATCAAGTGATTTGTTGTGCATATGATCAGTTGCAGAAACCCTAGTTCATCGCACCAATTCAAAATCTCTTGGAAACCTTTTTGAAAGCAACATACAAGTAAGTGATGGATACTCCTATAGTATTTGATGTTGTAGAGAAGAAAAGATATGTGTTTAAGAGGCATCCATTTAAATCTACACTCGATGACCTAGAAGGGGCATTTTCCCGTAGACCTATGGATGTTATACATGTCGAGGAGATTAGGGCATACATCTACTGTAAGAAAGAACCAGTAGGAGTGGATAGATTAAGGATGCACATGGAAAACCAGACAAAACCTTCATGGATGAGTTTGCATGGTGGGATAATCACCCTATAGTGGAGTATGCTATAGCATATGAGTTCTATGAATCAGAATAGATCAAGATTATTTTGAGCAGGATTCATGATGACCTATTTTGGATAGGTGAAGTGCTGGTCAGAATTACCAGTGACCTAATTCATGAGATGACAGGCCTCTCAAGGATAGGCACCATCCTTCCAGTGGGTAAAGATGTGAGGAAGATTTTTGAACAAACTTGCAAGTCAAGGAGTGATAGGCACAGAATTACCATAGAGCCTATTGAGCAAGCTGACATCAAATTGATGTCTATGATACTTGGATACAGTTTTCAACACACCAACAAGGTAAACAATGTGTCTGCAACCACAATTCTTGTAGCCATAATAATTGTTAATGAAAATGGAGAGTTCAACATGTATGAGATCTTGTGCGCACAACTAATTGACAACATCAAGGGAATCAAGCATGATAAAACCAAGATATTCAGGTTTGGGTCCCTAATTATCTATATGTACTTCCATATTGTTGGAAAGGTGTCAGATTCATATCTAGACAAGACTATTCCTACCATGCCTCAGATATCTTTCAAGGCATCTATAGAGAACACTCTAAGAGACTACATGACACTAGAGTTGAAGACATTCAGGGTCAAAATGCAGATGAGGTACAGGATACCAGAGAACATTGTTGAGAAATACAAGGATACCATTTGTTTTATGGTTGAGATGGACACAACATGCATGGAGGCAGTTGAAACAAGAACAACATGGATTTATCCACTAGGCTATGAATTGGAAGAGCCTATTCTCGAGGCCTATGCTCAAGTTCTATTGTCAGCACCTAAAGACCCCAATGAGCCACGATGGGGAACCTATAAGGAGAAGACAAGAGAGGTAGATGTTAAACTGAACAACGTAGCAACAAAGAGGAAGGTTACCAAGGTTACCTCTGAGATCTTAAGAATACATGGAGTGTCTCAAGCAGACCTAGACAAAGCAAGGGAACAAAAGATTGCTTTGGAATTAGAGAGCATAGATGTAGCAAAGGTAGAATCAGATGATCCTAAGCTGAATAAAGTGAAGATTGAAAAATTTGATGAATAGAAGGGTAAAACTGATGTTACTCCTTCTACGCCCAAAGAAACCATTGAATTTACTGCTCCTCCTGAGTATGACGCAATTTTGAATAGGAAGAAAGAGATCAGCATTGGTCATCCATCCTCAAGAGTAACAAGGAATAGAAAGAACTCACAAGAACCTCTTGAAGTAAGTTTCAAACATATTCTTAGTGTGCTAAGTGCAAGGATAATTGGTGAGGGAAGAATTGATCAAGTAGGAAAGTTTTATGAAAAATATAGTAAAATAGAAAAATTTGAGATACATGTAATGATAGTCAAACACATGCTAAAGTTCAAGAAAATAGGCTTGGAACTTAAGACTATAATCCCTGACAATGTATGGAACATCCTAGAATTCCAAAAGAGACAAGCCATTGAAGAGAATTTAAGGATAAGGGAAAATATTCTAGATGAAACTCTTCTAGTATGTTCCTTAGAAGAGAAACCTCTATTGTTAGATCTGGTGAAGCCACATCTCAGCAAAAAGTAAAGGAATTTTCATATAATGGACAAAAACTATGATCTGGTGGCTAAGGAAATAGAGGAAGCCTTTGAGAAGGTCTTTATGAATAGGCACATGTATCCAACTACTGCGCCTATAGCACAAGCACCCTTAAAGGAATTCAAGGTGGCAAAGCCCACTAATGCAGAAGTGACAGGTCCTTAGGACTCAGCACCTACAGTTGAAACAAAAATAGAGACAATTAAGCCTGCGCCCATGACAAAGTCACTAAAAGATAGCACCATTATCATTGATAATGTAGAGATAGCCATGGTGGCCACTGACATTGAGTTGGACAAGTTTGAAGAAGCTTTTGTGAGCACACAAGAAGCTAAAATTTTATGCAGTAACACTCCTCCTGCTCATCAAGAAGAAATTTTGATTGAGGATATAACAAATGAGAAAGAAGAAGAAAAGATGGAAGAAAAGAAAGAAGGAGAAAAACAAAAAGAAGCTGAAAAACAAAAAGAAGAAGAAGAGGTAAAAGGGAGTGAACAAAAAGATGAAACATCGGCTGAATAAATCAAGGTAAAACAAGAAGTGCCAGATAGCACTCCCATTGTTGTCAAGTTTGACACCTGACACAACCAGTTTGGACTCATGGGGAGAAGAAGACCTGATTAAGTTCAGTGTCTTAGCTATGGAGAAGGCCAAGGAGAAACAAGTGATGAGGAATCCTCTCCTTGTAGAGTTAGTAAACATACTGAACATTTTTAACCTACAGACAAGAAAGTGTCCAAGGTACACTCTATTGATGATGTAAGTGCAGTCATTTCACAATTCAAAAGCAATCTCTCTAGCCTGGAAGAATCTGCATCCTTAATTGTAGAGGAGAAGTACTTGAAGAAGAGATTAATTGAATTAGTTAGCAACTATACACTTGACCTAAGCTCACTAAAGGCTGGTCAAGCATCGCTAAAGGAGTTTGTAGCAAAGGGAAGAAAGATCATTACTGAATGTATGAACCAAGACAAGTTAACTGGTGATCTACACAAAAAGGTACAAGAGGCATAAGTAATGATAGATATCATAAGGAAATTAGTAGAAGATCCATCTATTGATGTGAACATGTGCAAAAATGTCTACCAAGGATAGTTAGACAAGATTGAGAAGGCAGAAAAAGAGATGATCAAGATAAGGGCTAGGCAGACTCAGCTAAGGAATGCTCTTGCGCCCTCATTAGACATACTAAATTAGAATATCAAGGAGATTGATGCCACCATGGTGACACATGATCAAGGTCCTAGCACTAATTTGGAGAAGATGGAGAAGCTACAGTATGCTTTATGCGCCCATCTATAGATTGTAAATTCACTAATCACATTTTGGAAGGAGATCCAAAATCTGCAGATAGCATATTCGGATGTTCTATCACAGTAAGTCTTTGTAGATTTAGTTTTGACACACCTTTGTCATTAATTTCAAAGGGGGATTATGTGTAGAATATGGATTATAGATATGTATAAGGAGATATAAGATGGAAAGATATGTATAGGGAGATATAAGATAAAAGTTTTTTGTATTAAGGATACTTAGCAACTTGGCCATATTCCTTTGTTGCCATCAATGAAAAAGGGGGAGATTGTTGGAAATTTGGCTATACTGATGTATATGACTTAGGATAGTGTTTTCATTATGGAAAAAAAGTCATATAGAAGTTTTGAGTCAGCACACTTGATGGGAAGATCAGAAATCAGCTAAGTGTTGAAGACTGGACAGTGTACAGAGTTCCTGAAGCTTAGAGCATCAGCGCATGTGCAGATGACTGAGTTATGGTATGTTCCCTAGAAGATAAGTTGGTTAGACTATATTCATGATTAGTCTATGAGCACATGATCAGATATGAAAGTATGAGAAAGATACAGATAGTTGAAATTACACAGCCAGTGTGTGCTAGAGAAGAACAGAGTAAGCAGCCGACTGTTAGCATTTTGATTTGCAGTTATATTCTAATGATGCAAAGGTTGTGTGTATTGTAATTAGGTTTCTGACATGTATATATGATTGTCTGTAAACACTCTTGAGCCAATTCAATTGGAAGCATTGTATGTAATAGGTTTAACGGCCAACCTAGTTGTTTATTTTATATGCGCATATAAATATGAGATGTGCCCATTGTAATTAGTATGAAAGTTGATAAAGAGTTTATATAAGTAGAGAAGAAGTGTGTGAAGAGACTATAAGATGTATTAGAGCTTTGCAAGAGGTCAAAGCATCAGCACATCAAAGGAACTGATCTGACAAGCAGTGTCACAATGACAGTTCATCCAGCAGATATAGGGTGTATATGAGATCAGAAGGTTGTAGCCTTCACCACTTGAGCAGTGAGGTCTAGGACAGTGTGTCCACGCCCTAACAGGGATTATTGTAAAAGACTCCTAATAGGGTTTGACCCTTGACAAGGTCTACTGTACTTAATGCATTGTAAAGAAACTCCTAACATGGTTAAGGATCTTCTAACAAGGATCATAAAACACTAGTACAGAATATTAGTGGGTGTCAATTCCCACCGAGGTTTTTTCCTATTTGGGTTTCCCCGTAACCATATTGGTGTTATGTGTTGATTTCATGTTTCATGTTTATGTGGATGTTCATTTCAATACTTAAGTATTTAAGTTCATTTTAAAGAATAAGAAAAAATATAAAATACAGTGAACATTGATTTACCCCCCCCCCCCCCTCAGTGTTCCCATTCCTAACAGAACGTACTGCAATATTTGTAAAATGATCTTATCAATATTTTATAAAAGAATGCAATGAAAACTATATGCAGTATACAAATATATAGTGAATACAAAATAACATGAATTACATTAATAAATGTATGCAAATCATGTGTTTTCATCCTTGGCCCAAATTCACTTTTCTTTGATATGAGATTGTTTATGTTCACAGAAAATCCTGTGGAAAATCATATTTTTTTTATGACTTCTTTTATAGCATTGCTTTACTACTCTAGCAATAACCAAGTAAGGGCACTTGTATCAATTTGGTCTCCATTGTTATTTGATCGAATGACATTTTTCATTGCATGGTTGGATTCTTAAATGTTACTACAAATTTTCACAATTTTGTCTTTGTCACGCCTTCCATCCAATATTTTCCATAATGTCGAGTTGTTACATTCTTTCCAATATGCATAGCATCAAACAAATATATGATTAGGAGTTTCTCATAGTATGGCAACCTACTAAATTGCATAGGATAACTTTTTAGTCCTTTTGGAAGTTGGTCATTAATTCCTTGACGACCTTCACAAGCATCAATTACATCATCAGTAAACAAAACACAATATCAAAATATAAATTTTAAACAAAAACTATCAGATGGAATGACATTACCTTGACGATTTATTTTGTTGTATTCCAACTTCCATAGGTGAGGTGTCATTCTCCATGGCTTTTATGTAGTCTCTTCTTTCCCATTGAAAAGATGTTTTTTGGTAATTTGGTACTTATGATTTCTATGGAGAAAGTGTCTATGCTCATCGAACACCTGCTTTCCTAAACTTTTTGAATGATGAGATTTCATCTTTGGACCACAAACTAGACATGAAAATTTTCCCTTTGTCTGAAGACCTACAAGACCATGTATAATTGGATTAAATATGTTAATTTTGTCTTAGCACTATAACATACCAAAAAAGAGGTGTTAAGAAGAGAACATACCACAAAAATGTGTTATCCCAGGGGCATCATGTATTGTCCATACAAGCATTGCATGGAATTAAAATTGTCTTTGTCCTATTAGTCTAGGATGTCATACATAGTGACCCCATTCCATAACACCATCAAATCATCAATAAGGGGTTCAATATATACATTGATATCTTTAAATTGGTACTTACCTAGTTGAATGAACAAAAACATTATATAATTTTTATGACCATTTTGATGGATTATTTATAATAAATTAATTTAGATGACTATTAAATGAAAAAATACATAGAAAAATCATTTCCAACATTATGTGCTCCCTCTTTATGGACATCAAAGAAGGAATGTTATTGTTGATAACAAAAATAGGCCACACCAAGTAAATAGATCTCATCTCTCTATACAGATTGACACCACCAGCTTCCTATGAAATCTTGAGATTATGAGGTTCTTCTTTAAAGTGTGGCCAAGTTTCCTCTATTTCCTTAAATGTTGAACCATCCATAGGCATTCGCATAATTGTTGGAAAGATGACTATACTGATCTATATGACTATATTTAGTGTTGTCATTATGGAAACAAATTCATATGAAGTTTTGGAGTCAGCGCATAACTTAGAGGATCAGAAATATGGCTAAGTATGGAAGACTGGACAGATAGCAGAGCACCAGAGGAACAGAACATCAGTGCACATGCGTATGATAGATTTATGACATGCACCCTTGAAGATAAGCTTCTAAGTATGTATTCATGCTAAGTCTAAGAGTGCATGATGATATGAGCTAGTATGAAGAAGTTACAGCCAAATGAAGTGACATAGGCAGTGAGCGGTAGAATAGAACAGAGCATGGAGCCGACTGTTGTTATTTTGATTAGCGCTTGCAATATTGTTTTGTAAAGGCTATGTGCCTATAGTATTTAGATTTTATACATGTTAATATCATCATATGTAAACACGCTTGAGCCAATTCATTTGGAAGCATTGTATGTAATAGGTTAAAGGGCCGACCTAGTAAATAGTTTTGTTTGCACATATAAGTAAGACATGTGCCTTTGTAATTAAGCATGAGATGTAAAATAGAGTTGAGAAGAGAAGAATAGAGGTATGAAAATTGCAGATAGAATGTTTTAGTTCTTTACAAGAGGTTAAAGCAGCAGCACACCAAAGGAACTAATCAGACAAGCAGTGTCATAGCACCAATTCACCTTGCAGATATAGTGTGTATTTGAGATCCAAAAGGTTGCAGCCTTCACCACTTGAGAAATGAGCTTCAAGATAGTGTGTCCTCACCCCTAATAGGATTAATTGTAAAAGACTCCTAATAGGGTTTGACCCTTGACTAGGTCACTATACTAAAAGCATTGTAAAGATCAACTCCTAACAGGGTTGCAAGATCTTCTAATAGGGATCATAAAACACTAGTGCAATTCTTAGTGGGTATCAATTCCCATTGGCATTTTTACCTATTTGATTTTCCCTATAATCATATTTGGTGTTATGTGTTGTGGATGTTTATCTTACTTGCCTTAATATTCAATTCAGTACTTAAGCAATAAATTTAAGAATCTAGATAGAAAAAAAAGTAATATTACATAGAACACCGATTCGCCCCCCCCCCCCCCCCCTCTCAATGTTCCCATTCCTAACAATAATTTCATCTCAACTTCTATTGCGTGCATGGTAATTGATAAAGTATGCCAAGCTATTGCACCTGAATAATCATTGTAGATGTGGAATAATGGGAATATACCGAAGAACCTTGTGAGGCATCTTTTTTGTTATTCAATCTGATCGATATCTACTAATATGACAATCAGGGCATTCTATTGCAAATTCATGTTTTTTATGATATATAAATGATCATTCAGACATGCATGTATTGTTTGATACTCCATTCCAATATCTTTCATAATGGCAGATAATTCTCAGTACGATGAGGTAGAATGTTTGATGGTGGTAATAAACACTCACCTATCAACCTATGACCAAAAATATAATTTTCTAATATAAATTACATTAATTGCTACATGATTCACTCTTTGTTAACTTTAAGGGAATTACAACTAAAAAAATGAAAAAAGATGACATACCTTAACATACGTTTCATTACTATGTTGGATAAACCATTCATAACCTTCAAGCTCACCAACAACAATACAGCGACAAGAAGAGTTGTTTGGGAGCCTTCGTATAGGGGCTCATATGCCTTCTCAAGTATAGGTACATCAAGGTCATCTACATCAACATCATCATCATCATCATCATCTTGATCATCATGATCTTCTTCCATGGGATCATTACCTTCTACTTCTATATTCACACCTCCATGTTCCCTCATTTGGAAATCCATATTCTCTAGATTTTCATGGTCCATAACATGAAACCCAGGGTGGTTGACCTATATCAAAATGATGATCTTAAATTAATCATGACCATGATGTCATCATCAAATCATGTCTTATGTATTTTATAAATTATTAAAATACATACCAATGGATGAAATTTGTTTCCCCCTTCAATGTGACCATGTTGCCTACAATGTTCCTCGGTTGTTTTGATTAGATATCTTTGAGTCTTTAAGCCCTTACAAATTTTGTAGGGACAATAACATTTTCCATCAACTTTTCTTTTAAAGTTCGACCACAATCTAGAAATTATCTCCCTATTTTTTTGTTGGTTGATATCGTCAGACATGGTCTTTCTTGAATGGAATGACTTGTTGGTGGAAGAAGGATGATTTGTTTGCAACCTGCAGATACAAATCGTCACTGAACAACCATTTTATCAACTCTAATTTTCTCAACGCAAAGGGACATTTGTCATACCATAGAAACCTAATTATTTTTATATGGAATACACCAAGGAGTACCATCAAAAATATTAACCATTTACAATCATGAAAAGTAAACCTAAATAAAATAGCTCATTTTTTTATCAGCATGTGTAGTCTCTGTGTATATGAAAAATGAAAGAAATATCAAGCTGAAATAAAATAGTGAACAAAATAGTATTCCACATAGAGTGAATGAAATATACCATCAAAAGAAGGTGACAAAATCCTGTCATGAAGCACAGACATAGGAAATCAAAAAGGGACAAAAGACAAGAAATAAGAAAAATCATTATGACTATAGAAAAATCATTAAGACTATAATCACAAAAAGAAACACTCTTTGTCAACAATGTTCAAAATCATTAAGACTATAGAAAAATAATTAAGATTATAGAAAATCAAATTTTAGAAATGGACAGTTCTGATGCTTTGCCATTACAATAATTGAGCATTCATCATTTGGAATTGTGTATTCCATTTAAGTATGTCAACAATGTTCAAAATCCTGTCACCAAGCACAAACATAGGAAATCAAAAAGGGACAAAAGAAAAAAAAAATTTAAAAATCATTAGGACTATAGAAAAATCAAGTTTTAGAAATGGACGGTTCTGATGCTCTCAATACAATAATTGAGCATACACCATTTGGTACTTCTTGGTGTATTCAATTTAAGTATGTCAGGCACAAAGTATTCTATTTACATTTGAAAAACATGCAGATTTGACCAAGCATTTATGTAAGGGTCAAGGACCTATAGGTATATCTAATTTTTTTATATGGCCATTGATGTCATTATTATCATGTAATTGCACTTCAAAGTGCAAAGATTCCAAAAAGATGTAAAATTGCATTTTTATGCAATTATGGCCTAAAGGGCTAAATGAGGGTTTAGTAGAGGTTTAGGGAGTTTAGGGGATTAGGATAGGAACCTAAAACCTTTTGAAAGATTAAAGATAATACAAGAAAGATTAAAGTGGTCGAAGTTGACAACTAATTGTCAACTAGACAACAATGCAAATGAATAACTAACTATAACAGTCATATAACTGACTGTACAGGTTAAGAAGAAGTTGAAAATCAATTTGTAAGGGGATTTTGGTCAATTTTGTATGTGATTTTTATGGGAGAGGATTCTTAGAAGTTGTGGGGAGGTGTGTATGGTCGAAGAAGACAATGTAATGAACTACCAAGCAATAAACTTTTAATTCTTTACAAACAGTCACTTCTCTGCCCGTGAAGACACAGTCTAGTGTTTATATTATTAAACTCTCTATTCAATGCAACATTGATAGGAAAAGAATTCATAGATTGGTATTATAAGTTTTGATCATTCCATGTACTGATTATATTGTTTTGAATTCTTAAAATCAATGAATTTTAGTCCTTTTACTGATTGTTCCTATATAGTGTTTGGCGTGCAAACAATCTTTGTCTTGAAGAACCAATGATTTCCTAGGCTCTCCCACTTTCTGTGTTTAATGTGACTTGTGGTAGAAGCCTTTCCTTGTATTACATGGGCCTATAAGTGTTTATGCAGGGAAGGTGAAAGGAGGCAAGGAACAGTGACTGTCTTCCAACTTTTAAATTACATTTCTATTCACTACTAATGTTGTTAAATATGAAAATTTCATTCCAAGTTTGTAATTTGGTGTTAACAAGGGAAAATAGTAACTACAACATCACTACCAAGATATTACAACAAACTTGCAATTTTTTTCAAGTATAGCTTACAAACATTAGAAGTCTTGTGAAGAGTCTTAGTGAGTTTAAGTGCCCTTTTGAAGCACTTTAGAAATATTGAATACATCATTGCTTTGTTAAATAGTCTTGGTCTAATAGAACTCCCAATAATTATTAAACATACTTTATCTAATATGATGAATTCTTAAACAATTAAGGTTGGAGTAGACATAGTTATCACATAGTTTTTTGTGTGGTACAAGGAAGATTTGGCTAGGTCAAATCTTCCTCCATGCTAGCAGTCTATAGGATTAGATCGTTATTAAGAATTCATCATATCAGATAAAGTAATTCCAACCAACACAGGAATAGAAGTAAAAAAAAAAGGTCAAATTTTATACATATATCCTACCTACCGGCACATTTCATTTTATTTCATTTTGGCATAGTCCGCGAGCAAAGGAGTGTTGAAGGAGATGATATAAGGTGGGAGTCTGCACTAGGTCGACACCGTGCGCTTATATGCAAGTAAGTTCAAACCATTGATTGAATATCACGGAAGTGCGGACCGGTGAGCAATAAAATCTTGACTTTAAATCTTAACTAATAGATTAAGCATATTATTACTATGATTAATGTTCTATTTAAATGCATTTAACATAAAAAAAAAAAATTACAAAACTGAACCAATGGCATGTTTACAACAAAGGTCTAATAGAACTCCCAACAATTCTTAAACATACTTTATCTGATATGATGAATTCTTAAACAATTATTAAAGAATTCATCATATCAGATAAAGTATGTTTAAGAATTGTTGGGACAAGTCCTTTGACATGTATTAAACAGAATAGAATTTTCAGCATATTATTATCATTCTATTTATTTGTTGAAAACATGCCATTGGTTCAGTTTTGTAATTTTTTTGTGTTAAATGCATTTAAAATAAAGGTCTAATTCTGTAGACTATTGGTCAAAAAAATCTTCATTGTCTTATGATTGTCTTCTTTATATACTAGCATTTAAATGGAACATTAAGCATATCAATAATATGCTTAATCTATTAGTAATTATCTGCATTCAATCTGCCAATTACTAATAGTTTTGTACTACACATGCAACGTATTGTCAGTTTGAAGATAGTCTGTGCCATGTGTGATGGTTAAGTAATGGGAAAGTTATGATGATTTAATTGTAGAAATAATGGTCCCTTGAAATGTTCAAAAAAAAATTCTCAAAAGATGCACTCTCATGGAATACGATGACTTTAGGTTATGCACAAAATGGATCTATCTTCTATCACTATTCTCTTATCCTATGTCAAAATGGGAGATTTATGACATGATATAGATTTATGGGGTCACTTGAGTGATCCAAGGATTTATGTAAGGTTCAAGGACCTATAGTTATATCTAAGTTTTTTATATGGCCATTGATGCCATTATTATCATGTAATTGCACTTCAAAGTGCAAAGATGCCAAAAAGATGTAAAATTGCATTTTTATGCAATTATGGCCTAAAGGGATAAATGAGGGTTTAGTAGAAGTTTAGGGAGTTTAGGGGACTAGGATAGGAACCTAAAACCTTTTGAAAGGTTAAAGATGGTGCGAGAAAGATTAAAGTGGTCGAAGTTGACAACTAGTTGTCAACTAGACAACAATGCAAATGAATAACTAACTGTGCAGGTTAAGAAGAAGTTGAAAATCAGTTTGTAAAGGGATTTTTGATGAAGGTCCAACCTAGCTCTGATACCATTGATGAAGGGCACTTTGCTTTGATACCACTGATGAAGGGCCACACCACCCTTACCAACTCATAACCAAAGAAATAACATGGAGACAAAGAGAAGACAAAATACTTTACAAAGCATACATTAATACTTGAAAATCATTACAACTTGAGAGATCTTACAACATGAGAGATCTTACATCCTCCAAGCTAAGAACCCAAGATATTACAATCCAAGAGCTTGCAATGAGAGAGCTTCTTCCCCAAATACAAGATCCTACAACTTGAGAGCTTGCTTATGAATGCTCATATACCTTCTTTATATAGGCATTTACCACCCAAGATATTACAACACAACCAATGTGAAATAAAAAGTAAATGCAACTACCTTGATACAAATATTAAATACCCACCCAATTAATATTAAGCACCACCATGTGGGCCAATTAACAAATTACATTGCCTTTGTGGACCAATAAGAAAATAGAAAGTTGTAACTAACAAGCTACAAATATTAAATGCAAGAACTTTTTATAAATTTCTAATGCCACCTACACACCTCAATAAATGAAATGATTTTTTTTTTATTTTATTTTTTTAATAATTTTATTCTATTTATATTTCCCACCTATGCACCTTGGTAAACAAAATGACTTCTTTTTTTCTTTTTTCTCTCTCTTTTTTTTTTTCTTCTTTTTTTTCTTTCTTTTTTTAATCATGCCCCCTTTTTATTTTTTTGTGATACAAGATGCTCCTGCATCAATTTTGCTCAATTTTGTACATGATTTTTATGGGAGAGGAGTCTTAGAAGTTATGAGGAGGTGTGTATGGTCGAAGAAGACAATGTAATGAACTACCAAGCAATAAAATTTTAATTCTTTACAAACAGTCACTTCCAAGCAATAAATGTTTAATTATTTACAATACATCATTGCTTTGTCAAATAGTTGGCAAGCAATGATGTATTCAATATTTATAAAGTTCTTCAAAAGGCTTAAACTCACCAAGACTCTTCACCAATACACCCACCATCCACACCCATCGACTCATGTCAAGATCTTGTCCAAAATCATGTTGAAATATCCATTGGCCTAAATCAAGATCCTTCCCTCTCACTTCCTTCGTTACATAATCACTTTTGGAGTATATTCTAAAGTCCTTGAATCCAATAAAATGTAAGTCAATAACACCAAATATATCACTTAAACTCACCAAGACTCTTCACAAGACTTCTAAGTGATATATTTGGTGTTATTGACTTACATTTGCTTGGATTCAAGGACTTTAGAATATACTCCAAAAGTGATTATGTAATGAAGGAAGTGAGAGGGAAGGATCTTGATTTAGGTCAATGGATATTTCAACATGATTTTGGACAAGATCATGTCATGAGTGGATGGGTGTGGATGGTGGGATGGGGGGTGTATTGGTCAATGTGATCTACTTGAGAAGACACAATATGGTGTTTATATTATTAAACTCTTTATTCAATGCAACATTGATAGGAAAAGCATTCATTTATTGGTATTATAAGTTTTGATCATTCCATGTACTAATTATATTGTTTTTAAGTCTTAAAATCAAAGAATTTTAGTCCTTTTATTGACTGTTCCTACACAGTTCTTGGCATGCAAACAATCTTTGTCTTGAAGAACCAATGATTTCCTAGGCTCTGTCAAATAGTTAGCAAGAAATGATGTATTCAATATTTCTAAAGTGCTTCAAAAAGCTTAAACTCACCAAGACTCTTCACAAGACTTATAAGTGATATATTTGGTGTTATTGACTTACATTTGCTTGGATTCAAGGACTTTAGAATATTGACTTACATGGGGGGTGTATTGGTGCAGGGCACCTAGGCCATTCAGTTTTGCTTTGGGACTTGAGTTCTATATTTTGTTTTTCTTTGTAATAAAGGATGTCTTCTAAATTCCTAGACCATCCTATGGTTTTTTTTAGTCCTTCTATGGAGGTGTGTATGGTTGAAGAAGACAATGTAATGAACTACCAAGAAATAAACTTTTAATTCTTTACAAACAGTCACTTTTCTGCTTGTGAAGACACAGTCTGGTGTTTATATTATTAAACTATTTATTCAATGAAAAATTGATAGGAAAAGCATTCATTTATTGGTATTATAAATTTTGATCATTCCATGTATTGATTATATTGTTTTGAAGTCTTAAAATCAAATAATTTCAATCATTTTATTGATTGTTCCTGTACAGTGCTTGGCGTGCAAATAATCTTTGTTGGACGATGTGGGCCTAACTCACATTTTCACCATTGGGATTCCATGCCACTATGTGAAAGGTGAGTTAAGGAAATGTTTTATAAGAGTTCAAAAGCTCAAAGTTGGGAAGGTTAGTTTTCTTTTTGAACAATGATGCCCTAGGTTGAATATTTTGTATGTATTCAACCAAACAAGTTGAAACTCGTCTGCAGCAGTAGACAAAAACCATGTGGGATTAAGTTGTTGGATGAATTGGGCCCTTAGAGTTCATGGGATTTCCATATATTAACAAAAACTTAATACTGTTACAGCTAGATAAACACAATAATTAACACCAGGCGTACAGATTTTCAAAGCAAAGTAGATTTTCAAAGAATAAACAAAAGTAAAACCTGCTAACTCATTAACACACCAAATCAAGAAATGAAATAGCAGAAAATGAAGATTTAATTGCTCACCAGTCTGCACTTTCATGATATTCAACCACTAGTTTGAACTTACTTGCATATATGCGCACGGTGTCGATGTAGTGCATCTTCCCACCTTCAACCACTAGTTTGAACTTACTTGCATATATGTGCACGGTGTTGATGTAGTGCAGCTTCCCACCTTATACCGCCTCCTTCAGCACTCCTTTGCTCATGGACTATGCCAAATGAAATAAAATTAAATGTGTCGATAGGTGAGATATATGTATAAAATTTGAATTTTTTTTTACTTCTATTCCCATGTTGGTCGGAATTACGACCACTCTTTAGGGTCGAATTCCAACCAACACGGGAATAGAAGTAAAAAAAATCAAATTTTTCTTCTATAAACCGACCATGGAAAATCATTTTATAGCTTAGTCGAAAATATTGGTCTAAAAAGTGGGTCAAATGTACTAGTGAAGAATGTGTAATTTGTTTTCTAAATGGTGTAGATTTGATAAGGGAAATTTGACGGGAGATGAAAACTGTCGATTTTGGATAAGTTTGACTTTGAGTAGTTATATCAGAGAAAATATACATCAAAAACCAATCTTTCTTCTTTTCTGCACTAGCTATACATGTCATCTATAATATATTTTGAAATCATAGGAAAAAAAGATTATTTGTATATACTTGTTTGGTAGGAACTAGACCTCATATTTTCAGCATTTTTCAGCAACTAAAAAATGGACTTAAAAAATTAAAAAAACTATGTCAATTCTTGTTCAAAAGAATTTAAAAAAATTATAGGCATAAATTTTATCCAATTTTACACATTTCATCAATTTATATCGTCTTCAAATTCTAAACACAAATGTCACATTTATGTCGTTAAAGTTGAATAGTGTGTGTGTTGTTGACCTTTTTCCTTTATAAAAGTGTGACACAAGTTTTTACTTTTACCCTACAATAAGTATGGACATCAAGTACATGAGTGTAGATCAAAGATGAATAGGTCACCTAAGAAGCATTATATGGAAAAGCATTGTCACACTGGCAACATGCATGGACACAATCACAAGAATGTAGGACAAAGCTAAAACAAGTCTGGAAATTGAAAGGACAAAACAAGACATATCAACCAAGAAGGAAAGGTAATGCATATACTTGGGATTACAACACTTGGACTAATTGCATAGCATGTGGTAGATATGGACATATTGCAGCAAATTTCATGAGAAAGCACTAGAGAGGAAGATCTCAAAATTGGACAAATTCAGGAATGGCATGTTTGCACTGTCACAAGGTCGATCATTTAAGAAAAGACTACAAAGACCGAGCACCAGAGGTGAATGATAATACAAAAGGAAACACAATATAATAAATTGTGAGAATAAGGAATCAAATGTGGATAAAATTAAAAAATGATAATGTTGGATCAAGAAAAATAATCGGTGACACCTCATCCTTTGGATTAGGTGATCTCGCCACATCCACCTAAGAAATTCAAGTTAGTATGGAACTGAATTTCAATTAGTTATATCTTACAATAGTTCCTTATATCTATTGAATGAACACAAAATTAGCATGAAATAAGATGCACTAGGGTATTATATGTTTTGATCATAAAGTGTGTATAGTCGTTAAAAGTATGACCGAGTACAAGATTGTTAGTTGGTGAAAGTGAAAAGGTTAACTGAGTTGAAGTATCAAATGAGAAATGTTTCATGTTAACCGAGTTGATCAAGATTTAAAGTGATAACTAAACATATTCATCTTTACTGAGTTGTGGTAGGTAACGCATTTAATGCAGAACTTTGAGTGGGAAAAGAAATTTTAGGTATAAATACACAACGATGCAAGTCATTTCATCACACAGTGATCAAGAGCATAACCAGAGTGATTTGAGAGAATTTGTGCAAAGATTTTTTCAAGCATTTCAATACAGATTTGAGAAGATCATGTGTCGTTTATCATCATTCAAAGTAAGTTCTTAATTGCCAAGTTATTTTCTTGAACATTTCATGAAGCCCTAAATTTTTTAGAACAATGGCATCTTCATCCAAGTCTGTGAAATCCAAAACTGAAAGTGACAAGAAGTTCACACTGATTAAGTCCACAACATGAAGAACCTAAATATAAATTGCATCCTGAGATAGCTTCACAAATTGATCAATCAGGCATGTTTTCAAGCATACCACCTAGGGTTTTACTGGTACAGGATATACATTCTTATATCTACTACAAGATAAGTGAAATCAGAGACTTTGAACTACAATCGACATACCAAGAGCTAAGTGAGAACAGAAAGCTCAAGGATGAGCATAAACACCTGGAAGTCAAAGGATTGACTAATTCCCTATATTTCTTGAGGGAGTTTGAGTCAAAATGGATTAGGGTTGTACTTATCTATGTTCATGAAGGTAAAATGTGGTTGGACAAACCAGTTAAAATCTCTAAAGATGTTATTCATGTGGTTACTGGATACCCAACTAATGACAAGGAAAAGGCTATAAGGAACCCACCGAGGGCAAAGACTGAGAAGCTAATAGGAGCTGAGTTGGATGGTAGAGGAATGAGGGTCAACACCATCACCAATCTAGAAAAAAGGTTTGGAGCATATGGCATTGGCTATAATATTTTTCAATCTAGCAGGCCTAACAGCATCCCATGCAGAGCAATAGACATAGCTTATAAAATATCAAGAAAGGTTTACAGTTAGACCTCGCCGAGCTACTGTTGAAACAATTGGAAGAGAATATGAGGAACATCTGAGTAGCAAAGACCAATACTTGTAAGTTTGGCTCATTACTTATTTGTACATTTTTTTACTTGTAAAACTACTTCCCATCTATCGGTAATGTAGACTGGGATGTCAATCGACCAGTCATCATTCAAATCAATAAATTTATCAAGAATCTAGGTCAAAATTTTGTGGCTTTAATGGATGATTAATTTGGAAAGTTTAAGGACATAATGCACAAAAGAAGAAGAATACCTAGACAACTGGTGGAAAATAATGAGGATTTTTGTTTTGGTGGACATCAACACCACATTGATTAAGGTAGTTGAGCCAAGAACTACTTGGCTACCTCTAATGGGCTATGAACTTGATATTGACTGAGCCTCTAGGTCAATAAAGGCACTACTGGCTGATCCCAAAGATCCTAAAGCTACTAGGTTTGGGACATATGAGGAAGAAAATCTAAGGATAAAAATGAATTTAGTCAAAGTAAAGGTTAGAAAAATATCAAAGAAAATGATGGAAACACTGGTTAAGCAATTCGGTGAAGAATAAGAGGAAGCAGTAGACAAGCCAGTTGAAGAAGCAAGTGAGGAATAACTTCTTATCATAAATAGTGAACATGAGGAGGAAATCAAGTCAAGTAAAGAACTCCAAGCTACACTGGAAAAGGCCACAGTGAAGAGAAAAAAATCACATTTACTTCCACACCTAAAGGTGATGCAATAGCATGTGAATAAGGCAAAAGAGTTAGTTTCCACCCATGAGATATCAGTTATAGAGAATATTTTTTATATGCATGCACAAGTCGGATTAGAGAATATTTATCTTGAGAATTTCAAAGAGGAATGGGAAAACCTCTTGGCTACATTGCAGAAAACCCATCAGAACATATTTGACAAGTTGTAAGTACATTTTTGGCATTAATTTCAAAAAGGGAGAAAATATATGTATATATTCTTGCATGTACTTCACACCGAGAGCATGTACAAAGGGGGAGTTCACATAGATTCACATTTTTTTGGTTAAGTTCAAATTTTGCAGATAGTACACATATACATAAAGTTTTTGATACTAATGCCAAAGGTTGAGAATGGTACTCCTAAAGAGAATTAATGGTTATCATTAGTATCATCCAATCATATAGTCAGTAAAGGAGATGAGACAGGATAGTTGGTCAATAATACACAAAGCCTAGACACTAAGAAGAACACAAGGCAAATCACTATGTTAACTGAATATAGTTTTGGTTGAGCACTCTTGCTGAGCCAGATGATCACTGAGTACTGATCACAGTAGTCACTGAGAATTCATATGAATCAAACACTAGTTAATTACTGAGTGATGAATGTAGTACACACTGAGTGAAACAAGAAATGACATAGCAATTTGGAATGGTACAAACTACAAGGCAAACAGTTTACACTACTTAGAAAGTGGAATACCAAGATTGAGACAAAATTTTATATGGATGTAATCATTTAATTATTGATGATTCCTATGTAAAGATGATCTAGCTTATTCATTTCTATCGTTGATCTTAGGTTTTCTAAGATAGTGTCTAAACCCTAATTAGGTCAAATCAATTTGATATAAAATTTGTATAGATGTCATTTTGACATGTAACACATGTGTAGTAGCCACCATTGGAAGACATCTGAAGATCAAATAGGGTTATGATTGACAAAAATTGACAAAAAATATAGTTTATCAAAAACATAAGGTTATCGAGAAGAATTTAGAGAAGAGATCAGTCACATTAAGGTGATAATAGATAAGTACATAATAGATCTGATGTCAGGAAAGATAGGTTTCCATTTATAGATCAATCTTACTATTACTTTTTACCCATTGTAGAAGACCTTAAATCTCTTAATAGAGTGAAATTAATAGCTCTTTTGTAAAATATCTTAACCGAGTGAACTTAATTTGGTTGCTAAAATTCTCTAACCAGGTAGATCTAGTTGATCTTATTATTACTCCTAACAGGGTAAGATCACTAGAAGTGATCAAATCTTTGTAGCCTTAATTAGAAACTTTGTTACTATAGTAGTGAAGCTTTGTGGGTTTCATCCTAATCACAGTTTTTACCTTCTAACAAGATTTTATGTGATACCAAAATACAAGTGTCATGTGTATGAAGTTACATGAATTCTTTATTGATTAGATTACATGCATTTATATTTCAATTAATGTTTTGGATGTATGTTAAATGGAAATGTTACAGTTGGTTAGTGATATTCATGTTTACAAGGATTCAATTTGAAAATTTTTAAGGGTATTGATTCACCCATCCCCTCTTAGTACACATCTTTCCATAATTCCAACAGTATGTATGAAATCCAACTTTCCTTTAGCTAAATAAGATTTTCTTTAAAAACTTATTCTAGTTTTTTTCCCATTACACATTCTCTAAACATGGCGTTAGATGGTTTTACAATCTTTGGTACAATATTATCAAAATTTACATGACAAAATCTTATATGACATAGCCAACTATCATCAATCTTCACAACAAAACAAGAAGCCTCATATGTATTCAGCTCAAATACATTACCTCTTGATTTAGTACCTGATGCAATCAATTCTCTTATCTTACTTATGATAGAACATTTCCCATCAATGAACTTCAATTGATAACCTGGTTTGCAAGTTGTCCAACACTTAACAAATTATGCTTAAGTCCATCAATAAGTAATACATCATCAGTATTAGTCTTACCATCCAGATAAATTGATCCAACTCCAATGATAAACTTAGGAGTATTATCACCAAATCTAACTATACCACCATCATACTTAATTATCTTAACAAAATTATGTTGGAAAAATGGTCAGCTCTCCCCTCAGGATTCATGACATGGCTTAACCACCTCCTGTGTCTTCTATAAGTCTAGTGGTTGTATCAGGCATTAACAGGTTGACCTTTTGGTGCAACGACAACTACTACTTGTAACAAGTGGTATCAGAGCTTGGTCACAAGTTCAAATCCCCTTGGGTAATGCTGAGGGGGAGATTGTTGGAAAAATGGTCAGAGCTCCCCTCAACATTTGTGACATGGCTTAACCACCTCCTATGTCTTCTATAAGTCTAGTGGTTGTATCGAGCATTAACAAGTTGATCTTTTGGTGCAACAAAAACTACTACTTGTAACAACTTATTCTTATCACCAGTCATATGATGTGAACAACCACTATCTATGATCCATTCTGATTTCTTCTCAACATGTGAAACTAGGGCTTTCTCTTCATGAATAGATTCATCATCTTTAATAGAAATAAATCCACTTTCATCATAGTCTACATTATCATCATCAAAAACACCTTTACTAGCATAATAACATTCCTTATCTCATTAATAATTAGATCTATGAAATTTAGGTTTGTGCTTAGGAATACTTGTGGGACATCTAGATGAAAAATGACCAATTTATTATATGAAAAACATTTCAGTGGTAAATTTCCTTCAAACTTTCCCTTACCTCTCTTTTCTCTTCTTGCGATCAAAACCATAATTTCATCTAATGTACTTTATTCTTCCTATATCTTCTCCCATTCATCAGCATAATCACCAAGATCTTCTTGCAAATCATTTCTTCTATTTCTCTTTAGACTTGATAAAGTCCTTTTGGCATTATTCACAACTGCCTTAAATGTTGATTCAGCCTTAGGTAATGAATCTCCAAGTTTTGTGGCCTCAAAGGTAGTTAACTTCACAATCAACATCTCTCTGTTAAATTTTTTTGTCAAAGGTATGATCTCTTCTATCGCTTGGACTTTGGTTTTGTACATAGGTGTTGAAGATCTAAGAATATTTGTGATCACTTCTTCTTCATTGTATGTGCCTCCAAAGTTTCTAATGTGAATAAAATCCTTTGTAACCCTCTGTACATATGCTCTAACATTTCCATCTTTGTCTTCCAATTATACAACTTCGCTTGCTTAGCAAACTTGTATCCTTCATAGAGTGCATCCAATCTTGACCATATTTTATGTGCTAAATCCAAATCCTTAACCTCATTAAATTATCCTTAAGAGAGTGCACTAATCATTGCTTCCCATGAAACTATGTTACAAGAAAGCATCTTCTTCTCATCTTCAGTAGCTCCATCTAATTCATCTTCAAGCTTGATCTTTTCTTCTTTCTTTATTAGCATCCAGTAATCGATACCCAAACACAACAGATGTGTTCTCATCTTGTTCTTCCAACTGTCAAAATTTTTAGGATCAAACTTCAGACTTTATTTCCTATATAATTCCATCTCCAAGATCACATCAAGCTGTTAAGCTCTCTCTCCGAGGACCAGATGCTCTGATACCAATTGTTAGGAATAATAGTCCACCAACACAACTGAGAAGGGGGGGGTGAATCAGCTGTAAGAAATATTATTAAATCTTAATCTTTACAAACCAAATAATCAATTAGAATATGAAAACATCAAATGCAACATCATAACACAACCATGCATTGTTGATTAAACCTTGTTAAAGGTAAAACCCCGGTGGGAATTAGCACCCAAAAATAATGTACTAAAAGTATAGTATCCCTATCAAAAGATTTATCCTTGTTATGAGCTTGTTAATGCATACCGTACATAGTCCCTATTAAAGAAAAAACCCTATTAGGATTCAAGAGAAATAGTAGGCTCACTACCCAAGCAAACTGCCTAAAGAAGGTTAAATCCACCTTTAGGACTCACTATTTGATATACAATTGTATAGAAGATGTACAATCCAATGAACTAGATGATAGAAACTGTATTTTCTTGATCGGTTCTAATGAAGTTCTTCAATCACAATCTTTTCTCTACATCCATCAGACTTCACAAATACAAGCTTGTAGCTTCCACATTACCTTTTTTTCCATTCAATTCTTTCTATAAGAAATAACTCTTCTTTATACCCTTATTACAATAATTAATTAGGTCGACATGTTGAGACTTCCCTAATGAACAAATAATTAAATAAACCCTTTCTAAGATACACACGGTACCTTACACAAGTAAATAATAATTACAATTCATCAAATATACTCTAGGATTTTAAATCCATGCTCGCCATCTTCTAAACATGTTACACCACTATATTCGGCCATAATTAGGTCTTCGCACGACCACACACTTCAGATGATGTCACCAAGAACACAAAGACCCAAAAATCATAAGCAACATTCTCCAACATGTCTTCTAACACACCTTGAGCTCACAAGTCATAGCTCATGCTCACATCCAAGTTATCTCAAAAATATAGAGACCAACTTTGTCACAGTCCAATACCCAATTTTTACTAAAAAAATGGTAACTCATTTTGTCTGTAACATTAAGCCATGCAACCTTAGACATAAGATCATAGCTCATACCTTTACCCTTTCCCATCTTTGCATGCTTTGAAACATTCATACAGTGTTCGTACACTTCTGTTAGACATCCATCCACCAATGATAACCAATTTCTTTGTCTTTATCTGAAATATATGTTGACATAAATGAGAAACCATGAATGTCAACACTTCTTATTGATCCAATTCCAACAAAGTGATTTTTCTCTCTTTGTTTTGTATTGCAACTTGAGTCTTGATGGTACAACATCTGGAATCCATAACTTTTCAATCAAGTACCTAATTTTTTTTTATCGCCACTTTTTAAAAACCTCTCAAAGTACTCTATAACTAGGATTGTGTAATATTATCCCATAAAAGTTTTTACCCCTTATGAAGTATCTAAGGCCTTCAAAACTAAGTTCAAAGTTTTCGCACCACCCTATCAACAAAAAATTCAATAACTTCAAAAATGGACTTGATCTTGCCATGAAATTTTACCATCAAACTTGAACATCCAAAATGACCCTCTAGAGAAGTAATTGGAACAATCCACACTCAAACAAAAAAACTTACTAAAAAATAGTAAACTTTCCAAAAATAGTAACCCTGTCCAAAGATAGCCCTTATTGAAAAAAAAAGATAATATTTTTTGTGTGATGCAAGATTTCTCTTACACCCTAGCTGCTCCCACATTAGACACCCAAGGTGATTTGAGTAGTGACCCTGTCACATATTAGGTGTCTAGAGGAAAACCAAGGTGGTCAACCTCTTCCTTTGATAACCTTGATGAATCTTCAATAGACCTTCCTTTCCATTGGACCAGGTACTCTTCATATTTGTTTTCTTGTGCTTCTACCAAAAAGACTATCCAATATGTCTTCTATCTCCTCTGTAGCTAAGGTAGGAACTAGAATATTCTATGGTGCTTATAATATCTCATCATCAATACTTATTTCATGATACTTTGTCAAATCTAAAATATTAAAGATGTGAAATATTGAGTTCATTGGACAATTGTACTTCATAAGCATTTCTTGAATCATGCTTCTTCATGATTTTGCATGGTCCAAGCTCCTTCATCTTCAACTTATTATATGTTTCCACTGGAAATCTCTCCTTTCTCAAATGAACCATGACTTCATCTCCAATTTGAAATTCCTTATATCTATTTTTTTGATTTGTCTTAGTTGTGTATTGAATATTCATTTTATTAATATTCTTTCTAACCTCTTCATGCAAATTATTCATATGTTCTACAAATTCTTCAACTTCAACACTACTCTTCTCTCATTTGTCCAACTTCCGTAATTCTAAGATATTTCCAGGACTACTTCCATATACAATCTAGAATTGTGATTTTTTGATGCTCTTATTGATAGAATTATTTAATGAAAAATATTCCTATGGTAAAATTAGACCTCACCCCTTGGGTTTATCTCCTAATATACACCTCAATATATTTCCCAAACTACTATTCACCACTTTTTTTAACCCATCGATATATGGATGGTTCATTGATCTGAACTTCAAATCTATCCTTAGCTTCTTCCACAATGTCCTCCAAAAGTACCCAACAATCTTAGTGTCTTGATTTGAAAATATGGTCTTTAGTAGACCATGTAGTTGTAGATCTCTATAGTTTTTTTTACTATTAGTGACTCACACTTAGTCATATATCTAGGCAATGATGGTCGGTCATCACTACAACTGAGATATTATGTAAAGGCCGAGCTATGTAATGTTTACTTACCGAGCAGTAGTACTGTTGAGTAAACTTATGGTCACAATGTATTATAGTAGTATACCGATTCTAGTTCTACCAAGTCTTATATGTAATTATTATTGAGCGCAAGGGTTATCAACATATGCCGAGTAAAGTGAATGTTGAGTATCATAAACTGCATTTGCCGAGTTAGCCAGAGAATGACATAAGAGTTTGTTTTGGCACAGTGATCGAGGTAAATAGTTTTGGCCAACATCCATGTTTTGTATTTTGTCTATTGAGATAATTACGAAGGTAATTATGCATCTACTTAGTAATCATTGATCCCTATGCAATACCTAGAGCCAATCGGAAATTAGTAAGACTTAAGTAGCAAAAGGAATTAATCTAAGCTGTAGATCTTGAATAAGTAAAATGTTTTTGTTGATTATATAAGGTCAAGATCTAAACTCTAAAAAGAAGTAGCAAGGGATAGTGAATGTGAAGGTTATAAGAAAATAGGTATGATTCAGAAAAGGGAAGTATTTAGAGACAGAGTTCAATGACTGAGCTAAGCAGTGAAAGCATAGAATAGAGATAGATCTGATAAATGAGATCAACATCACATAGTAAAGAGAAGATCTATTATTTGCATACAGTGAAAACTAAAAGATCAAGTACTGAGACATTCTAGCTATTGTATTAGGGTAAATCTCTTAACCAAGTAGTCCTAATAGATTTTTTGTAATCTCTTAACCGAGTGCTTACTTTATTGTAAGTTTCAAATCCTTTTACAAGGTAGACTATATAAGTCTTTTAGCTTTTAATAGAGCAGACCCCTCACAAGGTAGATCAAGCTTTGATCAAATTTTGTAAACCCTAATAGGAAAATTTATTACTATAGTAGTGAAGATTTGTGGGTGTCATCCCCACCCCAATTTTACCTTTCAAGGGTTTCTAGGTAATCAAAATCTATGTGTTTTGAATGTTTTCATGGATAATGTTTTAGTTTGTTAGTCATCTGATTATGTTCAAGAATTGGTGATGCTATAAAAAAAATTTATTCATATGTGAATGGTTTAATAGGCTATTTCTGATTCACCCCCCCTCTCAGTATCACATTTCCCAATTATATTTCCAACAATTGGTATCAAAGTTGCAATGTTTCTCATAGAAAGTCTAACCACTTGAAGAAAAAGATCTTGAGATGGAAGTCTATAAACTGGGAATGGTCATAGAAAATTAGAAAATTGATGTACAGCTAGCATTACAACAACTGGAAGCAGCCAGAGGTGAACTAAAGAAATCCTTGAGCAAAAGGAGATAAATTGCTACTCAGCAAAATGAATCACAATATCAAGAAGAAGATACCACTAGATTATTTGACAATGGAAATACTACAAAAACTGATAAAGCCATAAAAGAGCTACTAGAGAAGAATACCATACTGAATGATGACATCAAGAATCTAAAGAGAGAACAGGAGATTCAATCTATCAGACTTTTTGAAGTTGTTGAATAGAAAAAGAAAGCTGAAGATGACAAGATAATGGCTGAAGAAGACAAAAAACAAATGGCAATGAGACTAGATGAAAGGACAAGTGACATGCAAAGGTTGACCAATAATCAACTGGACATGGTAAATCAACTACTACTGGTTAATCAAGAGTTGGGCAGGAAAGATATGTAAATCAACCAACTGAGATCTGAGAATGATCAATTAAAGAATGAACTTAGAACTGGAAAGGAAATCAATGAAAGGATGAACAAACCTAATGAAGCTACAAAATACTTTGAAGAATTGTTAAGGTCACCTAGAAGATCTAATGATAGATCTGGACTTGGACTAAATGAACATGCTTCATCTATTGAAGAAGGAGAATCATCAAAGAATGGAGAACAAAAGAATGCAAAACCAAAGAACAACAAGCCCACATGCCATCACTATGGAAAGCCAAGACATACAGCCAACATATGCAGAAGAAAACATGGTAAGTTTGACTCTAAACCAAAGTTCAATGGACATTTCTTTAACTATAAGAAACATGGACATCAGGCACATAAATGTAGGTCTAAGGTTAGTTACCCACCTACTTCACCTAAGTTTTAAGGCAATTGTTTCAACTGTCAGAAGTATGGGCATAGAGCATTTGAATGCAGGTCTAAACCAAGATGCTCATCAAATGAACAGACTAAGTCACCTATGAAGAACAACTCATACAACTGGGATTACAACACATGGTACAGTTTTCATTATTGTGGAAAATATGGACACATTGGAGAAAATTGCATGAAGACTCATTTCAAAGGAAGATCCAAAAGCTGGATGACTGGAAGCATGGTGTGTTACAAATGTAATAAGATAGGTCATCTTAAGAAAGACTGTAGATCACCTATGTCGAGCAATAATCAGAATCAGAATGAAGATATCCGTGAAAAATTGAAAATCCAAATGGATAAGACATGGAAGAAGAAAGAAGGAAGCACTAGTGAAATTGGCACATCTGAGGTCACCCAATCCGATGGATTAGGTGATCATACTTCTTCTAATTAAGCATAAAAGGTATGTTTGGAGCCGAACATTACAAAGATTTATTTTACATCAGTTCCTAACATAAAGACTAGGTAGAAGTCCAATCTGCACAATTAAAGATGCATTAGGACACATCTGAGTGAAATAGAAAATTTCTTTTGATGTCGAGTGATAGTATTCTGACCGAGATATTAGTGTATGCTGAGAACCTGTTATGGCCGAGATGTTATAGGTACCAAGCTATGTCATAATGGTTATTTTGACTGAGCTTATGTTAACCTAGGTTAGCATGAGTTAGCCGAGACAACTGTATTCCACTTACAAATTTTGTATGGAGCATTTATGAGGCCCTAACTTCACTTTGAGATTTCTTTGAGAGATTCCAAGCATGAACAATCAGTTTATCTTATCGATTCTAAATCTCTACAGTGTGTCGTTGGCAAAAATCATTTATAGGGTACTTACGAGAAAAAGGTACATACCGAACAAACATTTCTTCCTGAAATTTTAAAATTTAAAATGGCATCATCATCTGCTAAAATGGAGAAACAAGGGATGGAGGTTTTCAATGTGCAATTGGTAAGGAATGAGGTCTGCAAGCCACGAATCTTTAAGACAATTTTTGAATCCGCAATTAAAGGAGATTTGAATGGAGCCCTATCTTCAATTCTGGAAAATGTGCTATTTATGAATGACATTAGGTCATGTTATATGTGTAAAATTGGGGAAATCAGATATTACAAGATCAGGGAGGCATATGACAAGTTATGTGTCAATGGAGTGTTGAAGTCAGAGTATAATTTGGTTGTCGAGCAAGGGTTAGTGCATGTGCTAAATTTCTCATAGAATTTTAAGGTTGAATGGATAGAAATTGTGTTGATTCAAGTACACAACATGCAACTATGGCTGAAAGATGGACCAGTGAAGATAACGAAGGAGATGATCCAATGAGTCACTAGCTACCCTTCGATTCAAGGAAAATGAACAATGAAGTGTTTGAGAAAAGAGGAGATACAAGCAAACACACAAGCTATATGGAACAAACAAGGTATGACGATCTCTACCATTACAGATCTAGAGATTGACTTTGTTGTTAAGGTTATCTCGCACAAGTTCTACCAATCTAGTCATTTGGACAGTGTCCCCTGTATGGAAGTGGACCAGGCATGGAAAATCATTAAGAAAGGGCACACGTATGATCTTGCCAAGATCCAGCTAACTTAGCTTGCCAAGAACCTCAACTCAATCTAGATTACAAAGAACTCAATGTGTAAGTTTGGCTCTTTGATAATCTACCTATTCTTTTATGTAAAGAAGAGTTTTCCTACTCATGGAGGTGTGATATGGGATAAGAAGAAACCCATTACTGTGCAAATCAGTGAGTTCATAGGTCATATAGGAGATAGCTTTAATGGAGTAATGGATAATTATTTTGTTGAGTTTAAAAAGAAAATGAGGAAGAGGAGCAAAATCCCTGTGTCATTAGTTGAGAAGTATAGTAATGATATATGTTTTCTAGTTGACACAGATTTCACATATGCACAAGTAGTCCTTCCTAGAGTTTCATGGCTCATGCCACTACCCTATGAAATTAATATAGATGAAGCTACCATTGCCATCATAGCCCTCTTAGCCAAAGAAATTGATAGCAAGGCACCCTATTTTGGGACATATGAGGAAGCCAAATCAAAAATCTCTTTAGGTTTAACTACTGCAACCTTAGAGAGGAAGAGAAAGAAGATAGTAAAGAATGTAGAGAAGTATGTGAAAGAATCAGACAAGGATGCTCTACTAGAGTGAACCCAAGGTTTGGGAGAAGACAAACCAAGTGAATCTAGTGACAGTGAAGAAGAAGAAGAAGAAGAAGAAGAAGAAACTCAAGTAGAAGAGAAGAAAGGAAAGAAACCAATAATTTCCAAGCCCCCAACCAAGAAAAGAATACTAAAACCTAGAGTGTCTTTGAAACCTGTGCTGAGGCCTAGAATAATGGGAACAACTACTAAAACTCCTAAGGTATCCCCTACTTCCAATAAGCGAAAACCTGCACAACCTAAGGCCATGCCGAGTAAGGGAAACAAAATACCTAGAAGGAAACTTGTATTGGCACAAGAAGATGATGAGAAAATTGAAAGTGATGAAGAGGTGAAGAAGAAGATTGCACTACAGGATGTTAAATCTACTATGGCTGAAATATGCCATAAGATCAAAAACTTTGTAGGAGTGGATGACTTGAAAGAGTTAAAATTTGGAAGTTTAAGTATAGGAGAGAAAGAGAAAGTTGAAGATGCTATTCTTGAAATGTTTTGTACTTTCAAGATGTTACCCATTCAGTTGGAGAATCAAATCCCAAAGGAGCTGAGCAACATGGTTGCACAAAAATGGGAATATGCTCTAAATACTAAAAAACAAATAAGGGAGAGCACTTTAGCACAAGTGGAGTCAAGTCTCACCCCTGCCAACATCAAAAAAACCATGGAGAAATATCAAGAAAAATTTGATCCTAAGCTTAGAGCTTACCTAATCCTTCAACACAAGGTTGAGGATGTAGTACATGAAAGTATCAAAATTTGGAAGATAATATATGGATTGTTGATTGACAAAGATGAAGATGTTAGTACATCTAAGGATGTCGAGCCTGAAATAGAACAAAGTATAATGGGATCATCCATTTCGGAGATAGAAGCTCCCAAGGTAGAAGAAATTTAGAAGGAATCATAGAGGATACACCAATTAAGAATCTGGTATTAACTGAGGAAGACATACAGGCTAAGACAGCTAAAGATACATCTTTTCCAGGTAGTAACCCAGTACTTTTGCAAGTCAAAGCTTATCTGGCAATTGATGTGACCTCAACTGGTAACACTACCCCTGCCGAATTGGAAGTTGTTATAGTTGATCTGTTAGCTAGTATCAGTACTACCAAGGAACCAGAGAAGCCGACACTAGTTACTCAACCAACATCTACCGAGGAGATTCACTAGGAAAAAGAGGAAAAGATAGCATAAAAAGTTACTAGTTCTCATATGGAGAATAATGGAAACCAAGGAAAAGACAAATTCAATGAGGTACAAGAGCCTATAGAACAAGAAGCAATACAAGCTCTTGTACAGATGTTGAGTGGGAGCACACCGAAGAGAGCACACAAGTAGAAAATGGAAGTCTTCTCACCTAAGGTAATCATTGATGAAGTTATTACTATTCCTAAATGGGATACTGATAACTTATCTTATGAGAAAATACAAATTTTGAAAGATTTATTGTCGAGGAAAAGCAAACAAGAAGAATTGAGAAGAGAACATCAGAAGAAACAAGTTCTGTATGAAATCAAAGATATATTTACTAATGTTTATGAGTTATCAGATGTAAATAGTTTCGCTCCCATATTGGAACAAATTTTACATATTGTTCAAAAGGTAAATAATGACACATGTTACACCAGTGATAAATTGTTTGAGTGGTTGAAAAGAAAGTTTGAGACCAAAATGCTGGAGAAAGTATCTGTCAAGACTGCAGTTAAATAGGTTACACTTTCTACTTTGGTAGCAGAGACTGAAGAAGTCATTATCAATACAAACTCTCTACTCACCAAACTATGTAGTATTTAACAATTCACTGAGGAGAACCAATGTTTGATTGATCAACTACAGTAAGAACTTAAAACCACAAGTCATTCTTTAAGTGTTAATTCGAACCATAGTTCCAATCATTATGTCAAGATAATGCATACTCAAGGAAAGATAGCCGAGTTGATGGCTAATGATGGAAAGATTAGATCTCACCTACTTTCTATGCAAACAATTTTAACACCTCACCTAGAAGCATTATAGAGAAAGTTGGTCAAGGCAAAATAATTAACTCAGAAGGATTCGAATCTTTCTACTACCGAGAGTCTAATCAATCTAGCTGTCAAGCTATAAGTGCAGTCTGAAGTGTTAACCGTTGCTGCTGGAGGATGGGAAACTGCACTACACATGGTTATGATGCTCCACAAACCATTTCTGGAGAAACATTTTGAGATCCCCACTCCAGATGACATTCATCGTGTCAAAATCAAGGGGGAAGTAAAATCATGACATGACAAAGAGGGAGGTAACAATTTTTTGTAAATTTTTGCATGTATATATATCTCAGGGGGAGTATTTTTGCTTATACTACATATTTTTGTAAAGGAAATGTAATGTCACGACAAAGTGTTTTTGCCACTAATGTCAAAGGGGGAGATTGTAGATCTCTATAGTTTTGTTGACTATTAGTGACTCACACTTAGTCATATATCTAGGTAATGATGGTCGGTCATCACTGCGATCGAGTCATTATGTAAAGGCTGAGCTATGTAATGTTTACTTACTGAGTAGTAGTACTACCAATAAACTTATGGTCACTATTTATTGTAGTAGTATACTGAGTCTTATATGTAATGATTACCAAGCGCTAGAGTTATCAACATATGCCGAGTACAGTGAATGTCGAGTAGCAGAAATTGCATTTGCCAAGTTAGCTAGAGAATGACATAAGAGTTTGTTTTGGCATAGTGATCGAGGTAAATAGTTTTGGCCGACATCCATGTTTTGTATTTTGTCTATTGAGATAATTACAGAGATAATTATGCATCTACTTAGTAATCATTGATCCCTATGCAATACCTAGAGCCAATCAAAAATTAGTAAGACTTAAGCGGCAAAAGGAATTAATCTAAGTCATAGATCTTGAATAAGTAAAATGTTCTTGTTGATTATATAAGTTCAAGATCTAAACCCTAAAATGAAGTAGCAAGGGACAGTGAATGTGAAGGGTATAAGCCGATAGGTATGATTCAAAAAAGGGAAGTATTCAGAGACAGAGTTTGGTGACTGAGCTAAGTAGTGAAAGCACAGAATAGAGATAGATCTAATAAATGAGATCAACATCACACAGTAAAGAGAAGATATTTTATCTGCATATAGTGCAAACTAAAATATTAGGTACTGAGACATTCTAGCCAGTGTATCAAGGTAAATCTCTTAACCAATTAGTCCTAACAGACTTTTTGTAATCTCTTAACTGAGTTCTTACTTTATTGTAAGTTTCAAATCCTTTTACAAGGTAGACTGTATAATTCTTTTAGCTTTTAATAGAGCAGACCCCTCACTGGGTAGATCAAGCTTTGATCAAATTTTGTAAGCCCTAACAGGAAAATTTATTACTGTAGTAGTGAAGATTTGTGGGTGTCATCCCCACCCCAGTTTTACTTTTCAAGGGTTTCTGAGTAATCAAAATCTTAGTGTTTTAAATGTTTTCATGGATAATGTTTTAGTTTGTTAGTCATCTGATTATGTTCAAAAATTGGTGATGCTATACAAAAATTTTATTCATATGTGAATGATTTAATAGGTGATTTCTGATTCACCACCCCCCCCCCCCCCCTCTTAGTATCATATTTCCCAATTATATTTCCAATAGTAGTCTCACCACTTCTTTGAAAAAAATTCTTCCACATGAATAGCATCATTAGCCATTCTACAATGAATGAAATGTGTCATATTCAAGAACATGTCTACCGCCAAAAAAATTGAATCATTTCCTCTTGGAATCCTCAATAAACCAAGAACAAATTCCATACTAATGTCCTCACGTGGCCTCTCTCATATAGATAATGGCTGATATAACCCTATATTCTAATTGGTTCCTTTTTCCATCTAACATATTCTACCAATTTGCATAGACTTCTTAACATATTTTTATAATTGTGGCCAATAATAATGCTCACTAACAAGAGAAATGTTTTTATCTTGACCAAAGTGTCTAGCCAATCCTCCATTATGCTTCTCATTGATTAGGTTATCCCTCATGGAACTCTTGTGAATTTCAATTGTCTACCTTATAATAAAATACCATCTTGGATTATAAAATCCAACCATCTCTTCCTATCTAGAGTAATAGGTTCTATGTAATCTCTCTAGGACTCACCAAAATTAGGATCCTTAGGATACAAGATCATGAGTTCCCAGAACCCAATAACTTTTATATGCATCTCTATCAATAAATATCACCTGCTGCTCAAGGCATCTACAACCCTATTAGACTTTCCACTCATGTGCTTCAAGATAAAAGTGTAACATTACAAAAACTCTACCCATTTTAAATGCATTTGATTCAACTTTCCTTTCCCATTCAAATACTGTAAAGCTTGATGATCAGTAAACAAAAAAACTCTTTAAAAAAAGATATTGTCTCAACTTCTTCATTGCTTGAACTATAGCATAAAACTCTTGATCATAAATAGAATATTTTCTTTTGGCATAATTCAACTTCTAACTAAAATAAGGAATGGATTTACCTTCCTAACTCAAAATAACTCTAATGGCATTTCCACTAGCATCATGGTCTACTTGAAATATCTTATTAAATTCTAGAAGTGCCAAAGAAATTTATTCTATAACTTTTCTTTTCAACAAATCAAAACATTTTGTTGCTCTTATAGTCCACTTAAACTATTTTCTATCTTGTCTCATTGTTTCAATTAAGGGTGTACAGTTACTACTAAAATTTTTGATAAACTTTCTGTAAAAGGTGACCAGGCCATAAAAATATTTTACCTTAGTAGAAATCTATGGATTGGCTCATTCAAGGATAGTCTTCAATTTCTATTGGTCCATTTAATACCATCTTCTAAGACAAAAAAATCCTGGGTACACTAACTCCTTCAAAAAATTGCACTTCTTTGGGTTAATCAACAACTTTTGTTCCATTAACTTCTCAAAGACCCTATGAATATGCATAATCTACTATTCTAATGTCTTATTAAAGATCAAAATATCATCCAACTAAACAATAACAAACTTAAAAATTATTTCAATACCCCCTTCGTGAGCCGCATGAATGTGCTGAGTGCATTAGTCAGCTCAAAAGGAATGACTAACCACTCATACAAATCCTCCTTTTCCTTGAAGGTTTTTGTCCATTTATCTCCTTCTCTAATCTAGATTTGGTGATATCTACTCTTCAAATCTATCTTTTTGAAGTACTCAGATCCACTCAAATAATCCATAATGTCATTCATCCTTGGCAAAGGAAACCTATACTTGTTAGTAATCTTATTGATATCCTGAGAATCTATACACATCCCCCATTCTCTATTTTTCTTTGGTGCTAGTACTTTTGAAATTGTGCAAGGACTCAGAATCTCTTGAATCAACCCCTTCTACAACAACTCTTTTACTTTTTTTATCAACTCTTCACTCTCTATTGGATTCATTCTATGGGATTCCTTTATTTGGAAAAATGGCTCCAGGAATAAAGTCCATTTGATGACTAATATTTTGTATTGGTGGAAATTCATCATATGTTGGATTACGAAGAGGGGGGTGAATCAGTAATCCTTGATTCCAAATACCTTAAAAAAAATTCTCTGATTAACTCAGTAGAAACTCGGTAAAACAAACTTCACCGATTACCGAGAATAGTAAATAAACTATAACAATCAGTAAATCATTTAAAAAAATCATGCATCTCATGTAACACCAATATTTAATGTGGAAAACCAGCTTTGGAAAAAACCATTGTGGGACTTGTCACCCACTAAGAAAATACTCTTCTAAAATACACTCGATTAAGAGCCAATCTGGTTAAATATTACAATGCACATTATTAGGTGTGACCCAGTTAAGGGATTTACCTCAGATCTATTAGGATCTTGATGAAGGGTGCTCCCCTTAATACCACAAACACATAACAAAAATAGAGAAACAACAACAATTTGCAAGAATAGAAAAAGGGCTTCTTATTATCTCCACAAATGTGGAATTATAAATTTCAGAATTACAATATGCAAAGCCACATGGGCATTTTCCCTTACAATATTTTGTACGACAAAGTCTCAAATCATTACCTAGAACTACTCTAAACTACCTAGACAACATTGCGGGCCTTCCTTATATAGGCAATTTTCCTCTGCCTGAGAAGGTTCCAAAAATTTAGCCCTTAAGGTCGACCTCCCTTAGAATTATTTTATTTTTCATTTTTATTACAATAGGGTCGGCTCAAAATAATTACAAATTATATTTTTAGGTAGCCCAACTTCCGAAGGCCATAACATTTTAACCGTACCTCCATTTGGCTATTATAACCACTTTTCAAAAATGGTAGGACATGATCTACAGTGCCTGACTCATGCAAGTTGTAGTCAACCAGGGGTCAATTGTGATCTAGAGCCTCTAAGGCCTTCAAAATTGAGCTCAAAGATTTCATACCCAAAAACCTCAATAAGTTCACCAATACAAATGATATGGAAATTAAACTCAACTGGTAGGCTAATATGACTAAGATGAACCTCCACCTATGAAATCATAACATTCCGAGCTCGTATGACCAACTTACTAAATATAGTAAGTTTCCATAAATAGCAGCTCTGCACAGGATAGCCCTTATTGAACAGAAACCAGAAATATTTTTGGGTGATGCAAGAATTCTCTTACACCCAAGATGCTCCTACATCAGACACCTAGGGTAATTTGAGAAGTGACCATGTCACGTCTTAGGTGTACAAAGGAAAACCAATATGATTAACCTCCTGCCTTGTTAGCCATGATGAATCTTCAACAAGTCATCCCTTCCATTTGACTAGATATTCTTCATATGTCATGTTCCTTGTGCTTCTGCCAACATGACTATCTAGTATATCCTCAATCTCCTTGGTAGTTGAAGTAGTTTTTGGAATACTCCACTTTTCTTCTGTGATCTCATATTCAACACCCTCTTCATGATACTCTGTTAGATCTAAAATATTAAATACTAGTGAAATATTCAGCTCAATAGGCAATTCTACTTCATAGGCATTTCTTGAATCATGCTTCTTTAGTATCTTACATGGCCCAAACTTCATCATTTTTAGCTTGTTATATGTACCAACAGGAAACCACTCCTTTCACAAATGAACCATGACTTCATCCCCAACCTGAAATTCCTTATGCCTCATTTTCTAATCTACCTTAACCTTATCCTGTGCATTCATCCTGGTAATGTGCTTCCTCACCTCCTCATGGATGTTCTACAAAATTCTTAGCTTTAGCACTACTTATTTATCTTTTTTCTATCTTTCTCAACTCAAATGCATTTCTAGGACTACTTCCATATACAATATGGAATGGTGATTTACCAGTGCTTATGTTGACAAAATTATTATATGAAAATTATGCCTGTGGTAAAATCAAATCCCATCCTGTTGTTTTATCTCCAACCAAACATCTCAAAAAATTCCCCAAACTCCTATTCACCACCTCTTTCTATCCATCAGTCTGTGGATGATGTGATGAACTGAACTTCAAATCTGTCTTTAACTTCTTCCACAATGTGTGCTAGAAATATCCAACAAACTTAATGTATCGATCTAAAACTATGCTCTTTGGAAAACCATCTAGTCTCACCACTTCTTTGAAAAATAATTCTTCTACATGAACAGCATCATTAGTCTTCTTGCAGGGAATGAAATGTTTCATTTTTGAAAATCTATCAACCACCACAAAAATTGAATCATGTCCTCGTTGAGTCCTTGGCAAACCAAGAAAAATTTCCATACTAATAGACTCCGAAGGATTTTCTGGTATAGTTAATGGCTGATACAACCCTGTATTTTTCATTGCTCCTTTTTCCATTTGACATACTCTATAACTCTATACAAAATTCTTGACATCTTGCTACAACTGTGGCCAGTAATAATTTTCACTAACCAGAGCAAGGGTTTTATCTTGACCAAAATGTCTAGCCAATCCTCCACTATGCTTCTCCTTGATGAGATTCTCCCTCATAGAACTTCATGGAATGCACAATTGACTCCCTTTGAATAGCATACCATCTTGGATGATGAAATCCAACCACTTCATTCTATCTAGAGTAACAAGTTATGTACAAGCTTTCCAAGCTTCACCAAAATCAGGATCCTATGAATACAAACTCTTGAGTTCCTTGAACCCAACCACCTCAATCTTCATCTTTGTCAATAAAATTTGTCTTCTGTTATACGCATCTGCAACCCTGTTAGACTTTCCACTCTTGTGTTTCAAAACAAATGTCTAACTATGTAAAAACTCAACCCATTTCAAATGCCTTTGATTCAACCTTCCTTGACTATTCAAATATTGCATAGCTTGATGATCAGTATACAAAAAAAACTCTTTAGGAAGTAGATAGTGTCTCCACTTCTTTAATGTTTGAACTATAGCATAAAATTCTTGATCATAAATACAATATTTCCTCTTGGCATCATTTAACTTCTCACTAAAATAAGCAACAGGTTTACCTTCTTGGCTCAAAACAGCTCTTATTGCAGTACCACTAGCATCACAGTCTACTTGAAATACCTTATTAAAATCTGGAAGTGCTAAAACAAGTTGTTCTGTAAATTTTTGTTTCAATAGTTTAAAACTCTTATCTGCCCCAGTAGTCCATGTAAACTCTTTCCTATCTCCTCTCATTGTTTCATTCAAGCGTCCACAAATACTACTAAAACTTTTGATAAACTTTCTGTAAAAGCTATCCAAACCATGAAAAGATCTTGCCTCAATAGCACTCCTTCAAGTAGGCCACTCGAGGATAGCCTTCACTTTCTCTAGATCCATTTTTAGACCTTTTGCTGAAACTATAAATCCCAGATACACTAACTCCTTCACAAAACTGCACTTCTTCAAATTAATCAACAATTTCTCTTCTCTCAGCTTCTCAAACACCCTACGAATAAGCATCATAGATTTTTATGCTCCTCCAATGTCTTACTAAAGATCAAAATATCATCTAGGTAAATAATGACAAACTTACCTAGAAATTATTTCAAAACCTCATTCATAAGCTACATGAAAGTGTTCGGTGCATTGGTTAGACCAAAAGGCATGACTAACCACTCATACAATCCTTCATTTATCTTGAAAGCGGTCTTCCATTCATGTCCTTCTCTTATCTGAATCTGATGATATCCACTCTTCAGATCTATCTTTGAGAAATAGATAGCTCCACTCAAACAGTCCATAATATCATCCATCTATGGCCATGGAAACATATACTTGAATGTAATCTTGTTTATAGCCCTAGAATCTGTACACGTCCTCCATTATCCATTCTTCTTTGGTGCTAATACTATTGGTATAGAACATGGACTCGAGCTCTCCCAAATCAACCTCTTCTGCAACAACGCATGTACTTATTTGTTCAACTCTTCACTTTCTATTGGTATCATTCTATGTGCTACCTTATTTGGAAAACTGGCTCTTGGAATCAAGTATATCTGATGACTAATCTTCCTTACTGGTGGCAATCCATCTGGAACATTATCGGATACAATATCCTAAAACTCATTCAATAGATCTACAACTTCTACAAGTACATCTTCTACTTCCTCTTTACTAGATTTTGGAATTAAAGCAAAAAATATATGCTCATGCCTCATACCCTCTAGGAAATTTATTCCATTAACAAAACTTATTCTCGCATTACCACTTACCTTTTCTTGAGTGTCCTTCAATGGCTTTAGCTTATGTTGCACTCCATCCTTTGTCAGGGAATATGTATTTGCATGACCATCATGTACAACATGCCTATCAAACTACCACGGTCTACCCAACAACATATGACATGCATCCATAGGTATGATATCACATAGTACCTCATCATGGTATTCACCAATCTTGAACTTTACTAGGCACTTTTCATTGACCATGACCTTGTGGTCATCCTACACGTAGGCAATACGGTATGGATGTGTGTGTTTCTTCCTCTTGAGCTTTAACTTTGTGACCATCTCTTCTGACACCAAATTGTCAGTGCTTCCACTATCAATAATCACATCACAACACTTATCCTCACACTTGCATCTAGTGTGAAACAAGCTCCTCCTTTGTTCAGGTTCATTCTCACCACTTAGTAGGACTCTTCTCTTAATTAGTGTTTCTCCTCTTTCAGCATCTTCAGAATGTGATGATTTGGCATCTTCATCTACATGTGCAACCCTAACCTAGCCTTTAGTTCTACTATTTGTCCTTCCTTTGCATTGAGGACATTCATATGCCCTATGACCTTCTTCTCCACAATGAAAACATGTTCCATGGAAGCCTCCCCTTCTAGATCCTTGTCCTCTTCCTCATCCTCTTTGATCTCTATTATTCTGATCAAGAAAATGATTGAAATTGTTTCCTCTCTAATTTTGACTGGTACTAGCCTCATCCTTATTTTTTTTATCTTCATTTCATCCTCCATAAGACCGTCCACTAGATCTTCCACCACGACCTCTTCCTCTTTGTCTACTCTCAAACTTTTTGTTCATCTTTTCCTCTACTTTTAGGGAAAACTGGTATGCATCTTCAATACTATTCATTCAGACCAAATTCAACTCCTCCTAAATGCTTGGCCTCAACCCATTTAGGTAGCAGGAAAATTTCTCCTTTTCAGCTTTTGCATGGCCTAGTCTGATGAGGATTCGATAGAACTCCTCCATATACTCCTGAAAAGATCTTCCTGCTTGCTTCAAACCTTGCATTTTCTTCAGTAGATCAAGCTCATAATCAACGAGAATAAATTTTTGCTTCAATTTATCCATCATCTGATCTCATCTTGTGATTTTCTCCTTTCCTCTTCTATTTCACTCCAATTGAATCTCTTGCCACCAGATCTACGCATGACCTTTCAATCTAGCCTTCACAAACTTGACCTGATCAAGATCCTCGATATCTTCATACTCAAAATATTCTTCTAATTCATTGATCCAATCGATCAACTCCTCTAGGTTAAGATTTTTTGAAAATGTAGGAATCTCAATCTTAGGTCTTTTCCCGATCTTGGAAATGGTCTGAAAAAACCTTTCTTCCTCTTAGTTTAGAATTTTGCCTTCTCCTTCCTGATCAAAATTTCCTTCTTCTTTGGCTTCATCCTTGCTCTCATCTCTGACTGTAAGATTCATTTCTCTAAGAATCTCTTCTTTCAATGCTTACACTTGTCTTTGGAGGGCTCGAACCTTAGGTGTCACACCACTAGCTCTTCTGCCACGTTCTCTTCATGGAGGCATTTTTGTGCTTTATCATTGAAACCCTAAACCACGGTCCTCATGCAAACTGCCTCATAGTCAGTGATCTATCTACACACTCAGGAACTCATGTTTTGATACCACTTGATGAAGGGTGGTCCCCTTAATACCACAAACACATAACAAAAATAGAGAAACAACAACAATTTGCAAGAACAGAAAATGGGCTTCTTATTATCTCCACAAATGTGGAATTAAAAATTTTAGAATTACAATATGCAAAGCCACATGGGCATTTTCCCTTACAATATTTTGTAGGAAAAAGCCTTGAATCATTACCTAGAACTACTCTAAACTACTCTAAAATGCCTAGACAACACTATGGGTCTTCCTTATATAGGAAATTTTCTACCGTTTGAGAAGGTTCCAAAAATTTAGCCCTTAAGGTCGACCGCCCTTACAATTATTTTATTTTTCATTTTTATTATAATAGGGTCGGCTCAAAATAATTACAAATTATTTTTTTAGGTAGCCCAACTTTCAAAGGCCATAACTTTTTAACTGTACCTTTGTTTGGCTATTATAACCACTTTTTAGAAATCACAAGACCTGATCTACAATGCCTAACTCACGCAAGCTCCAATCAGTTGGGGGTCGATTGTGATCCAAAGCCTCTAAGGCCTTCAAAATTGAGCTCAAAGATGTTGTACCCAAAAACCTCAATAACTTCACCAATACATATGATATGGCAATGAAACTCAACTGGTAGGCTGATATGACTAAGATGAACCTCCACTTGTGAAATTGGAACATTCTGAGCTCATATGACCAACTTACTAAAAATAGTAAGTTTCCATAAATAGAAGTTATTCACAAGATAGCCCTTTTTGAAAAGAAACCAAAAATATTTTTGGGTGAAGCAAGATTGGTCTTACACCCAAGATGCTCTTGCATCATATCTTCACCCTGTTAGGAGTGGCCTTGTTAGAGGGCTTCAAACACTCTTTAGAATGTTACCTTTTTCAAGGATTTTAAAATAAGACTGTTAAGTCCAATCTGTTAAGAGATTTCTTTGTTACAAATGCTAGTAAGAAATAGTAAATAAATTGACCTGTAGATTTACAACTAACTTTTCTCAATCAGTGTTGGATTAGGTGTGCAATAGGTTAGTAGTGAGAGGCAAGGGGTGAATCAATATTGTAAAACACTTTTAAATAAATTAACCTTGCATTCTTAACCATTTACTGATTCCTTAACATTTGCATGCATCACATGAAACATATAAAAGATATAATAGTCAAAACATAACACAAATATTTTGGTATCACATAAATCCTTGTTAGAGGATAAAAATTGTGGTGGGGATGACACCCACAAGACTTCACTACTGCATAATAAAGTTTTCTCAATTAGAGATACAATGCTTAGCTATTTCTGATAGCTTACCTTGTTAAGAGTATTAACCCGATTAAGAGTCTTAACACTTCTAAGTCTACCTTGTTAAAGGATTTTACAATTCTAATATAAGAACTGCACCTAGTTAAAATATTTACAAATAAGATTTGCTAGGATCTGCTTAGTTAAGAGACTTTTCAACTTTGATTAATCTTTGAATAGGGGAAAAATGGAGTTTAAAAATGCATCTAACATTCCCCTATATGTATGTAATTTGAATTGAATTAACAAGTAATGTAAATTTGGAAATATCTAAAATTAGATAAGATAAGGTACATACCTCATAATGAAATTAATTCAGAAATACCTATTTTCTGATGTCTGTGCATGGTTTCGGGAAATTCTGCAACTAGCTCCCAAACCAGAAAACCACAACGGAGAAAACCCAAAAAAAAATTTCAATTCTGAGGGAGGTTGACCTTGACCCAAATAGCGAGGCACAATCTTACCCCCCACTAAAGGTTGACCTTGACCTAAAATAGCTCTGACAAAAATTTTGTTTGCAGATCCTAAAATTTTGATGAAAAGGGTACTCAGATCCGCTCTGCAATTCTCAAAACAATAACTGTAGATATCTGAAAATGGTGTTTTGGGGTGGCTATATAGGTTTTTGCCTTAGTCAAACCCCCATTTTGGTGATCTCCACCTCCACGAATAGCCAAATGTAATAGAATATGTGTGTGTATTGAATGTGTAATGCCAAGATCTAATCCTCTAGATTGAAACCCTATCATGAATGGTTAGGAGAGAACAATGCATAGATTTGAATAAGATAAGAAAGCATACCAAGCCCCCAAGGCTAAAGTAATCTTACCAAAATCATAATCTATAATTTCTACCCCATGATTGTATCTTTGAATGCTTGAATATTGATAATGGTGGATCAAGGAAGAAGGAATCTCTCTTGCTCCAAATAGAATTTCACAATGGTGTGTTCACAAAAATGCTTGATGTCAAAAATGGCTTGATCTTCTATATCATCCTCTTGCAATCTTGCATCTTCACTTCACCATTGATTGCTTACTTGAATCAATTGTGCTTCCACTTGATCGCTTGTGTTGTTCACTTCATGGATGCTTGGTGGATACTTGATGAAAATGAAGGCAAGAGAGAGTCTTTATATAGAGGTTTCAAGGTGAGGCTCCTAGAGTAATGTGAGTTCCAATCATAATAACTAGCTAAGGAGGGAAAATAATTAAATGAATTTCAAATTAAAACCCTTCCGCATTCAAATCTGAAAGTCCAACATTGATTTTGGGGTCCTCCAGGACCAAAATTTGAAAAGGGGGATCCAATCCCGATAGATGTCAAGGATGACCTCAACACTAACCTAGGTCAGAGTCAACCTCAACCTTGACCTAGGTTATATTTGACCTTGACCTTGACCTAGGTCAGGGTCGACCTTGACCTTGACATAGGGGTCCAGATCCAACCAGAGTAGAAAATAGAAGCTCCTGGGGATGCCTCGAGACCTAGAAATGATGACAGAATAGGGTAGAGTGCCAGAAAGAGGTATAGAGTCCTATGATGAACATGATGAAGGCTAGGAGGACCTATGCCTAGGTCCTACCTATAAAATAGAGCCAAAAAGAAGGTAAATTAAGGAGAATCCTCAGGATCCTAACCCTAATTTCACCTAGAATGAAGGAATCAAGTGCAAAATGCATCCTAAATGCAAGTCTATCATGATAAATGCACTAAATGAGGGTGCTAAACCTATCAAGATGGAAGTGCTTCCATTTTAAGATGATACAATCTTTAATCAGTAATACAAATTATCTCTATCAAACTTGCATCAAACATATGCTTATCAGACTCTTTATACTCATTATCTCATTACCTCATACTATGTACCTTTCATACTAACAATTCATTACTCGGTAGATCAAAATATCTATTTCTTCTACACTACTCTATTACTCGGTGACTTCACTTCTTATTACCTTCTCAATAATCTAGTTCATACATGCAATCTCCTCCTGCATTTATATCACCATCATGTATGCATATTGATATTCAAACTTTGATCCATTTATATACAATTTTAGAAGCGGTGCTAGGTGTTCTACAATCATCTCTTCAAGCGGTGGTAGCACTGGTTATCCTCCAATGCATATTCCATCATTTATTCTTATTGATAGATCTCACCTCGTAATCATGTGTTATTAACATGTTTCAATATCCAATGTTTTGTTATATGATCTCCTCGAGATTAGTAAATCATTTCATGTTCGATGTCTAGATTCAATGTAAATAAAGATTCTTCTTGTGTCGGCCCATTATGCTCAATAACACATTTTCCTTACTTTGGTAATTGTTTCCTCTTCTCATTTTAGTTGATTTTTTATCTCAGTACAACTTGGTTCTCGATGCTCAGTTCTACCTTGCTAGGTGCCTATACTTGCTTCTCCTTTACCGAAATTACCTATCTTCTTATTTCCTTTACTAAATAGTTTTCCCTACTTTACCGACTTGTCTTTTATTCATTACCAAATGACTTTGACAAACAATATGACTTCCTCATAACTAATGACAACAAAATAACTCTTAGGAGTATCAATCTCCCCCTTTAAAAATCTAAAAGTCATCAACAAAATTCAAATTTTTTCCTTGTCCATTCTTTTTCCTATTAGAAATAGGGAATACTGAGAGGGGGGGGTGAATCACTATTCTACAAAATTTTACTTTTGCCCAATTATGGATATAACAGATTATCTTAACACATGCATAACATAGAAAGCTAAACAACATGCATAGCAATAAAACAAAAGAACGCATAACACATTATTTGTTCTCGAGGAAACCCTGGCCAAGGGAAAACCCTGGTGGGGATGGTACCCACAAAGATCCACTAATCAAAAGTATCATGTTAAGGATGTTGACCCTATTAGAAGTCTATTACATGCATATAGTGTCTCAGTCCTGATTAAGGGACTATAGGCCTTGTTAGAAGCCTCAACCCTGTTAGGAGTTGGTAGTACAAAATGTGATTACCAGATGAGCCCACTGCCCAAACAAGTAATATAAAAAATTCACTGATTACATAGAGTAGGTCAAGGTACATAACCTTATATTGCTTTCATCAATATCTCTTCGCTACTCTTACACTATCACTATTACATACATTTTCTTTCTTGCATTGTTACATTTACACTTACATCTTTACATATCTTTATACAAGTTATTAAGATTAATAACTTTTAGTCGGCTATCATATTAAAAAATATATTCATCCAAGGGTTAACATCTAGGATTTCATCCCTTTATATATTTAAGTCATTATTTTGATAAACAAAATAATCCCTTAACTTTTTATCAATTATGTCTTCATATTCTATCTTGTCGGCTTAACATTGTCTTTAGTAAAACTATCATAACTTCTTATGTACATGCCATACTGACTTGCACTCTGAGGTAAGTCTTCAATATTCATCATAGAGTCTATGGTCAAGTGCACAAGCACTAAACTTACTCCAATAAACACCGCCAATCAAAACTATATTCTGGTTCATTGGCAAAAACATACTGTCTCATACTTAGACAATTTTGCATTGCGCTCTGACATACTAGCTCTCTGACCTGCATGATCTTCATGTGGATCATATGTTTCCACAATGACAACATCTATGTAACCAACTCAGCCAAATTTCCAACAATGTCCCCCTTTGTCATCGGTGGCAACATATGAGAAAATTGGCTAAGTCTTAGACTTCAAAATTTCAAAATTGTGGCCATAATACAAAATATGTATATATTGTCCTTATGACTCCATAAATATTCTCTATATACTGTACTCCCCCTAAGAGTATGTATCCTTATCAATTTTCTACTATATATCTCTCCCCCTTTGACAACAATGACAAAAAAAAAAAAGGTAAGGAGGGTTACAAAACTGTGTTCACAAAATGTTATACCTAGATTCAATATTGCAAAGCTGGTAGGCTTGCAACACAATCTGCAAAATTAATCTTTATAGCCTCTAACTCTTTCTCCCATGATTTCTTAATTGAATCTACCACACTAAGTAGTGTGCACAATCCATAAGATGCAATCTCACATGCTTGGAGATTCTCATAACTAAACTTCTAAAAAGATATCTTGGCTGAAAGACATTCTTCCAATTGCCCTTCAATAATGCTCAAGTTTATAAAAATGTGCTCTCTTAGAAGAGTGAATCTCTTCAGCTTCCTATCCTTGTCATCTTGCAAAACTCTTATTTCATCATAAATCTTGCGGATTTTCTTCTCAATATCAAATATCTTCACATTGGGGCTTGAAAGAAGATTTGTCTCATTCTGAATTTCTGCTTCCTTCAACTTCATCTTCTAAACTTTTGTTGCTACCAAGTTCTCTGATTTTGTACACTGGATGTACAAAGATTTACCTCTTTCTAAATTATTTCTCAAGTCCTTTATGTAGATATCAAGGTTATTGATATCATTTCTGATATATTGACTAATGTCCAAAAGTGTTTTGGCCTCATAAGCTTCTTGAGCTTTCACCTTTTCTATATTAGATAAATTGTAAACTCATCATCAAAAGTATTGATTACTTTCTTTTCTCTTTCCAGCGGGTCATCTTCTACAATTTGTGTAGATATAATGCCTTGTAATTTCTCATTGAGCTCCTTTAGGCATCTGTAAAGACTCTTTACTTTCTTGTTCTTTCTGATGATCTTGTTTAAAGATGTGATCAATTCCATCTGATCATCATCATCTACTTCCTTTCCCAAATTCTCAATCATAGAATTGATCTGAGTTTTCTTGCCAGTCTCTGGTGTAAGACTAATTTCTTCTTGAGTGGGAATAGGTACTTGTTTCTCTGTTACTTTAGGTTCTACAAATTTGGTGTTTGTCGTCTCTTCTTCTTTGGTACTATCCTATTCTTCAAAAGCTGAATTGTCAACAATGTTTTCAAGATTCTTGAATAAGTTATCATCACTATCCAAGGTGATTTTTGTTCCTTCAACATTCATGGTTTCATCCTTAATATTTATGGCTGGTGGAGAGGGAATTTCCTCTAGTTCTTCTTCTTCTGCTTGATTGTTAGATTCTGCTGCAACTAATGGTTCTCCAGCCTTCTCTGACATAACCTTAATGATTGCTTGCTCTATTTCTATATTAATTTCTTCATATCTGTATCTCATAATCTGAATAGTTCTCTTCTTGGTTCTCAGATGGGTGCTTAGATCCTTCATGATCTGTTTGAAGAGTTCTTCATTTTTCACAATACAAATTTTTCTTACAATATTTTCTCTAATAGTTATATCTTCTTCTGATGCTCTCTTCTTTCTATTTACAAGTTTCTTGTACAAGTCATCAAGTATCTTACCCTAAATTGTATCAAACTTCTCATTAGATAAAATCATATACTTTACCACTACATTTTCTAGATTCAGTCTTTATGCATAATCATAGAGATCATAATATTTGTTCATCTTTGTAAAGTCTCCATCTTGAATAATCTGTTCATTAACCTTTTCAATTCTAGGTTTCCAAGATTTCTTCTTAATAGGAGTGCTTTCATCATCTTTGATTTCTGTAACTTCCCTTTGAACTGGTGGCACCAATGTCTTCTGCCTCTTACCCGGTCTAGTAGCAATCTCTTTAATTCTTTTGCTAGGTGTGGAGGAGGTTGATCTAGTGGATTTTCTTGTTTCTTGTTCCTTCTCTATTTCTTCCACTTTTACCTTAACTTGAGTTTCTCCTTGCTGTACTGCAATTGATGATAAAGGTGGTACAGACAAAAATTATTTTTGTCCAATTTCTCTAACTGCTCTTGCTGTTTGCTTGGCTACCAAAAACTCATGTTCAGTCATCCCTATATCTTTTAGAATTTTCTTGATTGTACTCTCAACTCCTTTCTTTGACTTTTTCTCTTCAAGAATGGTCTTTGTGGAGTTGAAATTCTCCTCAAAGGTTCCAAACCTATTACAGTGAATATCCATCTTGCACTTAAGTAATCTACTCACATATTCTTCTATTTCAATCTCATATATTTCATAGCCAAGAGGGTCTATGAACTCTATTCTAGGTTCTACTGCTTCAATGTAAGTAAATTTAGTATCAACCATGAAACATATCTCATTTTTATACTTCTCCACAAGAGACTATGGGATCCTTGATCTGCTTGTCATCAAATTCTGAAATGTTTTAATTACTAACATTGCACTTTCATTCACTTTATCAATAACATGCCTCCTCTACACTTGGTTAATCCTTTCCATTGTAGTTTGGCCATCATTCCATTCATTTCCAATGGTGTAAGGAAATCTTGATTCCATGATTTAGGGCTTGTGTAGATTTGGCACATAAATTCTTCACCAAATGCTTCCAATCACTACTCTTCGATCTCCTTAACACTTGTATTCACTTTGATGATCAAATGATACCGATCATGACCTTTTATTATTTCAATCTCACTTAGATCTGACATTGCATTCAATTCTTTTGCCGCTTCTTTCCAAAAAGTTGATTCTGTTAACCTCCAAAACTTAAAACTTCTTGCGATCTCACAAAACATTATTTTTCTTTGCACTCTTAACCATATCATTATAACATCATATAATACCTTGCATTAACTGTGCAAGACTCAATTCATCATACATCAATTTCTACACTAATCTAAGTTCCTATTCTATTGCAATTTTCATGAATTGAGTACTTTGAGATGGGTCAGGTAAGGATTCATTCTTACCATTTAATACTTCACCTTTTTGACTGTCTTCAGTGCTAAATATGTCTCCTTGATCTGTGCTTTTAACAAACTTCACTTCATCTAAATTACTACAACATCCTTTCTGACTATTGTTTGCATCTTCATTTCTTCTTGCATGACTTCTACAGTTAGGATTGGTATGAAAAACTCTATTGTTCATTCTGCAAAACCTTGTTGTATGTCCAATCTTGTTACATATCTGACAAACTATTCCATTGTTTCTATATCTTGGTCCAGGCTGATTGATCTATGATCTACAATTTCTAGAAATGTGTCCAACCTTGTTGCATCTATAACATACTACTCCATTTCTTCTATACATATCTTTAGTAGGTTTCTTATTTGCATGGTTAGTATTTCTAAACATTCTACTATTATTGTTATTCTCAACAAATTTAGGTTTTTTGCATTCAATAGCTCTATGTCCAAAACCATGACAATTATAACAATAACCATTAAGAGGTTTAAATTTCTTACCTTTGTAATCTCTCTTCATATGACCAACAGTATTACAAGCAAAACATCTACCTTTGAATTCTCTTTGCATACCTTTAGATGATTCCTCTTGCTTAGGTGGTTCTTTAGATTTTTTAATCTCATCAAACTTCTTCTCATCTATCCTTTCAGATATTTTCAGATCTGGTTCCTTGCTTTCTTCATTTGTTTTAAAGGTGTTGAAACCAAGACCAATTTTATCATAGAATGGTTTTTGATACAATATTTGTTCATCAATCTTCTCACTAGTTGAATATAGTCTTTCAAGTTGCTGCTTAGATTGAGTTAGTTCTCCTTTCATAATTGTATTGTATTTCTCAAGTTTAGCATACTGCAAATTGACTTTCTCAAGTTCAGATGTTACTTTACCAAGCTTAGATTTTAGTCCTTCATTTTCAAGCTTAAGATATTCATTCTCAAATTTTAGATTTGCTTCATTCTTGCTATTTTCATCTTTTAGACTTAGCTTCAGATTTTCTATCTTCAGTTCATGTTTAAGGATCTCATTTTCTTTTTCTAAGTTGTCATCACAATCTTCAATGTGAATTTTGGATTCCTTTTCATATTTCAAATATTCCAACTTGTTTTTCAGTTTCTCAATGAGGTTCTTAGCATCATCATATTTTCCTTTCAGAGTGTCTCTTTCATCAGTAAGCATATCAATATGTTCAAGAGCTTCTTCAAGATTCTTCTGTAGCTGATCCATATCCATAGAGATCTTACTCAAGCTGCTAGACTTTCCTTGAACGATTCTTTTCCGAGTAACTATACTTTGATACCAATTGTTAGAAATAGGGAATACTAAGAGAGGGGGTTGAATCAGTATTCTACAAACTTTTACTTTTGCCCAATTATGGATATAACAAACTATCTTAATGCATGCATAACATAGAAAGCAAAACAACATGCATAGCAATAAAACAAAAGAACTCATAACACATTATTTGTTCTCGAGGAAACCTTGGCCAAGGGAAAACCCTGGTGGGGATGGTACCCACAAAGATCCACTAATCAAAAGTATCATGTTAAGGATGTTGACCTTGTTAGGATTCTATTACATGCATATAGTGTCTCATTCCTGATTAAGGGACTATAGGCCTTGTTAGAAGCCTCAACCCTGTTAGGAGTTGGTAGTACAAAATGTGATTACCAGATGAGCCCACTGCCCAAATAATTAATATACAAAATTCACTGATTACAAAGAGTAGGTCAAGGTACATAACCTTATACTACTTGCATCAATATCTCTTCACTGCTCTTACACTATCGCTATTACATACATTCTCTTTCTTGCATTGTTACATTTACACTTACATCTTTACATATCTTTATACGAGTTATTAAGATTAATAACTTTCAGTCGGCTATCATATTACAAAATATCTTTATCCAAGGGTTAACATCTAGGATGTCATCCCTTTATATTGTTAAGTCATTAGTTTGATAAACAAAATAATCCCTTAACTCTATCAATTCTGTCTTCATATTCTATCCTGTCGACTTAACACTATCTTTAGTAAAACTGCCACAACTTCTTCCGTACATGTCGTACTGACTTGCACTCTGAGGTGAGTCTTCAATAGTCATCATAGAGCCTATGTTCAAGTGCAGAAGCATTGAACTTACTCCAATAAACATCACCAATCAAAATTGTCTTCTGGTTCACTGGCAAAAACATATTGTCTCATACTTAGACAATTTTGCATTGCGCTCTGACATACTAGCTCTCTAACCTGCGCGATCTTCATGTGGATCATATGTTGCCATTGTAATACCCCAAAAATGGGCTATATGTTCATTAATCTCCTACATCGACAAATCGAACAAAATCGACATCGAAGTCCTAACCTAAGGCACATCTGAACATCATCGAATCCTAATTGATTATCTTAAAATTCTGCATCGGGGAATATTCCTAGCAATATTCTTAATTATCTTAATTAAATTTAATTTTATAATTATTTGGCAATAAATCACATTTATCCTAAAGTTTGATTAATTGAATATTTTTCATATTTAATTAATTAAATTTAATATTTGCCACTTAATTGTTTAATTAAATTTAATTCTATCTATTATTAATTATATTATTTAATTTTGACAATAAATCTAATATCCTATGAATAATTGATTAAATTCTTATTTAATTAATTAAAGCAAGTTGTCATTATTTAATAATATAATTTTTAATAAAAGTTTGATAAAATAGTTAATTAACCCATAAATTAATTATTTTATTTCAAAAATCAGTTAAGTTGGAAATAAATCACTTTATTATTAAATTAATTCATAAATAAAACATGCACAATCATAAAAGCAGAGAACTATCAATTATCAATTAAAGCTAAACTCTATTTTGAGTTAAAACTTAGCTTTTGCATGTTTTTGTGAGTTAATTATCCTTTATTTAAAAATAACTCAAAAATCAACTTGAGTTATTTGAGTGATTTATGGCTTTTTTTCCCATGCACCTCCAAAGCCCTGAATTTCTATAAAATCAAAGCTTCAGCTCATCTATAAAATCTCTCAATCATCTCTCAAATTTGCATCCAAGCATCTCATATTTTTGCACAATCACGCTAGAGAATTGGAATTGAAGAATCAAAGCTCTTGCGAATCGACATCTTTGTGAGATCAATCTTATTTTTGCATTCATATTGCATATCATTGTTAGATTAGCATTGCATATCAATTTTCAATAGCATTCATAGCATATCAATTTCATCTAGCATAGATTTCATATCAGATTAATCATTCATATTGCATAGAAAATATCAAAAAAAAATAGCTTAATTGCATTCAATCTCATATCTAGATCAATTGCATTCAAATCCTTCATTTAGGTGTCATCTAGGTCACTGATCTCGATTACAATCTGAGAACATCAATCTCACACCTACTAGAAGGCAGTAAATCACTTGGTTAGAGTAGATTTCAATTTTGCACGATTTTGATTATAGCTAACCTCTAATGTTTTACTGAAGTGTTGTGTCTACAGATCAGGTACAAAATTCACACACACAGCCATAATGACAAAATCTATGTAACCAACTCAGCCAAATTGCCAACATTTCCTCAATAAACATATTACTCCCCCTAAAGTAATATCTCTTGTCTCATGTACATATCCATAATGTATACATATTTCCCATTTCAACACTTATCAAAATACTATATATATTCCTCCTTTTCACATCTTTACATAATATTCCCCTTTTTTTAACAAAAAAGCCAAAATATTAACTTACTGCTTTTCTGATGTGGGGATCTTATAAAAAATAGTTTTGTACTTATCATTTGCATCCTTGAGTGATGCCTTCCATGTTTCCTTAATTATCTACAACACTATGATTTTATCGCTTAAATCAGATGTTAGACTTATCATACTATCCATAGCACTTACATCTGGTGTGCTGACTAGATCTTTTGCCTTGTGAATTTGTCTCTACAATGACTCTATATGTGGTATCAAAATTGTTTGGAGTTCAAGTAGATCCATTATTATTTGATTCATCTCCTTTCTTAACTCATATTTCACTCCCATCAAGTGCTTTATCCTCTCATAGTATTTTATTATAGACTTAGGCTCAGTGGAAATTTTAGATAATTGCTCGGTGAGCTCTTTTTCCACATTATTATCTTTTTCTCTTATCTCCTTGGTGAAATTGGAAATCAAAAAAATCTATTGAAATAATGAAAGAATTATTTTCAATGCATTTTTCAATTCATTTATTAACTCAAAAAGAGTTAGCTTATCTAAATCAACTGATTGAAGAATTTCTTCAATCACATTTGTCTCCATCTCCTTCTTATGAAACTATTGCATATACTCGGTTGTATTTGTACCTGGCTGGTTGATCTAACTAACCAGTTCTCTCAACTTACTGTAAATATCTATGTTTTCATTCATTTTGGCCTCAGGTACAATTTCATTCAAAATACCTTTTACCTGCTCCAAAACATCTATTTTCTACTTCTTTGCTATGAGCTTATCTTGAGCATATTTTCTCTTCAAAACATCTATGAACTCAAAGAGTTCCTTAGGACTCATAGTTAAGTAATAAACCTTTGGAATAACATTGACTTCACTTATGTCAACTTCTTTTTTTGATTTCCTATTCTTTGATTTGTCCTTAGAAGTAGATGTCTTCTTTGCATCTGATTGAGTATATGTCTCCTCTTCTTTTTCTTCATTTTTCTCTTGTTTATTTTCTTCCTTCTTCTCCTATTTCTCATATTTATTCTCTTCTACCTTTTCTTTCTCTTTTTCTTGTTCCTAATGTTTTCATTTGGTCTCGGTAGGAGTGACTGACTCTTCATTCTGACCTTGTGCTATTTCAGTCTCTTGATTCTGACCTTGTGCTATTTTAGTAGGGGTCTCTACTCTAAATTTCTATTTTTACAGTCAAAATCATATCAAAAAAATTAGATCTTGTTGACTAGGTCAAATGCAGTGCAAAAAAATTAAAATTTTGTGATGGGTATGCATTTATTTTTCATATGATTCAATGCATGATATGAGTTGTCATTTGGATTAATTTCTGGTTATTATTTCTCCTAACAATTGATTTTTAGATCTAACCCTAGGGTTTTCATAAGTTGAATATACCTTGCATATCTTGTTTGCTTGTTTGCTTGTTGGGGAGTTTGTCACTTGCTTGCATGGAAAAGCTCAACAAGAATTGCTAAAAATCAGGTAAAATCTACTAAGTGCGTTGCAAGGATCCCAGGTATTCTCCTTCATCTAATAACATTTCAATTTGGCCTTAAAATAAATCTCTCATGTGTCTAGGTTGGGTGATTCTTTTCATGCTTTTGTTCTACACACTTGCATAATTGATACTAGGTTGTGACCCCTTAAGGATTCATTAAGTAGTCTTAGATACTTGTGATTGACCTTGATTGCTATCTTGGGTTATTGGACTTGCTAATCCGCTGGCCCCTCATTTCCACCCCATGGTTGCAATCTCAGCACCATAAAGGGGAGGGGTCAACAGGACAGAAGCGTTAAGTGTTCCACTTGGCAAGCCTTTTGTGCTTTTAGGAACTCACTTGTCTTCTAAGTTGGGGACTCATTTTCAGCTTGTGTGAGGTGTTAAATGTTCCACCTTGTGGACTCATCTCATATTTTCTTTAAGCATTAAGTGTTCCTCTTTCTGCTTTTTGGGTACTTTTGGTAGATTTGCTTTCGGGAATATATCTGTGCTCACATAGTAATTAGGCCCTATGAACACTATTCGTGATTCTTGAGAGATTGGATTCCTAGAGAAATCTTTCTTGACGATAGAATCCTTGTAGGTAGGGAGGATACTTAGTGCGTTTCACATTCAGCTTGGTTAGTGCATCTTCTCTTATTGATCAACACATTCTCTCTCCGGAGAGGTTGATAGATCACGTGGGGTTGATATCATGAGCTTTGGTGAATCAAAATTGGTTAGTGCATCTTCTCTTATTGATTGATACATTCTCTCCCCAGAGAGGTTGATAGATCATGTGGATTTGATATCACAGACCTTGGTGGAACAAAATTTTGTCTTCGCGTGTCGAATTAATCTTCTTGCTTTGTTTGGGTTAAAAGTGAAAAGGTGTAAAAAACTTTGGATCTGGAGCCAAGTCCCCTTGTGGTATAAATTTGTGAGTCACCTTTAGAGAGGGTTAACCGTAGCGGACAATCCCTTCACAGGGAAAACTGTGTTGATGGAACCTCAAGTGGTAATAGCCATTTTCGCCATGGTAGTGACAGCCGCTATATAAATGTCCTTGTGGAAGAAATCTCCATGGGTATGGTTCATTGTTGGGTTGTCAGATCTCCCTAGTAGCTCTTGAAGATTAAGTTCTCGAACTGTGTCAAAACCCTGGTGCACCGGGATTGGAGTTCACCCCTTTGAATCATAAAAGTTGCAGAGTCAAACCATTACTAAAAACCCTAGAGAGGCCAATTTTTCATTCTCAGGTATATGTGTGTTATTGCAAAACTTTTCAGAACATACACAATTAGTACTCTCGGGGATTAGCACAATTTGGTCACTTGATTGTTCATGCGCAAGGTTGCTTTTTCCTTTGTTCATTATTTTCAGACGTGCTTGGAATCACTTGCTTGCTATTCTGTGTGCTTGTTTATCTACTTGGCTATTAAAAATGATCAAATTTGGTATAACCTTCAAAATCTGGACAGTACAATTTGCAAACAATCCAAAACTGAAGACCTTAAATTTTGCAAAAATTGACGTAAAATCTTTCTTGAGTCAAAAGTCATTTCAAGAAGTTAAAAGTCGTACGAGTTTTCTCAAGTGTCATTTCAGTATTGCCCATCTGTCGTACGATTGAGAACCCAATGTCGTATGAGTTTTCAAACCAGCAAATTCAAGAAAGTCAAAACCCTGTTAGCAACTGTCGTACGAGTTTTGTCAACTGTCATTTCATTGCTACCCAACTATCGTAAGAGTTTAGAAATTGTCATTTCATAGACTACCCAGTGTTGTACGAGTCTGCAGAGTGTCGTTTGGAAAAATTTGAGAGAGTTGTCAGAAATTGTCAAATTGCAAGATATCCAATGTTTCCAGCCTAGTTCTAGAATCTGTCAAAAATATCATTGTGTCAAGAACAAATCAGTAGCTATTGAAAATTAGTACACATGTCTCAAAAAATCAGTACAAATGAGGAAGAAATTCTAATCGCCGCTATGATGAAGCAGCTGCAAGCTATGTAAGTCCAGCTTGACAAACTTGAGAAAGAAAAGGAACCTCTATACTCTTTTCCATTTGATAAAGACTTGTACATGTCACCATGCCCCCAAAAAAAATTTGAGCAATATGATACCTCTTCCACGGAGAGTGACACATCTAGCTTTGGAGACTATGATGACTATGACGACAGACAATGTAATGATACCTATGACACCTTTGTTCCTAAGAGTCCTCCTCATCGTTCATTCCTGCTTACTACAAATGGGCCATCACATTGGATAGATCGTGATGGTGATCCATATGATTGTGATTTTCAAAGAGACTTTGATGGCTTTTGTGGACAATACCTTGATTATGATCCATCTACTACTGCTGAGGACTATAAAATACATCATGCTAGCTTGAAACATCAATACTATAAGGATCTCTCCTCTAAGAACTCTCCAGCTGAAAATAAAGATTACACTCTTAAGCAAGATCATGTTAATGCTGAACCTTTGTCTGGTGATGGTTCCCTTCCATCCCCTACTTCCTCCAATACCCGTACATTTCTTAAAGCTTCTGAGTCTTTCAAATCTTTCACAGAACCTTCATCCGACACAAGCCTTGATACTTTTCATGCGATTCCCTATAGTTATCCTCCAGGGCTACCTCTTAAAGAAACTCAAGCTAACCTTCACTTGGCTGCAAAGACTTTCAATAATGATAAAACTAAAGAGCCTAAGCCTTCATATGCTATAATCCCTACTTCAGCTAGTCCTCCACCATCTCTTCCAAAGTCATCCATACAATCCCAACATGCTTCCTTGTCCTTAGAAGTGGCTCCATGTCAAGAGGACTCTAAAAATGATGAAGAAAAGAACATAAAGAAAGATCAAGATCAAGAACCCTCCATTTCATCCACTCCTTTTCACGATGTCTCTTATCCGCCTCAGGGTTCTTTTGATCCTGTACCCCCTTTTTCATGCATTCCACCATGTCTTAAGTCTTCGCCTAAGCAAGATCAAGCTACTACTTACACTGTTGAGCTTATTGACAATCAAAATAACCTTACTATGCTTGCACTTTCCAAAGATGATACTTTCATTAAGGTTGGTAAAAATGGTGTTCCTTCCAATGTTAAGCCTATTGAAAAACAAGAGAAAAATTATGCGATTATGCTATCCGAAGATCCTTGTCAAGATCAAAGTCTTTCATCTTCTTGTTCTACCACTCCATGTTCACTTTCACTTTCTACTCTTCCTAAGTCTTTGCAAGCTTTGAACAATCCTATCAAAGAAGGTTCTCATATTCAAGATGTCCATGATTCTATTGAAAATTCTAATGCTCACTCTAAAGATGTTGATATCCTTGATTGTCATATAGATGCTGATGAACTTATTGATTATCCTTTTGCATCTTCCACTTCCATCCTTGGACCTCTTCCACCACTACTAAGGGCTTCATGCCTTCCTTCCATCTTGGGTCCTTATGTACCTTCACTTTCCCCTCCTAACTCTCCTGATTCACCATCCATCTTGGGTCCTTACATACCTCCATCTCCCATCTTTCCTCAAGATCAACATAGATGCATACCCTTGAATACTTTTCATCCACCCACCCATCTAAACCAGTCATATCCTCCCTCTTCCACAAATCCCAAGTCTTTTGGAAGTAACTTGAATGTTCAATACAAGAAAAAGAAGCAATGCAAGAATCCATCAAAAAAAGAAGATCACCATGTCTCCTCTAATCGACATGGAGGCATAAAGTCAAAAGAGATATCTAAGAAAAAAAATACAAGACAAGTATGGGTTCCAAAATCCATCATTGAAGATATTCTCTCTAGATCATCAAAAGGAAATAAAAAGCCTACGGCTATATGGATTCCAAAGTCTCTCTTGAAAGAGTCTAGTGTTGAGAAAAAAGTGAAATTGACATTCAAGCTTCCAAAGGCTTCCACTTCATCTCCCTCCAAAAATATTCTTCCATTTCATGTGCCTAAACCACAACCTCTGCTATCCATTCGCCATATTCCTTCACGTATTTCTTCATTCACGATTCCTCCATTCTCTCACCACCCTTCAAGGTATGTGTTGATGTTGAACTTGCCTTCCTTTCCATCTACCCTTTCACAATCCTTCCATGCATTATCCTTCTACCTCCTATCCTTTTTCCTCACTTGCCTATTCCTCCTATCTTCCAACCTCACTCGCTTTACATAAAACCTTATCCTCCATTTTTCTCTTTCATCTCCCTTTCCCTATCAGCATCTTTGAGCATGTCATTTTGAATCCTTGGCATATCATGGTTTATCCTTTCAAGGAGCATTATCTAAAAAGCTTTCCTTCTTTCAAAAAAGAAATGAAAAATAAAATAAATTAAAAATGTGCCTTGGTGAAAACCTAGAAACAAGTGCCTTGGTAGCAAAAGTAAAGAGAAATAAATTCATCCTATGGTGAAAACCACTCCCTTGTGGCGCCTTGGATAAGTACCATGATGAAAACCTGGCAATCAGGCATTATGCGTAGTTCTTCTACATATTTCATCCATTTCATCTTCTCTCTTTGATCTTGACAATGTTGATCTATACATGAATATTTGACTATTTTGTGAGCTATCTTACGATGATCTTGCTTTCATTCGTTCCATGTTTAGCCTTCATATCCATCTTCCTCCATTCATTTTCACCTATCGCTATCCTTTTCCCCTTTGGTCTTGATCTAATAAAAAAAGAAAGAAAGAGTAAAACACAGTGCTATGAAGCCTCTTGACATGTCTACTCTTTTGGACTGCATCCTTTCCTATTCTTGCATCATGCTTTTGTGACTTATCTTATGCTAGCCTTTCATTACTTGTCTAAATGTGCTTTACATGACAATTTTTCCCTAGCTTGGGTATTCTTGAGGATTTCTTCCCTTCATTATCCTTTATTCTCTTGTCTTCCATCTCTTCCACTAGCTTGCCAATCCCTCTTGTTCTCCACCTTGCTAGACATTGGGATTGCATGATATGATCTTTCTTGGGAGTTTGCAATAGAAAAATATGCTATCAAGTATACCTAGTATCAGAACTAGTATCAGAATAATTATCAGAATCAGTATCAGAACCAGTATCAGCACAAGTATCAAAAAAAGCATCTCATGATTAATCCAGCTCTATGGGCCTACAAAACAAGTATCAGAACACCTACAGGGGCTACACCTTTTGCTTTAGTTTATGGGTCTGAAGCAGTACTACCTATTGAGGTCAAAATCCCATCACTAAGAATTAGAATGCATGGTCTCGTAACTGATGATGACTATAGAGCGTCTAGGTTACAAGAACTAGAACTACTAGATGAGTGCAGAAAAGAAGCGTATGATCATCTTAGAGTATATCAGAAGAGAATATCTAGAGGCTACAACAAGACAGTCAGACAAAAAAAATTTCAGGTTGGTGATCTAGTGTTGAGAGAAAATCTTAAAAATCAATCACATCGAGAACGCAAGGGGAAGTTCAAACCCAATTGGCTGGGTCCCTTTGTTATCACTGCTACTTTTGGCTCTGGTGCCTATCAACTCTCAATGACTGAAGGAGAACAACTCCGAGAACTAATCAACGTTCTCCATCTGAAGAAATTCTACGCCTAAGGCATTCAATCTATGGTAAAATGTCCTGAAAAAATTATAAAAATTCGAAAAAGTCCTAAAAAAATGAACATCTTGGTGAAAACCTAGCAATAGGCGCCTTGATGATTCGCAAAAAAATCAAAAAAATCAAAAAAAAAAAATATATCAAAAATACAAAAAAAAAAGAAAAAACTGCCTTGGTGAAAACCTGGAAACAGGCACCTCGGTAGCAAAAATAGAATCTCTACCAAGATGGTGAAAACCCGGCAAACAGGTGCCACTTGTTTCAAAATGCTCCATCTATCAGTGCAATCTTGGTCTTTCCTAGCTTTCAGTCTTGCTTTAGTTTGTACATATCTCCCGGTTTGTTTCTGCATTTTCAATTTTCAATAAGTCGGTCTGTACACCAATCAGCTCAAGCGTCTGTATCCTATCAATATTTAAGACTTGGGGGCAATCAATGTCATATCCTATGGTCTCCCATGTATCTTAGATGGATCATATCTAGTCAGAGTCTTTTGAAGCTTCATTTGAGTCAGTCAAGTCTGTCTTGTCTCCAGAAAGGATTTTGCATCTACAACAACAATCAAACACAAACTAAAAATGATATGTGCTTTGTGCTTTTATCTCCTTGTATTCTTACTGATTCGCATTGAGATTTTTGCATATTGTGTCCCTTCGAGCTCTTTGATGATGTCCTTTATAGGATTTAGAGAGTGATGACTGGGGGCATAATCTTTTCTTTGTCTTCTGCTTGTATGTGAAAATCTAACAACTTTGAAAATTCCAGATTGAAATGGTGTCCAACTATAAGAGCCTCTATCTCGAATTGGATGGCCATGCATACCTCGACCATTGATACCCAGACAATTCAAGGAAGTTTGATCTAACTATTGTCTTTTTGAGTAAGTTCTTTCTCCTACTGTGGAATGCGATCTTGCCTAAGGATGTGAACGATAAAGGGTCACTACAGGTAATTCACATTGGATTTAGAATGATCTCTTGACTCTTTGATGTGTTTGCAATGCAAGGCGTATTCAGGTCATCACGACATTCATGTTTTGATGCTTATACAAATTGCTATATCAAAATGGACATGATATTCAGGTCATCCTAGCGTTTGTGCCTTGATGCTTATATCTAATCCGACATTCTGAAAATAAAATCAATATTCATATATCCATGGTTGTTGACCAGTGGGTGTTGTATTGATTCTTGCACATACAAATCGATATTCATATGTCTATGGTTTCATAACTAGTGGGCATTGTATTGATTTATCCAATTACCTAAAATTTCAATGATGATAACAAATCGACACATGATCAGTGACTAGGTCCTAGGTCTTAGGTTGCATTTCATATTGCATGCTTCTTTGCATTTTTCATCTTTACATGATCTCACAATGACTAAACGAACTTCAAAGCTTAAACAATTTTTCATATCAATTCTTCAAATCTAACAAGAGCTGAATCTCACATGAAGGTTCCTCCAATGAAGCAACAAGTAGAATCCTTTTTCGGGATCAAAATCAAAATCTGAGATCATTCATATTATTAATTGCTTGCATAATCAACCTTCAATCATCACAGAAATCCAGTATACAACTTAACTAATTATTTAACATCAAACTATCAAAATTTCAACTTGGTCAACCATGGTCAACTCATGGTCAAACCTAGTCAAACTTGGTCTTTTGGGACCTTACGACGATGCAGAATGCATTCTTCAACGTGTATAACCACTTTTCCCATCAATTAACATGCTTCTAAACTCTCAACGCTGACTTTTCTTGTCAGATTTCAATTTTAATCCCGAAGGGGGCATGGTATTGCACATCATTCAAAGTCTATAAATCAAATTCTATCAATATCTTTCATCAGTGATCAAGACAAACAATCACGTCTAGTTACTGATTCATCAAAAGTCCTCATCGCTCGGGGCAAATCTATCATCACTTGGGGCATATCAGATTCATCAAGATCCATATCAATCTGGTATTCTCCTAATCTTGTAAACTGTATCAGTTTTTTGCAACCATCAGATCATAGTGTTCTTTCCTTGGTTCTTCAGCAACTAAAGGGTTCGGATGTGATACCTGCTAGTTCTGCTAAGACAATCGAGTCTAGAACGGGTCACTCACTTCTTATCAATCCTAAGGTTCAGAATCAGGCATTTTGACACTTTTTCGCAATCATAGGTTCATTTGCTACTACAGTGAACATTATCTTTGGTCATTCAGGACCTATTATCTCCATATCAATTCAATATCAATCAGCTTCTATCTCATATCAATTATCAATTTCAAACATCAGTTTCATATCTCTATCAAACACAGACTTTCTTTGAACCACTACGCTTCGCACAGTAATTCAAAGAGGGGCAAAATGTAATACCCCAAAAATGGGCTATATGTTCATTAATCTCCTACATCGACAAATCAAACAAAATCGACATCGAAGTCCTAACCTAAGGCACATCTGAACATCATCGAATCCTAATTGATTATCTTAAAATTCTGCATCGGGGAATATTCCTAGCAATATTCTTAATTATCTTAATTAAATTTAATTTTATAATTATTTGGCAATAAATCACATTTATCCTAAAGTTTGATTAATTGAATATTTTTCATATTTAATTAATTAAATTTAATTCTATCTATTATTAATTATATTATTTAATTTTGACAATAAATCCAATATCCTATGAATAATTGATTAAATTCTTATTTAATTAATTAAAGCAAGTTGTCATTATTTAATAATATAATTTTTAATAAAAGTTTGATAAAATAGTTAATTAACCCATAAATTATTTATTTTATTTCAAAAATCAGTTAAGTTGGAAATAAATCACTTTATTATTAAATTAATTCATAAATAAAACATGCACAATCATAAAAGCAGACAACTATCAATTATCAATTAAAGCTAAACTCTATTTTGAGTTAAAACTTAGCTTTTGTATGTTTTTGTGAGTTAATTATCCTTTATTTAAAAATAACTCAAAAATCAACTTGAGTTATTTGAGTGATTTATGGCTTTTTTTCCCATGCACCTCCAAAGCCCTGGATTTCTATAAAATTAAGGCTTCAGCTCATCTCTAAAATCTCTCAATCATCTCTCAAATTTGCATCCAAGCATCTCATATTTTTGCACAATCATGCTAGAGAATTGGAATTGAAGAATCAAAGCTCTTGCGAATCGACATCTTTGTGAGATCAATCTTATTTTTGCATTCATATTGCATATCATTGTTAGATTAGCATTGCATATCAATTTTCAATAGCATTCATAGCATATCAATTTCATCTAGCATAGATTTCATATCAGATTAATCATTCATATTGCATAGAAAATATCAAAAAAAAATAGCTTAATTGCATTCAATCTCATATCTAGATCAATTGCATTCAAATCCTTCATTTAGGTGTCATCTAGGTCACTGATCTCGATTACAATCTGAGAACATCAATCTCGCACCTACTAGAAGGCAGTAAATCGCTTGGTTAGATTAGATTTCAATTTTGCACGATTTTGATTATAGCTAACCTCTAATGTTTTACTGAAGTGTTGTGTCTACAGATCAGGTACAAAATTCACACACACAGCCATAATGACAAAATCTATGTAACCAACTCAGCCAAATTGCCAACATTTCCTCAGTAAACATATTACTCCCCCTAAAGTAATATCTCTTGTCTCATGTACATATCCATAATGTATACATATTTCCCATTTCAACACTTATCAAAATACTATATATATTCCTCCTTTTCACATCTTTACATAATATTCCCCTTTTTTTAACAAAAAAGCCAAAATATTAACTTACTGCTTTTTTGATGTGGGGATCTTATAAAAAATAGTTTTGTACTTATCATTTGCATCCTTGAGTGATGCCTTCCATGTTTCCTTAATTATCTACAACACTATGATTTTATCGCTTAAATCAGATGTTAGACTTATCATACTATCCATAGCACTTACATCTGGTGTGCTGACTAGATCTTTTGCCTTGTGAATTTGTCTCTACAGTGACTCTATATGTGGTATCAAAATTGTTTGGAGTTCAAGTAGATCCATTATTATTTGATTCTCCTCCTTTCTTAACTCATATTTCACTCCCATCAAGTGCTTTATCCTCTCATAGTATTTTATTATAGACTTAGGCTCAGTGGAAATTTTAGATAATTGCTCGGTGAGCTCTTTTTCCACATTATTATCTTTTTCTCTTATCTCCTTGGTGAAATTGGAAATCAAAAAAATCTATTGAAATAATGAAAGAATTATTTTCAATGCATTTTTCAATTCATTTATTAACTCAAAAAGAGTTAGCTTATCTAAATCAACTGATTGAAGAATTTATTCAATCACATTTGTCTCCATCTCCTTCTTATGAAACTATTGCATATACTCGGTTGTATTTGTACCTTGCTGGTTGATCTAACTAACCAGTTCTCTCAACTGACTATAAATATCTATGTTTTCATTCATTTTGGCCTCAGGTACAATTTCATTCAAAATACCTTTTACCTGCTCCAAAACATCTATTTTCTACTTCTTTGTTATGAGCTTATCTTGAGCATATTTTCTCTTCAAAACATCTATGAACTCAAAGAGTTCCTTAGGACTCATAGTTAAGTAATAAACCTTTGGAATAACATTGACTTCACTTATGTCAACTTCTTTTTTTGATTTCCTATTCCTTTATTTGTCCTTAGAAGTAGATGCCTTCTTTGCATCTGATTGAGTATATGTCTCCTCTTCTTTTTCTTTATTTTTCTCTTGTTTATTTTCTTCCTTCTTCTCCTATTTCTCATATTTATTCTCTTCTACCTTTTATTTCTCTTTTTCTTGTTCCTAATGTTTTCATTTGGTCTCGGTAGGAGTGACTGACTCTTCATTCTGACCTTGTGCTATTTCAGTCTCTTGATTTTCCCTGGTCTCCTTTTCTATCTCGGTGGGGGTCTCGGCTGAAGTAGGCACTTCCCTTGTCACCTCTGAGATAAATTCCTCTATCTCAGGAAAATTCTTTACCTATTCAATGATAAGATCTTCTATCATCAATCTTACCTTGGCAGAATCATCTACATCCATTACTTTTGTCTCTATGGCCTTAGTTTCCATGACATCTTCATGATCTTTTACTGTATCATCTGGGTCTTGCTCATTTATATCTTCAATGATGACTTCTTCTTGATTTTTTATTAATTCAACAATTTTATATTTTTCCTCTTTCTCTTTGATTCCTTTAATAGTTGATTGGTCTATAGAGAATATCTTTCTCCAAAGATCATTAGTGTCTTTTTGAACTTCTTCCAATTTATCGATCATAATGCTCAAAGCCCTTCTCTTTACTAGAAATATTTTTGAATATTCTTTTAGGGTGTCTTTGATTCCTCTCTTTGTAAGGTTTGGGATAGTGATTTCTAGTAACCTTTCTCTCATTTCTTTCTCGGCAGTAAGAGCATACTTCCATTTTGCATCTATTTTCTGATATAACTTTCCTTCAATATTTTGTGCTACTTTAATTGGTGTTATTCTAAACCTATGCAATGTCGTAATGACAGACTTTTCAATATTACTCTTCTCCTCATCATTCCTTGTGTCATACTTTAATTGTTTCATGATTGAATGTCCACCATACCTTTCAAGTGTCTTGAGAAATTCACCTACACTTTTTACCTTTTTACTTGGTGCAACGTTAAACTATGATAGGTCATCTAACTCAGTATCACTCTCTTTTTTCAATTTCAATTTCCTTCTAGGTCTTCCAGTAGCCTTGTTTTCTCTAACATAGGTCTTTGTTTTCACTAGTTCTACTTTTGATTTCTTCTTTTCTCTCAATGTGGAGGTAGACCTTGTAGATGGTCTAGTACCGATTGGGATAGGGGTCTCCTTTAGTCTTCTTCCCCTTAATCTATGAAGGCTTAGCAACTTCATCTTTAGTAGTAGCAATGCCTAGATTCTTGGATAGTGTGCTTATCATTCTGCTAGTCTTCTCGATTGCCTTAGGTATCAGTACCTACCCTGATTTTCTCTTTAACTTCTTCATATTTTCCATACCGAGTTGAACTTATGTCAACTAGTTTTTCCAATAATACTTTTATTTGAATTGTGGTAGCATCTATATTCACCTCATAACCCATAGGCGGTAACCACTCGGTTCTAGGTTCCATGGCCCTTATGATGCATATGTTGGTATCAACCTCAAAACATAGCTCATATTTTTAATCTTCCACTAATTGAGGTGGAATTCTAAATATTTTATGCATTCTAGTTTGAAATTTACTAAATTAATAATTCATGATCAAATCAAAATTGTCACCCATGCCTTGAATAAACTCACTAATGTAATAAACAATCAGTTTATCTACTTTCCAAGTAACTTCACCGACTCTAGGAAAGAAATTTTGGAAGTAAAAGAAAATACATACCAACACTAGTTTGAACTTCAATGTATTTTTATTTTCTTTCCTTATGGTGTTCATGTTGTCACTAACTATTTCAACAGTATTTTGTAGAGATCTATCTTCGTATCCTTTTTGACAATCTTATACGCTATGTCAACTGCTCTATTGGGTAAACTGTCTAGATCTGAGATGATTGGAATATCTAGTAAGATATGATCTTGGATGCAAACTTTAATTTAGGGTCTTCAATAGTAGGTAATTTCAGTCCTCTTCCATCCCATTTAGCTTTGGTAATCTCACATAACTTATTCTTATCAATTTGCTTGTAAGACCTTGGTCTATCACCGACCAAAAATCTTGTCACTATGTGCAAGACATCTTTTGTGATTTTCACTGGTCCATCAAGCCACGTGAACTGATCATGCATTCACCTTAATACAATCCTCATCCATTCATGTTTGAAAACCATCGGTATATACATAGCATGGACCAAACTTGTATTCTGTAAATGTGTGTGGCCACTCTTCAAATTCCCATTTACACACAAATCCTTGTAAGATGTGTCAATATCTCCTTGACATATGTCTTTGATTTTTTAGTGGATGAAGGCACAAACATCTTCAATCAATATAACTCTTGGCGGGATCAATGATAAGGCTCCAGCTTTGCCAATTTCCGTATCAATGGCGGGAAGAAACTTATACTTTGGATTTACAAGATCAATCTTCTCAACTATAACTAGTTTTTGTATCTTGGATGACATCTCGATCTTGAAATAGTTTCAACAAACACTAGGGTTCTAATTGAATAGTAATTAGAATCTATGAACTCAGCTCGATAAATTCTTGGAATACCTTGAATGTTCTTTGCAGATGCTCAAAATTCTTAATTGAATGCTTGGAATCATTGTGTGATCTTGTATATATCAATGCTTCAAACTGCTTGTGAAAGTTTAAAGTAACAAATGAAAATGCCCTTTATTTATAGCTTTTCCTTGGTTAGGGCTTCCAATGGCTATAAAATTTTCATTTAATGCTTCTTACCTAACTTTATTTTACCATTAACTGAACTACACTTTCCTTCATCGAATGGAGTAAAATAACTCATACACTTTACCAATCTACTTATGAAATGATAACTTCATAACTTGTATCCAAATGCATATTAGTATGATCATATGGATCTTTGCACTAATTTGTTAGAGTAATCATACTTTATGCTTATTAATTAAATCACTTTGGTTTAATTAATTAAGTCATTTATTACTCTATTTACTTAAGCTATCTTTTAGGTGCATTATAATTAATATATTTATTAATTATAATGTGCAACCTAGCTTTATTTTTTGCTTTATAGCTTTAGGGTTTTATTGTTCACCTATATGGTTGAACCCTTTGTACTTTCTTTTGAGATAATTCACTTATTGGATCATAATAGCAATTTCTCTTTGCATGTCCATAAGATGTCTCTGGCTTTTTGGCCTCCATGATTTTTCTTGCTTCTGTGCTTTGCTTCTTCCATGTGACAGGGTTATGCATGCAGGTGTTCTTGGGAGATTAGTATTTCACCTAATCTAACATGGTATCAGAGCCATCTTGCTGCTTGCTGTTCGTGCTTTGTTGAAGTGTTTCAGAAGCAGGAGGTTTTCAAGGGTTTCAGGAGTTTTTTTTGTGGATATGGGGGGGAGCCGAAATTTGGCTCACCTTGGGCTAAAACGGACACCACCATTGTGTCCGGAAGGCCCAAGAACCTCTAAATCCATATAAAACTTGTCCATTTTGGACACAGTGGCATCTGAGGCAAAAAAAAATTTGCATACCAAGGCCGTACGGCCCTGGCACGCACTCCGAGGCGGGTACAGTCGACGATTTAAAAAAATATATATTTATTTATTTTGGCCGCCGAGCGGCCACCCAGGCACCGCCCGGCGGCCACCCAGGTGCCACCCACCCCCGGCCACCGCCCACCGCCAGCCCTTGATAGCGGCCACCGCCCAGTCCGCCGCCCTCAGCGGCGCTGACAGCACCGCCCAGTCTGCGGCCCGCCGCCCGCCGAGATCGCCGCCCTCTGGCCACTCCGCTGGCCCCCACCGCCCAGCTCCGCCAGCCCGCGGTCACATGGGCGACCGGACCCAAGCCCCTGGTGCTTTTTGAGCCGTGACGGCCATTTGGCCGTCAACTTTAGGCTCGCTAATTGCTGATGTTGGCAATTTTTTTTTGCATGGCTTAATTCCAAAGTCCAGCTGTGCAGCCTCGGCCTCCAGGGCCATAACTTCTTCATCTGGAGGCGTATTTGGGAGTTTTTTATATCATCGGAAAGCTCTTTCCGAGACGAACGCAATTATGGAGGTTTCTTTTCGATTTTTTTGCCTCGTTTTTCGTACCATACCTTTGAAGGCAGGACTGCTTTTTTGCCTTCCTAGAGCACCTGATGCTTTTTTTGGCATAACTTGCTCATACGGAGGAGTTAGTGGGCGAACGAGACATCATCGGAAAGATGATTCTGAGATGGTCATTTTATACGCAGAGCTTTTTTCCAGATTCTTCTTCCATTTTTCGCACCAGGCTGTTGAATTTAGAGGTTTTCTTTTTTAGGTGCCTGCCAGAGCACCTGTCACTGTTTTTGCCGTAACTTGAGCATACGATGGCATTTTTTGCCAAACAAGATATCGACGGAAAGCTGGTTCCGAGACCTTTCTGTTTTTTTCAGTTTGGTTGTTTGATTTTTCCATTTACAGGGGTTTTCTGCCAGTCAAAGTCACGGGTACTTTTTGCATTCCGGACACTATATCTCTCACATCCGGGCTCAGTTTTCAGCAAACTTGGTATTTTCGGAAAGCTGGTTCAGTGTGCTATTCAGTGGCAGAGGTTATTTTTCCAGATTCTACTCCAAGTTTTCACTCCTCTGAGTTATGCAGTTTATGCCCTCTGGTGGAGTGCTTGGTTCTACAGGTCCGAGGATCTCTTCTTCTGAGTTCATAGCTCACTCTTCTTTCTGTCTTTTGAGCATTGTATGCTTCTCTTCTGTTGCATTCTTTTTTCTGTAAACGCACTGAGATAAAGTGTCTGCTTTTGCATTTTGGGATCTTGAACACTATGTGTTTGTTTGTATACGCACTCAGTTATAAAGTGCCATGGGGGGATTCTGATGCATTTGCCACTATAGGCGCATCCACTCTTGTCAAGTGAGCGTACCTTCCATGACATTAGCCCATGTAGACTGTGTCTATGACACCGCCCTTTATCCTGTGCTTGTACCTTCTTTTGCACATAGGTGTTCCTGTTTCTTCTTCTTGCAGATGTTTCTGGCATTGCATTTCAGTGTTCCTGTCACCCCGTTCAGCATTATGGGGGGGTTCACCTGTTGGCTCTATTGCTTCCTTGGTTCGGTTGAGTGATCTACGTATTCAGTTTTTGTTCCTATGTACTAGGCGGATGCAGTGGCTAGGCACCTATGCATTTCGGTGAGATGGTTCATCTACTATATAGACACTCATTCATTCCTATTTTGGAGGTCACCTCTTTGATTGATCAGCTCTTCAGACTTTGTCTTCTCTACCTGGTCATGCACTTCAGTGGGGGTTCCAGCAGTTTCTTCTGACAGTGTTTGCAGCTTCATGCTTCGGAGATGCTTCATGCTCTTTCTTGTTCCTTTCTTTGGGACATTCCCTAGATTGGAGGCTTTGTTTCCTTCATCTAGTTTATTTCTTGTACTGGGTACCTGATCAGGCCTTGTTGCCGGGACCCATTTTCTGCTTTCATAGCTGTGCTAGGTTAGCTTCTCTCTTGAGCTACGCTTAAGGGGGGGTGTTAGAGTAATCATACTTTATGCTTATTAATTAAATCACTTTGGTTTAATTAATTAAGTCATTTATTACTCTATTTACTTAAGCTATCTTTTAGGTGCATTATAATTAATATATTTATTAATTATAATGTGCAACCTAGCTTTATTTTTTGCTTTATAGCTTTAGGGTTTTATTGTTCACCTATATGGTTGAACCCTTTTTACTTTCTTTTGAGATAATTCACTTATTGGATCATAATAGCAATTTCTCTTTGCATGTCCATAAGATGTCTCTGGCTTTTTGGCCTCCATGATTTTTCTTGCTTCTGTGCTTTGCTTCTTCCATGTGACAGGGTTATGCATGCAGGTGTTCTTGGGAGATTAGTATTTCACCTAATCTAACATAATTAACTTCATAAATTGTATCCAAATGCATCTTAGTATGCTGATATGGATCTTTTCACTAATTCTAGGATTTGATTTAAGATAAACTTTGATTATCAGCTCCTATACATACCTTTGACCAATGAAGTAAATATAGGTGCACTTGATCCAATGGATGTGGTGCCATAAGTAGCTCCAAGTTCTATTCCATCATCTTGTGACTTCCTTCTCCAAGTCTTATTCATCTGCTTTCTAATTTCATCAATATTAACTTGAGTCTTTTCACTTGGTTGGTCCTCGGTTGAATCCTTGTTTTGGCACCTACAGTCCTTGGCTAGGTGACTGACTCTATGACAATGGAAACAAGCCATTCTAGTGTTTCTCCATGATTACTTGTTGTTCATACCATGTATCCTAAAGAAGTTTGCATCAATATGACCAAATATTCCACATGCAGTACAAGTGAATCTTGTATTATAATCTCATGTTATAGTAGGTCCTTGTCAATTGTTTGCAGCATTCTATTGCATAGGGACCCATTTCTCATTTTTCTTTTGAGACCTGTATTCTCCAGATTTGTTACCATGTCTTTTGTAGTTGTTACAATAACCTTCAAATATTGGCTTTCTTGGATTACTAGAAATTATTTCTCTACATTCAAATGCCTTATGACCATACTTATTACAGTTGAAACAATGACCTTTAAACTTAGGAGTATTTAGTGAATTACCTCTTTTTCTCCTACTGGCATTTGTTGTGCGTCCTGGCTTCCCACAATGGTAGCATGTAGGCTTCTTTGTCTTCAATGGGATAGTAGCATTAGCTCGGTTGGTTGCTTGTTTGGAGGACTCACCCTTCTCGGTAGTGTTGTTTGAATTATAACCGAGTCCAATAGTGTCTTTTGGTTTTCTTTGGCTTCTTAACTATTCATCCATAATATTCAAAGCTTCTTCATTTATTTTTAGGACTTCATTAGCATCTCTCTCATATTTCATATTATTTTTCAGATGTTCATTCTCAGATCTCAGTTCAGATATTTCTCCAACTTTCCTTGCAACTTCCTAATTTGCACCAACTAGTTGGTCTGACATGTTGTATTGAACTTGTGTCAACCTTAGTATTTTTGCATCTTGCTCATCTATTCTTGTATTCATTTTCCTTCTCTCTTCTTCAGTTATTTTTTTGTCATCCTCAGCTTTTCCTTTTTGTTCTAGGATTTCACACATCCTTACCGATTGTGCTTCATATTCTCTTTTCAATGTTTTCACCTGATCGGCTAGGTTTCTTTTCTTTTCAGATAGTTCTGATATGATAGCATTAGATTCATCACATATTATTCCCTCTGATTATTCTTCAAGCTCCTTAACCTGATCTTGAGTGTCTTTCAGTTGATGTGCAAATTCCTTCCTCTTGTTAATTGAATGCAGCAGTTTTCTCCTTAATTTATCAATTTTCTTATTGGTCATTTTCAGTCCTATTTTCATATTGTCAATCACCCTTTTATACTTGTAGCTTTCCATCTTTCCAGATCTTTCCTCTCAATTGATTAAACTTCTTACTAAGAGACTGAGCTCTAATACCAATTGTTGGATTAGGTGTCGAATAGGTGAGTACTGAGAGGGGAGGGGTGAATCAGTATTGTAAAACATTTTTAAACAAATTAACCTTTCCTTCTTAACCATTTATTGATTCCTTAACATTTGCATGCATCACATGAAACATATAAAAGATATAATAGTCAACACATAGCACAAATATTTTGGTATCGTAGAAATCCTTGTTAGAGGATAAAAACTGTGGTGGGGATAACACCCACAAGACTTCACTACTACAGAATAAAGTTTTTTTGGTTAAAGCTAAAATGCTTAGCTATATCTGATAGCTTACCCTATTAAGAGTATTAACCTAGTTAAGAGTCTTAAGACTGCTAAGTCTACCTTGTTAAAGGATTTTACAATTCTAATCTAAGAACTGTACCTAGTTAAAGGATTTACAAATAAGATATGCTAGGATCTAATTGGTTAAGATACTTTTCAACTTTGATTAATCTTTTATCACTAATACAAATTATGTTTATAAAACTAGCATCAAGCATATGCTTATCAGACTCTTTATGCTCATTAACTCATTACCTTATACTATGTACCTTTCATACTAACAATCCAATACTCGGTAGATCACAATCTATATCTATTCTTCACTTCTCTGTTACTTGGCAACTTCACTTCTTATTACCTTCTTAAGAATCTGCTTCATACATGAAATCTCCTCTTGCATTCATATCACCATCATGTATGCATACTGATATTCAAACTCTAATCCATTTATATACAATTTTAGTAGTGTTAGGTGTTCTAGAATCATCTCTTCAAGTGGTGCTAGCATTGGTTACTCCTCCAATGCATATTCCATCCTTTATTCTTATTGGTAGATCTCACCTCATAATCATGTGCAATTATCATATTTCAATCTCCAATGCTCTATTATATGATCTCCTCGAGATTAGTAAATTGTTTCCTATTCAGTGTCTAGATTCAATGTACTCAAATATTCTTCTAGTGTCAACATGTTATGCTTGGAAACACATTTTCCTTAACTTAGTAACTATCTCCTCTTCTCGATTTGGTTGATTTTTTAGCTCGGTACAACTTGGTTCTTAGTGCTTGGTTCTTCCTTGCTTGGTGCTTATACTTTCTTCTCCTTTACCAAAATTACATGTCTTCTTATTTCCTTTACCGAATAGTTTTCCCTACTTTACCGACTTGTATTTTCTTCATTACCAAATAAATTTGACAAACAACATGACTTCCTCATAAGTAATGACAAAAAAATAAATCTTAGGAGTATCAATCAGATCCTTGTGCACTCTTCAATATTCTCTTCAATTCTTCATCATCCACTAGCTACAAAACTTCATCAAATCCTTCTTTTCCACTCAAAATCTCTTTGTTTCTTCTTCACTGCAAGATTCAATGACCCTTCAACTATTCAATTTTCCATCCATTTATTCATACAAATTCATCCTTTGTATAGACCAATTTTTCCTCTTAATCTCCTCTTATACATTTTCCTTTAATCAATCTTAATCATCCAATTCATTATACCTTGAATCTGGATCTCGATAACACATTTTCCTTTCACCTAGGAGCTTGAACTTTCCTTGAAACTTGTTCCAACTTCTTTAACCATTTAGATCTTGTCGTAAATCTTCACCTTGAATTTTCCTATTTGTAGATCTCTTGTAACTAACTCTCCTTGTCATCATGATCATCCAGCTCATCATAGCTAATCATTAAAATGTTGATTTAGTCCTTACTTAATATATGTTCCTCGCTCAGTGTCCTCCATTACAATTTCGGTTAACTTCACTTGGTTCCAAAACCTTTCCTTATTAATCAATTCCTTTGCCTTTACTAAGTTAGGTCCTTTTTCATTTACCTTTACCGAGTGACATTTTGATGCAGGAGCATCTTGGGTCTTTGAGAAATCTTGCATCACCAAAAATATTTTAGGTTCATGTACATGTCTGTTGTTTGTTTTATAGTCATTGATGTTGTTGGTTTCTTGCTTTGTGAAGTTAATGTGATGTTATGGACCTAGTCTTGAGCATTCTCCTAAGAGCGCATGTCATAATTCGATTGGATCTGGGAGTGATCACCATTTTCCTTGGGTATCAATTTTTTGCCAATTTTGCATGAAACGTGGAGTGTTTTGCCTTGCACGGTTCCTTATGAGGAAATTGGATCTTGTGAAGTTTGGGATATGTTCTTGGATCATGTGTAGACCTAAATTTGGCCTCATAGCATTTTGTGTTATTCCTTTCTTTAATTTTGGTTTCTCTTCCTAAGTGGACCTAAAGTGTAATTAAATGTCTGAATGGCCGACTTGTGGCTTACCTGGCTATATAAGAAGCTTAGGTTGGTTTAGATGGGAGAAAAAGATAGTAGGATTGGTAGTAGAAGAATAAAAGAGGATACATGTGAGCTAAGACTCTGAATTCATAATTTCTTTGAATAAGGCCAAAACCCAGAAAGCCTCACAGTCGGGCATGTTGTTGGTTTTACAGTAATTATACCATTGTGGTTTCCAATTGCCTTGCCTTATATCCATTATGTTCATGGTGTTATATGTGAATGATATATTACTTTTGTGTGTAACTCTGAGTGAGGCTTGTTTGTTGGTTTAAGTAGAGTCAATTCTCCTTGATTCTTTCTTTACCTTCCCTGCCTTTGCGTTAGGTGGTATTAGAGTCAATTTCTTTCTTGTGGATTGGATCCTGGAGAACCTTATTGGATTTTTTGTAGGGTGGCTGATCTGATATCTGACCTATAACTTGAAGAATATTATGATCTTGCTAGAACCTGATTTTCAAGATGGTTCATGGTAGAGGAAATGATAATGTTATCATGGATATGTTAAGGTGGATTGCAACTAGGCTTGAAGTTGTAGAGATAGCCCAGAGAAGAGGCACACATCTTGAAGATGTTAGTGATGAAGAAGAGGTGGCACCTAATCCTGAACCTGAAGTTGAGTAGGATGAGGAAAGACTTTTGAGAGTTTTGTCTAAGCCTAACTCCTGACCTGCGGTTGAATTTTCTTTCTATGATGGAAGACTTGATACTGATGCACTTTTGGATTGGATCTCTAAGATGGATAAATACTTTGAGTATGAAGGTACCCCTGATAATAATAAGGTTAAGATAACAGTCACAAAGTTGAAAGTCTGTGCATCTCTTTAGTGGGATAATTTGCAAACTGAGAGATAGAAGAGAGGAAAAGATGAAGAAGAAGTTTCTTCCAGTTGACTACCAAGTTAGTTTGATTAGAAAAATGAAAAATTTGAGACAAAGGGACATGAGTGTGAAGGAATATATTAAGGAATTTTACAAGCTGGATATCAGATTTGGACATGTGGATGATGAAGTTGAGAAAGTGGCTAGATACATGAATGGCCTAAGGACATTGATTCATGATGAGATTAGCTATGTTAAATTAGATAGTGTGGAAGAAGCATACCAATTTATTTAAAGGTAGAAGAAAGATTAACAAAAATACATTATCAAAGATAGAGAGGAAGAGGTGGTAGACTTCAGAGAACTAGAGGCAGAACTTATGGAGAAAGTAGCAGATCTGACAATGCAATGCAAGATAAAGGATGGAAAGATGAACCTACTGGTAGAAGAGGGAATTACTCTAGGGGTAACTATATTGGTTACTCTAAGAATAACAATAGTGGGAAAAGAGAAGATAAATCTTGGTTTAGAGGTACTTGTTACAAATGTGGTGAAGAAGGACATAGAGCCTTTGAATGTACTAACTCTAGAAAGAAGACTGGAGATAATAGCAGAAATAATTTGGCTTGTGAAGAAGTTGAGGAATTATATAATGAACCTGAACATGGTGAAAACTTGATGCTAAGAAGGATCTTGTGGAATGAAGAAGCTGATGAGGAACCTATTCTGAGGAAAAGTTTATTCAGAACCAGATGTAAGATAGCTAACAAATGTTCCAAGGTAATCATTGATAGTGGAAGTTCTAATAATTTGGCATCTAAAGAGCTGGTTACCAAATTGTAGTTGCAGAGATCAAGACATCCTAAGCCTTACCATATTGCTTCGATCCAGAAGGAGCATAAACTACTTATAAGTGAAAACTACTTATAAGTGAACAATGCCTTGTTAAATTCAAAATTGGGAATTATCATGATGAATTCTTGTGTTATATTATGTTTATGGATTGTTGTTATATTCTTTTGGGTAGACCTTGTCAATATGATAGGAAATATTTGCATGACGGTAGATTGAATCAATATACTATTTGGATGGATGGAAAGAAACAAGTATTATTTCCTTTAGTAGAAAATTTTGATGGAGGTCATTGTACTACATTCAGAGTATGCTTAGTTGATGGTAAAACTTTGCAAGAGAAATGAAAGAATAGAATATTTGCTTTGCTTTAATTCCAAGGAAAATTGAGAAACAAGATGAGTTAGAACATGCACCTGAGATTGAACCTTTGTTGATTGAATTTCATGACATCATTTCTGATCATGTACCTGATGGTTTACTGCCTATGAGAAGTATAAGTCATTGTATGGATCTGATACCTGGAGCTAGTTTTCCTAATAAAGAACCACATAGGTTGACACCTGGTGAAAAGACTGAGTTGAATAGACAAGTGCAATAATTTCTTGAGAGGGGTTTGATTAGGAAAATTTTGAGTCCTTGTGTAGTACATGTTGTGTTAGCACCGAAAAAGAATGGAGAATGGAGAATGTGCACTGATTCTAGAGCTATAAACAAGATAATAGTAAAGTATAGATTTCCTTTGCCTAGGATGGATGACATAATGGATAGTTTGAGTGGAGAAAAGTATTTCACAAAGATTAATTTGAAGAGTGGTTATCTATTGGAGATTTTCCAGCAGGCCAGTACTGACTGTATGTTTGTCATTGATGACAACATATGGAAAGTAGCATGTGTGGAAGTCTTATGTAGTAAGCATTTAGTATATGTAGCATGGACATGATATCATGGGCGCAAAGGTTAACTATTAGTACTGACAGTTATATAGTAGCTTGTGTCAGTAGTGTTCCTAACAGAGTAACAGACAATGTTCTATGTATGGTTGTCCATACAATTATCATGGAGCCTTGTGCGCTTGGATATATGTTGAAGACATGTTAGTAATGTTTCATTCATGGACACATAGTTTTATATTTAGTAGAAGTGAAGTTATGCAGTCATTATTCACCAGTAGCAGTTTCCTATGTTTATTCAGAAGAGCCGACAGAGATGTTATTGGTTCTAGAGTTGCACCTATATTTTGGGTATGCGCCCTTGGATTTAAGCTTAGAGAAGAGTTATTGATGTTTGGTTAAGAGCGCATGAAGTAATTTAGCTTGAGGAGAAAGATCCAGTTGTTTTGGTAGAGCTAACAGTGTGTAGCGTGCATCTACAATTATCTTATTGGACAGGTCCTAGAATGTGTTGCGTGCTTAGTAGAGCTGACTAAATTATTATTGGAGTTTGTTATGGTTTCTCTAATATGATTTCAAGGTGGTTCTAATAGGCTGACTTGATTATATCATTTAGAGGAAAGATATTTATAGGCAGTCATTTGTGATTGTTTGAGTGTGGTTCATGGTTGATTAAGCAGAGCAAAGCAGAGTGTGCGAAGTGTTGAACCATCAAAGGAACATCTATGTGACCAAGTAAATTGTTTGTGCTATACATTGGAACTAATGCAGATAGCAGGTCTAAGCGCAGTTCACCAAGATCTAGATATAGTGTGTATCTATTATTTAGAAGGTTGTAGCCTTCACCCCTTTGAGAAGTGAGCTCTCAGAGAGTGGATCCTCTCCCCTAACAGGGACTATTGTAAAAGACTCCTAATAGGTTCCGACCCTTGACCAGGTCTACTGTACTAAATATATTGTAAAGAAACTCCTAACAGGGTTAAGGAACTTCTAACAAGGATCATAATACACTAGTACATAATATTAGTGGGTGTCAATTCCCACTGGAGTTTTTACCTATTTGGGTTTCCCCGTAACCAAAACATTGGTGTTTTGTTCATGTGTTCTTTCATTGTGTTTATGCTTTATGTTTAAGTATACTTAATTGGATAAAGAATTGAAACTTCTAGATAACTGATTCAACACCCCCCCCCCCCCCCCTCTTAGTTATCTCTTGGGACTTCCTAACATTATCATCATATTAGGATTAGAGAAGGGGATGAATGGAAAATTGCTTTTAAGACTAATGAAGATTTGTATGAATGGTTGGTTATGCCTTTTGGTCTAGCTAATGCACCTAGTACATTCATGAGGCTGATGAATGAAGTTTTGAAAAGATTCTTGGGTAAGTTTTTCATCATATATCTTGATGACATTTTGATATTCAGTAAGAGTAAGGAAGAACATCTTGAACATATCAGACAAGTATTGCAGATATTAAAGGAAGAAAAGTTATTGATTAATTTGAAGAAATGTTCATTTATGAAAGAGGAGATTGTATACCTTGGTTTTGTAATTTTAGATGATTGATTGATGATGGATCTTGAGAAGTGAGAGTTATATTTGATTGGCCCACACCATAGAATGTTGGAGAGGTAAGCTCATTTCATGGATTGGTAAGTTTTTATAGGAAGTTCATCATAAATTTTAGTTCTATTTGTAATGCTATGACTGAAACTATGAAAGGAGATAAAAGGGATTTCAAATGGACACATGGAGCACAAAAGAGTTTTGAAACATTAAAACAAAGAATTGCACAGTTGCCTACGCTTGCTTTTCCTAATTTCAGTAAGGTTTTTCAAGTTGAATGTGATGCTAGTGGAAATTCAATAGGAGCTGTTTTGAGTCAAGAAGGAAGACCTGTAGCTTTCTTTAGTGAGAAGTTGAATGATGCTAAGAGAAAATATTTAGTTTATGATGAGTAATTCTATGTTATTGTTCAAGCTTTGAAGAAATAGAGACATTATTTGATGCCTAAAGATTTTTTTTTGTATACTAACCATAAAGCTTTGCAGTATTTGGGAAGTCAAAATAAATTGAATCAGAGACATATGAAGTGGGTTGAATTTTTGCAAAATTTTTCTTTTTCATTGAAGCATAAAAGTGGATAGTTTAATAAGGTTGTTGATGCCTTGAGCCGGAGAAGAAATTTGCTGACATTAATGAGAGTTGAGGTACTTGGTTTTGATGATTTGAAGTGTTTGTATGGAACTAACATTGATTTTGCAAAGCCTTGGAAAGCTTGTAAAGAACAAACAATAAGTGATAAGTGGACAAATTATTTCATTCAGGAAGACATGTCATTTAAAGGAGTTCATTTGTGTATACCTAGAGGATCTATGAGAGAGAATATCATGAAGGAGAAACATAGTGGTGGAATTTCTAGACATTTTGGGATTAACAAGACTGTGAAACTTATTTTGGAGAGATACTTTTGGCCACAGATTCATAGGGATGTACAGAGAATGGTTAAAGGTTGCAGAATTTTTCAAACAGCAAAAGGAACTAGTCAGAATTTGGGATTGTATACACCTTATCCTGTACCTGATGGACCTTGGGAAGATGTGAGTATGGACTTTGTTCTTGGATTTCCTATAACTCAGAGAGGTAATGATTCTATTTTGGTAGTGGTTGACAGATTTTCAAAGATGGATCATTTCATACCTTGTAAGAAGACATCTGATGCATTACATGTAGCTGAATTATTTTTCAAAGAAGTGGTAAGATTGCATGGTTTTCCTAAATCTATTTTTCAAACAGAGATATAAATTTTACTAGTTACTTTTGGAAAACACTTTGGAAGAAGATGAATATAGATTTGAAGTTTAGTTCTACATTTCACCCTTAGACAGATGGATAGACTGAAGTTGTGAACAAAAGTTTGGGAAACTTGTTGAGATGTTTAGTTGGAGATAAGCCTGCTAATTGGGATTTAGTTTTGGCACAAGAAGAGTTTGCATATAATAATTCCGCTAATAGAAGTACTAAGAGGACACCATTTGAGATTTTTACTAGATTTCATCCTAAGGGAACCACAGAGTTGAGGGATTTTCCTATTGAGACCAGAAGAAGTGTTGAAGATGAGGATTTTGTAGTATACATTAGAAATTTTCATGATGAAGTCAAAAGGAATTTTGAGGACGGTAATCTGAGATATAAACAGAGAGAAGATAAGAGAAGGAGACAAATCTTTTGAAGTTGGAGATGAGGTTATGATTCATTTGAAGAAGAATATATTTCCAGTTGGTACCTACAACAAACTGAAAATGAAAAATTTTGGACCTTGTAAAATTTTGAAGAAGTTTGACAATGGAAATGCTTATGAAGTGGAATTACCAAAGGACATGGACATATCACCTATATTCAACATTGTTGATATCTTTGAGTACTTTGAATAAAATGATGAGGTAGAAGATGATCTGGATTATCCTAAGAAGAACAGAGACAACATTGTAGAGATTTTGAATAGCAGAGTGAGCAAGAATACAAGAGGAAAAGACTACATGGAATACCTAGTTCAGTGGAAAGACAAGCCATTTGAAGATAGTTCATGGATTACACAAGCTGAGTTGGATCTTTATGATTCAATTCATAATAAAACCAATGCCTAATATGGACATCAGTTATTTATTTACCCCAGGTGTCAGATGCAGGAGCATCTTGGGTCTTTGAGAAATCTTGCATCACCAAAAATATTTCTTGTTCTTGTACATGTCTGTTGTTTGCTTTGTAACCATTGTTTCTATTGTTTTCTTTCTTTATGAAGTTAATGCAATGTTATGGACCTAGTCTTGAGCATTCTCCTAAGAGCGCACATCCTAATTCATTTGGATCTAGGAGTTATCACCTTTTTCCTCGGGTATTGATTTTCTACCAGTTTTGCATGAAATGTGGAGTGTTTCGCCTTGTGTGGTTCCTTATGAGGAAATTGGATCTTGCAAATTTTGGGATATGTTCTTGGATCATGTGTGGACCTAAATGTGGCTTCCCAATGTGATGTGTTATTCCTTTCTTTAATTTTGGCTTCTCTTCCTAAGTGGACCTATAATGTAATTAAATGTCTGACGGCTGACTTGTGGCTTAGCTAGCTATATAAGAAGCTTAGGTTGGTTTAGATGGGAGAAGAAGATAGTATTAGGAGTGGTAGTAGAATAATAGAAGAGGATACATGTGAAATGAGACTCTGAATTCATAATTTCTTTTTATAAGGCCGAAACCCAGAAGGCCTCACAGTTAGGCATGTTGTTGGTTTTACAATAATTGTACTAATGTGGTTTCTAGTTGCCTTGCCTTATATCCATTATGTTCATGGTGTTATATGTGAATGATATATTTCTTCTGTGTGTAACTCTGAGTGATGCTTGTTTGTTGGTTTAAGTAGAGTCGGTTCTCCTTGATTCTTCCTTTACCTTCCATGCCTTTGCATCACATTTCCTACTCGGTAGCCAAAACAACTTAACTTACTGAATTGAAAAATCTCCATCACCATGCTTTACGAACTTAACATAATCATATGTTAGGTAGAAAACAATTATATCAACATAATATAATCATTTTTTGATCTGTATCAATTTCCCTTTTATGTTATTCAACTTCACAACTTCTCATTTCTTCTTCTTCTTAACTCATTCAACTTATGTCATTACTGAAGATATGGAAACATAATATAAACCAAAAATCAATTACTTGACATCAATGACAAGATAATAACTTATCTAACCTTTATGATATCATGTATTCCTCTTATCTTAGTCATTCTTCTTCATCATCACCATCAAATAATCAATCTTCAACATTACTATCAATTATGTTAACCATCTCCCTCTTTGGAATTGATGACAACACTAACAATATTACATGTTCAATTGATGATGGTAACACTTTACTTTTATTCATATTATGTACTCCCTCTAAGATTTAGGTTTTCTTTTTTTGTACTTGATCTACTTTTTTAGTCTTCTTTACTGTTCTTCTTTGACAATTTATGTTATGATCTTCTCCTCTGTAATATTCATTCTCCCTCTTAATAATCATTAATAATAATCTCTCTTTGATCTATTTATCATCAATCATATTATCCCTTATTGATCAATTGATATAATCTCAACATAAACTTCTCATCATTGTTTATATTCTCCCTCTTTGAAAACAATGCCAAAGACATACAAAAATTTCAACTCATACCTCAAGTGTATATATTTCTCATTGCATTCATAAACTTCTTTTTCACAACTTCAGGCTTCACCTAAAGAGTAAAATCTAGCATCAACTCACAATATAGATATTCTTGTTGGAAACTGCAATTGAAGAAATTGTTGTATTGTCATTGATGTCAAACCTTAACTGGTAAGATTGTTTCTATCTAAGAAAGTACTATATCTATTTTATTGTTGAGAAGGATTAGGGCAAGGGTAATAACAATAGAACCTAAGGAAAGGTTGAGTTATCTTGATACTTCAATGGGTACTTGATTATGTGGAAAATGATAAGATAATGTATTGTTTATCTACGTGAGAAGCAAGACTAAACAAGTATGCTTAACCAACCAAAAGTGAAGAAATCTAGTTTAAGTCAAGTGATGTTAGTGTCGATCGAGCTAGTATATGCCGAGTAAATTCAATGTTGACCGAACATCAGTTTATTGCCAAGGAAGATAGCATTAGCCGAGGGAAATGGTTTTGAGTGATGACCAGCCTACACAGTGATGACCGAGGAGTTGAACATAGTATTGACCGGGCGTCAGTAATTTACATTTGAGGAATAATTCAGATTCCTAGCTGACATGTTTGAATTCTTGGATTATGTAAATCATGTTGACTTTATTTATTGAATGTATGGAGCATTTAATGCACAGTAAACCATTTTATTATGATTCCATAAAGAGATTAGAGATGTTTCTAGAAGGATAGATGAAGAACATAATGTTGGAATGATTCGATGAATTTGACCTAACCCTAAGATCTACGGAGGAGATTAAGAGGCAAAAGATGGATCTACCTATCGAAGAGGTATTAAGGAAACCTAAGTGTGAGGTTGAAGCAATATGTTGGAGTTGTTGTTATTGACTGAATAAGTAGAAAAGGCTGAAGGAGAAGGAATTGTGATTGCTTGAAGGGATTTCTGAGTAGATCAGTGATGGAGATGGAAATGGATCTCAATCAGTAAGCCAGCATATATATGTAAGAATTGGATCTATTATTTGCAAAGTGAGTTGTATGTTTTCAGATCAAACACTGTTGTTACTTTCTAACCATTGTATCAATTTAAATCCTTTAATCAAGGTTGACCTAACAGTCATTATTTAAATCTTTTAATCAAGGTTTCATTCTAATGGAATGTACTTAAGTCCTCTAACAAGGTGCACTCCTAACAGGGTGGTTGAAATCCTTTAACCGGGTCACACCTAGCAGTGTGTTTGTAAACCTTTGATAGGGTTGGCTTTTCACAGAGCTCACTTCAGAAGAGTGAAAATATCAGTAGCATGTTAAAAAGTGGTTTTATAAATCCTAGTGTTAATACTTGTGTGAATGTTTTGGTTTGAACATTTCTGTGTTTTGCAAGTCAAATATTGTTGGATAGTGGACTGCATTGTTATATATTTTTGGTATACATTATGTAATGACCGAGTAGCTATTGGTTGTTAGATTTGAGTTTTTGAAGTGTTTAAAAGTTTAATTTATACATCTGGACCTGAGAACAACTGATAAACCCCCCCCCCCTCTGTTGTTCTAAATCATATTAACAATTCTATTGAGTCCTTGAATTGATGCAGCATGCATCATGCCTTAATGAACATTGGATAGGGGAAGAACCCCTAACTTCCCTTGGAGATACTCAAAAGCATCCTTCGGTAGTGGTTTGGTAAATATATTAGTTATCTGTTCTTTAGAATTCACATACTCCAATGTCACAAGCTTATCTTGTACTTTCTCTCTCAAGTAGTGATACTTAATAGATATATGCTTTGTTTTGGAATGCATCACCGGATTATTTGATATGTTCATAGCACTGGTATCATCACAATAAATTGTAACTGGATCAGTGATCTCTTCATGCATACCTTTCAGTAATTATTTGATCCATACAATATTAAAAAAATTCATAGTTGTAGCAACATACTCAACTTCGGTAGTAGGTTGTGAAATACAACTTTGTTTCTTGCTTAACCATGTCACTAGTCTTTCTCCTAAAAAGAAATCTCTATCACTAGTGCTCTTTCTGTCATCAATATTTTCAGCCTAGTCAGCATCAGTATATACTTTGAGATCAAAATATCCTCCTTTAGTGTATAACAGACTGAAATCTTTAGTCCCTTTCAGATACCTAAATATCCTTTTAATTGTAGACATATGTGTCTACTTTGTGTTTGAAGAAAACCTTGCAACTATCCCAACTGAATGTGCAATATCTAGTCAGCTTTGGACAACATATTGTACTTTACCAATTATGGATCGGTAAAGTGTCTCATTTATTTCCTTAGTGTCATCTTCCTTTGACAATTTTCAACCAATAGCCATCGATGTTCCAACTAGTTTTGATTCTTCCATATTGAATGTTTTTAGGGTCTCCTTAATATTGATGCAGGAGCATCCTGGGTGTAAGAGCAATCTTGCATCACCCAAAAATATTTATGTTTTTATTCAATAAGGGTTATTTTGTGCAGAGCTGCTATTTATGGAAAGTTACTATTTTTGGTAATTTTCGTATGTGCTCAGAATGATCTGATTTCTTTCTTGGAGGTTCATTTTGGTCATATAAGTCTGCCAGTAAAGTTTCATTGCCAGATCAAGTGTACATTGGAAGATATTGAAGATTTTCGGTATTGGCAGCAGGGTACAGAAACTTTGAACTCAGTTTTGAAGGCTTTAGAGGCCCTGGATGAGGTTGAAAATTTGGGTGACGGGTGCTTGTGCAGGTCAAGCCTGTAGAGCACTTCGTGGCATTTCCGAAATGGGGTTATAATAACCGAGCGGGTCAACGGGTGATGACTTATGGTCTTCGGAAGTTGGGCCACCCGAAATGGCGAAAAATAATTTTCTTCAAAATTTCTGTTCGGGTTTCAAAGGTTATCTTGAGCTGACTATGATGTAATAAAATGTAAAATAAAATAATTCTAAGTTTGGTCGGCCTTATTGGCTAAAATTCTGGAACCTTCCCAAGCGGTGGAAAATTGCCTATATAAGGAAGGCTGTATTATTGTCTAGAGAGTTCAGAATAGTTCTGGGTAGTAGATCTGGGTAATAGCTCGAGACTTTGTCCTAAAGAATATTGTAAGGGAATGCCCATGTGGCTTTGCATATTGTAATTCTAAAAGTTTGTAATTCCACATTTGTGGAGATAATAAGAAGCCAATTTTCTGTTCTTGCATATTATTGTTGTTGTTTCTCTATTTCTGTTATGTGTTTGTGGCATTAAGGGGAGCACCCTTCATCAGGTGGTATCAAAGCAAGAGTTCTTGAGTGTGTAAACAGATCGCCAACTGTGAAGCAGTTTGCACCAGGACCGTGGCTAGGGTTTCAGCGCGCATCATGAAAATGCCTCCACGAAGGGAACGTGGCGGAAGAGCTGGTGTTGTAACACCTGAGGTTAGAGAGCTGCAGAGACAAGTGCGAGCATTACAAGAAGAGATTCGTAGAGGAATGAATCTTAATGTCAGAGACAAAAGCGAGGATGAAGCCGAAGAAGAATATCAAGAAGGAGAGGTTGAAATTGTGAACCAGGAGGAAGAAAGACTCTTTCGGGCGATTTCCAAGATTGGGAAAAGACCTAAGATTGAGGTTCCTACATTTTCTGGAAATCTTAACCCAGGGGAATTGATCGACTGGATCAATGAATGTGAGGAATATTTTGAGTATGAAGATGTTGAGGATCCTGATAGGGTCAAATTTGCGAAGGCCAGACTGAAAGGTCATGCGAAGATATGGTGGCAAGAGATTCAGTTGGAGCGAAATAGAAGGGGAAAGGAGAAAATCACGAGATGGGATCGGATGGTGGATAAATTGAAGCAACAGTTCATTCCTATTGATTATGAACTTGACCTACTGAAGAAAAATGCAGAGTTTGAAGCAAGCAGGAAGATCTGTTGAGGAGTATACGGAGGAGTTCTATCCACTCCTCATCAGAACAGGCCATGCCGAAGCTGATAAGGAGAAAGTTGCCCGATACCTTAATGGGTTAAGGCCAAGCATTCAGGAGGAGTTGAATCTGGTTCGAATGAACAGTATTGAAGAGGCATACCAGTTTGCCCTAAAAGTAGAGGAAAAGTTGAACAAGAAGTTTGAGAGCAGACAAAATAGAAGAGGTCGCGGTGGACGATCTGGTGGACGGTCATATGGTGGCCGAAATGAAGATCCGAAAAAGAAGGATGAGGCCAGTAGCAGTCAGAATCAGAGAGGAAACAATTCCAATCGCTTCCAGGATCAGAATAATAGAGATCAAAGAGGAAGGGGAAGAGGACAAGGATCTGGAAGAGGTGGCTTCCGTGGAACATGTTTTCACTGTGGAGAAGAAGGTCATAGGGCATTTGAATGTCCTCAGCGCCAAGGCAGAACGGACAGGAGAAATGAAGGCCAGGCCAGAGTTGCACATGTAGATGAAGATGCCAGATCATCAAATTCTGAAGATGCTGAAAGAGGAGAAACGTTGATTAACAGAAGAGTCCTGTTGAGTGGTGAGAATGAACCTGAGCAAAGGAGGAGCTTGTTTCACACCAGGTGCAAGTGTGAAGGTAAATGTTGTGATGTGATCATTGATAGTGGGAGCACTGACAATTTGGTGTCAGAAGAGATGGTGACAAAGTTGAAGCTCAAGAGACAGAAACACCCACATCCATATCGGATTGCCTGGGTACAAGATGACCACAAGGTCATGGTCAATGAACAATGCCTGGTGAAGTTCAAGATTGGCGGATACCAAGATGAGGTATTGTGTGATATCATCTCTATGGATGCATGTCATATGTTATTGGGTAGACCGTGGTAATTTGACAGATGTGCTGTACACGATGGTCGTGCGAATACCTATTCCCTGACAAAGGATGGAGTGCGACATAAGCTAAAGCCATTGAAGGAGACTGAAGAACAGGTATGTGGTAATGCAAGAATAACATTTGTTGATGAAAGGAAATTCCTAGATGGTATGAGGCATGAGCATGTATGTTTTTCTTTAATTCCAAAAGATGGTAAAAAGGAAGTAGAAGATGTTCCTGTAGAAGTTACAGATTTGTTGAATGAGTTTCAGGATATTGTATCCGATAACGTGCCTCATGGATTACCACCAGTCAGGAAGATCAGTCATCAGATGGACTTGATCCCAGGAGCGAGTTTGCCAAATAAGGCAGCACACAGAATGACACCTACAGAAAGTGAGGAGTTGAACAGACAAGTACATGAGTTGTTACAGAAAGGATTGATTCGAGAGAGTCTGAGTCCCTGTGCTATACCAGCGGTATTAGCACCAAAGAAGAATGGAGAATGGAGGATGTGTACAGATTCTAGGGCAATAAACAAGATCACAATCAAGTACAGGTTTCCATTGCCACGAATGGATGATATTATGGACTGTTTGAGTGGAGCTGTGTATTTCTCAAAGATAGATCTGAAAAGTGGATATCATCAGATTCGGATTAGAGAAGGAGATGAATGGAAGACTGCCTTCAAGACAAAGGAAGGACTATATGAGTGGTTAGTCATGCCTTTTGGGCTAACCAATGCACCGAGCACTTTCATGCGGCTCATGAACGAGGTTCTCAAAGAATTTCTGGGTAAGTTTGTCATTGTTTACCTAGATGATATTTTGATCTTTAGTAAGAGATTGGATGAGCATATGATGCATATTCGTATGGTATTTGAGAAGTTGAGAGAAGAGAAATTGTTGATTAATTTGAAAAAGTGCAGTTTTGTGAAGAAAGAGTTGGTGTATTTGGGATTTGTAGTTTCAGCAGAAGGTCTAAAAATTGACCCAGAGAAGGTACAGGCTATCTTTGAATGGCCTACTCCAAGGAGTGCTACTGAGGTAAGATCTTTTCATGGTCTAGCTAGCTTTTACAGTAAGTTTATCAGAAATTTTAGCAGTATTTGTGGACCCTTGACTGAAACAATGAGAGGGGATAGAAAAGAGTTTAAGTGGACTAATGAGTCAGAAAAGAGTTTTCAATTGTTGAAACAAAAAGTTACAGAACAACCAGTTTTAGCACTTCCAGATTTTAATAAGGTGTTTCAAGTAGATTGTGATGCTAGTGGTACTGCAATAGGAGCTGTTATGAGCCAAGAAGGTAAACCTGTTGCGTATTTCAGTGAGAAGTTAAATGATGCCAAGAGGAAGTATTCTGTTTATGATCAAGAATTTTATGCTATAGTTCAGGCATTAAAGAAGTGGAGACATTATCTGCTTCCTAAGGAGTTTGTTTTGTATACTGATCATCAAGCTTTGCAATATTTGAATAGTCAAGGAAAGTTGAATCAGAGGCATTTGAAATGGGTTGAGTTTTTGCAGAGTTATACATTTGTTTTGAAACATAGGAGTGGAAAGTCTAATAGGGTTGCAGATGCTCTTAGTAGAAGGCAACTATTGCTGACAGAAATGCAGATTGAAGTGGTTGGGTTCAAGGAACTCAAGAATTTGTATCCAGAGGATCCTGATTTTGGTGAAGCTTGGAAAGCTTGTACAGAACCTATTACTCTAGACAGGATGAAATGGCTGGATTTTATCATCCAAGATGATATGCTATTCAGAGGGAGTCAGTTGTGCATTCCACGAAGTTCTATGAGAGAGAATCTCATCAAGGAGAAGCATAGGGGAGGATTGGCTGGACATTTTGGTCGTGACAAAACCCTTTCTTTGGTTAATGAAAATTATTATTGGCCACAATTGCAGCAAGATGTGAAGAAGTTTGTACAGAGTTACAGAGTATGTCAGATGGAAAAAGGAGTGAAGCAGAATACAGGGTTGTATAAGCCATTATCTGTACCAGAGAAGCCTTGGGAGGATATCAGCATGGACTTTGTTCTTGGCTTACCGAGGACACAGCGGGGACACGATTCAATTTTTGTGGTAGTTGATAGATTTTCAAAGATGGCACATTTTATTCCCTGCAAGAAGACTAATGATGCTGTTCATGTAGCAGAATTGTTTTTCAGAGAAGTAGTGAGACTTCATGGTTTGCCAAAGACCATAGTTTCAGATCGGGACACTAAGTTTGTTGGATATTTCTGGCGTACATTGTGGAAGAAGTTGAAGACAGATTTGAAGTTCAGTTCATCACATCATCCACAGACTGATGGACAGACAGAGGTGGTGAATAGGAGTTTGGAGAATTTGCTGAGATGTTTGGTTGGAGATAAGCCAACAGGATGGGATTTGATTTTACCACAGGCCGAATTTGCATACAATAATTCTGTCAACAGGAGCACTGGTAAATCACCATTCCAGATTATATATGGAAGTAGTCCAAGAAATGCATCTGAATTGAGGAAGATAGATAAAGGAGAAATAAGTAGTGCTGAAGCTGAGGATTTTGCAGAACACTTGAAGAACATCCATGGGGAGGTGAGGAAGCATATTACCAAGATGAACGCTTAGTATAAGGCTAAGGCAGATGAGAAAAGGAGGTATAAGGAATTTCAGGTTGGTGATGAAGTCATGGTTCATTTGCGAAAGGAGCGGTTTGCAGTTGGTACATATAACAAGCTGAAAATGAAAAAGTTTGGACCATGTAAGATATTGAAGAAACATGATTCAGGAAACGCATATGAGGTAGAATTGCCTACCGAGCTAAATATTTCACCAGTGTTTAACATTTCAGATCTGACAGAGTATCATGAAGGAGGTGTTGAAGATGAGATCACAGCAGCACAGTGGAGTATTCCAGCAACTAGTTTAGACACTAAGGAGATTGAAGATATACTAGATAGTCATGTTGGCAGAAGCACAAGGAACAGGACATATGAAGAATATCTGGTCAAGTGGAAAGGACGACCTGTTGAAGATTCATCATGGCTAACAAAGGAGGAGGTTAACCGTCTTGGTTTTCCTCTGCACACCTGAGTCGTGACAGGGTCACTTCTCAAATTACCCTGGGTGTCTGATGCAGGAGCATCCTGGGTGTAAGAGCAATCTTGCATCACCCAAAAATATTTATGTTTTTATTCAATAAGGGTTATTTTGTGCAGAGCTGCTATTTATGGAAAGTTACTATTTTTGGTAATTTTCGTATGTGCTCAGAATGATCTGATTTCTTTCTTGGAGGTTCATTTTGGTCATATAAGTCTGCCAGTAAAGTTTCATTGCCAGATCAAGTGTACATTGGAAGATATTGAAAATTTTCGGTATTGGCAGCAGGGTACAGAAACTTTGAACTCAGTTTTGAAGGCTTTAGAGGCCCCGGATGAGGTCAAAAATTTGGGTGACGGGCGCTTGCGCGGGTCAAGCCTATAGAGCGCTTCGTGGCGTTTCTGAAATGGGGTTATAATAGCCGAGCGGGTCAACGGGTGATGACTTATGGTCTTCGGAAGTTGGGCCACCCGAAATGGCGAAAAATAATTTTCTTCAAAATTTCTGTTCGGGTTTCAAAGGTTATCTTGAGCCGACTATGATGTAATAAAATGTAAAATAAAATAATTCTAAGTTTGGTCGGCCTTATTGGCTAAAATTCTGGAACCTTCCCAGGCGGTGGAAAATTGCCTATATAAGGAAGGCTGTATTATTGTCTAGAGAGTTCAGAATAGTTCTGGGTAGTAGATCTGGGTAATAGCTCGAGGCTTTGTCCTAAAGAATATTGTAAGGGAATGCCCATGTGGCTTTGCATATTGTAATTCTGAAAGTTTGTAATTCCACATTTGTGGAGATAATAAGAAGCCAATTTTCTGTTCTTGCATATTATTGTTGTTGTTTCTCTATTTCTGTTATGTGTTTGTGGCATTAAGGGGAGCACCCTTCATCAAATATACTTAGATTAAGTTATGTAGATCACATCCTTAACTTGTTGAATTTGAAGTCCAGTAAAGAATTTGATCTCTCCTAGCATAAAAATCTCAAATTCCTTTCTCATTTCCTCAGAAAATGATTTAGGCATTATCTCATTTCCACCAAATATAATGTCAACAACAAATATATCAGCAATCAGAATTCTATCAGTGCTATCACATTTCAAGTATAAATTGTTGTTATCACTGGTCCTTTCAAATCCAATCTTTATTAAGAAAGAGTGTAGTCTTCATACCATGCTTGAGGTTCTTTCTTAAGTCCATATAATTCTTTGTGTAGCTTGCAAACCATATCCTTATTAGAATTCTAAACAAATCTTTTAGATTGTTCAGTGTAGACTTCTTCTTCAAGAATTTCATTTATAAATGTAGACTTAACATCCATATGATAAACTTTAAATCCTTTATATGAAGTAGATGCAAGTAATATCCTTACACCTTCTAATCTAGAAATAGGTGCAAAATTTTCACCATAGTCAATACCTTCTTCTTATGCATACCCTTTGCAGACTAACCTTGCTTTGTTTCTGATTAAATCTCCTTTCTCATTGATTTTATTTTTGAAAAATTCCATTTTGTTCAATCACATTCTTATCCTTAGGTCTCGATATCAATGACCATGTGTTGTTCTTTTCAATCTGATCTATCTCTTCTTTCATAGCATTAATCTGGTCTTCATTTCTTAGTGCATCCTACACTAATCTTGGCTCTAATTCAAAAATAAAAGATGTGTTATCCTTCAACTTACTTCTTGTCATGATTCTTGTGTTCTTATCTCCAATAATTCTGCTCAGTGAGTGGTGTCTTCTCACATATTTTTCTAATACAAGCTCAGTAAACTGTTCATCAATGTTTTCATCTCTCAGTGGAGGCTCATCTTTCTCATCAGTTCCTCCTTGAAATAGCTCGGTTGCTTCATTCAAATTACCTTCCTAAACATAAAAAAATCTTTTGTAATCCTCGGGTTCCTTTTTGTTGTCCTCTTCAATCCTTTCTGCAAATTCATCAATCCTTACATTTTTACTTTCTACAATTTTTTTAGTAGCCTTGATCAAACATTTATATGCTTTTCTCTTTGATGAATAACCAATAAATATACCATCATCTCCTTTAGATTCAAACTTTCTATTTCTAGCATCTTTCAGTATATAACACTTCCAAAAAAATTAGGAAGTAACTTACATTCAATGTGTGACCAAACCAGAGTTCATAAGGTGGCTTATTGGTTCATTTCTTCAACTGTACTCAATTCAGTGCAGATTCTCCAATCCTAGATAGATACAATCTCATTCCACTTTTCCATGTAGAAAAACTTTCCTTGTTCAACTTAGGTACTTCTCTCATATACATCTTCAGATCTTTTAATGAAGTCTTTTAAACTTATCTCTTCATAGTACTTATCTCTTATACCAATTTTTAGATTATAGAGAGGGGGGTGAATCAGTAATCCTTGATTCCAAATACCTTAAAAAATTTTCCTTGATTAACTCGGTTGCAGCTCGATAAAAAAAACTTCATTGTTTGCCGAAAATAGAAAGTAAACTATAACAATCAATAAATCATTCAAAAATATAATGCATCACATGTAACACCAATATTTAACGTGGAAACCCATCTTTGGGAAAAACCATTGTGGGACTTGTCACCCACTAAGAAAATACTCTTATGAAGTACGCCCGGTTAAGATACAATTTGGTTAAAGATTACAATGCACACTATTAGGTGTGACCCGGTTAAGGGATTAACCTCAGATCTATTAGGATCTTCACCTTGTTAGGAGTGATCTTGTTAGAGGGCTTCAAATATTCTTTAGAATTTTATCTTTTCTAAGGATTTTACAATAAGACTGTTAAGTCCACTCTGTTAAGAGATTTCTCTGTAACAATTGCTAGTAAGAATTAGTAAATAAATTTACCTATAGATCTGCAACTAACTTTTCTCAATCAGATCTTTGTGCGCTCTTCAATCTTCTCTTCAATTCTGCATTATCCACTAGCTCCAACACTTCATCAAATCCTTCTTTTCCATTCAAAATCTCTTTGTTCCTTCTTTACTACAACAGTCGGTGACCCTTTAACTATTCAATTTTCTAGCCATTTGTTCATACAAATTCATCCTTTATATAGACAATTTTTGCCTCTTAATCTCCTCTATTACGTTTTCCTTTAATCAATCTTAATCCTCCACTTCATTATACCTTGAATCTAGATCTCGGTAACACGTTTTCCTTTCACCGAGGAACTTGTATTTTCCTTAAAGTTGTTCCAAATGCTTTAACCATTTAGATCTTGTCAAATATCTTCACCTTGAATTGTTTTGCTTGTAGATCTCTTGTAACTAACTCTCCTTGTCATCATGATCATCCAACTCATCATAGCTAATCATTAAATGTCGATTCAATCCTTATTTAATATCTATTCCTTGCTTGATGTCCTCCATTATAATTTTGGTTAACTTCGCTCAGTGCCTAAACCTTTCCTTGTTGTCTGGTGCCTTTGGTTCCTTTTCCTTTGCCGAGTGACTTCCTTTTTCATTTACCTTTATTGAGTGACATTTCCTACTCGATAGCCAAAACAACTTAGCTTAGCAAATTGACAAATCTTCATCACCATGCTTTATTGACTTAACATAATCATATGTTAGGTAGAAAAAAATTATATCAACATAATCTAATTAGTGGCTGATCTGTATCAGTTGCCCAGTTATGTTCTTCAACTTCACAACATCTCATTTCTTATTCTTCTTAACTCATTCAACTTATATCAACACCGAATGCTATGGCAACATAAATAAACTAAAAATCAATTGCTTGACATCAATGACAAGAGAATAACTGATCTAACCTTTCTACTAGCATGTATTCCTCTTATCTTTGTTAGGAATGGGAACACTGAGAGGGGGGGTGAATCAATGTTCTATATAATTACTTTCTGATCTCTTGAAACTTAACTCAATAACTTAATTTTTGAACTCAATATTAAATCATGTAAAGTAATCAACACATAACACATAACACCAGATGTGGTTACGGGGAAACCTTGGCCAAAGGAAAAACCCTGATGGGAATTAATACCCACTAATAATTGTACTTGTGTATTATGAACCTATTAATGTTCCTTAGCCCTGTTAGGAGTTGTCATTATAATTCTTAAGTACAATGACCTTGTCAAGGGTCAGACCCTGTTAGGATTCTTTTATAATTAACCCTGTTAAGGGTGAGGACATACTATCCTAGAGCTCACTGCTCAAGTAGTGAAGGCTACAACCTTCTAAGTATCAAATACACACTATATCTGTAATGATGAACTGTTGCTATGACACTGCTTATCTGATCAGTTCCTTATGTGCGCTAATGCTTTAGCCTCTTGTAAAGCTCTATCTCATTCTTACTAGTCTTCGCATACTTTTTCTCTACTTCTATCAATTCTATATCTCATGCCCTTCTTAAATTAAAGGCGCATGTCTTATTTATATGCACAAACAAAACTATTCACCAAGTCGGCCTATAACTAATTACATACAATGCTTCCAAATGAATTGTCTCAAGCGTATTTACATAAAATGAGTTTAACATGTTTACAAAATAAATACAATAGGTTCATAGCCTTTACAAAATAATATTATAACCGCTAACCAAAATAATAACAAATGACTGTATGCTTTGTTTTGTTCTGCCGCTCACTATCTATGTCACTTCAACTCGTTGGATCTTCATCATACTGACTCATCTGATCTTGTGCTCTTAACCATAGCTCAATAACATATTCAAAATATTATCTTCAAGGGTTCATACCAAAACTAGTTCATACACACGTGCGTTGATGCTTTGTTCATCTGGTGCTTCACTGATTGTCCAATCTTCCATACTTAGCCATTTTTCTGATCTTCTAAGTAATGTGCTGACTCTAAAACTCCTTATGAATTTGTTGCCATAATGACAACACTAAATCATATTCATATACAACAGTATAGTCAACTGGCCAACAATCTCCCCCTTTTTCATTAATGGAAACAAAGGAATATGGCGAAGTTACTAAACTGTATCTCTTACACAAAAAAATTTCTAACATATATTGTATCTTATATCTCCCTTCTACTATATACTCTACTCCCCTTTACATCATATACACAACTCCATATTCTCCCTTCTTACTATATACTCTACTCCCCCTTTGACATTAATGACAAAGGTGCCAAAAAAATGATACTACAAGTACTTACACTGAGAATACATCTAGATATGCAATCTGGAGGTTTGCAATTTCTTGCTGCCAAAATGCCTTCAGTGCATTTATTGTCTAGAGATGGGCGCACAAAGCATAAGTTAACTTCTCCATCTTCTCCAACTTTGAACTTGGACCTTGATCATATGTCACCATAGTGGCATCAATCTCCTTGACATTTCGATTTAGCACATCTAAAGAGGGTGCAAGTGCATTCCTTAACTGAGTTTGCCTTCCCCTTATTGTGGCCATTTCTTTTTCTGCCTTCTCAATTTTTTCTAACTAACCTTGATAGACATTAGTGCACATGTTTACATCTATGGAGGGACCTTCCACTGATTTACTTACTACTTCCATCATTGATTCAGCTTCTTGAATCATCTTTGAGATTTCAACAGTTAGTTTGTCCTTGTCCATACAGTCAGCTATGATCTTTCTTCATTTAGTTGCAATCTCCTTCAACAAATCTTGACCAACCTTTAGTGAACTAAGGTCAAGTGCAAATTTTTCTATCAGTTCACCCAGTCTCTTCTTAAGATATTTCTCCTCTGCAACTTTGGATTTTGATTCCTCAAGACTTGAGAAATTTATTTTGAAGCATGTCAAGATGGTGCTAACATCATCCACTAAGTGTACATTGGACACTTTCTTGTCCTTGGGCAGTAAGCTATTCATAATATTGACTGATTCAACAAACAACAGATTCCTCATAACTTGTTTCTCCTTAGCTTTTTCCATTGCAAGCACACTAATCTGAATTAGGTCTTCTTCTCCCCATGAGTCTAAACTTGTGTCTGGAGTCAAACTTGACAACAATGACATTGATGGCCTAGAAGTGAGAGGTGTGATGTCCATAACTTTTGTCTTCACCTTCACAGGCATTTCAATAGAGGGCTCATCTACAGGTTCTTTTTCTTTTTATTCTTCTTTCTCCTCTTCTTTTTCTTCTTCTTTTTCTTCTTCTTTCTCTTCTTCTTCTTCATGTCCAGTTAGATCCTTAGTCTGAACTTCCTCTTACTACTTAGGTGAATTATCACCGCATAGTATCTTAGCCTCTTTTGTGCTTACAAAGGCTTGCTCAAACTTGTCTAAGTCTTTATCTATGGTCGCCATTGATATCTCTACATTATCAATCATATTTGTGTCATCTTGTGTTTCAGGCATAGGCGCAAAATCCTATGGACCTATCATGGGTACATTTGGGATCTTAGCTACTTTTACTTTCTCAATGGGAACTTGGGTTGCAGGTGTGGATGATGGATGCATGCGTTGTTCCAAAAATACCTTCTCAAACGCTTTTTCAGTCTCCTTTGCAACTAACTCATAATCCTTGTTCATGATCTGCAAAGTTCTTAATTTGGTTTTGAGGTGAGGCTTCACCAATTCTAACAATAGTGTTTTCCCCTCAACTGAACATACTGGAAGGTTATCATCTAGGGTCTTTTCCCTTATTCTTAAGTCTTCCTCTATTGCTTGTCTCTTCAATGAATCAAGTATGTTACATACATGGTTAGGAACCATTGTCTTAAGTTCCAAGACTGTCTTCTTGAACTTAATCATATGTTTGATTATCATTCTATGGATCTCAGATTTGTCTATCTCATGATATCTATCATAAAACTGAGAAATTTGATCAATCCTTCCTTCATCTACCACTCTTGTTCTCAATACTTCTAGATTCTATAGGAATCCTACCTTAGGAGGTGGTTGATCATTTCTACCCCGGCTTCTTGTGGATCTTGAGGATGGATGGTGTAACGCCCCGCCAGGCAACCCAAGAGGACAAGACATAAAACCTCTATAAAATGCAAGTAGTGAATTTTTATTTTATAGAGGTTTTATGTCTTGTCCTCTTGGGTTGCCTGGCGGGGCGTTACATCTGGTATCAGAGCCCTAGGTTTCTACACTGGGAACTCTGGGTCTCATAGCTCACCTATGCATAACCTTGAGTATCTTAACTTTGTCTCTTTTTGGATTATGTTGTTATGCTAAAACTTGAATCTTAGGAAACGAAGGCTACCTTTTGTGTTCTTATGTTGTATTGTCTTACAAGGGCACACCCATTCCTCTATGATTGAGTTATATTTTAACAATTATTTATGTTTTTGCATAATGAGATCAATGATGTGTTAAGTGGATGTTTCCTATAATATTAATGGAATGGCGAAGAATTCTTGAGACTTGTGTTTGTTTTTTTGAAAGGTACTGGTATCTCTAGAAAGGTCAAAAGTTAAAGGATGCTAAATGTTTTGAATCTTAATTATGGTAGTAGATATTATTACCCCTTGATCATACCTATAATATAATGTTGTGCACTCTATCTTCTTACAAATACCTAGTTGAATTTTATCCTACTCAAGGTATCTTAGAAATAGATTTCTTTTGGATCTTTAAAGAATGAAATGATTGTGGTAGTACTTGATAGGAATGATAGGGCAATAATTAGATTACATGGCTAATAATATGTACCTAGGAAAGAAATGAAAAATAATAATAATAATAAATAAATAAATTAGGAACAAATAATTTACTGTCATATGCATTTCTCTCTCTCTTTCTCTCTCCCCTCTTAAGAAATAAGTTTTGCATGACTAAAATTGTTTAGACAAGGCAATAATATATTAGGAAAATTTGTAAATACTCAATTAGGAAACCCTTGGGTGAAGGACCTATGTCCCCAAGATTTTATCATAGGCTATAATTCACATTTTCATTTAGGAAGAGGAATTTTTATCCCTATCTTGGTAAGAAGTTATATCCTTTCTGCATATCTTATTAAATTGCACAAAAAGGATTTAAGATAACATAACCAAGAAATTCTAGGGAAGAGTATGTGCGATGATGGATTATCTGTACTAATGATGGAAGTTGTTTTTATTAAATATATGTCTTGCAAAATGCCTAGTGAATAGTTAGGATCCTAGATGGGTATTTTGGAAACAAATTCATGTTTTGTATACATTGTGATCAACACCATAGTAGTAAGAAATTAACAACATTAAGTGATTGATCAACTATGAATAAGGAGTTGTTGTGGTAAATAAATGTTATAGAAATGTACCTTACTCAATTTCTACTTAGAACTGATGTTATCTCAAAATTTTAAAGTGTACGAGGGTAATGTTTCAAATAGGTAAAGGGTAGAAATTAAAGTTATGTACAGTAGTTAATGTTATTAATTTAGATGTTGTGGTTATGAAGATAGTAGTAGGACTCATATACTTCTTTCTCTCTTAATGGATCTATGATCGTTATGCAATAAAGAATTTGAAATAACTCTTAAGAAAATGCCATATGGAAATTGCCTGACATGCAAATTAGGGAAAAATGCATAGATAAATAGTAAGCTTTAAGAAAGGATCCCAACTTAATGAATAATAGTGCAATAAATTGTAAATTGTTTAGATCTCCTCTAGGGTGTGAATGTGTTTTTGGAAATCAAGCACTACAACTATTGTGAAAGATGACTTAGAATATGTATATTGTAAAATTTGTGTGTCCTATGTCATTGAAATTCTACTTAAAGATTTGATGGAAAGGAATATTTCTTATAAAACTATGTGTTAATAAAAATGGTAAGTTTCAAGTATCTAGATTGTTTTATTTTCATGATTACAAAAGTAAATAAAAATTATTTGATGTATTCCCTTCATGATCATAACAAATATAAATGTTACATACCTCTCTATGTTTGGTATTCATAGCTTGTAAGGGACACAAATTTTGGACCCTATTTGTAATAAAGTCTCACAGGTTGTATTATGTAGGGTTAGATTATGTCTCAAAAGGGAAAATATATCATAAATTATTTCTTTCTTTTTATACTGGTTACCATAGATAGGAACTTTGATATTGTGAAAGGAAGTGATAATCTCAGTTAGTAAAACATGCAATTTCATAATATATTGATATTAGTGAGTAAACATGAATACCTTAGAGTTTCAACTTGATAACAATAATTTTTCTGTAATTTCAAGTATCTTGTTAACAAACTTACTGCATAAAGTGATAGAATCACATAGTTAATTATTTTTAAAAGTCATTACTAATTGAATTGAGTTAATCTACACTAAAGTTGTAATAAGATAGGATTTACCAAAACTCTTGATAGGAGAAGAATGTGTGCAGTCATTAAATTAGGATCTAGAATAGTAATAATATAATTCTGTTAGATAATGTGTGATATATAGTTCACATTCCCGACTTCCAGGAGTAAGTCGAATCTTAGTGGGGGATGATGTAATACCTCTCTAACCCTAATATAAGTTTTGTGTTTTTGAAAGAATTAAGATCCTTCGATATTTTCTTACAGCTTAAGTTGTACATGATACTTGTTTGATCTATTCTTATAGTTGTTTATAATAATTTCATAAGCTAGTACTCAATGATTCTAATATCAGACATACTATCTAAAGGTATCACTTTTGTATGTATTTATCTCCATGTATGTATTGAGTACCTACAAGACCTTTATGAACATAGTTAGGATGTTATATGATATGTACTTGATAGATATATATAAGTGGTTATTTATATTTTCTTCTATTAAGGTTACTTTGGATGAATCTTGTATCTCACTTGATGATTTGATTATGTTGATTTATTATTAGTATTGATAAGAGACTAACACAATGCTTGAGATTCTAACCTTCGTTATGATGATGCTACATGCTTTGATTGTATATATATACATGATGTGTTTTCATGATTCAGGACGAAGTCGTAGTTACTCACATAGCTGAGGTCCACATGATGTATCGATCCTGGTCATCTGTCTGCAATGTTTTCTTTTATACGTATATCCGTGCATATGTATTTCTTCTTTGTGATGCAGGCTTGCAGGTACCGGGCATCGTCTTCACCTGGCTTCACAGGTCTGAGCATGCCCTCAAATCCTCGATGGTTGTTGTTATGGAGATAGTACTAAGGCCCCTAAATGAGTCTTCCTTTGTCATTATTCCAATTTGGGAATATTAGGGTTCCTTCTTTGTCAGTCAACCTTTGGGTCAAAAACCCAGATCCAACGCACCCGGTTGGGCATGGTTGTAGTTAGTGCCTTGTGGCCACTTGAATCTATTTGGTTGTATGATTTGTTTACTCATTTTATTTATTTCTCCTTCTTGGTATGATTCTTAGTTAATCTTTCTATGTTGTGTCTCAGGAGTTTGGCTTGACTTTCCTTGTTGACTTTGGTTGACCTTGTTTGATCTTATAGTTTTCTCGATATGTTTCATAGATGATTTGTATGGCCTCTTTGGATGATTAGATTTATTTTGAGACATGTAATTTTATTCTACCTCAGTGTTATATCCTATAGTAATTATAAATAGGTAATAATATTGTGATCTATTACTTCATAATCTTATAGATTATAGTGTTTGGTATTTGGCATGTATCTATATAAATATATATATATATATATATATATATATATATATATGGAAATATATATATGGGTGCACACATATATGTATTTATATATATATAATTTATATGTGATTATATGTTAATTATTGTAGATATTGTTGATGGTGTATATTTCGGGATTAATGTAAAGTATAATATTATTAATAATTAAATATTAAATAATGCGAGGTATATTATTCTCAATTGTTAATTATTAATAATGAGGATAGGTTATATATATAGATATTGATGTAATTAATGATGACATATGCATATATGTTAGAATAATATTACATGTGTGTATGAATGAATACAAATAATCTTTTATTGTATATTTGAGTAATATAGTTGTATGATATTAAGTTATTTTATAATACCCTTTAGTTAAGAGTTAGTTGGGAGTTGGTTACTTTTCCTCTCAACCTTTGGAAATCTATTTATATGCACTACTTTCTCATTTGAAGAGGGGGGATTTGGGGCTGAAGCATTGAGGAGAGGATGGCCTTACTTTTCATGGAGATTTTGGAGAGAAAACTTGGAGATGTGAAGGAGAGTTTGTAAGCATATGTCTTTAAGAATTTTTGGTTATCTTTGCTTTTGGGAGAGAGACATTTTTGTGAGAATTTCAATAGTTGAGAGAGGGATTCTTTGCTGTGGAATTATTTCTTTCTTTCATGGAGATTTCTGAAAGTGGATAGGGTTTGAAGGATGCATCTCAAGTTTGGATTTGTCTTCTCTTTTGTTTCCTTCCTTCTTCGATTCAACCTTCGTAGGACATGAGGTATGGATTGAATATTTTAGTTACTTGATGTATCTGATAGATTATAGATCTATTTATATATTATCATTATTTATTATATCTGTACTTTTCATTTGTATGGTTATTTTAAAGTTTTGAGTTTTTGTTTGTAAGAATTGGCATGTGTTTTCCTAGGGTTTTTAGCAACCCATTTTTGGAGATCTGTTATTATAACAATTTAAATTGCATCTATGGTTTTACTAAATTGATTTTCTGGAAGTAAAATTTGCAGATCTCAAATGGGTATCTCTCTGATTTTATTTTTAGGGTCGAATTAATGCCTTATTTTTGACATTTTGGCAGACTATGCCTGTCCATTCTTGATTCTGAATTTTTTGTCAAATGTATTCGTATGCTACAGGCTGATATGATTATATAAAAGTCTAAATTTGATATCATAGATTCTATTAAGTCTTATCTTTCATTTCCAATTGGTTTGGTGAATTTTAATTATGTTTTGTGAAAATTACAACCGTTTTAGTGAAGGCAGGTCTGAACCCTAACCAGAATTTTCTATTTTAAACCAGAAGTCATAACTTTCTTTCCCACCGTTGGATCTTCCTAAAAATAAAATTTAGAGTCCATAATTATGTTATCTAAATCTCCACCGAAGAGATTTCCTTTATTTTAGGTTTTGTGGAAGATATGGATGACTATTTTATGATGACTATTCTTTGCATTTAATCCTTGCTTGAAATAATTCAATTTAAGAACATCATTAAGGTTTAAGGTTTCGTATGGTTACCAGAGGCTATTAGAATTTTTTTTTGGTTAATTGGATCTATGTATACTCTGAATATGTTTATAATATCACTTGAATGTTTTCTTATATGTTTGGAACATTCTGAATGCCATATTGGGTTTAGGGTTGTCAAGTGGACTAGGGACAACATATGTTTTCCTAAACTCAATCAAATGTTGTTATAGAATTGATATGAATTCTTGATGATGAATCTATTATGTTCTTATGATTTTTATATGTATGTTAGGGAACCTAAGTACACTAGGTGAGTGGCTCATAGTGAGGGGCCGGGGCCCTAAGTGGCTAGTACCAGGATAACCTACTATGAGTTATTTAATCAATTGATAACCTAAATAAATGAATTGGGAATGGGAGATTATTGGAATGGGAAATTACACATTAATCAAGATTAATTGTGCCTCACCCATGCCTTTAGTGCTAGTAAAGGCTAAGGATGGGAGTGGGAGAAGGTACCTATGCGTAGGTACAACTGAATGACCTTGTCTGTACGAGAGGCATTCGATTCCGCATGTGCCTATTTGGGGGCCGGGGCCAAGAGTGGCTAGTACCAGGACAACCCAAGGGGTGAGGGCTATGCGATGACACTCACCTAGCTTGTAGCTTAGAGTCTCTATCAAATTTGATCATGCCTCTGGTATTCCTTGTGGTCTTCTTGTCTTTTCCTTTTTGTTGTGACTTTGGGGAACTTTTATCACCACCTTAGGAATTTCCTAGTTGTTACCTCTTGTATGGGCCCTTGGTTCTATCTCCTAGCTCGGGGGAGTGGGCCTATTGGTTCCACGTGGTTGGGTGGTTAATATTTATATCGAGGTATTGATCGTGATTCTTTGGATGATCCTAGCAAATATTCCTTTCCAGATCTGCAGTTGAAGATTTCTTATTGGATATTTTAATATGTTGAGATGTACTTATGTATTTGAATTCATGTAATTTTTAATCTCCTAAAAGGAGTCTTGTAGTATTGATGTAATCTCAATTCAAAGCAATGCATAAGGGAATGGGTAGTTCTAGGTAAAAGAAAGGGAAAATAATGTGGAATATTAGACATGTTACTAGCATTAAAAGAAAGTGTTTATGTTATTTCTCCTATCCTCTTATGTTGTCCATATGTAAAGGAAATAATCTTAAATATAGTTATATATAATGATGTATCACAAAAATAATGTATTCTCTCTTGATGAAAGGATCCAAGGAAATTATTGAGAAATGATAGGTTAGTGATTGGAATTATTAACAATGAATGGTTATGAAACAATGCAATAAAACAGTAGCTTGATTATAATGTTAATACTTGGTTCATGTTAATTAAATACCTAGGATAATGCCTACCTTAATGAATATTAATCTCTTACCTAAATTATTAGAGAAAAGTGATATAAAGGATAGTAGATGTAGATGAAATCAATATGAATTTATGGAATGAGTTGATAAAAGGAATAATGATGTTGGATGATTAACCTATGTTTAATAAAAGAAATAAGTTAGGGACATTTAACTTGGTGCATTAAAATGAATGTAGATCTTTTAAGCTCATGATTCCGTGAATATCTTATGCATGTAAATGGTTTATATGATGTTGCTTTAGTAGCGACGTTAGGGAACCCGGGAGGACTTAAGTTGTATAAATCTTACATTCAAGTAGTAGAAAATTATTTCTTCTTTTAGAAATATGAAGTGTAATGATGAATATTATTCTAGTTAAAATAAATAAATAAAATAAAATAAAAATTCACTACTTGCATTTTATAGAGGTTTTATGTCTTGTCCTCTTGGGTTGCCTGGCGGGGCGTTACAGGTGCTGACAGTAGGACTTGTGCATAGGCTTCTAGAATATGTTATTCCACTTCATAACCAAGTGGATGGATCCACTTAGTCCTAGGCTCTACAGCTTCCATGCATTTTATATCAGTCTCAACCATGAAACAAATAGTATCCTTTTACTTCTCTACTATGCTCTCAAGTATCCTAAACCTTCTCTACATCTTTATTTTGAATGTCTTTATCTCCAATTCCATGTAGTCCTTCAAGGTACTCTCTGATGATGCTTTGAATGATACTTGAGGCATTGTGGGTAGAATCTTTTCAAGGTATAGATCAGAGACTTTACCGACTATATGAAAGTACATATAGATGATAAGTGACCCAAACCTGAGTATCTTACTCTTATCATGTTTGATAGCCTTTATGTTATCCATCAACTATGCGCGCAAGATCTCACACAAGTTGAAGTCTCCATTTTATTTCACAATTCTGATGGCTGCTAAAATAGTGGCTGTAGACATACTATTTACCTTGTTTGCATGTTGGAACTTATATTCAAGTATCATAGACATCATCTTGATGTATTTCTCCTCAATCGGATCAATGGTCATGTCGCGCTTATCACTGCGTGACTTACAAGCTTGTTCCACCAATTTTCTGACATCCTTACCAACAAGAAGAATGGCGTCTATCTTAGATAATCCTTTCATCTCATAAATGAGATTTGAAGTGATGCGGATTGGAACTTCTCATATCCAAAATAGTTCATCATTAATTCTTCTTAATAAGATCTTAATCCATTCAGATTCATAGAATTCATATGTTGTCACATACTCAGTGATTGGGTGATTTTCAAGATGTGCGAACTCATCCATGAATGTCCTGTCAGATTTCATTATTGTCTCTAAGTGTGACCTTATTCTATACAATCCTATTGGTTCCTTTTTGCAATAAATATATGTGTGTATTTCCTCTACATGCATAACTCCCATTAGGGTATTAGAGAATGCTCCTTCTAGGTCATCTAGGACTGACTTGAAAGGGTGCTTCTTAAAAATGTATCTCTTTATTTCAACAACATCAAAAACAACTGGAGTAGCCATAACTTACTTGGTTAATTACTTCAAATAGGTTTCCAAGGGTTTCTGAATCATCACATCCGAACTATGGCTTCACAACAAACTTCCAAACTTCTTCACTGATAAATCAAATGCAACCACTCAATACAAACTGCTTTGATCTCCTGTGCTCTCCAATGCTTGATCTCGAATGCAAATGTGTGAATAAAGGATCTTCAGTGACTTTAAAAACAACTTTCCACCATTAATGCTTGCCACGTAAACACAGAATTCAACAAAGAATTCCAATCTTCGCTTCTTCTATCAATTAGGCAGTGCGCTCTCACATATAGTATCAACTAGTCTCCAAACAATCATAACCAAATGTGCATACTCTGAGGGTGAGTATACCATCCACGCAGGGGTCTAGAGCTAATCTAGCTCCCCCTATGACCATGAAGGTCATTCATCCAGAAGTAGAGGGTGTGTCCATTACAGATGCATCCAATACATACTCATCAACTTTATCCTTCTTTGCTTCTGTCCAAATTATGTTCACATCTTCTGTAGCTTTCACAAAGTTGACTTCTCCAGATTCATCCAAAATTGATTTTTGAGACTTATTAAGGATTTCTTTTCTTTGCGCTTTTGATCTGCAAAACTTTGAGATGTGTCCAGCTTTGTTACAAGAGTGAAAAATGACTAGAGGCCTTATATTCCTCAGCGCATTGATGTGAGTTAGCAATTTGCATTGTCTAGTTGTATGACCATTATAATTACATATCTGACATGTAATGTTCTGAGAACTTCTAACATTCTGCTGAAGATGATTTCTCTGACTTTGTTGATTCATATTTCTTTGATTTGATCTACAATTCATAGCTCTATGACCAAACTTATTTAATGAATAACAGTAACCATTGAAAGGTCTTACCTGTTTACAAACTCTTGCTATGTGTACATGCTTGTTACAGGCATAACAAGTTTTGTTTAGTGGCTTGTGCTCATCTTTAGATGGTTCTGCTTTAGCTTCAGTATGATCTTCAGTCTTCTGAGCTTTTGTAGGTTCTTCAGGAGATTTCAGTCTATCTCGCATAGCATTAATCTGAACTTGGGCTCCATTGAACCCAATACCAGTGGTATCTCCTTTTAGCTTCTGAGTATACAATTGTGACTCTATTAAATCCTTTCTTGTGTGCAACTTGTCAATATGATTCTTTGCTTCAGTCAATTCAAGTTCCATTTGCTTCTTGATGTTCTCTAACTGCAAGATTTTCATGTTTTCTTACCTCAGTTCTTCATCTAACTACTTGTTTTATTTGACCTGTTCTTCATAGACTTCCTGATTGTTAAATAGCTTTTCATCCAATTCTTCAATCTGATCCTTTAGAGAAGTGTTTTCCTCATTTAGCTTTTTGACCATTTTCCCTAAATCGCTTGTAGAACAATCTTTCAAATCTTTTCTCAATTTCTTGATGAATACTTGAGAACCACTAACCTTTAGTTTCAATTCTTCAATTTCTTTCTCAGATCTTTCAAGGTCTTCAAGAGATGCTTCAAGATTCTTTTTTAGATGTTTCACTTCTTCTAAACCCATGATCTCCTCAAGTGGTTAAACTTGTCTTCAGAGGACCAAATCTCTAATACCAATTGTTATCAATGGGAACACTAAGAGGGGGGGGGGGTGAATCAGTGTTCTATATAATTACTTTTTGATCTCTTGAAACTTAACTCAATAACTTAATTGCTAAACTCAATATTAAATCATGTAAAGTAATTAACACATAACACCAGATATGGTTACGGGGAAACCTTGGCCAAAGGAAAAACCTCGGTGGGAATTAATACCCACTAATAATTGTACTTGTGTATTATGAACTTGTTAATGTTCCTTAGCCCTGTTAGGAGCTATCATTACAATGCTTAAGTACAATGACCTTGTCAAGGGTCGGACCCTGTTAGGAGTCTTTTACAATTAACCCTGTTAAGGGTGAGAACATACTATCTGAGACCTCACTACTCAAGTGGTGAAGGCTACAATTTTCTAAGTATCAGATACACACTATATCTGTAATGATGAATTGTTGCTATGACATTGCTTGTATGATCAGTTCCTTATGTGCGCTGATGCTTTAGCCTATTGTAAATCTCTATCTCATTCTTACGGCTCTTCACATACTTATGCTCTGCTTCTATCAATTATATATCTCATGCCCTTCTTAAATATAAAGGCACGTGTCTTATTTATATGTGCAAACAAAACTATTCACCAAGTCAGCCTATAGCTAATTACATACAACGCTTCCAAATGAATTGGCTCAAGTGTGTTTACATACAATGAGTTTAACATGTTTACAACACAAATACAATAGGCGCATAGCCTTTACAAAACAATATTATAACCGCTAACCAAAATACTAATAGTCGGCTCCATGCTCTGTTTTGTTCTACCCCTCACTGTCTGTGTCACTTCAACTCACTGTATCTTCATCATACTGACTCATCTGATCTTGCACTCTTAACCATAGCTCAATAACATATTCAAAAGCTTATCTTCAAGGGCGCATACCAAAACTAGGTCATACGCACGTGCGCTGATGTTTTGTTCATCTAGTGCTTCATTAACTATCCATTCTTCCATACTTAGCCATTTTCATGATCTCCTAAGTAATGCGCTGACTCCAAAACTCCATATGACTTTGTTTTCATAATGAAAACACTAAATCATAGTCATATACAATAGTATAGTAAACTTTCCAACAATCTTAATCAGTCTTCATCATCATCATCACCATCAAATAATCAATCTTCAACATTACTATCAGTTATGGTAACATCATATACAATATCCTAAAACTCATCCGAAAAATCTTCAACTTCCACAGGTACATCATCTACTTCCTCTTTATCAACTTTTGAAATTAAAGAAAAACAAATATGCTCATGCTTCATCCCTTTTAGAAACTTCCTTCCATCAACTAATCATACTCTTGCATTACTAAATTACTTTTCCTATATTTCCTTTAATGGCTTCAAGTTTCGTTGGACTCCATCCTTTGTCAAAGAATAGGTATTTGCATACCCATCATGTACTGCATGATGATCAAATTGTCGCGGTATCTATAAAAAAATATGACAAATGTCTATATGCATAATATCTCATTATGATAATTTCCAATTTTGAACTTTACAAGACATTGTTCATTGACCAAGCCTTGTGGTCCTTTTGCAACCAATAAATCTAGCAGGGATTTGGATCTCTCTAACTTCAATTTATTAACCATTTCCTTTGAAAAAAGGTTATCAGTACCACCACCATCTATAATGACATTTCATACTTTACCATTACACTTACATATTTTTTGAAAAAATTATCCCTTTTCTTGGGTTTCTTCTCATCATTTAGCAAGGATATTTTGGTAACAAGGACCTCTCCTCTTTTAGCATATTCAGAATGTGAAGATTTAGCATCCTCATCTACATGTGAAACTTGTGCATTACCCTCTAGTCTCCTATTTTCCCTTACTTGATGTTGGGGACACTCATAAGCTCTATGTCCTTCTCTACACTGGAAACACATTCCATAGAAGCCTCCTCTTCTAGGTCCTTTTCCTCTTCCTCTATGATCTTCATTGTTTTTATTGCAAGGATGATAGGCATTATTTCCCCTCTAGTTTTGATTTCTACTATAGTCATCATTATTCTTCTGATCTTCATTTTAGCCTCCACAGACTATCCAATAGGCTTTCCACCATGACCTCTTCCATGTTTCTTGCTCTCAAACTTCTTGTTAAGTTTTTCATCTACCTTCAAATAAAATTGATATGCATCTTCAATGGTATGTATTCTTACCATTATCAACTCTTCTTGAATACTTGGCCTTAACCCATTTATGTAATGAGGAACCTCCTCCTTGTTGGATTCTTAATGACCCATTCAGATAAGGACTCGATAGAACTCTTTTGTATACTCCTAGATAGATTTTCATGCTTGCTTCAACCCTTGCATTTTCTTTAGAAAATCAAGCTCATTGTCAATACGAATAAATTGTCTCTTCAATTTGTCCACTATGTAATCTCATCTTGCTATCTTATCCTTCCCTCTTCTATTTAATTTCAACTAAATTTCTTTCCACCAAATTATAGCATGACCTTTTAGCTTTCCCTTTGCAAATATGACAATCTCAGGATCTTTTACTTCATATTCAAAATAATCTTCCATATCATTGATCCAATTGATCAACTCTTCTGGATTAAGATGTACAGAAAATGTGGAAAATTCAATTTTTGGTCTCTTTCCAATCTCAGAAATGACCCTAAAAAACCTAGCCTTGTCAGGATCTCTCGTCATTTCTTGCTCTTCTTGAAAAAAAAGTCCTTCAAATTCATCATCACTTTCATCTCTTTCCCTAATATCAACTCATCTTGTAATTCTTGCACTTGTCTCTAAAAGGCTCTAAAACCTTCTTTTGTCACACCAGCAATTCTTCCACCACAACTCCTTCGTGGAGACATTTTTCTTACTTATTTCTCAAACCCACAACCACAGTCCTGGTGCAAACTGCCTCATATTCAGTAATTTTTTTACATACTTAGGAACTTCTACTCGAATACCACTTGATGAGGGGTACTCCTCTTACCAACCCAAACTTAGAAGATCTTTTAGGTGTGGATTTAATTTTCTCATTTGACTCACTTTGTTGTTTAGTTTCTTCTTCTGGTTTTTTATCAAATTCTTCATCAATCACTTGAACTAGTTCTTGAGGAGGTTATATTTCCTCAGTTGTTGACACATTTAATTTTTCATCAACTTTAACATTTGTATTTTCAATGATAGGCATTAGCCTTTTGTTGTAACATGTATAATCTTTATTGGGTGTAGAATATCCCAAGAAAATACCTTCATCAAATCTTGACTCAAAACTACCTATATTATCATTGTCTCTTTTAATATAGCACTTGCTTCCAAAGATTTTAAAGTAGCCTACATTTGTTAGTCTTCCATACCATAATTCATAAGGAGTAAACTTTGTATTAACTCTCAATTGAATCCTATTAAGAGTATAAATTGCAATATGAACTACTTCTTTCCAATAACATTTTGCCAATACTGCATCTTGTAACATAGTCCTAACCATTTCCTTAATTGTTCTATTCTTCCTTTCTACAACACCATTTTGTTGTGGTGTGTGAGAGGTTGAATATTGCCTTTTAATAACATGTTCTTCACAATAATCAAAAAACTCTTGTGAGGTAAATTCCCCACCTTTATCTGATCTAAGACACTTAAGTTTTAAATCAGATTCATTTTCAACCATTTTGCTAAATACTTTAAAATGATCAAAAGCTTCATCTTTATGCTTTAGAAAAGTGGCCCAAATCATTCTTGTATAATCATCAAGGAAAAGCATAAAGTAATTTTCATTGTTTAAAGATTTAGTTCTACTAGGCCCACATAAGTCTGTATGTACCAATTGAAGAGGCTTTGTAGTAGTTTGTTCTTTAGGCTTAAAACTTGTTTTAGTTTGTTTGCCTCCCTAACATTCTTTACAAGCACTATTGTCAGGTCTTGTTATAGACTTGGTAAATTTCTAACAATCTAATTCTTACTTATTTTGATCGGATTATCATAGTTTATGTGCCTTAGTCTTCAATGCCATAATTTTGATTCTTCAATTTGACTCATGAAACAGACATTACCATCAAACTTTCTTGAATTTTCAATAAAATTATAGATATTTCCACCAGTTTCGTATCTTGTAGCTATGGTTTTACCAAAAAAATTCTTGATCTCACATCCTAAAGTAGAGAAGGTTACATCAAATCCATTATCACATATCTAACTTACACTAAGAAGATTATAAGTCATTCCTTCAATATAATAAACATCATTTACTGGTATTTCATTTTCTAAAAGAATAATTCCTTCGCCAATAATTCAAAACATTTATTATCTCCAAATTTAACTGATCCTCCTAGATGTGACTCAATGAATAATTTTGACTTATCACCAGTCATATGGTGAGAACATCCACTATCTAAAACCCATAAGTTCTTTTTGACTGTGTGAAGTATAGTTTGAGCTACTAAAGCATCTTCCTTTACTTTTGTTTCCATATAAATAGATTTGTTTGTTATTTTTCAGATTTTGAATTAAAACTTGTATGTTTAGAAACTGTCCTTTTTTGTAAATATCCTATTATATCTGTATGATTCATTTTTATAATGCAGAATATGTAGAAAGGAATCAGATAGATAGGTATTATATTTACAAAACTTAAAAATTTTAATGTCTTGTTTCATCCATTTCCTTTCAGCTTTTTGTAAGTTGTCACTCCTAATCCTTTCAATTTCTGCAATAATAAGATTACATTCTTCTTCCATAGTACTGAAAAATTTCCTCTGATATTCTAACTTTGCAACTAAAACTCTTTGCCTATCTGTAATCTCAGCAAGATTAATTTGACTATCCATAAAGTACTCCTAAACCAAGAATAGCCCTAAAGAGAGGGTATGGCTCTGATACCAATTGTTGGAGTACAATTATCACTGAGAGGAGGGTGAATCGGTGATGTTAAAAATAATGTGTCAATTTTTAAAGCCAACTAAAAAATATAGTTCAATTATGACAATTGAAACAAAGAGATAGAGACAAGATCAACACATAAGAATATAACACAAGATATGTCCTAAGTGGAAAACCCTTTGGGTTAAAAAATACTTGAAATGCCTCACTACAACTACCATCTCACTAATAGTCTTATATGTCTCACTGGCCTTTCTACACTTTTCGATTTTCTTACATACAAAGATCAAAAAATTTGATTGTCATGTAGAGCCTATAGTTCTATCTCATACATGATTAAATGCAATACATGTCTTTGCATCTGACTAGGTATAAAATACCAACCTTAAATCCTATACCAATCAAGGATTCCTATCAAACTAATTGTGCACAAATATTACAAAATATGACCAATCAAAAACCAATATCTCTTATATGTCTGCATACAAAAATACTCTGCCTTTATTCCATATAAAGGCATCATTGAAAAAAACCGATTCATAAAACTAATATCAAACTGATTGAAAGCTTATTCCAAACTGATTAACATCATTAATCATAATGTGCCTTGATGTTGCCATCATAAACTAAATAGAATAATTTATATGAATTATGATCAAATAAAACAATATCAATAACTTCATTTAATAAAATTGTTTTGCCTTTAGAATAATGTCATATTCCCAAAAACTAATCAATATATATTCATCATTCTCTGTGTTAAAGAATGGAACCATGCTCGAAAACTGTATTACAAATAATACAACTGACAATATCATATCATGTTATGTTTTGATGAGTGCATCATCCTATAACAATACAAGACAATGCAAGATACATATTACAAACTCGTGATGGCACAACATATAAACCTGACATAACAAACCCTTGACTTAGGGTTTATGACCAACCGAACAAATATGATTCAAATGCAAATTCTTCACTATGACATGCTTACATTAGAAAAAAGTATGAATGAAGTGTGCTTTGAATGTGAAGCTATACACTCAGTAATGAATGCATGAATGAAACATAAAAATTTTGACATACATACAAATCTTAACCTGAAAAACTTGACTGAAAGGCCTCCAAATATAATGTGCAATGTATGTGCTTCATATGCTATAATATAACTGTGCATATTGATGACTAAAAAACCCTTAATGTAATAGAACCAACATACACAGAGAATAACAATTGATGCTACTCATACAACTGTGACAAACCCAAAATGGGTTTTGTTTAAATACATGATAACTACAAAAAGACATTAACAAAACTTCATGTTAAACCCTTATAAATGACATACGAAGAGAGATCATCACAACAACATTACCCTAAATGCAAAGACAATGTTGTATGTATGGACCAACATTAACCAGATAAAACATTACATGAAGTATGATGCATGATAAACTCAAAATGAAAGAATAGGAAACTAAATACACCAGGCAAAGACTCAACATTGTCAATCTCCAGAGATCTCGCATACACACCATTTCAATATTTTATTACAAACTAATTCACAACCACCATAACCTTCCTTCTCATGGGCAACACTGTAAGTACTCAAAATCGTGCCCTTGGGTTGTGATGTCCTAGCTCGATAGAGCTAGGGTTCCAAGCATATTCCTCATTTGTGTTAACAAAATGAAAGCTCTGAAATGGAAACACCAAAAATGGTGCACGACATACTCCTTAAGCTTAGTGCAATAAAATCTCATTAATGTTGCTTGATGTGGCATTTACACATCGTTTAAACAAAACAAACCCTTTGCAAAATTGGAGGATGGCTAGGGGGGCGACCAAAAGGCCTTCCTAGTTATCGTGGTCACAACTTTGATTTATTGTTTTATCATTCAAATCTAAAATGTCAAGATCCTAAAAATAGGTCAAGCAAATTTTAACTTTCACCAATTATAATTGAAACTCGGGAATGCTTCGAAATATAAAATTCAGTCTACCTATGTCGTGTAATCATTTATCAAACCATGTCACTACATATAGAGTCAATTATATTCTTAACTGAAGTATTCTGATATAGCTAAACCAATAATGTCAATGATACCCAAACTGTGACATCATAGAAATCCAAGCTGAAATATAGCATTAATATCAAAGTGACATTGTAACAAACCGGTATCGAAGGTGACATTGTAAAAATTGACATATCTATTAAACCATAGAAGTTATGAAACTGAATCAGCATATCCATATCAAACTGAATCAACATATCCAGATATGCAAATATCACATGCCACTGTCAGATTATTGTGTTTGGCATCAAGGACAATCAAAAACAAAGGAGAGGAGCAACATGTACACACTAACATATAGGTGTCAAGGAGGTTTGTGTTTATAAATGCATTGGGTATCAATACTTATTATTTACCACTTTCATTCCAATGTTCCTTCTACACATTTCATTATGCATTGAACCTTGTTTCACCTTAATGTTCTAAGCACAGCATTTGAATTCCTTGCACTAACTAATACACATCTTTCACTCTACATGGAAAGGTAATTAGCTTAGTGTGTGGTCTAGGAAATGAATTTACAGTAATACTTAATCACAAAAGAGATAGTAGAGTTTAGTAGAAGATTGAAGAGCATTGTATGGAAAATTTACTCAAAGCAAATAGTTTAGGTTGATGCCTCATATTGTAAGCCCTTGACGCAAGTTTCAAATTTTATACTAATTGTGAATCATTAATCATATTTCAATCATTACCAAAGCATTTTAAGCTAAGGATGCTTAGTTTTGCATTTAGGGAAAAGATTTCATTGTAATCTATACGCATCACTAAGTAAATACTATAATGAACAACCTTATATTTTATCTATATGTTTCACCATTAGAGTTGTATTTGTTATTGTAAAGTCGATGACAATCAACAATGTTTCTTTTTGGAGGAACAAGACCCTAAGCTTTGTTTTTAATTACTGTCATATTATAATGTCATTGCATCCCTCCACTTCTTATCTATATTAGCTTTCTTAAAGGTTTGAGGTTCACTTTCATAGAATGCCATTAAAGTGTGGTACTAATGCAAGTCATTATTATTAAGTTAATTAGGTTATCTTCTTAAATTAGGATATGAGTCATTTAGGTTTGTGATGTGTAAAAAGTGATCTTAGACTAACTAGTTAATTAACTTGTATCAATCTTCTCTCTACAACACATTGGAACAAGACTATCCAAAGGTTTTAGTGTTTGGCTATTGTTCTAAAAGTAGAGCCAAGTTGCCTAGTCTATGTTACTTTGTTGCAAAGAAGATAGATTTATTAATGTATTATCTAATTAAACCTAAAAGTGCAATAGAAAAGTTAACTAAAATGTTAAAAAATAGAAGGAAAGAATTTCGTCGAGACGGATACAAAAATAGAAAGAAGGTACATACTGGATTTTGGCACTAGAATTTGGAGTTGCCTATGTTGGAGAGAGGTATTGGGTGATGTATTCCTACAACAAAGTGCAAAGGATTGAATTGGAGATGGATTGAGGAGGCTTTTTGGCAACCACCCTTCAAATCTCAAGCAAAACTAGCAAGACACTATAATTGGGCACTAGAGTCTTAAGGTTTTGCTCTGAATTTTGGTTGATGACCATTGTCACAATCAGCTTTGTCCATTTGTATCTCTCGATAACTATCAATCTTCATATTTGAACCTACACAAGCACAAAGAGAAGGAAAGATGATTGTGGCTACATAGGAGCTTACCTTAATCAAGCCCCCACTTAACTATTCCTACCTCCACAAATAGCCAAGTTGATAAATAGTAAACAATGTGTGCTCTGAATCTTAAGTGTGTCTAAGATTGTGGTAAGCAATGACATACAAATAAACAAACATGAAACCCTGCTCAAGTGTGTTAGAGTGGATTCCATATTGCCTCAACAAGATAATTGATAATCAACCCAAGAAACAATGATATGCTCAAAAGCAACAGATTGTGATGGATGGGATTGGGAGATCAAAACTCAGGACATGAGAACTAATCAAGAACTGTACTAAACCACAATGGAGACATACAATTTGATTATTAGTCATTTAAATCAATTGTTTTTCGACATTCAAAGAGCTTTGATCATAACAATAAACAACAATGGAGCTTGTATACAGATCATGAGTGCTTTCAAAACTACAGAGATGAGTATTTGTTTCAGCAAGGCTTCACCATGGAATTGAAATTAGAAGTTGTTTCAAATGTCTAATGTGCATTCTTATACAGGGGAGTACAAGGCTAATTTCAAGTATAGGCTGAAACATAACGATAAAATGTTGGAATTGAAAGCACATCAAACAAAGCAAGGTTGACGAACACTGTGTCCTAAAATCCCAAGCAAAAGAGACAGTACACTAGCATTAAGCACTATTCTCCAAGTCTTTTTGCCTATTCAAAGTGGGAGCTATCAATGGTGGGGCCCATGGTTCCAAACATGTTCCCATCTCGAGCATTTGACGAATGTTTCAAGGTTGGGGTCATCAATAAAGGCTTTTAGGGCAATACATAGCATATTCCTAAGTTGAAGGTTATGTCAAGATAGAAATAATCCTAAAATGAACTTGGGGGTGGCACTATATCAAGACTTAGGTGCCTTTTATTCAACTATAGTTTTCTTTTCTAGATTTAGCTCAGTTGTAGTTGAGCTTAATTTAGCTCCTACTTAGCATTACTTTAGTTCTCCTAAATTTAGGATTAGGGCATCTCTAGCTTTCTATAAAGCAAGTCATTCATACATTGTAATTGTGTATCTCTCCAATATTATCTATGCAATCAATACAAAATTCTAGGGCTATAGAGCATATTACCTTTGCTTGATCTCTTTTGTGTGATAGGTGTTTTGCTTGCAGATGATTCTTGGCTCGTGTGGTTGTTTCATCAAACACCTACAAATTTTAAAGAAAACATTTGTTCAAGATAAAGACTTATTTCCAACTCCCAGCTCTCCATTATTCCAAGAGAATTTTCACAGTAAAGTATTAGCAGCAAGAGACTCCAAAACCTGTTTGAGATCACTTTGCAAACCCATGAGCACCTGAATAAGGGAAAGGGGGTTATGCTATGATTCAAATGTATCTTGTGTGGGAGAGGATTTCTACTGTTTGTTTTCTTAAGGTTCATTATGAAACTAGGTCAGATCTTGTTTTCCCACACCTTGGGAACTGAATTGAAATGATTCCTTAGGATAGCCATGATTGAGTCTTTTGGCACAACTTGTTTAGACTTATCAGCCGTATGTTGATTTGGCAACTAAACATCCAGAGAAATGGTTTCAGTTTTCTTCTGTTGAATCTTCCAAGTGCTGTACAATTGAGTTATAAATATTGAAAAGCTTTGCACACAATTTTTTACTCTCTACATTTAGCAGATTTCTATTTACCAGAGTAATACTTAGCCTAGCATCCATACATAATGAACTGATTGATATTTGGACCAGTTGTTGATGTTGTTGGTTGGTGGTTTCCTTAGTGTTTGGATTCAATACCTATGGAAGTTCACTTTTGTCATCATGTACATTGACCAAATACCATTGGTTTTTTCTTTCAAATGAGTCTTCTCTAATCAGTCTCAGGAGTTCTTTCATCATAAACAACATTATTTGGCATCTGCTTTTGTGGAACAGATGAGCAAAATCATGTCAGATAGCCCATGTTCATGATAGCCTACCTATACTGAGATATTTTGATTTTCATAACATATAGACTGTTCCCAGTCGAAAAAATTTACGGCCATGATAATCATTTCTGAGATCCAATTTTCTAATTAGTTCACATATTAAAGCATAATGGAGAACCCCATTTTGTAGAGAGATCTCAGAAGAAGCTAGGAAATCTCCAATCAGATTTCCTATCTTTCTCAAAGAATAATTTATTCCAATATTCATTAGATGGCAACAGAATATCCCACCGTTGTACAGGACTAGGAAGCTCATCAGGGAGTTGAAGGCATGATTCTGAATGCAGAGCCATAGACCTTGACAGGAAATATCCTTGCCGCTTTTGTTGAAATTTTTGCCATGATATTCTCCTATGCTTGCAGTTTAGCTGAAGCCAGCATTTCAATGTTGTAGACTGGATGTGACCCCATAAAACAACAGATCAGAACCTTTTCTTTGTAAAGACAGCCCATGCTCCATTTAATCCACAGGGAGATTATTCCAAGGGAAGTCATGAACTTTAACTTAGCCATTATTCATTGACCAGAAGTTTTGGTTTGGGTAATGCTCTCTGAGGCTATTCATTAAAAGACTTGAATACATCAACAAATCAAGACTATTTGTTCTTAGAGAATCCAAAATCTATGCTCCCTTTCACCCATGAGAATTCTAACCTTTTGAGTGATAGTCATCTTCAAGTGATAATCATTATTCATTGATCTGGCTGGAAAATTCGGTTTAACTAGTGTTTTCTGAGATTGTTGCTGAAAATACTTGAGTAATTCATCTCCTGAACATTGGAAGCAATCTGGTGCAGCTACTGATTTGAAAGGAGAATTAGCATTGGAGGCCATTGTCTCCTCCCATACAAATGCATCCCTTTTCAAGGTGAGTCAAAGTATAGAGACTAGTCAATCAGAAAAGCACTGAAAAATACAGCAGAAAATGAATCCCTTGATTATGGTGATAGAGAACGTGGACTGAAAATTTCAGAATGCAGAATGCAGAAAAAACTGTGCAAGATTTTTTCAAATTCAACCATTTCTTAAATGGAATTTATCAACACAATGTCAGTTTTTCTTTTTAGCTAAATCAAGGTACTTCCCAATATCAGAGATTGTGCTTTCCTAAGATAAGGAAGGAAATTCAATAGAAGTGAAAACTCAAAGCGAACCCAGAGAACGGTCTTGTTCTAATCACACGAGCTCACAAAATGCCAAATTTGCTGAATGAATCCATTGATTATGGTGTTAGAGAATGTGGACTGAAATTTTCAAGCATGCAAAAACAAACTGTGCAAGATTTTTTGAAATTCAACCATTTCCTAAATGGAATTTATCAACACAATGTCAGTTTTGTTTTTTAGCTAAATCAAGGTACTTCCCAATATCAGAGATCATGTTTTCCTAAGATAAGGAAGGAAAGTCAACAGAAGTGAAAACTCGAAGAGAACCCAGAGAACGGTCTTGTTCTAATCACACAAGCTCACAGAATGCCAAGTTTGCTGAATGAACAAGTAATATTACTCAGGAGCAACTGTAAAGTGTACAAAATTGTTTTTACGTGGAAGTGCCATCTATACAATCGCAAGTTTTTTGGGGTTCAAACTGAAATCCATTTGCCTTCTCGTTGCTATCTCCCTATTAATACCATACAGAAATATCAAATGTCAACCATAAATATCTGCCCCAAATGCTTCTATATTGATATAAAATGCATTAGCAAGTTTTCATGAATACTTGCAAAACATGATAGATAAGAAAAAGGCAAGAAGACAAGCTATTGCTAGAGTGCCAAAATATGAAGCTTACACCTGAAATTACAGAGCGTGTCATTTTTCAATACTGAAAACTAATTAAAAGAAAGAAAAAAATTGTAAATTGTTGGCAAGCGTCCACCGTGGCTCATCATAATTACCAGAAGGAAAATCCCCTTTCTAAAAGATATAATTACATCATGTGTCGAGGATCATCAAATTAATATCTTACTTGATGTAAGATATTTAGATTGGTCCCAGATATATATGCTCTCCATTTCATAGATCTCTGCTTATGCTATCATTAGAATGTTTAAAACTTGTGTTTACACCAGGATAAACTACTACAGGCAAAACTGATACAGGAAATAAAACAAAGCAGGAAAGTACACTAGCACTATCTGGAAGTAAAGTCCATGAAATACTTATTTCTTTGCATAAACAATCGCCATAGGATTTTGTGGAGTGATTTTGAATCCTTGAAGAGCTTGCATGGCTACAGTTGCTTGCATTTCATCCCCATATTCCACAAAAGCAATGCCAGGCTTTGCTTCAATCATACGAACTTCCTTGAAACCATGATATTGGCAGAAGAGCATCTGTAGCATCATAGAGGTTGTCTCATGTGGAAGATTCTGAATGAACAATATGTTATTTGGTGGAGCGGGTGCCTCTGGAAGATTAGGTTTTGATGCTTGGAATGGCAATTGAGAACCCTGCAATAACAATAACATGCATATTCATTAAATGGTGTAGACAAGCCAGAATAGCCACTACAACCAATCAAGCCATTTTATGGAAAGTCTGTACCTTATATATTGAAAAAAGCATGTGCAAGATCAATATGCTCAAAAAATCCTATTGGTGATACATTTAAATGACTGCCATTGAAATAAGGATAATATTTGGTAACAGTGCTTTTAGAAAAAATTAACGTATAACCCTGAAGTAAATACAATAATTTTCAGTCAAAAGAACAGGGACCACTCTTGGAGTAGGCAATCTTGGTGGCCTTTGACAACAAAAGAATTTGTTGGTGGCAAAGGGTGTTTTAACTAGCTAGTTCATCATCTAGGTCCTGTTCACACTTGTCACTTAAGTTTACTTAGGGTAGACATGAGATACTGATCACTTTATGGCTGAAGTCATAAGATTAAGACACATATCACAATATTATGCTATCCTATGTCTCACCATGGCCTATACAACCAAGTGGTTCCCTTTGTAATCTAAATCAATTCAATCTATTATAATCTGTCATGCATCCTTTGATAGAATACAATTCTTCTATCCTATTTGATCTCTCTTGATCTTTCATAGAAGATCCTAGATCTTGGGTGCTTACTGTTAGGATAAGGTGACATTAACCTTGCAATCTTGCAATCCTAAGCCATTCATATGTCTCCATGTTCTTTGGAAAGTGTTCCCTAGGATATGTGAGAAAAATATTAATTGTTTATACTTTATGGCTATTTGTAATTGCATTTTCAAGAGGTGAACATGAAGAGGTGATAAATATAAATCAAAAGGGATAAACACTCCTTCCCACATCCATAATGAGACATAAAGGGTCATGCATAAGGAGACAAAGTTTGGGAGGAGAAAAGGTGTCCATTTGGGGATCTCAACAGTCACCACAAGCTACGGAGCACTCGGAATGTGTAAAATCTAAGTGGCTTTGGGTTTGGCATCCATAACGAGTCACTTGAAGAGTTATTTATTTTTTTTAAATTATATTATATCTATTGGTTATTCATTCTCCAAGAAATGGGTTTTTGCAAGTGGTTTTGGCCCATTGTTTTGGGAAAACAGCAGTAGATTTTTCTCTCCCATTTGGCTATAAATTGGAGTGAAGGAATAGTTGTTTATTCATTAGTTGGTCTTTGTTTCCAAGTAGTTCCAAGATCATTTGGAGAAGTATAGTGAAGTGTATAATTGTGGTGTTCTCTCTTTTGAAGAATAATAATATACTTGCCCCCATTCTCTGGTGGAATTCTTTCCCGAAATGGTTTCTCCATGTAAATCTTGTGTCTCTTTTGGTATGGTTGATTTTGTTAAAGATGATTAGCTGCGATAAAGTTCATCCTTATCGTGTGTTGCATTTATGTGGCATAATGTGGGACTCTGCCTTCGTATGTGGAGGAATCGTGTTACCTGGCATCGTGATTACTTGGCATGCATATCCTCCTTGGTGCCATGTTGTTTATTCATGGTGTCGATTTACACCTTGCATATGCCGTTTATGTTTAAAGTGTAACTGTTGTCGCCTGGGCATCGTATTCACCTCTTCATTGCTGAGAGAGACAGTTCATACCTGGTATCGGGTATTATCATTATGGTTATGCTCTGCGTATGCGGTGTGTAACGGTGGACTCTTTGTCTTCCGTGTGCAGTTCCTTGGTTACGTTAATAACGTCTCGTGTTGATCTATCGCTGTGAGTGATCATAGCATTGAAAAGAAAGGAAGTTTGATGTGTGAGTCGTCATTCACCTAGTTTGTGCGTGACACAATATTGTGTCTACCATGTATGCATCCTGTGTGTGCACACGGTGCTTGGAATCAAGATAGTCTTCCTGTATAAGTGCTCTCGGATGCGTGAACTGTCTCACGGCTCGAATGTGTGCTCTCTAGCTTGAACAGATTCAAGTATTATCAATTTCCAATAGTCTCAAGCATTGTCAGTCTCTGACAATTTCTAGCATGATTGGAGTGATCTGTGTATTCGCATGCATGCTCAATCAGTGAGCCAGGCTTCCTGCAGCATGTTCATCTTATGAATGGTGTCCTTTGTTTGGTTTATCCTTGTGATCTACTCGTGTTAGTGCCTTGCATCTCTGCGGATGACTTCTTGTATTGCATTCTATATTTCATACATTAATAAAGGAGTACTACTTTGTGGGCTAGGTTATTTCCCTCTGCTAAGAGGGTTTTTCCCAGGGTAATCGGGACTGTGTACTTTGTATCTTGTTTTATTTATCTTTCTGGTTCAAATTTTCAACATGGTATCAGAGCCAGGTTTAGGCAAGATCAAGAACCAGAATGCATCCTTAATTGTGTATGGTTGTCGATTGGACAAGTATGAGAGATTTTAACAGGGAAATTCTAGGCCAAGGATTAGATCGGTTTCTGTAGGAACAAAGGCCAAATGCAAATTGGAGAACCAAGGTTGATGCCTTTAAGACTATTGGACTATATGTTAGGCATCCATTTCATTGTATTGGATGGAGTTATCTGGGTTACTATGGCTTGAAGATTCAATCACCCTCGACACTCTCTGCTAAAGAGTTCAATTGCTTAGATCTCATATAAGGAACTAGAGTCTTTTCTGAGGCCAGGAATTGTCTGCATCACTTCTTGGTGTGACTTATTCTTGTTAAGCAGCATGATTGAGCTGAAGTAATCTGAACGCACCTATCATGACCATAAAGAACTCTAGCACTCTCAGTGACTTTCGTATGGTCTCGAGCATTAAGGAAGCACTTGGGAACAAGTCTGGACAGATCGAAAGCAAGTAGAGTGTGTATGTGGTGCTTTAGACCTCTGGTTGTATCATATTTGTGATATTTATGTGCACTTACTATCGATTCATAGCAGTGAACAGTCATTCCTGAGTATTGTATCTTTTGATCGTGCCATTTCCGTAGATTACTATATTAGCTGAAGGTGTGGGATTTATCAAAGCCAACTCCTTAATTTGGGTTTGATGGGAATGCAACGTTGCCGCTTCACATGGAGATTTGTATTTAATGTGGACTGGGTATTTAACTAGAACGGAGATGTCCAATATTGAAGTCATCAGGAGTTCCCAAATAATGGTGATGTTGTCTCTAGTTAGGTCCTTCTCAAACAGGGGATACAAGATGACAGAGGACAGTTCGTATTCTTCCAAGGCATGAATTGTAAACTTTGTATAAGTGTCATTATTGAGTACCGTTGAGACTTGGTAAAATTTCTGCTCTTATTTCTTAGTCATTGCACAAGGAATAATGTCCTGATGGATTAATAGCATTGACTGGATATGTTCGTGGGATATGTAAACTCTATGGAGAAATTAGCATTTTCATCATTTCAAGTGAATAAGTGGCTCTGAAATTTCATTCCAGCATGGAAGTCTGCAATTTGGGTTTGTTCTTTACAGTTTTATATTCTGAGTTTGATACATTGTGTAAATCTGCTCTGAAAGTTCTTAAACTCTCAGTTTGAAATCTGCAAATAAGTTTAGTCTTTTGGGCATGTCGTGAGAATGAGAATCAACTGTTGATCATGTGGGCTTAGGCTGGGCTCCATTCTGGGTTGTGCTAATCAATCAATACTCTCTCCATGGTACAAGGATAAATCACACCAATGTTGAGATTTAGGTGCGTTGAATAGTGTCTGTATTCAACTACTTAGTCCTCTGCTGTTGCAAAGAGAGATGGACATATTGGTGTGTGATGCCATATATAAATATGATGAGGTCCGTCAGAACAAGGTGCAGCAGGAGAAGCCATGGAGAAAATACCCGCACTACCTAAAGAAGGTGATGGTGTCTGCATTGGCTCTGTTGAAAATGATGGTGCATTCTAGACTACGAATTAGATCTGAATCTTTAGGTACAAAGATCAAGAAAGAACAATTGGTGGATTGTGAGAAAGATTAGACTATATCGAGATAAGTATTTTGTGATTATATCTTTGAATATTAATCATGAATTTTGTGTAGTTAATTCATGCATTAATATTGGGAATAGTGAATCATGTATGCTTCTAGCATTACTTTAATTGATTCTATTACTAATCTCTCCAAAATGCTTCCAGGATGAATTGAGAAACACAAGGACGATGAGAGATTGCAGGCTGAGCTGAGTTGGTGAGTCTTGAAGAAAAAGTACCTATTCAGATTGTCTTGTGATCAACTCTTCTAAGAGGAAGAAATCAGATTCAGAGGGAGCTTGTGTGGCAGAGGGAGAGTGCCTTGTCCTTAGCTAAGGATAAGCAAGCTTATAATGCAGAATGGCTTTGGAAGCTCCTTGTTTGGTCAAACTTTGGAGTTAATCTATGATTTATTGTGATATTCAAAAGCTTTGAGTATGCTGCCCCTGTTCAGAGGGAGTCCCGGTTGAGATAATCCTTTATGTGCCTTAATGCATTCTTCTCTGGGAGAAGTTTGAGGTGAAAGCCCTTGTTCCACCCTCTATGAGTAGGCAAGGTGGTAATGCATTCTTCTCTAGGAGAAGTTTGAGGTGAAAGCCCTTGTTCCACCCTCTGCGAGTAGGCAAGGTGGTACTGCATTCTTCTCTAGAAGAAGTTTGAGGTGAAAGCCCTTGTTCCACCCTCTGTGAGTAGGCAAGGTGGTAATGCATTCTTCTCTAGGAGAAGTTTGAGGTGAAAGCCCTTGACTCACCCTCTGCGAGTAGGCAAGGTGATAATGCATTCTTCTCAGGGAGAAGTTTGAGGTGAAAGCCCTTGATTCACCCTCTGGGAGCAGCCATGGTGGAAGTTGTCATGTGAATTCCATGATTTTGTTGTGATCTTTTAATCATGTTGAATATTTTGTTGTGATATTTTATATCCATGCTCTAGATGCAGCTATAATGGATGGTTTGTTATTTTCATTTTCACTCTCTAAGAGTAGCTATGATGAATATTGTTACATGTTTTTATTTCACCCTCTAGGAGTAGCTATGGTGATTGTTGTTATGCTGAGATAACAATATTATGTTGAGAAAATCTGTGATGAGATCTTGTTATTGACATTTGTTGTTGCAGCTCGTTTGTGCATGTCAGGTTGAGACACACTATGATATATGGATGAACTCTCTCTTGCTAAGAGTGAGTGTTAAAGATGATTAGCTGCGATAAAGTTCATCCTTATCGTGTGTTGCATTTATGTGGCATGATGTGGGACCCTGACTTCGTATGTGGAGGAATCATGTTACCTGGCATCGTGATTACTTGGCATGCATATCCTCCTTGGTGCCACATTTATTCATGGTGTCGGTTTACACCTTGCATATGCCGTTTATGTTTGAAGTGTAACTATTGTCGCTTGGGCTTCGTATTCACCTCTTCATTGCTGAGAGAGACAGTTCATACCCGGTATCGGGTATTATCATTATGGTTATGCTCTGCATATGCGGTGTGTAACGGTGGACTCTTTGTCTTCCGTGTGCGGTTCCTTGGTTACGTTAATAACCTCTCCTGTTGATCTATCGCTGTGAGTGATCACAGCATTGAAAAGAAAGGAAGTTTGATGTGTGAGTCATCATTCACCTGGTCTGTGCGTGACACAATATTGTGTCTACCGTGTATGCATCCTGTGTGTGCACATGGTGCTTGGAATCGAGATAGTCTTCCTGTATAAGTGCTCTCAGATGCGTGAACTGTCTCACGGCTCGAATGTGTGTTCTCTAGCTTGAACAGATTCAAGTATTATCAATTTCTGATAGTCTCAAGCATTGTCAGTCTCTGACGATTTCTAGCATGATTGGAGCGATCTGTGTATTCGCATGCATGCTCAATCAGTGAGCCAGGCTTCCTGCAGCATGTTCATCTTATGAATGGTGTCCTTTGTTTAGTTTATCCTTGTGATCTACTCGTGTTAGTGCCTTGCATCTCTGCAAAGGACTTCTTGTATTGCATTCTATATTTCATACATTAATAATGGAGTACTACTTTGTGGGCTGGGTTGTTTCCCTTTGCTAAGAGGGTTTTTCCCAGGGTAATCAGACTCTGTAGTTTGTATCTTGTTTTATTTATCTTTCTGGTTCAGATTTTCAACAGATTTTATATTTATGTTGAATGGTGCAATCACATGTTTATTTTTAGATTTGGTAACCTTTTCAGATTTGTAATCACATGAGAAAGTTAGCATTGCAAGCTTCCTTCACCTTGTTTTCCAACATTTGGTATCAAAGCTAACGATTCTGCTGAGAGGGGGTTGCTTTTCTCTTTTAGTGTTGAGGTTTTTTTGCTGCAATGGGAGCTTTTGTTTTCTGGGCCTTTTGTAGATTTGAGAAAGAGTGTATGCCATGGCCTCGCCTTCTCATCAAGATATTAAAAGGCTTTATGGCAGTAGTTGCGAGATGTGGAAGGTGAAAGTTGAAGATCTCCTTGAAGAGAGAGATCAGTGGTTGCCAGTTTCAGAAGAAAGGAAACCAAAGGGTTCTACCTTATTGTATGATGAGTGGAAAAAGTACGACAAGAAAGCACGAGGAACCATTCGGTTGTGTTTCACAGAATTTTTCCTCCTGAATGTCTCTACAAAAGGCACCGCATATAAGCTATGGATGAAAATTGGTAATATTTACCAAACTAAGAGTTTGTCTAACAAGCTATATCTGAAATGACATTTGCATTCTTTGAAAATGAGGGATGGTGATTCTATTGCTAAACATTTGAATGCTTTAATTTGATTTTAAGTCAGCTTGCATCAATAGGTGTTAGTATTAAAGATGTAGATCAATGTATTTTATTACTTTGCTCTTTGCCTTATTCTTGGGAAAATCTAATCATTGCCATAAGTACTTCTGATTACTGTTTGGTTTATCATGGTATTAATGATGCGTATAAGTCATTTGATATACCGGGTTTTGTTGATGCAAATTGGGCAGGTGAATTGGATAAAAGGAGGTCTACTAATGGCTATGTGTTTACTTTGTTTGGAGGTGCAGTAAGTTGATGAGTAAAGACAACCTACAGTTGCATTATCCACCAATGAAGCAGAGTATATGGCTGCTAAACATGCCTCCAAGGAGGCAGTTTGGTTACAGAGAATTGGTAATGGTATTGGATTTGATTGCAGGACGGTGAGAATTGGATGTGACAGTCAGAGTGTCATATGTTTGGCCAAAAAATCCTATGTATCATGCTCATACTAAACATGTTGATGTTCAAAATCACTTTGAGGGAGAGACGGTTGAGAGTGGACAGTGTCTTGATTGAAAAAGTTGACACAATGGATAATGTTGCAAATTCTCTCACAAAGCTAGTGACCACAGATAAGTTCTATTGGTGTAGGAAGGCCTTGGGCTTTGATCATTGTACTTGATTTTATTTTATGTATCTCTTGGATGTAACTGCAATGTATAATGTCAAGTGGGAGAATGTTAGGATAAGGTGACATTAACCTTCCAATCCTAAGCCATTCATATGTCTCCATGTTCTTTGGAAAGTGTTCCCTCAGACATGTGAGAAAAATATTAATTGTTTGTACTTTATGGCTATTTGTAATTACATTTTCAAGAGGTGATAAATATAAATCAAAAAGGATAAAATACACTCCTCATGTCCATAATGAGACATGAAGGGCCATACATAAGGAGACCAAGTTTGGAGGAGAAAAGGTGTCCATTCGAGGATCTGAACAGTCACTGCAAACTATGGAGCACTCAGAATGGGTAAAATCTAAGTGGCTTTGAGTTTGGCACCCAGGAGGAGTCACTTGAAGAGTTATTTATTATTTTATTATGTCTACTGGTGATTTATGCTCTAAGGCATTGATTTTTGCAAGTGGTTTTGACCCCTTGTTTCGGGAAAATGGTAGTGGTTTTTCTCCCATTAGGCTATGAATTGGAGCCAAGGCATAGCTGTTTAATCATCAGTTGGTCTTTGTTTCCAAGTAGTTCCGGGATAATTTGGAAAAGTGTAGTAAAGTGTATTATTGTGGTGTTCTCTCTTTTGAAGAATGATAATATAATTGCCCTGTTCTCTAGTAGGATTTTTCACGAAAGGGTTTTTCCACGTAAATCTAGTCTCTTTTGGTATGGTTGATTTTATATTTATGTTGAATGGTGCAGTCACAAATTTATTTTCAAATTTAGTTATCTTTTCAAATTTTATAATTGCATAAGAAAGTTAATACTGCAAACTTTCTTCACCTTGTTTTTCAATAGTTACAACCTCCAACCAAATCTTGCATGGTATAGAACACTCTATACCAACTCTTACATGGTACCAAACCTTGTGGGATTGAGAAGTTGAGTATACTCTTCTCTTGCATCAAATGACGATCTAAAAAATCAGGAAAACTTGATACAAATACCAAATTTGGGGGTTTTCTCTTTGTAGATTTGTATTGCAAGTTCATTTTGAAACTTGGTGCAAGTTTCAGCTCAACATTGAATTCAGTGTGTTCAAGAAATTCCGTTTTTGTTTTTGCTTGTCCAATTTAGACATGTGAGGCTAGATCTACAAGGGTTCATAGCTTGATGGTTGTTGCTATATCGAAAAAGTAACTGCAAATTTGGAGCAATTTGAACCAAGACAGACCTTGTCATCACGTCCAAAAGGCCCAAGAGTCCTAATCATAATCTGAGCACTCTGCCCCAAACACTCAAAAACCATTTGCCCCCAATAGACCATTCATACAATCATAGCATCAATGTCAGTCAAAATTGCAATCATGTAAGTGTACAATTGATAAATAAATTTTAAATTCTATTTTTTAATATTTTTCAAAATTGAAAAAATTAAGCAGTTGCAGACTGTATCTTGCAGATAGGGATGCATATAGACACAGGGTACCAATCGACACACCCAGTCACCACATGGCACGTTGCCACAAGCCAAGTATGGCCCTACCACCACTTGTTGATCTTTGAAGAATATTCTAGCAAATTTTTGTAGATTGCTAGCTAAAAAGACTTCCCCCACCATTGAAAGAATAGTTTTACGACATTTTCAGACAAATAAAACATTTTGCTAATATCTCTAAAGATTTCGCTGGTAGAAGAATATTTTAATAAAGCAAGGAATATACTGATGCATGCCCAATTCTGATATCAATGTGACGTCAACCAACCCTCTTCAAAATTGGAGTTTTTCAATTTAGAGCTCAACTTCAAATGGCCATAACTCAATCATTCGACATTCATTTTTCGAGCAAATTTTTCAGTTGGTACAAAATTTTGTGCTCTTTGCACTGGTGCAACCAGTTTTTTTATTTTCATGTCTCATTTTTCCAAAAATTGCAGATTCTCACGTATTGTTGAGCAATCCTCGTTTTGGAAACTTCCAAGGCTCTCATTTTGGTCCTACAATAACACTTTTTGATGCAACTTTTTAAAGTGCATATTTTTTCCTATACTTTATAATGATTGATCAAATTGGTCACATTCTATACAAAAATTGTACTTTGATTCTATGACCAAATTTGTCATCTACATGCACTAAGATCGACCTTAGTTTATTGTTTTTGGCAACTAGCACCTGTAATCGCACTAAGCATAAAGTGCCAAGATCACATATTGCTTGGGGGGATTCTTGGTTGAGTAATTTGGGGGGTAAACTTGTGGTGGTTGATTGGTTTCTTTTTCTTGCTATGTGTTTTTGTAATGAGGAAATCTCAATTGAACTCCTAACTCCGTATAATTGTGATTCATGGAAAAAATTAGTATAGAATTATCTCATGGGAAAGAGTTATCTACACTTTTTGAAGGAAACCATTTTTTAACCTACTAATGTTAATGCAAAGGCAATATGGGAGATCAGCCAATATGGGAGATCAATCATGAGAAAACACTTGTATCCATATGTTCATTAGTCTCTCTTTATTTGCAATTTCATATTGAATCATACAAGAAACCCAAGAAGGCTTGGGAGGCTTTTGAAAAATTGTATGGTAGAACTAATATATTTAGAGGATATCAAATTGATAATGATTTGACAAATCTCAATCCAAATGGTTTTGACCATGTCTAAGACTACATCTCCAAGATTGCAATATTGTTAAGGAGGATTTACAATTGGTTCTTAATGTGTTATCCAAGCCTAGTTTTGAGTTTTCAGTGTTTGCATTTGGCTTCCATACTCATCAGATTTCTATGGAAGTAGCATATGTTGATCCTAAGCCTAATGACTTTGTGAATCACCTAATCAAGGAATCTTAAAAAGAAGCAAAAGAAAAAGAAAAGAACAAGCTACACAAAGATTTTGAATCCTCTCCCTATTAGGAGGAATCGTCTAAGAAGCAAAAGTGTGTGAATTGCAAGAATACAAGGTATGGTGTACATCAATGTCATTCAAAACAGCTTGATGAATTGAATTCTTGTAAAAAAGAGTCAAGTCAATTTGCATTCAAAAATGTCAAGGGGTTCATCTTCTTCATCAAAGTCAGAGAAACATAAGGGGCAAATTCTTGTTGGAGTTACAAATTCTGAGTCAAAATGGTGGATACTTGATTTTGGAGCTTCTTGTCATATGGCTTCATCACAAAGTATGCTCTCTTCATTTAAGTCTTGTTCGTCACCACACATCCTAATGGCTAACAACACATACATGTTTGTGAGAAGGGATCTATTGACATGAATGATGAAGCATTTTATGATATTCTCTATGTTCCTTCATTGTCAACCAATATCCTTTCTATTTATCAAATCACACATGATGGAGTAGGCATGAGTGTTGGGCTCACATCAAAATCTATCATAATTCGAAATTTGCATAGCAAAGACATTATTATAGTTGGGGAGGTTGATCACCAATCTCAAGCCTACACCTCACATTTTTCTCCATTTGTCATCTAGTGTGGACACTTCGACGAGATTCAATATGGTCATTTGAATCTTTGAGTTGTTTAATCTACTGAGGTTGTACAAACATGTCTATATTCCATCTCCATGATCTACTACTGCATTTGAGGATGCTTGTGTTGCCACTTGTGATTCAATGCAGCAAGATGCATAGTGTCTTCCAAAAATGGCTACTTATTATGGATGCTTGATGGACATTCCAAATTTATTTGTAGTACCACATTTCAGACTTGGGAGACACCATTGATTGCATTCATCTACTCTTTAATGGAGATGATTCTTCCTCAATTGGTGTGAGAGAACACTTGGACTCTCTTGTTCATTCTCCATATAATCATTCATCACTGATTGACATGAGTGTAGATATTTATGAGCAATATTTGGAGAAAGCATCTTTATCTTCAAAGGAGATATCCTTGTCTTTGGATTGTGTTCTATAATAATCTCTACTATATTACAAATTGTCATCTTCATCATTGTGGCATAAAACACCTATTTTGATTGTGACAGCTTTCAATGTCAATGTTTAAACTTTAGACACATAAGCAAAATCCAAAGACACCACACGTCATCTTTCTTACACCATTTTTCTTTCACGAATGGGAAGATGTCCTACATACAATCTTTATTTTGTTTCTTTGTAAGGGGAGATGTTGTTCAACATGAGTGGATCATCTTTAGCATTCATCGTCAGACTTTTACCATCATTGCAGAAGACTCTACATGGGGGGGGGGGGGGCTGCGTGGTCTCTCTTCTTCTCTCCCACAACTTTCCTCAAATAGGGTTTTGCTTTCTCATTCTTCATTGAGAACAATTTTTGTATTTTCTCTTTCAGGGAGGAGTTCTCTTACAGATTGCATTTGTACATGGGTACCTAATATGGCCTAACAGTCGAGACCCATCTTGCACATTCTCCCTTAAGAGGAAGTGTTGGTCTGAAAGGGGTGTTTTACATATCTGGTCCATCACCTACGTCCTATTCACATCTGTCACTTAAGTTTACTTAGGGTACACATAATCTTATGCAATCCTATGTCTCAACTTGGCCTACATAACCAAGGGGTTTCCTCTGTAATCTCAATCAATTCAATCTATTCTAATCTATCATTTGCATCATTTGATAGAATAGAATTGTTCTCTCCTATCTGATTTCACGTGTGCTTTCATACAAGTTCCTTGATCTTGGGTGGCTACAATCTTTAGCCAAATGTTGCATGCTATAGAGCATTATATACCAACTCTTACAATTTGTGAACAGAAATGACGGAATTATCTACAAACAAGATGGTACCACTTGTCCAAAACATAAATAAGTAATTTAAAGAACCGGAAGCATTTTTGAAAATCAAATAAAAGTCTATATTTATTCAATAGCCACATTAGTTCTCATGTGGCAAATAATGATATGAAAATGTTGTCAGTTTTCTTGATCAAAGTTATGACTGTGGAGAACAGTGTTGAACTTTGAAAATTGGATATGTATTTGACTTTTGCATTAGATTGTATAAAAAGCTATTCTTATTTTGTGTGTTCTTCATCTCTTCTCTTTCCTTAAAGCAACTTATCATAATGTTGACTAACAATGTTTTGCACCATTGGAGTAACTGATAGTCTTTTATACTTTGTTTCAATTACAACGCATTTCCATTTTCCAAATCATACTCACTGCCTAGCTAATCCTATTGTTTTGAATTTTTTCCCTACATTTTTTGGGGGGGCTTCCTATGTTTGACCCCTGTTATCCCTTCATTTGGGTCATATTTCTACCCATCTGGAAAACAGGCTCCCTATCCCTAAAATTTAGGGTAATATAGTTTACTATAGTATCCAAAGGATGTCTAGATTAAGTTCCACTTCAATACTGATTGCTATCAAGATAATAAACCCAAAGATCATAAAACTATTCGTACAAAATTGTCTAACATTTACTGGTCCTGAAGAAATTGAAATGAAAATAAATTGACTAAATGATGAATTTTGAAAGAACTAAATAGATTCTCAGAAGAGTCATCTATTCTATCAAGGCCTTCAGTTCATACCCAGAATAGCTTTACAGTGGATTTTTTTCATGCGAAGGCATTTGCTTTCAGAAAATATAACTGCGTTTGAACAAATGATATAAACGGTTAACTACAATACCCGAAAACTGAATTCAAACTTACTAGTGCTGGTGCACCATAAGCAGATGGATATGCTGCATTAGGAATTGCCCCAACTTGTTGAGCTTCATGATGTTGATCCCTACGCCTCCTTTCAGCTGAAAATAATAAATATCAGCTCAAAATAATGTGTTATTTGCACAACTGCGAAAATAAGCTAATATAGATTTACAAACAGTTCAATGACATTAAGAAAAGATATCACAAGCTTGAAGAAACGATAAAATACAAGGAAGATGTCACAATTAACTGTGGATGAAACAGAAAACTACCTTGAACGTAAGGAAAAGGGCATTTTTTCGTTGTAAAGAAAGTATGTATGTTAATTAATTATCAAGAGGTTTAAATTATTTCTCTTATTAATGTAAAATTGTTTCTCCATGTTGCCAAAGAAATGCTCATTATGCAATTCAGAATAAAAGATCGTCGGATATATTTAAACATTTAGACAGATATCGTCAAAAGTCAAAACAAACAGAGAAATGAGATTCTAAGCTGTAATGGAACCAACAAGATCATGATAAGTAACAAATGCATTGTTATAAGCCATCATGTATAGAATCATAGCACACATGATGACCTCAAAAGATTAAAAAAATTAAAACTCCTCTTCAACAAAAAAGAAAAGTGTGGCAAGCATTGTTAAAATATTATTGGTCTGATAAAGCAAAGGATAGAAAAAAGCAATGCCCCATCCATATGAAAAGGAAATGCACAAAAACAAAAACCAGCACAAAAGCAAAAAGCTATCAAGAGTGGATAATGAACCAATACACATGCCAGAAAAAAGAAATAAATATTTTTAGCATATTTATTATTCAATAATCAAGAACTGCCAGAGAATTGCCAAATACCTCATGCACAACCCAATGAAGGCTTATAATCAATTTATACAAGAAAATTATAAAAGAAAAAAGAATTATAACATATAATAATGTGATCCATAAAATGGATCTAATACATTACCAAGTTCAGTGACTGTGGATGCAGTTTCAGCCATGGTGTGGCTACCTTCCAAGGAAAAGGGTAGTGCTTTGGTGGCACCAAAAGTTGAATGCTCATCACATATTCATGTTCATCACAAAAAAAATTGCAATTTCAAAAAAAAGCATATTGCTTAAAGTCTACATGCACAAGGTTTGGCTTCCAGACGATGGAAAACAAATATAGAACTGATGTCACTGTTTCACATTTATAAAGTAGCCATTTCATAATCTCCCTATGTTGAAAAGCAGCGATTTTGTCACAACTGAGGCATAAAATGAAATCAAGAAATAATTTCATTTTCAATTCTGATTCTGGGGTCTTCTAGAGTATGTGGAGGATTGGATTCAGTAGTTGAGGCTGGATTTAACATTGTATGACAAAGACAAAAAGCACTTCCAGCTGGAAGGTGAAGAAAAGATATGGCAGTTGTGAAGAGTAGCCATATATTGTAATTTCTGATAGGACTTTGTTAAGGCAAACACAATTCAAAGTATATTGTACTTCATTATGGTATAGTTCCACTTAGTTCTGACAACTTTATGTTTGCTGTTTACCACAATCAATAAGATCATTTTCAATTTATTTTCACATTATATATATATATAGACACACACACACACACATTCTCTGTGTAAATCAAGAATAAGATATCAAAGTTGCTTCAATAATTTATATTATTATAACAACATATCGAAATCAGTAGCAGCAAGCCTTTAAGCAGCGTTATCTGGATAAGGAAAGGCGTGAAAGGGTGTGAACCAATAATTTATAAAAACTAATTGCAAGAAAGATTAAACATGAAATACTCTTAGATACACAAAAAATAACAAACAATAAATGCCTTGTTTGTGAGAGGTCATCCCCAAGAGAAAAATAAAAAAAAGTCATGGCCCAGACAATCAAAGTCTAGATGTAAATAAATATCTCTAGTAAGATCTATGAAGATATGTTGGAACTACATTAAAACTGGACATTTTAAGCAGTGTAAATTTTTTAAGCTTGACAAAGATAAGGAACCTAAAAAAATGTCCATTTCAGAAAAATGAAAAACTTCCACTAAAGAAAGAGGTGATATATACCTGGTATCTTCAAGTACACACTCCAGTCATGATGCATAGTTGATCAACTCGATTCATCCTTTGTATGACTCCCCACGAGGGGTGGTTTTGCAAATATGAAAGATATAATGGAGGTAATGAGATATAATGGAGGCAATGTCTGCTTAGGGAAAAAAAAAACTCCACATATAAAAATCATAGGAGATAGAAGAGCTAAGGTGATGTTTATAGATGGGTGAGTCAAAACCTTTCTGAGCTTTTGTATATTCAAAATTTGGCTAGAAATTTGATATTTGTAAGTAAAATAGGCGATCCAATTGTGCAAGTGATATTCAAGTTTCAACTTAGATATATGCTAGATGGTTCAAGGAGAAATTGCATTGGCAAGAGAAGTCTGCACTGAAGCACTGTACAAGATTGAGGAAAGCATTATTGGTGATGGATGTTAAAATTTATTGTTTCTCAAGTATAGCAATGGAACAAACATAATTCTAGGTTCATGTAGAAAAGACAATGATTTGGAATGAGAGAACAGGACAAAATAGAGAGAAAAGCCTTTCAGATTTCCACTCTATTAGTATGGCTCAAGAAATTCTTAACCACCCCTTAGATTTTGTTTTTGGTGAACAAATCATGCAGGGTAAACAAAATCAAATAAAGTTCCCCATTAGGGTAACAAGAACGGATGGGGTTTTGTAGACAATAATAATAATATGTGTTTGGACCTATGCCTATTCCATAACTAGCAATAAATTTTTCATGTTTATTTAATTAATAATCTCACAGGAAAGCATGTATATATTTCCTATAACAAATAAAATCTGAAGGAATATAAGGCTTCTGTAGAAAACTTATAGAGAAGAATATAAAGATGCTGAGGACAACAGCGGTGCAGAATTTTGCCCAAGGGATCCAAACAAATCATGTAAGCACTAGGTGTGACATCCCCATTTTGAAATAAGATTTAATAATAAATTTGTATAAGTGGATAAAAATAAAACTTCAATTAAAAATATAAAAGAATAAAATTTAAATAAAACATAATTAAAATTTACTTAAGTCAATGAAGGGTCAAAAGGCATGAAATGAAAAGTTGTGACTCCCTCAGACTTGAGTTATAAAAAGGGAGAAGATAACTTCATTTGAAAGGGGGAGAGGAAGGAAGAGAGAAGGGAAGGTGGAATCAAGGAAGAATTATTGAAAGAGAAATGAAGGAATAAAAAGAACGTAAGGAAATGACTCCCTCAAAAGGCAAAGTTTATGAAGGGTGGTTGTGACTCTTCTAAAAGGTGGTAACTATGGAAGGTTGTGACTATTTGAAATAGTGACAATTATGAAGGGTTATGACTCTTTCAAAGGGTAGAGATGATGAAGAGGTGTGACTATTCCAAAGAGTGGTAATGGTGAAAGGTCGTGACCATTGCAAAGGGCAGCTATGATGAAGAGGTGCGGTTCCCCACCATTGAAATGCAAGAGGAATATCTATCTATTGATTAGCGGAAATATAAGCAGATCCAAAAATGATAGCAGATCTACAACAGTCTTTAACAGATTTTGTGCAGGAAGGGATAATGGAAGAAAATATTCTTAAGGGTAAAAGCGGACATAACAGAGATAAACCAAAATCAGAAACAGCAATCAAGGCAAGAAGCAGTGATCATCATAATATAAGAGAAAATTATCTCTATTAATAACTATGGCAGAAATCAGAAAGAGTTTATGGTAAACAGCAGAGATTGAAATTCATTGTAAGAACAGTGATTATACCTGGTAAAGGCAGCGCTCAGTTAAAGATGTCATCCGATCCTCAAATGGTGCATGAAGATTTTAATTAATGTTATGGTAAATCTGTCTTGTATTAAACAGAGGAGATGAAAGCTCCTTATATAGATTTACAAAGACAACATTTCTAAAAGAAACAATCGTGAACTAAAAACGAAAATAGAAACTACCTAATAAACTAAAGACTAACTAAGATGACCATTAAAGAAACATTACAATATTCTAATACCCTCGCTTAATGATCATCGTCTAGACTCTAACTACCTTGTAGAAGATTGTACATGTCTTGTGGTCATAAATTCTTCAGAACATTTTGCAGTTGCTAAGACCCTCCTTGGATCTGCAGAATGTCAATGACCAAGAGTAGCCAAAATCCATTCAGAAAAAATAGAGAAGGCCGCCCCCTTCTTCAAAATGCTCTACAACAAGAGACAAGAGCTTGCCACTGACTCTGCCACTGAGATGAGTCTGTCACTAACCCTCCTAGAATCTACAAAACTTCTAACCAGAAATCATCACAAAATGTCCAACCTTATGTTGGATAACAGAGCTGTCCCTCCCTACAGCCAGAGACACACACCGCGAACAATTGCCATGATTTTGAGGAAGAATCGTCGAACCCTCAAAATTTTTGCTAAAGAGCACAACGCCCTAGAATAGGTTGCAAATAATCACGATTTTTGAGGAAAAAATTGCCAAACCCAAGATTAGAAATCTTTCTTTTTTTTTTCGGAAAAATCGGTAAAAACCCACAAAGGAATCCAATGCGACTTTGCGATTTACAGAATTCATAAACTTGTTCTAAGGATAAAAATTGGCCAAAACTAGACAACAAAATTTGAGACACGAATCAGAGAATAAAAAACTTCGATTTTGAGGAAAAAACAGTAAAATCCAACAGATATTTTTTAGGAAAAAATTATTAAAACCCATCAGAAACTTTTTAAGGGAAAAATAATGAAAACTCATCAAAAAAATTTCAAGGGAAAAATTATGAAAACCCATCAAAAAGTTTTTAAGGGAAAAAATTATGAAAACCCATAAGAGAAAGCTTCACGCGACAAAACGTGAAACTTTGCATGGTAGAACAGCACATGCAAGCAACATGCAAGTACATGCAACTCACAAAATGCACATGCAAGCAACATGCAACCTTCGAAAATCAGAGACTTTTACTCAAACCAGGAAATCGCGGGATCAAAACCCTCAATTAGGCTCATGATTTTTAGCAAAAATCTTTGAAGACAAATAACAAAATTTTCATAAAATACCTCTAATGATTTTTATTTTAAAAAATCAAAAAAAAAAATTGGAAAAAAATCTAGATCAGAAGAGGTTCGGATTTTTCTTAAAAAATTTGTCAAATTTTATGAAATCCCATCAACCTGCTCTGATACCATGTTATGGTAAATCTATCTTGTATTAAACAGAGGAGATGAAAGCTCCTTATATAAATTTACAAAGACAACGTTTCTAAAAGAAATAATCGTGAACTAAAAACGAAAATAGAAACTACCTAATAAACTAAAGACTAACTAAGATGACCATTAAAGAAACATTACAATATTCTAATAATTAAGAGATATCATTTATCAGTAGTGTCCATTCATCTAAAAGACATGACTCTTCTGCCAAAAGGGAAGGGTATAAGTATAAAAGATTAAGCATTCAAGGGTATCAACAGCAAAAGGAATCATAGACACAACAGAAGCAATCATATCTACAGCAAGGCGATCTTATCATAATCTCTTAAGTTGGCAAAATATAAGGTGATCCCAAAAAGAAACATTACAATAGGGAGTATTAGAGCAAAAGACAACTCCAAGTACATTACAATAGAAAGGAGGTGCAGAAGAATGAACAAGACACTGATGGAAAAATCGAGGAGATGATCAGTGTCCTTAGAACAAATATTTGAGCAAAGGTAATACAGGCAAATGTTACCTGCAATCAATCACATGCATCAACATTGTCAATAAGACTTTACATTTTAAGAGTATTTAGTGTGACCCTAATGTGCATTTTCCAAAGGAAAAATAAAGAAAACTGAATTATAAAGCAATGAAGTACTTCTTTGTTGGTTATAGCAATGGTACGAAACCCTACAAGCTCTGGAACCCAAAAACAAAGACAATTGTCTACAAGAGGTCAAAATGTTTCCAAACCAAAATAGCAACAAAGAAAGGCAGAACCAGCACATTTTGAATTGTGCGATGGAAAATGTGTATCTAAATATAAATACAAAAGGAGGTTCAAGTAGAAGAGGAAGAATCTTAGACTCTAGTCTTGAGGAGCTTTGTTCATAAAAAGTATAGTCCAGCAGTTTCTGTTTTCCTTTTGTCTTATCTACTATAGATGATGATCCTAGAGTTGTTGTGGAAGCACTTGGTCCAAAGGAAGGAAAATTTATGAAGAAAGACATCGATGAAGAAATGGATGCCTTGGGCAAAAACAAGTCATAGGATTTGGTCAGATTGTTTGTTGGAAGAAAACCAATTGATTGCAAATAGTAAAAGGGAGAAGTAAAAAGCTCATTTGTTAGCCAAAGGAGTACTACGAAGTGGAAGGAATTGAGTTTGGGGAGATTTTCTCCCGTGTTACTAAGTTAACCTCTATTCAATTTCTTTTGCATCTTGTTATTGCCTTCGACCTTGAAGTAGAAAAGGAGGGTTTAACAACAAATTCCTACATGAGGATCTCAAAGAAGAAATCCCTCTGTCAGCCAGAAAATTTTATAGTTGAAAAATAGGACCTACTTTGCAAGAAGTCTCTATATGGCCTAAGGCAATCGCCACAGATGTGGTTTCAGAAATTTGACGCTTATGTGTTAGGACTTGAAATTATATGAAGCAAATTTGATTATTGTGTAGATATCAAATGTGTTAGTGACCATTTTGTTACTGCAATATTAATTTTTGATGATCTGTTGTAAATTGGAAATTATGAGCCAATAATCTAGGACATTAAACCTTAATTTTCATCTCAATGGGATATTAAGGATCTTAGTGCCACATACTATATTTTGGACATGGAAATTTAGAGGGATCATTTAGAGTCAAAGGAAATATGTTGAGATGATATTGAGAAGGATTAGAATGCAAGAATGTTAACTTGTTTATATTCATATTCCTAAAGGCTAAACATTTAAAATCATGTGTACAACATTATCCCGAGACACAAGAGGATACTGAAGAACTGTTTCATTTAACATTATATTTCCACAAGCCAGGTCACTGACTATATTTCCTCTTTATAGTGACGGATCATAGAGTGATCAAAAATGTTAATGCAAAAACTAGCACAATTTTCAACGAGAAGCAATCTAATTCATTGGCATGTCCCATGTTCCTTATGCAAGAGTGTTGTTGAGCTTCTAATGTATGCAATGGTTTGAACTTTGTACTAGACAAGACATTCTCCAAGTCATAAAAATATTGGGTAAACATAGGGAAGGCACATCAGATTACCATAAAGAGAACCCTTGATCTTTGTGTGGCATTTCAGATTATGCAATATGCTACTAGGGAAGCCTCGGATAAACACTATAGTACATGTATAAGGTTTCATTAATGTTGAATAGGCTAGATATTTTAATTGCCAAAAATAAAAAGTGACTGTATTTAATTTGTTTGTTGGAGTAATCAGCTAGATGAGCAACACGTGGGCAGTTGTTGCACCTTCAACTACAAAAATTAAGTACATGGAAAACACTCATTCATCTAAGGAAGTTGAATGGTTACAAAGTTGAGTTTGAATGTTGATTTTGTATAAAAAGTTGTTAGGATAAATCAATATTTAAGGTAAATGAAAAGAACTCTTGGGATTGCATAAGGGGTGTCTCATTCGTCAAATTGGTGCTTGGTCTGTTATGGTAAATCAAAGTTGTATTAAACCAAGGAGACAAAGACTCCTTAAATAGATTTAAAAAGACGATATTTATAAAAGAAACAATCATGAACTAAAGATGAAAATAGAAACTATTGGTCCCAACCGGTGCTAAGAGCGGAGGGCTGAATCAGCACCCACTAAAACTTAAGAACCAATCTGGCATAATATAAGTGTAATTGTTAAACCAAACAGTTTCTAGCACAAAAATAGCTATCACAAAATCAAACAATAGACACAACAATATTTATCATGTGGAAACCCAAATCGGGAGAAAACCACGGTGTGAGGAAACCTTACAAATTTTGCACTCTTCCGAAGTGCGCCCTGTAAGGAGTCTTCCCTGTTAATGGATTACAAACGCACTGTTAGATGCGACCCGGTTAAGGGATTTGAAGAAATAAGGCCTGTTAAAGCCTACCTTGTTAGAGAACTTAAAACATCTACACAGATGTCACCCGATTAAGGGATTTTATACAAGGGACCTGTTAATGTCCACCCAAAATACTCTGGGATTTTGTTATTGCAATTGTCAAAGACCAATAGAGGGATTGATCTTCTTGAAATGGCTTTGCTAAGCCTAATAAGATCGTTGTACTTCTCAATTGACTGTCATCGCCAGCCACCACAGGTATGCTCTCCTTCGACTATTGTGCTTCCTTGAACACTCTTCTTTTCTTCTTCTTTTCACCTTTTCGTACCTTCTCTCAGTGTACAGGTTCACTCTTTTTCTTTGGCAGAATGAAGGCAAACAATATTCTTCACAGGCTGAAGAATATATAGACTTCTTGCCCTTTCCGCTTTTTACATGCACGACCTCCACAAAAATCTCCTTCGGATCCATCACCCAATTGAGTCTTAGTTCCCTGCGAAAACATCAAATGCGTCCCATGTGCTTTTTCTGCTTTATAAAGGAAACGACAGATGCATGCCGCAAGCTTTCCTTTACTTGAAATTTCTCCATGTTTTAATGCCATAAACTCCGGCATTAAAACCTTCAATTGTGCCTTGCACCAATCTTCTTGATAACACAAAGTCGTCCAGATTTTGTGCAACAAATCCCGGTCAAAGAGTCACACAAGTGTTTATCGACTATGACTTTCCCCGGTTCATTAGTCTCGATGATATTTTCACTGATCAGTTTTTATCCTTAGGTTGTGCACAGGTAAAAACCATCACCTGTCACTCCTTTCTCTGTCTATACCGGTTTGGTCTCGGTTATACTTTATAGGTCACTAATCTGAATGCTTCATTATTGGTTGCTCCTTCCTTGGTTACCGGTTGCTCCTATGATCAGTTAGAGCTTTATTAGTCACAGAGACAGTACCTATTCTTGCTCACTAAATGTCACCAGTCTCTTGTACTTATTATTGACAACTGTTCCTTCTTGTTCATGTTTGAACAATGTTTGCATTCCTTGGACATCAATGACAACACCTCTTTGCCATGTGACGGTTATATCCTTATCGGTTAATGCCAACAATCTCCCCCTTTGGCATTGATGGCAAAACACACCTTACCGGTTACAAAGTTTTGATCCTTCGTCTTCACCAGTGATAGTCTCCCCCTTTGACAATAATGCCAAAGGCTAGTCAAATGACTACCTTTTTTTAAATCTGCTCCCCCTTCGAGCAGCAGTCCTTTTTCACCAATCCAATTAAGATGAGGCTGAGTCCTCTGTTGAAGCTCAAAGGATTGATGAAAACCTTTGTCCTATTACTGAAGATCAAGAAGGGGGCGGGCACCACCCCTAATTTCCCTCTAAGATACTCAAAGGTACTCTTTGGTAAAGGCTTTGTGAATATGTCAGCAACATGTTCTTTCGTGGGAACATATTCCAATTTCACTTCTTTATTTTATAGCTGCTCTCTCAGATAGTGATACTTTATAGCAATATGTTTTTTTTTTAGTGCTTGACAGGATTCTTAGATATATTTATTGCACTAGTGTTGTCACAGTAGATTGCAATCGGTTCAGGTACCTATTCTTGGATTCCTTCCAATATCTGTTTTATCCAAATTACCTGTGTGCAATTAATTGCAGCAGCAACATACTGTAATGTCCACTTTTCGGCAATAGGCTATTTAGATTCCTGATTAGTCTATCTATCCATCCGGATAGACTAATGGCCTCATTTCGGAGGATGCCAAACAGTCAAAAGTTAGCGTAGGCGAATATTTATATTTTGGGCTCTGTTTCTATAGTCAGAATCACTTTATTTAATAAAGTGTGTTATAAAGTCACTTTATGTCTTATTATAAAGTCACTTTATTTTAAAAAGTTACTTTATGTTATAAAGGTGACTTAAGTGAGCTTTTATCCCACATGGCTTAGTTCGTTGTACTTGCACTCACTTCGAGGTTATAAAGATGAAAAGCACATCTCGGAAAAAGCACCATTAAATATATAAAAACAAAGGAAAGACAATCTAGTTGCTTTTTGTGACTGGTTATTCCAAGGACGCAAACCCTTAGGAATACAAGGAGAGATTTGGACGTAGCCCTAGCTCTCTTCAAGGTGAAAGCATCCAGTTTTCACAAATGAGCTTCATTGAATTGGTAAGCAAAAGTTTTCATAAACAACATTCTTACAGGGAATAAGTCAGTTATTTGTGAAGGTTCAGTTTGTATCAAATCTAGTATTACAGTGGCTGGGAAGAAGGTCTATGCTCCAATATATAGATACATATATAAAGCACACCACAGTAACCATTGAGATGCATCTAAATCCATCATTGGGCTGCGGCTGTAGAAGAACCGGTTAAGTAACAGAAGACTGCGGAAACCAATCTTTCTACCATTTCCAACATGCTCACGTTCGAGCTGGGTGATAGTGCTCTCGGGGGTGGCAAGGCTGAGGCTGCCAGACGCGTCTGGGCACTTCCCAACCTTCACGCAATCCACCAACCATTGGCCGCGATAGCAACCTAGGTCCGAGCTGGTAGCGTACGGAACTGAAACACGCACTAGAAATTTAATGTGTGCGTGGGTGAGAGAATGCATTCAGACTATGGCTGCAGAACTTGGCCAATGGGTGGAGTACACACACAGACTTACCTTACGCAGAGGCTGGAGAGATATCCAGACACAGCACGTGAGCCTTCAGATTTGGTGATAAGACCAGTCTTGACACGGTGGGTGACTGGTATTGCGCGCACAGGTCGGGAGACCTCTAAACAAGTGCCAGCAATTTCGAGTCCCTTAGATACATAAATTGCAAATTTCTTTATATAATTATCTGCAGTTTGAAACGGTAGTTTGAATATTGAGTTTCTGCTATTAATGAACAATGGATATCTGTCTATGGATGATTTAAGTCTATTATAGATCGTTGGTAATTACATATATTTGTTCAAACGCACATGGTAATTAGTGAAGGAGTGAATCTCTGCATCTATACACCTCTTCTCCTTCATTGCATTTGTGTCAACTTTATAAACATATGTACTGGATGATAAACAAATACCACCATCTATTCAAATACCCTTAGCATGCAAAACACGCTGATTATACAATGTAAACCGAGTCAATTTCATACCAGAGTTTGAACAATACTTTCTAGTCCTAACTGTTTGAATAGCGCCAGCCTACAAGAAATTTATTAAAAATACAGTTTAGGCTGTATTGGGACACTTCAGCAGTATCAGAGCAACGGTCTTGCCAACCTAGTGAGCATTCATTTTCAGCTTGGGTAATGTTGTCCAGGCATGCACAGTAGACACAGAGTATATCATTTCAGTCATAACAGGGTTGAATAGGGACAGTCTGAACCATCAGTTCAAGTAGATATTGAAAACAGTCATACAGAGGAGGACAAGCATATTATTTTTGAACAGGGCACTCAAGATACTGGCATGGCAGATGAGGATAGAGAGGTCAAAGAAACGATGAGAGCTCTTCACGATGGACAGGACCACATTGCTAATGTGTTACACCAGCTTACAAGGGTTATGCAGCAGCTAACAGTGGCAGCCAGGAGACCCCAGAGCCATCACAGTGGGGGTAGTAGTATAGTAGGGACACCCCAAGCTGCTGGAGCAGCCACTCGCACTACAGATAGGCCCCTTATGCCTACATTCATAGGAGTTAATGCCGAGGAAGAAGTAGCTCGGCCCGAGGCAGCAGATGGACTTTCGAATAATGTTGCAGCCGCACATGACGAGTGGGAGATGTTACCTGACAAAGTCAAGGCTGACTTGACATTTGTTCAGTACTTGACTCAGAGGAGGGATTTTGGCAAAGCACAGCAGGATAGGAGGCCCAAGGGACCGAACAAAGATCTTAAGCATGCTATGAATAAATTGACCCTCCCCATTTTTTATGGCAGCGGTAAGACTTTCGCCAGAGCTTGGATTCACAAGCTTGATACCTTCTTGACCCTGAAGCCCATGTCAAAGACGGAGGCGATTAAATTCGCAACCATGCCTCTAGAGGGTGCAACATACGATTGGTGACATCATGGCCTCATCACCCAGGATCACGGGTTGATTGCATCTTACGAGATCTTCAACACTAAATTGATCACCCGCTTTGACCGGAAGGACATTGAGGTCTACTACAAGGAGTTAGCTTAGTTGAGGCAGAGTGGGTTATTGGACCACTATATTGACGAGTTTCAGAGGGTGTATATTATGGTTCTGGATATGGCAGAGAAGAGGACGCCATTAAGTTGGCACATGACTTGGACTCACCATCGTCCATCCTACAGCCACCGAAGAAAACCTTTAAGGGGTCTTCTTCCTTTCAAAGAAATAGAAATTAGAATAAGAGCACGCCTCCCAGACTTGACTTCGAGACTCGGAATGAGTTGAGAATGAAAAAGTTGTGCTTCACATGCAGAGAGACTTGGGCTCCGGATCACAGGTGCCTTGGGAAGGGCCAGGTGCACTACATTGAGGTGGTAACCGATGATGATTGTGGGCAATAGGAGGACAACGATGATGAGAGCAGTGATGCAGAGGCTCAAGATGAGCATACAGTAGAGAGGAAGAAGCGGGAGGTTCGTGCAGGACAACCCCCTATTACTTTAGCATCCCTCTCGGGTATTCCCACCTGTCACTCCTTTCGTCTTAAGGGAGTGGTTAGAGGGCAGCAGATCATCTCTCTTCTTGACACAGGTGCAACACACAATTTCATCAGCGCCGGTTTGGTTTCCAGGAGAGGACTCCCGATAGATAGCATTTCGGAGTTTGAGGTCAAGGTGGCCAGGGGAGACTTATTGAGTTGCACAGGGAAGATTATAGGCCTCCAGATTCATTTCAGAGATTATCTCCTAGGGGCAGATTTCTACGTCATCAACTTAGATAATCTTGACGCCATCCTAGGCATGCAGTGGCTACAGACCCTAGAGCGGTATACCATTGATCATGAGCGAAGACAGTTAGAGTTTATGAAGGGTGATCAGTTGGTTACACTTAAGGCCATGTCAGATAGTGGATCACAGGTGGTTTCAACTCACGGGATGGAGGCCATCTTCAAACACAGCAGCATGGAGTGGGCAGCCCAGTGCTTCATATCCTCCAGTCCTTCGCCAGATTCAAGGCAGCAGATTCACACTGACATACAGGGAGTGCTTGATAGGCACAAGCGGGTCTTTGAGGGCATCCCTCCAGGTATACCTCCAGACAGGGGCTTCGAGCATATCATAGAGTTGGAGGAGGGGGCCAAACCCGTAATCACCACTCCTTATCGTCATCCTAGGCATTACAAGGAGGAGATTGAGAAGGCGATTAAGGAGCTATCAGACATGTGGCACATCAGACCTAGTTCTAGCCCTTTTGCTTCTTCTGTAGTTTTGGTGAAGAAGGATGGTACTCTTCGCATGTGTATTGATTACCGTGCACTAAATAAGAGGACCATCAAGAACAGGTACCCCATCCCCAGGATTGATGAGCTTCTAGATGAGTTACATGGGGCAGTTTATTTCTTGAAGATTGATCTTCGATCTGGGTACCATCAAATACGTGTCCGAGATGAGGATGTCCATAAGACAGCTTTCAGATGCCACTATGGACACTACAAGTTCCTAATGATGCCTTTTGGGCTCACTAACGCACATGCCACTTTTCAGTCCTGCATGAATCACATTTTTAAAATACAGTTGCGCAAGAGCATTCTTGTATTCTTTGATGACATCCTAGTCTATAGCAAGGCATGGGCAGAGCACTTCAACACTTGGATGAGGTTCTAAGCATTGTGGAGAGCCAGTCTCTATTTGCGAAAGGATCCAAGTGTGAGTTCGGATTGATAGAGATTCTCTATCTGGGGCATGTGATAGGAGCAGACGGGGTTATGGTGCACCAGGAGAAGATTCAGGCAATTCAGGATTGGCCACCTCTGCGTAATGTATCAGATTTGAGAGGATTCCTTGGGCTATGTTCATACTACAGGAGATTTGTTAAGGGATTCTCTCAGACAGCAGCTCCTCTCACCGATCTTACTCGGAAGGGAGCCTTCAGGTGGACAGATGAGACTGAGGCTGTCTTCGACGGGCTCAAGACCGTTATGAGCACTTGTTCGATTTTGGCTCTACCGGATTTCTCTCGCTCCTTTGTCTTAGAGTGTGATGCCTCGGGGAATGGAATTGGCAGGGTATTGATGCAGGACAGGCACCCCATAGCTTTCAAGAGCAGGAAGCTCAAGGATAATGAGAGGCTTTATTCCAGCTATGACAAGGAGATGCTTGCCATCATGCACGCCTTGGCTAAATTCAAACAGTATTTAGTGGGTGGCAAGTTCACAGTTAGAACAGACCACAACAGTTTGTGCTACTTCCTAGAGCAGAAGGAGTTCAATGAGAGACAGCAGAAATGGGTCAGTAAGATTCAAGCCTATGATTTTGACATCGAGTATGTCAAGGGGAAGAATAACGTCATGGCTGACACACTCTGCAAGAGACCTTTAGAGGCAGTTTGTTGCGTTCTGTCAGAGATTTCCGCTGATTGGAAATCCATTTTGTTGGTTGAGTATTCTAAGAATACTCAAGCCTACCAGGTTTTGGACGATCAGTTTCCGGATAGCAGGTACAGGGTGGTTGATGACATCATCCTTTATAAGGGCAGGTCTACCTAGTGTCGGGTTCTCAGCTTAAGGCTAAGATATTGAGGGTTGTTCATGATGCGCCCACAGCAGGACATCCAGGATCCTTTAAGACTTACAGGCAAGTCAGAGAGAGGTTCTCTTGGAAGGGCCTCAAGGATGACGTACTCCAACATGTCAGAGAGTGCCAGACTTGTCAGCAGAACAAGTCAGAGCACGAGCATCCAACAGGATTATTGCAGCCCCTTCCCATTCCAGCTCAGAAGTGGGAGGGCATATCAATGGATTTCATCACGGATTTGCCGAGAGTGCAAGGCAGGGACAACATTTATGTGGTGGTTGACAGACTCACCAAGTTCGCTCACTTCTTTGCTATCGCCGCAGATTGGTCAGCTTCACAGGTGGCAAAGTTGTTTTTTCGCGAGGTATTCAAATTGCATGGTCTCCCTAAGACCATTGTGAGCGACAGGGACAGCAAATTCCTTAGCACTTTTTGGCAGGAGTTGTTCAGGTTGGCAGGCACTGAGTTGACTCCTGGTACCAGTTACCACCCGCAGACAGATGGCCAGACAGAGATTGTAAACAAATGGGTGGAAGGCTATCTTCGGAGTTATGTAACGGGGCAGCAGAGAGCATGGGTCCGGTGGTTGTACTTGGGGGAGTTCTGCTACAACTCAGCATACCACATGACGATTGGCATGTCACCATTTCGAGCTCTCTATGGCAGCGAGCCACTTTCTTTTATAGATTTGGCTCTACAGGACAGCAGGGCCCCGATTGCGAGAGATTGGTTGCAGGATCACTAGGACATACTCAAATCTCTCAGACAGCACATCCAGAGGGCACAAAATCAGCAGAAGTTGTATGCTAATCAGCACAAGACAGAGTGGAGCTTTGAGATAGGAGACATGGTTTACCTTCGCCTATAGCCCTATAGGCAGAGCTCCCTGAAGCGTTGTGGGTCAGAGAAGCTAAGACCTAGATTTATGGTCCCTTTCGCATCTCGAGGAGAGTTGGCGAGGTGGGCTACGAGTTAGAGCTTCCATCAGACAGTAGGATCCACAATGTTTTTCACGTTTCTTGCCTCAAGAAGGCAATCGGACAGCAGATAGTGGTTTCAAATGGATTACCCCCATTGGATGAGGAGGGTAAATTGGCTTTGGTTTCAACAGAGGTCATTGAGGTCAGGGAGAGGAAGATGTGGAACAGGATTGTCCGTGAGTATCTAATTCGATGGAGGGACTTACCTTACGAGGATGCCACTTGGGAGGGTGAGTCGATCCTGCAGCATTCGGCATTGAGATTTCTTGACGGCAAGCAATCCCAAGAAGGGAGGACTGTAATGTCCCCTTTTCGGCAATAGGCTATTTAGATGCTTGATTAGTCTATCTATCCATTCGAATAGACTAATGGCCTCATTTCGAAGGATGTCAGCCAATCACAAGTTAACGTGAGCAAATATTTATATTTTGGGCTCTGTTTCTATAGTCAGAATCACTTTATTTAATAAAGTGTGTTATAAAGTCACTTTATGTCTTATTATGAAGTCACTTTATTTTATAAAGTTACTTTATGTTATAAAAGTGACTTAACTGAGATTTTATCCCACATGACTTAGTTCGTTGTACTTGCACTCACTTCGAGGTTATAAAGATGAAAAGTACATCTCGGAAAAAGCACCATGAAATATATAAAAACAAAGGAAAGACAATCTAGTTGCTTTTTGTCACTGGTTATTCCAAGGACGCAAACCCTTAGGAATACAAGGAGAGATTTGGATGTAGCCCCAACTCTCTTCAAGGTGAAAGCATTCAGTTTTCACAAATGAGCTTCATTGAATTGGTAAGCAAAAATTTTCATACACAACATTCTTACAGGGAATAAGTCAGTTATTTATGAAGGTTCAATTTGTATCAAATCTAGTATTACAGTGGCAGGGAAGAAGGTCTATGCTCCAATATATAGATACATATATAAAGCACACCACAGTAACCATTGAGATGCATATAAATCCATCATTGGGCTGTGGCTGTAGAAGAACCGGTTAAGTAACAGAAGACTGCGGAAACCAGTCTTTCTACCATTTCCGACCTACTCACGTTCGAGCTAGGTGATAGTGCTCACGGGGTGGCAAGGCCGAGGCTGCCAGACGCGTCTGGGCACTTCCCAACCTTCACGCAATCCACCAACCATTGGCCGCGATAGCAACCTAGGTCCGAGTTGGTAGCGTGTGGAACTGAAACACACACTAGCAATTTAATGTGTGCGCGGGTGAGAGAATACATTCAGACTATGGCTACGAAACCTGGCCAACGGGTGGAGTACACACATAGACTTACCTTACGCAGAGGCTGGAGAGATATCCAAACACAACACGCGAGCCTCCAGATTTGGTGATAAGACCAATCTTGACACAGTGGGTGACTGGTATTGCGTGCGCAGGTCGGGAGACCTCTAAACAGGTGCCAGCAATTTCGAGTCCCTTAGATACATAAACTGTGAATTTCTTTATATAATTATCTGCAATTTGAAACAGTAGTTTGAATATTGAGTTTCTGCTATTAATGAACAATGGATATCTGTCTATGGATGATTTAAGTCTATTATAGATTGCTGGTAATTACATATATTTGTTCAAACGCACATGGTAACTAGTGACAGGAGTGAATCTCTGCATCTATACACCTCTTCTCCTTCATTGCATTTGTGTCAACTTTATAAACATATGTACTTGATGATAAACAAACACCACCATCTATTCAAATACCCTCAGCATGCAAAACACATTGATTATACAGCGTAAACCAGGTCAGTTTCATACTAGAGTTTGAACAATACTTTCTAGTCCTAACTGTTTGAATAGCGCCAGCCTACAAGAAATTTATTAAAAATACAATTTAGGCTGCATTTGGACACTTCACATACTCAGCTTCTGTTGTGGACTGTGAAATGCAGTTTTGCTTCTTACTTGTCCATGACAATCCTCTCTCCAAGAAAGATTGCACCTCCACTTGTTCTCTTTCTGTCGTCAATGTTACCAGCCCAATCTCCATAAGTGAATACCTTTATCTCAAAACCTCCTTTGTGAGGAAACCATAGACCATACTCCTCATTACCCTTTAGGTATCTGAAGATTCTCTTCACTACTATTAAATGTCTCTTTTGGGTTAGTAGAGAATCTGGCTACTATGCCTACTGCATGTGCAATATCAGGTCTGCTATGCACAGCATATTGTAACTTACCAATCATTGACCGATACAATGTCGCATTAACTTCTTTTGCATCCTCCTCCTTTGATAACTTGCAGTTAGTTATCAATGGTGTGCCAACCGGTCTGGATTCTTCTAGCCCAAAAGATTTAAGAATTTCCTTAACATACTTGGACTGAGAAATAAAAATACCTTCTTTTAGCTGATGGACTTGCAATCCAATGAAGAATTTTATAGTTCCAATCATGGGCATTTCAAATTCTTTCTTCGTCTCCTTAGCAAAGTCTTTGCTCATTTTGTCATCTCCTCCAAAGATGATGTCATCCACAAATATTTCAGCAATCAGGTTCCCTTCTTTGCCAGTCTTGAGATACATATTGTTGTTATCTCCTGTTCTTGTGAATCCTATGGTCAGGAGGTATGAATGTAACCTTTCATACAAAGCCCTTGGGGCTTGTTTCAGCCCATAGAGTTCCTTTTTCAATTTACAGACCATACCACTTTTCTCTGTGGATGAAAAGCCTTTTGGTTGTTCTATGTATACTTCCTCCTCCAATATACCATTCAGAAATGTAAACTTTACATCCATCTGGTATACTTTGAACCTTTTATGAGCAACATAAGCAAGTAGGATTCTCACTCCTAGTCTTGCCACAGGTGCAAAGGTTTCTCCATAATCTACTCTGCCTCCTGTGTGTACCCTTTGCAAACTAGCCTTCCTTTGTTCCTTACCACCTGTCCTTCTTCATTTAACTTGTTTCGGTATACCCACTTGGTCCCAATGACATTCTTGTCTTGTGGTCTAGGAACAAGAGTCCATGTTTCATTCTTCTCAATTTGCTCAAGCTCTTCTTCCATTGCCTTGACCCAGTTCTCATCCTCCAGAGCCTCTCCGGTGGTTTTGGGCTCTATACTGGAAAGTAAGCAGATACTTTCTCTAGCCTTTCTCTTGGGCAGAATATTAGCATGTTTGTCACCAATTATGTTATCAGTGGAGTGATATGTGACATACCTTGGCAGAACCGGTCGGTGGTCCGGGTCCACGCTTTCCAATTGAGCAATATCTCCAGCAAGGTCATGAACAATTTCCTGTTCATCACCTTTAGTCGGTCTTATGTTCTTATCCTTTCTTGGCGCAGTCACATTACCTTGTTCCAAGGATCTGTTTACCTATTCTTCTTCATCAGCAGCAATCATTTCATTGAATTCCAAATGATTTTCAGCATCATGATCCTGGTGAATATCAGATTCATCGTGACTTTTCTTTTCCCTTGGTTCTAAATATTCATCTATCTTTACATTGACACTTTCCACTATTTTTCCTGTCCTCTTATTCAAACACCGGTAGGCTTTACTTTTGGTGGAATAACCCAAAAATATGCCTACATCACTCTTAGGCTCAAACTTGCCAGAGTATGCATCTCTTTTGATGTAACAATCGCTACCAAAAATTTAGACTGCCTACACTTGGGGTGTAACCAAACCACAGCTCGTAGGGAGTCTTACAGGTTCCTTTCTTAACTTGTACCCAGTTCAATGTATACACTAGGTGCTAATTGCTTCTCTCTAGAAGTGATGGGGAAGATCCTTCTGAATCATCAGAGTTCTAGCACAATGAATCAAAGTCTTGTTTCTTCTTTCAGCGACTCCATTTTGTTGCAGGGTTCTCAGTGCAGACAACTGCCTTTTTATCCCTTGTTCCTCACAATAGTGAGTGAACTCTTGAGAGGTGTACTCACCTTCTCTGTCTGACCTCAGACACTTCAATCTTTTACCGGTCTCCTCCACTCGAGCCTTATAGATTTTGAACATGTGAAAGGCCTCTAATTTTTCTTCAAGAAAGAGTGTCCACATCATTCTTGAAAAATCATCTACAAAGAGCATGAAGTACCTATCTCCATAGTAGCTCTCCGTCCTCATAGGTCCACACAAGTCTGTGTGAACGAGATCCAGCACGTTTTCAGCAGAAAAGGATTTACTATTGAAGCTTGTTCCTGTTAGTTTGCATTCTTTACACATACCTCTGTCAAGCTTTGTAATCTCAAGAAGCCCTCTGACTGACTTCTTACTTACTTTGACAATACTGTCAAAGTTTATGTGGCAGAGCCTCTTATGCCACAGCCAACTGTTGTCCTCTTTTGTTATGAGACAAATTTTATTTGTCTCCCCTTTTGCCATAGCTATGAGACAAGCCCCCTCGATTGAGTCTAGATAGAACAGGTTCCCTTTACTCTGTCTACCGGTGGCAACATGAGCTCCTGATTGATTCTTGACAATACAAGAACCTTTCCCAAACTCCAACATCTATCATTTGTTGTTCAATTGAGCTACACTCATTAGATTGTACTTGAGTCCTTTCACCCAATACACACATCCTCGCATACAGCTTTATTGCCAAGCGCCATTGAGCCTTTGCCTTTGATAGCACAGGGAGCATTGTTACCAAAAGTCACCGATCCACCTGGTGGTACCCTAAATTTTGAGAATTTAGGAGGCCCAATCCATTATCAAGAATTAAGTTTATCCATACTAAAAAATTCAAAGGAAGGAAGACTTATCACACAAACAAATAGAACTAACTAATCAAAGCCTTCAGAAAATGCTGAAATTTCGACCTGCTTCAAAGATGATACCGACAGAGGCTGAATATGGTCGAATTTTAAAAATCTAAAAATGACCCAGTTCGGGAAATCAAATTTCCTATCTCCAGTAAAATCCGTAGCTTTCCATGAGGTGTTTTGGTTTTTCGACCAGACCCAAATCCGAAAGTTAGGTAGTTAATTTTTAGTTAGATTATTATTTTTTCAAAATAATTTGTAATAAGGGTTGTGTCTTTTCACCCTAAAGAGGTGTGAAAGTCACTCAAACACATATATATACATAATAAAATATGTAAAGAGAGAAGAGACAAGATAATACAAGATAGATTTTCATAGAATAGAATTTGATCAACAACTCCAACATGAACTTGGACGCACCATTTTTTTAAAATCAATAAAAGGTAAGTGTTTTCTCTCATATTAATGGTAGAGTTTGAATTATGATCCAATTAGTCCTTTAGATAAATCTAATCATTTTAGATTTTGCTTCATTGTGTTAAATTCTCATGTCATTATAATTCAAAATAATTATACAGTTTGATTATCAGTTGAAAGGTGTGGTTATCAAACTTTCCTCTGTTCTATTGGTCTCTCAGAGCAGAGTTAAATTCAGTAGAACTAACTGTATAATCTTGTTTCAATTATAATTCATGCAAAAGCCTCTGAAGTGATGGTCTTGTTCTCAGAAACAAGTTATTAAAACCGTCTCTAGAGTTGTACATAGGATTGGATGAGAATTTGACTCCATTGCCCAAATAGAAAGAAGGCACTGATCTTATCAATAATTAGACTATACTCATTAAGTTCATTGTTCAAAGATTGTGATATTCTATTCCTTCAATCCATTTCATTTTATATACATTTTATAAAATATATACTATTAATCAAAGCATTTCAGTTTTTGCAGCATTCAATATACAATACTTACAATTTGATTCCTCTCAAGTTCATTTTCCACTTTGAGAGAATCCACAAGTTTTAATTTCAGTTATCTGTTGTAAAAAGCCTTTGGACCAATAGAATTGGTTAAGGTATATGCCTCCCAGCCTCGGTTTTGCAAAGCTGGAATTGTAGAAATTCAAACCTCCATTTGGTTGAACTTGTTAGTTGGCAAAAATGATTGGGTTTCCCAACATTGGATTGACAAATCCATAGGAAATCCAAATGTTTTTGGGCACCAACACCACCATCATTAAGCTTCAGGCTGATGAACTTGTTCTTGTCACCAGTCATGTGGTGAGTGCATCCACTGTCAATGATCTAGTTATCATATTGATGAGATCTTGAGATAAGTGTTATTTCACTTATCACTGTACTTTCTTCTTTTATTGCAACAAAGGCAATTTCTTCATCTCCAGAATCTTCAGATTCATTGTCCGTGACACCTTCCTCAGCAAGGTAGCACTCCTTTTCTTTGTTCTTGAATCGGTTGGACTTTTCTTTATTTTCATTAGTTGGACACCTTGTAGCAATGTGTCCTATCTTGTTGCAAGAAAAGCACTTTAATGGAAGTTTCCCTTTGTACTTCTCTTTTCCTCTTGGAAATCTCCTTGCAATGAGTGCTTCGAACTCATCCTGCTCTAGCTCTTCAAAGAGTAGATTTTCAACAAAATTTCCAGACTTACCAGTAGAACTATTACCGGTCTCCCTTCCTTTTTTGGTGGAAGCAGTATTCACAAAGGACTTAAAAGCAGCCTCTAACATTGGTAAGCTATTATCATAATTACTCAATTCAAAAGCAGTCAACTTACCAGTAGGGAGTCAAGAGTGACTTGAGATGCGCTCACTGATCTAAGCTCATGTATGGTTGAGATCATGATAGTCTATTGTGGCCTTAGCATCCTCAATATCTTGCTTACCACATCTTCATCTTCCTCTCTCAATGTTCCTCCAACGCTTTTGATGGAGTTCATCACTTATTTTATTCTATTGTTGTAGTGCTCAATATCTTCTCCTTCATTCATTCTCATGTCATCAAATTTGCCACTGAGGCTTTCTACCTTTGCTCTTTGAACATGTGGGTCACCACCATACACAGTTTGTAGCTTGGCCCACATCTTGTAAGCAGTAGTCAGATTTTCAATCTCTACATATACATGATTAGGTAGCCTACTTGCTATCATATCCATTGCAGCTATGTGTTCAGTGTTGATCTTTTGTTGATCAGGTGTCAAGGTACCGGTGGGTTAAATATAATCATTGATTACATGAGTCCAGTATTGATCTCCGGTGGTCTTCGTGTATAACTTCATTCTGTTGAACCCTAAGGTGAAGTTTTCCTTAGAAAACTTGGGTCCTTCCTTTCTCATCATTAGATCTTTTCCCTGTTGCGGTTAAGCAGCTTAGAAAAGGAACTTGGCTCTAATACCAATTGTTGGTCCCAACCAGTGTTGAGAGGGGAGGGGTGAATCAGCACCCACTAAAACTTAAGAACCAATCTGGCATAATATAACTATAATTGTTAAACCAAACAGATTCTAGCACAGAAAGAGCTATCACAAAATCAAACAATAGACAACACCAGATTTATCACGTGGAAACCCACATTGGGAGAAAACCACGATGTGAGGAAACTTCACAAATTTTGCACTCTTCTGAAGTGCACCCTGTAAGGAGCCTTCCCTATTAAAGGATTACAAACACACTATTAGATGCGACCCGGTTAAGGGATTTGAAGAAATAAGGCCTGTTAAAGCCTACCTTGTTAGAGGACTTAAAACATCTACACAGATGTCACCCAATTAAGGGATTTAATAGAAGGGACTTGTTAATGTCCACCCAAAATACTGGGATTTTGCTATTGCAATTGTCAGAGAGCTATAGAAGGATTGATCTTTTTGAAATGGCTTTGCTGAGCCTGATAAGATCGTTGTGCTTCTCAATTGAGTGTCATCACCAATCACCACAGGTATGCTCTCCTTCGACTATTGTGCTTCCTTGCACACTCTTCTTTTCTTCTTCTTTTCACCTTTTCGTAGCTTCTCTCAACGTACAAGTTCACTCTTTTTCTTTGGCAGAATGAAGACAAACAATATTCTTCACAGGCTAAAGAATATATAGACTTCTTGCCCTTTCCACTTTTTACATGCACGACCTCCACAAAAATCTCATTTGGATCCATCACCCAAATGAGTCTCAGTTCCTTGCAGAAACATCAGATGCGTGCCATGTGCTTTTTCTGCTTTATAAAGGAAACGACAGATGGGTGCCGCAAGCTTTCCTTTACTTGAGATTTCTCCATGTTTTAACGCCATAAACTCCGGCATTAAAACCTTCAATTGTGTCTTGCATCGATCTTCTTGATAACACAAAGTCGTCTGAATTTTGTGCAACAAATCCCGGTCAAAGAGTCACACAAGTGTTTGTCGACTGTGACTTTCCCTGGTTCATCAGTCTCGATGATATCTTCACTGATCGGTTTATATCCTTAGGTTGTGCACAGGTAAAAACCATCACCTGTCACTCCTTTCTCTGTCTATACCGGTTTGGTCCTGGTTATACTTTATCGATCACTGATCCTAATGCTTGATTACCGGTTGCTCCTCCCTTGGTTACCGGTTGCTATTGTGATCAATTAGAGGTTTATCAGTCACAGAGACAATACCTATTCTTGCTCACTAAATGTCACCAGTCTCTTGCACTTATTATTGACAATTGTTCCTGCTTGTTCCTGTTTGAACAATATTTGCATTCCTTGGACATCAATGACAACACCTCTTTGTCATGTACCGGTTATATCCTTACCAGTTAATGCCAACAGAAACTACCAAAGACAACTAAGATAACCATTAAAGAAACATTACATTATTTTAATACCCTCCCTTAATGATCATCGTTCTAACTACCCTATAGAAGACAATTTGCAGGTCTTTTGGTCACAAATGCAGAAGGCTGCCCCCTTCTAGTCACAGACGCATGGAGAAGGCTGCCCCCTTCTTGTCAGAATGCAATGCAAAACAATTGTGCAGTTGAGACCCTCCCTGAATCTGCATAACTTCTAAAATGTCCAAGATAACCACAAACCATCCAACCTGATGTTGGGTAATAAAGGTATCACTCTTTGTAGCCAAAGACACCGATATGAAACTAAAATCACGATTTTGAGGAAAATAGCCAAACCCTTTTGCAAATGAGCACTATGCCCCAAAACAGACTACAAAATACCACAATTTGCCAAGAAATTTTGCAGATGAGCACAATGACTCAAAACAAACTACAAGCCATAATTTTTTAGGATAAAATCGAAAAAACCAAACACGATTTATGAGAAAAATCTACCAAAATCCACAATAATATTTTATGGACAAGCTATAAAACCCTCCCTAATTTTTTTATAGGAAAAAATTATGAAAACCCACAAATAATTTTTTGAAGGACAAAATTATAAACCAAGAATAAATTTTTTAAGGGACAATTATTAAAACCCACCCACTAATTTTTGAAGGACAAAAAAAGAAAACACACCCAATAATTTTTTTATGAGAATAAGTTTAAAAGCCCCCTTCTCACGTGGATACCAAATCTGAAAACCCTAGCCACAGGAATTAGAAAATCCTCCATCGCAAGCAAAAACGCAGCTGAAAAAAACCGGAAATCCACAAATAAAAAGTCGTCCAACACGCGGACATATGCAAACGGAAAAACGCGATCATACACAGACAAAAAAATAAAGGTTGCAAACATCAAAACACATTGAAATCGCATCTAAAAATGCAAGTACCATCGTTGTTCTTCAGATAGCCGTCAAACATAGGAGAAAATGCCAAAAAAATGTCCCACAGCTCGATCAGCAAATCACCTTGAAAACGGGAGGTCATGCAAGCAAAGAAAACCATCCAAAAAATGAACATGTGCGTTGCAAAGGTCACACGAGCTCTACCAACCCTTCGGAAGCAAAAACGCGAGCAAAAGAAGCCCTTTTGTCTGCAGGTCACAAAAAACACATACACAATCACGGAAAACCAAATCCTCCTTCGAAAAAACCTTGGACGCGGGCTTTTAGATTTGCAGCAAACAAACGCCCTCAAAAATTTGCTAAAAAAATCCATGAAAATGGAAGAGATCAAACCACATTTTTCATAAAAAAAAAATCTGGAAAAATATTCTAGTAAGAGACCACAAGTTTTTATAAAAAAATTCACCAAATCTTATAATACCCCATTGACCCACTCTAATATCATGTTATGGTAAATCAAAGTTGTATTAAACAAAGAGACGAAGGCTTCATAAGTAGATATACAAGACATGGTTTCTAAAAGAAACAATCGTGAAGTATAGACGAAAATAGAAACTACCTAAGATGACTAAGATGACCATTAAAGAAACATTACACATTTTTAATATGGTCATGCCTTGAAAAAAAACTGTTATTTTTCTTGAGTTCCCTTAGGCAAATTGTAGCACCCTTTATTTCTCTCCTTGGAAAAATTTTTACTTTGGCTTTCACAAGAATAGTTGTTTCCAGTCTGTGTATTGCAAGTTGTATTTCCAACTCTATTGGTCATTTTAGCATCAAAATTCTTAAATATCACTATGTTTATTCACAAGCACCAAAAACTTTGAAGTGTTAAAACTTAATTTAAATCCAGCAGCATCCTTCCAATTTCTTCAATCTGTTTGACTTGGCATATCCCATTACACAGCCACTATACTCACCTTAGCATAATGGTGCCTACTTGACATGCCTATTTGGGAAAAAACCACTATACTTTCCAATGTAAGACTCTATTCAACATGCTTGGTCTAATATTCCTACTAATAGTGGACAACTAACAAGGTATATACATCAAGGATATTTAGGAAGAAGTCATTGAAGCAAACTACAAGCCTAAAGGAGGACTAGTTTATTATTAAAGTCTATATCTTTACAAAAAAAAATGTGTGAAAATTTGTACTTCAACAGAAATCATCTCCACCAACTACAAGCGTCAAGGACAGATTTATTATTAAAGAATATATCTTTACAAAGACTCTAAAAATTTATTCTTCTTCAATTAATCATTAAAAGAGATTAAATAAAAAAAGCTCTCCTATATGAAGTTCAAACCAAAAAAATAACAATAAAGTAAGATACTAGGGATTTCCCTAGTTCAGCAATTTTTTAGTGCAACACCTAATAACCCAAAAATATCCAAATTCTTCCCAAGATAATAAGACTATAGAGATACCTCTCTCATCTTGTCGTTTTCGTTTTTCTCTTGGAACAAAAGTACCGTCGGCCTTTGCTATAGCATCTGACTTTGTTTTTGCATATTGTATTCTCTGCAGTCCAAAAAAGGATTACACTTCACATCCCATATAGTATTAACAATAAACAATTTTATAACACTAATATGATGCCACTAACCTTTTTCTCAATAATTATTTTTAATATTTGCATCTTTTACAATCCAATCTAATCATATTATCCAACAATGGTCCTAATTAACTCTATTCAAACTCGACTGTATTACTTTTATCAAAACTTCCAAGTTCCTTTGGCTTCATTTAACTAGTTAAAAAAATTAGCCTTGGTTTTCATAAGAAAGCTAAGACTGAAGTAGAACAAGAATCTCCAATCAATTAATAGCTGGCATGACTAAAATTCTGAAAGTTAAAATATTTTAGATGAATAATGAATTTAGCTAAAAATGTGAAATGGAAATTTTAGTGTTTAAAATACAATCTGTTTTTATGATGGAATAAAGACATTAAAATGATAACAACCAATAATCACAATAGCCTCTCACAAGTGAGCCACCCCCAGCCTATCTCCTCTGTAGAAGTGCTGATTCAACTAGATCACACAATTTCAGTTCTTATAAAATCATTAAATATCTTATTAAAGTGATTCTCAACAGGGTGATACCTTTAGGCAACAAAACTTTCTGTAATATCAGTTATCTTTGCTTGACCATAAGCAGTCTAAAATATTCTATAGCCTTTGTATGGCTTTATTTGTTCTACTTTACTATATAAACTCATTGTCATCTCTAAGAATGGATGAGATACATAGTTGCATGGGTACGAGTACCCAGACCCCTGGGACGTGTACCGAGTACTACGGCATCTCGTACCAGGTACTCACTGGGGTACGTACACAACACGTGGATATGCCGCATCAGCATCGTTCAAACAAAAATGAGCAAAAAGTTTAAAAACCCTAAACCCTAATTCAGACCGTTGACTATGAAAGGTAAAAACAAACGCAAAACACAAATTGCAGACAACGTGAAAGGGAAAACAGCGAACACAAATAGGGAGGCAATATGCAGATAATACACAGACAAAATGCAAAGACGACGCTAGAAGGTGGTTTCAAGCACAGAGACAACACCAAAAGGTGGTTTTAGAGCACAGAGACGACACCAGTCTTCAAGGTAGGTTTCACTCAGACTTTCACCGTCCAACAAATTTAACAGATTTAGGTTTACCATTTAACAGATTTGTATTTGCGTGAAAATACTGCATATTGCATTGTTTCAAAACGGAAATACATCGACTCTATAAATTTGTATCTTCAATATTGTACAGTTATAGTATATACTTTATACGATTAATAAATAGTTACTAAATATTAAATATCATCGATTATGAATATTGTTATATTATATTTTAGTGTTACGTTATATTAAATACCTTATCTCATTGTATCATCAATTATGAATATTAAATAAAGCTATCCTCAAAAACATAAACCCGTAAGGCTTAATATTACCATTCATCGATTCCTAGTATATACTTCATACGATTAATAAATAGTTACTAAATATTAAATATCGTTGATTATGAATAGCGTTATATTATATTTTAGTGTTATATTATATTAAATACCTTATCTCATTGTATCATCGATTATGAATATTAAATAAAGCTTTCCTCAGAAACATAAACCCTTAAGGCTTAATATTACCATTCATCAATTCCTAACAAATATTATGAAATATCTTTGATTCTTTTGAGACCTATAACAAAGCATAGGAATATTGTTCATTAAAGCAGCGGTAACATAATTGAGAATATAAGTTTTGAATTAAATTTTTATTATTAAAAAAATAATATTAATAATTAAAAAAATTTAAAATGATATGAATATCCAAACTGCAAACTGTTATATTAATATATTTATATTTTAATTTAAAATTTATTTTATTTTTACATAATGGTCCAGGTTAATGTATTTAATTTTTTTTTAAATTCAAATTTTGGACAGAACTGAGAATGCATCTTTTTTAAAAAAATTAAGAGTTATAGTATATACTTTATACGATTAATAAATAGTTACTAAATATTAAATATCGTCGATTATGAATAGTGTTATATTATATTTTAGTGTTATGTTATATTAAATACCTTATCTCATTGTATCATCAATTATGAATATTAAATAAAGCTATCCTTAGAAACATAAACCCTTAAGGTTTAATATTACCATTCATCGATTCCCAGTATATACTTCATACGATTAATAAATAGTTACTAACTATTAAATATCGTTGATTATGAATAGTGTTATATTATATTAAATACCTTATCTCATTGTATCATCGATTATGAATATTAAATAAAGATTTCCTCAGAAACATAAACCCTTAAGGCTTAATATTACCATTCATCGATTCCAAACAAATATTATCAAATATCTTTGATTCTTTTGAGACATATAACAAAGCATAGGAATATTGTTCATTAAAGCAGCAGTAACATAATTGAGAATATAAGTTTTGAATTAAATTTTTATTATTAGAAAAATAATATTAATAATTTAAAAAATTTAAAATGATATGAATATCCAAACTGCAAACTGTTATATTAATATATTTATATTTTAATTTTAATTTTATTTTATTTTTACAAAATGGTCCAGGTTAATGTATTTAATTTTTTTTTAAATTCAAATTTCAGACAGAACTGAGAATGCATTTTTAAAAAAAATTTAGAGTTATAGTATAGTAGAGTTATAATATATACTTTATACGATTGATAAATAGTTACTAAATATTAAATATCGTCGATTATGAATAGTGTTATATTATATTTTAGTGTTATATTATATTAAATACCTTATCTCATTGTATCATCAACTATGAATATTAAATAAAGCTATCCTCAGAAACATAAACCCTTAAGGTTTAATATTACCATTCATCGATTCCCAGTATATACTTCATACGATTAATAAATAGTTACTAAATATTAAATATCGTTGATTATGAATAGTGTTATATTATATTAAATACCTTATCTCATTGTATCATCGATTATGAATATTAAATAAAGCTTTCCTCAGAAACATAAACCCTCAAGGATTAATATTACCATTCATCGATTCCCAACAAATATTATGAAATATCTTTGATTCTTTTGAGACATATAACAAAGCATAGGAATATTGTTCATTAAAGCAGCAGTAACATAATTGAGAATATAAGTTTTGAATTAAATTTTTATTATTAAAAAAATAATATTAATAATTAAAAAAATTTAAAATGATATGAATATCCAAACTGCAAACTGTTATATTAATATATTTATATTTTAATTTAAATTTTATTTTATTTTTACATAATGGTCCAGGTTAATGTATTTAATTTTTTTTTAAATTCAAATTTTGGACAGAACTGAGAATGCATTTTTTTAAAAAAAATTCAGACAGCGTTACAGCAGTTTCTCAATTTTAAAAATTTTATACTTCTACAACTAATTAGTAGTATGGACTAACTATGCAATACAAAGCTATTTAGATTTTTTTTCTTTGCATAAGTAAAAAATTAAAATACAATATGCTCTCTATTGAGTTTACTGTTTGACACTAATCGTCTAATATTTTTAAATTTTTTTATTTTTTCATGTAGAATGTCAAGTGGAGGAAAGCAAAGGTTGTATCTACTGTGGAAGTATGTTGATCGTGTCCCAAGGCCAAAGGGTTCAAGTGGATCAGCCAAGGTCAAATGTAAGCTTGTCCATTGGGATGGAAACGTTCTTACATGAGGGTGAAGGCTCATTTCCTTCACATAAGTGGGGTAGGTGTTGAGCCTTGTAAAAATGAGAAGGAATGGTCTGATGTTGTGAGGGAGCAAGAAAGGGTTGAGGGGGAAGTTGCTAATAGGATCTCTCATTCTTCAACAACAGATGTGGCAGCAGAATATGCTCGCAAGAGACCAGAATAAAGATTCAGATGTGGATGTCTAGAATAGAGATTAAGATGTGGATGTCTCATCTAGAGATGTGACGGCAGAATATGCTCGCAAGAGACCACACATTGGCAGCTCAAACCCCACTGGAAGATTGTTTGATGTGCAAGGTTGAGATGCAGTTGATGCAGCAATTGCACGATTCTTTTATGCAAGTGGAATAGCGTTTAATGTTGTTCGCTCACATTCCTACACTGAGATGGTCCAAGCTATCCATAATGCACCAGCAAGGTATAAACCACTTGGGTATGAAAAGCTTCACACTACTCAAATCGATAAAGAAAAAACTCAATTAGATGAACAAATTACACCAATGAAAAGAGTGTGGGCTACAGAGGGTTGCAGTATTGTGATGGATGGGTGGACAGATGTTGGAAATCGTCCACTGCTTAATATAATGGTAACATGCAGCAAAGGGCCTTATTTTTTGAAGGAAAAAGACTGTTCAAGGCAAGAGAAGAATGCGGAATTTCTACATACCCATCTATGTGAAGGCATTGAGGTGGGGGCTACACACGTGGTCCAAGTTGTTACTAATGTTGCCCCTATTTGTAAAGCAGCAGGCATGTGGGTGAAAAAAAGGTACAAGCATATATTTTGGACACCGTGTTGTGTGCATTCATTGAATTCTTAGAATAACAATGTCTTAATCAACTGAGAGGGGGGGGGCGGTGAATCAGTTGATGCCAAGCTTTAAAACTTAATTCCAAATCAATCTTTATACTTAAACAAATGCAAAATAACCACAACACATGTGAACACAATAACACCAGAAATTGTTCTCAAGGAAAACCCTGTTAAGAGAAAAAACCCGATGGGAATGATGCCCACAAATATCTGCACTATAAGTGTTGAAACCCTATTAGGAGTTCTAGCCCTGTTAGGAGCTGATTATTACAATAGGCATGTCCCTATTAAAGGACAAACCCTGTTAGGTGTCACAAACCCTGTTAAGGGTATTACAACTAGCCACAGGCCGAAATACAATCAGAAGGTTACATCCACCTTCTAGCCTTTACAGAAAATATCATCAAGATCTTTGAACTGCCATACCAGGACAATTCACCCTTGTGCACTGATGCACAACCTTCTGCTCTACAACCAGCAGATCTTGCAGCCTTTCAACTCCCATATCCTTCTCCTAAAACATGCATCAACTATATGGAAAACCCTTCCTCATATACAAGTTACAAATAATAAATCTCCTAGAGGTCGGCCATTATAGGACCTCATTACATTATAAATGATTACATTATCCAAGGCGGCGACACACACATCGTCCCTAAACATATTACAACAAATATAAATCACAAGATAGTCGGCTCCATCAATTATCCAAAGATAATTATCCTTCCACACGTTACCCTGCCTGGTCGGCTTCCAAATACTCCTTCGCTGGCAAATACGTCACATATGACATCGGCGATCACACAAACATACTGCGATCACATAGAAGCTTCTCCATGATGTCATCTGACATATCCCAAGCTCACCTACTGTAATCCATCGTCGCATAAGAGTTATGCACCAAACACTGCCACTCACTCTATGAGTTCCCCTGTTTCTGGCCCTGCTAGCCAGTCTTCACTAATCCTTCAATAACTTTTACAAATGACCATATCGACCTCTGCGCTCATAGGCATAAGTCTAATACTCATCCTGGAACATATATCTAAGCCCGCAAGAGCTAAGACATTGTACGGCATCCATACTTCTCTCTGCAACATGCATGTGCATTGTCCTACAATTCATGACCCTTCATAACTGAATATATGTTGACATCAATGACCAAACTATTGAATGCCAACACCGTACTGCAACAATTCCAACATGAATAATGCACTCAAAGACATTGGCAAGTTCCAATGGATTACAAATCTCATAGAGAAGGGGAGGAAAATACAGATGTTCATATGCAACCATCACCACACACAAATCATTTATCGTAAATTTGCCAAGGTGGAACTATTCAAACCTGTTGATACACATTTTGCTTCTTACTTCATTCTTCTTGACCGCCTTTGCGAAGTCAAAGGAACTTTGTGTTCCACAATTGTTAGTGATGCATGGGCAGCTTGGAGACAATCCACATCAAATACTACAGTTGAGGTGAGAGTTATAGTTCTTGATGAGCATATTTGGGCTGATGTAAAATTTGTTGTGGACTTTATTTGCCCATGTGTGAGCTGAGTAGATTTGTAGATTTAGATAAGGCATGTTTGGGAGAAATCTACAAAGCAAAAGATCCCATGTGTGAAAGAGTCGAGGCAATAATTGATGCAAAAGATCCTTCTCTATATCCTTTAATAGAGGAGAAGTTACTTGGAAGATGGAATAAGTTTAACACAGCTCTTCATTGTGTTGCATATGCTCTTAATCCTAAATGGTATGATATGCAGGTGACTAGGAAGAGGGCTCCACATCAAGATAGAGAGGTAACGAAAGGATTTTGGGCTGCAGTAAAAAATATTTATGGCCGAGGTGAGGATACTTCAATTTTGAGGAGTCAATGGAATAAGTTTTCACATGAGCAAGGTGATTTTGGTTCTATGGAAGCTTTATATGATGTGAAAGTAAAGAAAGACCTTATAGAGTGGTGGTGGAACCATGGAGGTGAAGCTCCTGAATTGCAATCATTTGCAATAAAATTGCTCTCACAAGTAGCTAGCTCTTCATCTTGTGAGAGAAATTGGAGTACTTATTGGTTCATTCATTCACTAAAGAGGAACCGGTTAGGGTCAAAGAAAGCAAAGAACCTGGTGTACATTCATAAATCACTTCGTCTTCTCTCTTGTGTAGATCCTGAATACAATGAGGATCCTTCATCAAAATGGGATCAAATTCCACTTGATGGAGAAGTTGGTGCCCTTGTGGATGGAGAGGTTGAAGTAGATGGCCAACTGACTTACCCCCTATTATTCTACAAACAGAGGAACCTGAGCTTGAGAGCGATGACTATTTGGACAGCATCATAGCTAAGCACCTTGTTATGGATGATCAGGGCATAGAAGACTAGATGATAGATTAAGATGTCTGATTTTTGTTTCAGTTTTTTGTTTGCATATCAGCTTGCTGTTTATCAAGCTTAACTCAATATGTAATCAGTATGAAACTTTGATGCAATACTGATTAACAATAAACTACTAAACTTTATCACTATTCAAGTCAGAAGTTGGTCATTTGCAATATGTTGTTATATGATTTATGATCTTATTCATGTTTAAAGTTTTCCTTCTCTGTTATGCATCTAAACATTTAGCATATAGATTATTACAAACATATTGCAAATCTGAAACTGAAAACAATACATTACATCTACAAACTTTATCACTGTTCTTGTTTTGAAAACTCAATGTCGTAACTCATTTTCAGATTTTTTATAAAATATTAAAATTAAATTGAAAAAATGGCGTACCCACATACCCCCATCCCCTATTTTGAAAAATAGCCATACATGTACCCATAACCATACCCTAAGTACCCAAGTACCCCGTCCCCATGCAACCTTGATGAGATAAGTGTATGTATGAATTGCAACTAACATGCATCAAATGCATTTAAACATAACTAGAACAAATGTGATTTCTCTATATCTAGAAAGATTAAGTTCACTATGGTCTTATTATGCAAAACAAGATAACTCATTTTTATGTGATGTTTGAGAGATTACTAGCTAAACAGGCAATTCTCAAATTTAATGTAATGTCCCCATTTTTAGGCACATGGGATTAGCTTATTTCTATGACCTTCGTAGGCTAATCAGGATGTTGAAGAGGGTTGTGTACCAGAGCCAATGGTCAGTTTCCACTCTGGAGGTTTGTGATGTCAAGGTTGCTCTTCATTTGAGTCAGATTGACAAACTTACTATTTATAGTAAGTGCTTATTTTGGGTGATCGTCGTGATTGTTATTTTTAGCAGGGCACCTAGGCATTGGTATTAGTGGAGTTGTCGATTCATTTGCAGAGTTTTCAGTTTGAGGGGCTTACTATTTTTAGTAAGTCTATTTTGGGCAGTTGCTATTTTTAGCAATGTAGTGGAGGCACAGGGTGTTGGGCATCATGAGCATTTAATAGAGTCTATTTGATGGAGCTTCATATTATAAGTTGTTTATTAAGTTTATCTTAATAAATGACTTTATCATTTGTGTTATAATTTAAAGGTGTGTTGAAGAAGCCTTTTAAGTGAAAAGTGTCTTCATGAAGCTTTAGCTTTTGGAGTAATTAATTATTAAATTCTTAAATGAAGGCTTCACATTGAAAAGTGTATTGATGAAAGCTTTTAAGTGAAAAGTGTGTGAGAGAAGCTATTTGCTTTTGGTGTCTTGAAGAAGATATCTTTTGTTATTATAAAAGCAACGCTTTGGGAGAAAGCTATTCATTCTATTACGCATTTTATGATTGAAAACTGAAAATTGGGAAGAAGAAAGCAACAAGGGTTTGGAGGAGTTGAAGAATTGCGAAATTCTTCTTGGTCTTATACACTTTGAGTTCGTTTTCATTGCCAATGAATTGTGATTAGATTTGTTTGTAATTACAATCGGATCAGATTGTGGCTTGTTTGGGAAGTGCTGAATACACATGCAAATCTTGGCTTTCCATATTGGCTGCGTTTATTCTTGCAGCTGCTGGCATTCTCATTCTTGGTGGCTGCCATTTTCAAACACTAAGGGAAGCCGTACTTGGTGGCTGCGATCCATTAATAGAGGCTGCGACTTATTCAAAGAAGTGCTCATTGCATGAGTTAATGCTGCGTCTCTTCTCTTAGCAGCTGTGTCTCTTCTCTTAGCAGCTGCGTCTCATTCAGAGAAGTGCTCATTGCATGAGTTAATGCTGCTACCTCTTCATCGGATATGGGCACCTATTTACACCAGGTTCTTCATGATTTTAGATGTAGTTTGCATTGTCATATCAGTCTTTAAAAGCTTGTTGTAGATGCACATTAGTTTACATGCCAAGTGTTTGTAAAAATGCTACTTGGCTGTAGATATGCATTTTACCTCTAGAACTCATGTATTTACATTTAAAATGAGTAAAAAAAACAAGTACATTTCATTCTCAGCTCATTGTTGGATCTTTTGACATTCATTTCAAAGCATTTGCATCATTTTTACTTGCTTTAAGAGCATACATGGCAAACTAAAATTCCTATCAACAAGCTACAACTTTGCATGTAAAGTGTTTGACTAAATGTCAAACATTCACAATTGACAACCAAAATCAGAATTGAGATAATATCCTAGTGCGGGATATTGCATTTAAAAAATTACTAGGATTAAGTGGAATCCACTTTGAGAGATGAAAAGGAACACAAAACTGTCATTCCAACAGCACCCTGATTGACCATTTAGTTATTAACTTAAATGTGAGAATCATTTGGGAGTCACTATTTAATGTAATGGGCCCAGAATTGCTCTAGAAATAGGATGAGTAGGGGCAGATACGTAACTGTCAGAAAAACAAGGTATATGGCTACCAATTTACACAAAACTTACAAAGAGTTTTATTACTTTCAAAAGTGAAAATAAACATGTAAATTTTTCACATTACATGCTGATAGTTACGTACAAATCATTAAAAGCCCAACAGATATGAAATTATATTAATATATAGAAAACAGTAATAATGTAGAAAGGAGCATCTACAGATATCAGAAGAAATTGGCATTGAAAAAGAAAATAAATATACTTATCAAGTCTGTGTGTGGCTCATTCTGCAGCAGATGATGGTTACTTCGCAGGTTTCCTGTCATATGTCTGACTTGGATGCATCATTATCAGTGTCTGCTCATTCATATGTAAAGCATGAGTGCGCTGGTGTGCATTACCATCTCATTACAAGGAGTTTCCCCAACCCAGGTAAGAGGATGAGCTTCTCTGTGCAAAAGATATAAAATACTAAGCCTGAAAAACATAGTAAATATGAAGCCTGAAAAGTGTTTGCTTGAGCTTTTTCGCACAAAGAGGAGTTGGCAATTGTGAAAACATATTGACATCAAACTCTGGGTCGATCGATTACATAGTTCAAACAAGTCAGGTTCAATTCCAGAATCCCCCAGCATATGAGATCATTCAAGCCAAAGATTGTGCAGATCCATGTCACCTTAAACAGTGAAAAATCTGAAGATGAAGCTTACATTAATAAAAGGGAGAAAATCATATTATTAAGTGATTTATACTGCAGCTGTGAACCACATTTTTTTTGCTCTGAATCATAATTCATAATTCATATACCAAAAAATTGAGTGATTTTGAGTCACATTAAATGTCAGTTGTACAAGTCATCGTCAAGTAAACTTTCATTGATGTATCTTGCTACTGCAAACTTAATACCAGAAATGGAAATTTGTAATCAGATCTCCAGAGTCAAAAGCCAGAAATGGTAATTCATAAGAGTTTCCCCTAGATCAAAAAATTAGTGACAGCGGCCTAGAGAAAAAACCCATCTTGGCATCTGCCTCTACATCAAACCTAAGCCACATATGGTTACATCAATTGCAGAACAAAAAAGTATAGCTTCAATGAGATAATAATTGCTTCTTTTGTGACATGGATTAGCTATTTCTGCGCCACATGATAAACCTCTTGTGCTAGAGGAGTTTTCTGACACTTACAACGCAGGAATTTTGCAAACAAATTCGATGTTTATCATGTTTTTCTTGCAAAATTACAAGATTTCAAATTTCTGGATTCCCTTTCATCCAGAGTAACGAGAATCGCGGCGATTCAAGCGATTCCGGTGATTCCGCGATCCGATCACCCCTGGCCGATTTTTTTGGAGCCAAAATCGGAATCGGCCGATTCATGGGGCAAAAATCCCCTGAATCGACGATTCTAGGCGATTTCACCAAAAATCGCTGATTTTTGGGCTCGGGAATCGGCCGCGGCAATGAACAAGTTAAAGTTAAAAACTAAAAAAAAACTTAATATTTTTTATTTCTTTTTTAGGTCGTTTTGCTTGGTTATAACCCTAAAAGGGCTTCTATTTCACTTTTATGAGTTAAAGTGAGGGAAAGTGACAGAGGAATAGAAAAGAGAAAATATAGGTTTAGGAACAACAAGAAAGAAGAGCATCAAGGAGAGCATAAATCTGTTTAGGGAGGCTTGAAGTTCGCATTGGGAGCATCAAGGAGCCAATAGCAACACTCCTCAACTCATTTCCAAGAGGTAAGTGTTGATTTTTTTTTCCATGTTAGTGTATTCTTCATTTTTTTGCAAAATTTGTTTAGTTTTAGCTTTAAAATTTAGAACTTGAATGTTTTTTTGAATAAATTGCAAAGTATGATCTTGCAAAGTTGAACAAACCCTACAACGTGTTTACAACCAATTTGCAAACATAACTTTACAATTTTCACAACAAAAAAATGTAGGGTTTATGATTTTTTTTTAGTTTAAGACTATTTAATAGCGCCATTTAAGACATGTTTTTAATTTTTTATTTAATTTTCTTATTGCAGCAGCCTTAAGTTTTAACTTTCATTTTCCAAATTTTCACAATGGGAAAAGACCCTTCTTGGAAGTATACCGAAGAATTTCCGGGAAGGACAAAATATCAAACAAAATGTATTTTTTGCAAAGAAATAAATTCCGGTGGCATTTATAGATTCAAGTTCCATATTGCTGATATACCTGGACATGATATCACAGTTTGCACTAAACAAACTCCTGAGGCACAACGTGAGGTATATATGCAAATAGAGAATTTGAAAGAGAAAAGTTAGAGAAGAAAAAGAAACTTGAACAGTTGCAAGCTATTGGTTCCCCATCCCCATCCGCATCCGCATCTGCATCCACATCTGTAGGTTGTGTTGGAGAGGGTTCTTCCAGGCCACCATTTCGTCCTAGTGCTAGTTCTAGGGCTGCCACCACTGCTATTCCTTCAGCTTCTACTTCTGCTACTCAGTCTGCTAGTATTACCATTGGACCTAGAGTGCAGAAATCGTGACTGGACAGTTATTTTGTACAGCGCACTACACCTGGCTCACAACCCTTGCTTGAGAGCATGTCTTGGAACAAGGACATTCATGATGCTGCAAGAAAACAAATTTGCAAATTTTGGTACTTTTGCAATATTCCATTTATTGCAGCCAGGTAATTAAAATTTAATTTACTTTATTTGGTTTTCCTTAATTAAGATTTTTAAGATTCTAAATTCTATTCATAATCTATCTGTGACAGGTCTCCTTATTGGCAGGGCATGATAAATGCCGTAACTATTTGTGGTGCAGGGTTCAAAGCCCCTACTGAGGCTGAGTTGAGTGGAGATCTTTTAGACGAAATGGTTGAGGACATGAAGGCTGAGCTAGAGGAACACCGACTAGAATGGGTCAAAAGGGAATGCACCATCATGACTGATGGGTGGACTGATATGAGGAATAGAACACTCCTCAATTTTCTTGTGTCTTGTGGAGGTGATTAAATAATTTAAATTCTGATTTGTTGAATAATTGAATGCTAATTTAATAATGATTCATGATAATTAATTGTTTTGTTCTATTTATTTTGTATAGGAACCACCATGTTCATCAAATTTGTTGATGCTTCCGATCATGTAAAAAATGTCACATACTTATGTGAGCTTATTGAGGAGGTTATAGCAGAGGTGGGGGAAGCAAATGTGGTGCAGGTGGTCACAAACAATGCAGCAAATTATGTTGCTGCAAGTAAACTTTTAGTTTTAAACTTTTAAGTTTTTTAACTTCTCTGATTTAACTTAATTTCTGAATTCTAATTTCTAATTAATTTAAAAAATTTGTAGGTAAACTCTTGATGGAGAGGCACCCCACAATATTTTGGTCTCCTTGAGCGGCCCATTGCCTTGACCTCATGTTGGAGGACATTGGTAAGCTTGAGTGGGTCAAGGCATGCATTGATAAGGCCAAAAATGTGTGCAAGTTCATCTACAACCATGCACTCGTCCTTAGCACAATGAGCAAATACACAAAGCAAAGGGAGTTAGCTTGTCCAGGCATCACGAGGTTTGCCTCGAATTTCATCACATTGCAGTCCATCTTGAAAGTGAGGGTAGAATTGAGGTCCATGTTTGTTGGGCCTAAGTGGACAGCCTCTTCCTTTGCCACCACCACTGCAAGGATAGATGTTGTGAACACAATGTTTGATGAGAATGGTTTTTGGCTACCTGCAGCTGAAATATGCAAGGTAAAATTTTCACAATTATATAATTTTGTTTTATTTCTAGTTTAAAACTTTAATATATTATTATAATTTAATACTTGACTCAATTGTTTGTTTTACAATGTAACTTACAACTTACATTATGATTATATGCAGGTTTGTGAGCCCCTTGTATCTCTCCTACGAATTGTTGATGGCGAGAAGCCCTCTATGGGCTAAATCTATGAGGGCATGGATAGGGTCAAGGAAGCCATTAGAAGACAATATGCAAGAGTACAAGAGAAGTATGAGCCCATTTGGGAGATTCTTGATAGGAGATGGCAAAATCAGCTCCATAGGCCCATTCATGCAGCAGCTTATTACCTAAATCCTGCATTTCGTTTCCGTCCTGACTTCAAGGCGGATGACGAGGTTTACAGTGGCCTATTTATAGTGTTGCAAAAGATGGGTGGCAATGTCCCAGCTACAACCAGAACCATAGAGCTAGACAAATTTAATTATAAGGAAGGAGTCATCTTCTCTAGTTCAATGGCCATAGAAGGGCGGTCATCAATACAGCCAAGTAACCATAAAAATAATATAACCTTAAGTTATATATCTTTTAAGTTTTTAACGGTTTAACCGTAACCTTTATCATTTATGAGACTAATTGTTTTTTCTTTCATTTATTTCAGATAGATGGTGGGAGACGTTTGGGTCCTCTGTCCCAACTCTTCAGAAAATTGCCATTTGGATTTTGAGTCAGCCAAGTAGTGCCTCTGAATGTGAGCATAATTGGTCCATGTTTGAGCATATCCACTCAAAGAGGCGAAATTGGTTGTTTGTGCAGAGGTTGAATGATCTTGTCTTTGTTCATTACAACCTTCGGCTTAGGACCAGACAGATTTTGGACCCTGATAGCTCTCCGATCACTCTAGATGAGGTTGATCCAGAGTCAGAGTGGCTGACTGAGGCTACCGATCCTGTCTTCATGGAGGAAGACCATGACTGGGTTGACCAGGCAGATAGAGAGGCCGAGGCAGTGGCCATAGCAGAGGAGGAGCTTAGATCACGTTCAGGCACTGGCAGACGCACACGCACACATAGAGACTCTACAGTTTCAGCCCCTGCTGCTGTTGTTCAGGAGTCTGTGTTACCTGCGGGGGCTATGGCTACTCAAAGCTCTAGGACCTACCTTAGACGCCTTGTTAGGAGGCAAAATATAGATTACTCTGAGGCTGAGGCTGCAGCCGAGCTAGAGGATGATGATTCAGCTTGAGGCACTTGGCAGATAGACTTGTTTTTTTATTTTGTTTACAAACATATGTTTCATAACTTCATGAGTATAACTTTCATGGATCTTCATCTTGACATACATATATGATTTGATGTCATTGGTTTTATCATTTATGCTTTATCATAGAGTTACATTTACATCAGCTATGTCATTGAAATCCTATGTTTTCTATTTACTTCAGCTACAATTTACGTTTTACGTATGTGATGGATCATGGATGAACCTTATTTATGTATGTTAGGCTTTAGCTTCTATTTGATGATGTAAAAGTGTGCTTATTAAGTCATATTCAATAAATGGTGCATGAAATAAGTTTTAAATCATTAAAATCTCTAAATTTCAAGGGTTTTTTCACTTTGCCGATTCGTAGCTGATTCATTGGCGATTCACCGCTGATTCGCGAGTCGATTCGGCCTTGCCGATTCCGAGCCGATTCCAATTCTCGTTACTTTGCTTTCATCACAAGCTATGACCATGGGAGTCGATTTTGAATCATTGATTGTAAAATTGGGGTTATGAATTTTTCAAGGAAAAAAGTGTTTGTGAATGCCACTGGGATAGAGTTATGCAAGCAATTGTTAAATGGTAATTCCCATATTTATTTGCAGAGAGCATAACATACCCACAAATGTGACAACAATGGTCAATAATTAGATTGTTGCATCCATAGATTGAAAAAAGGCATATGGATGAGGATTTAGAATCCAATGGAATGAAACCAAAAGCACAAATATCAATCAAAAATTAAAAGAGTGATGGAGGTAATTGAAGTTCAAATCTGACCCATGTAGAGTGATGGGAGTAAATAAAGATCAAATCTCAACCAACAAAGAGTCTTGAAACTATATTATAGTGGCATTGGGCTATCAAAATGCATGTAAAAGTTTGTTTCAAACAATTGAGGTATAGATTAAGGATGGTACAATTACTTTAAAGCTAAGAGCCGAAGTCATGGAGTTTCAGAGAAAGGTGATGGTGGTTTACTTGTCCAAGGGATTTCAAAAGGGCAAGATTCAGAATAGAAGAGCACATCTCAACCATTATAAATTACAGATGCATGAAGTGTTTTCCTTGCTAGACATTAGTAACAACCTCTCTCAGAAACACATTTTCCTTTAACTGCAAATTGCAAACAATATCAGTAAATAAGGAGATCGCTCTTCAAATGCTTGATTTTTAAAAGAGGATCTTCACCCATGAGGGCGTGTACCTGGTCTACAAAGACAGTGAGCTGCTGCTCACAAATTGCACACATATTGACAGCTACAGAGTCAAATAGCACTGCAGATGGATTATCTGGCAGAAGCATCAGCATTCAGCAGAAAAGATAAAAAACAGCAGAGTTCCAATATGCATATTCCTTTCAACAGCACTCAATATGCACCATAATTATTATGATGCAAAAGTGTTTCACTTTGATGGAGCCTTATTTTTTGGCAAAACATTTCGGCATCCATTTATGATGTTGGAAATTAGAAAAATGTATTTCTTATGCATAATGAACGATAGAGGATTCAATCAGAAACATACAGACAATTACAGAAGGATGATATATGGAAGTTTATTGATAACTATTTCATCTCTATATATTTCAGAATCCATGCTTAGGAATCCAGGCAAAATGCCCTCAATATTTCGAGGATTTATTTTGCAAAATCAGCTATTTTGAAGAGTACCATATGGGGACAAGCCAACATCATGAACTTCATGGCTTAATTCACGATGAAAGGAGAGATCGACTCTATTGATACGGCTAGTATTATCCTTACAAGACAAGTGTCAGCAATATATATAAATTATGTCCAGGCATTGGTATGAAGAGATTACGACAATCAACATATAATAAGCAGCATAGTTTATTGGGAGAAAATATAACATGGCAGTTTACGCATCAGAAAACAAATGTCTGATTGTTTATGAATGACCGATGAGGAAACTATATACCGAATATGTTAAGACAAAGACTATCCATTGAGTCATAATTGAAGGATAGGACGATGTCTGGAGTAAAGAACGATTGCATACAATTTGAATATGCAAGACATCGACTACCACCGCTAAGAAAAAATAATGTTAGTTATCAAACTGGTTGGCAATGGCGAATAAGGATTATTAAGAAGTTAGAGATATTGATGTCTTACATGAAGACCCGACAACAATGAAGAAAGCAAAAGTGAATATATCGGTGGGATGGAGACCACTTCATATAATCTAGATATCGAGATACCAAGATATTTGATGGAGGTCCTCATGGTCAAATGCACCTTTGCAGAATATGGCAGCCACGTATGCACTTACTTGGTCATCGGTCGATGAAATAACATACATATCGTCACTAATGATGATAATGATCACCAACGGCGGCTAATGTTGATATGAGCTGCTAATGATCAATATTCCACGTAGAAGCTTAAAATGATTATTAACAAGGCAGCATTAACATCGTAAGAAGGGATAGCTAATCGATTAGTAAAATCCATCAGTTTCCATGATGAAAGGATGCATTATTTATTATACAAACCAGTCTGGATTATTTATGAAGTGATGCGATTAACCCAAGGGAAAGAAGTCAATAACAAGACATGTCTTTTGGCAACATGACTTCCCATCCTATTGGAAGATATAAGAAGACATTCGAAGATAAAGAGATAGGAAGAACAAAAAGAGATTTTTTTAGAAGCATTTTATATATTTAATTGTATGGAGGGATTAGGAGTATAATATGATTTTGTAATTATAAATTTATTTTATTTTAATAATAAAATAAAACATCCTTTGTTTACTATTAAAAGCATGGAGAATTAAACTGCAGATGAACCGTCCTTTGTAATTATTATTTTTGGATATTGTATACAATTTAAATATCAGATAAGTGGATACGGTCAAATAGCATCCTAAATTCAATCTGGACTAATTTAGGATTGCATAAATATTTGATTTGTCGCGTCTTGATTATTTAATTGATTAGCAATATAAATGTGTTGAACATTATAAAGTTGTACGTAAACCTTCATTGAAGTTGACTCTATTGCCCGAATAAGCAGAGGCACTGGTCTTATTATTGTTAAAATATTGGGTTTATATATGAAGTCAGAAAATTTATCAAATCCTTCCTACAAACCTTATTAATCATTACACAACATTTTAATTCAAACATTCAGCATTCAACTTTATTTTGATCGAGTTCAAGGATTTTGCCAACCGAGGAACTCACCAGCTTAAATTCGCTATAGAAGAGCTTCGAACTAGGTGATCAAGTTTGAAGTAAAGGTTTACCCGCCTAGGTGTAGCGAAGCCTAAAGTGTAGGGGAGTTTGAAGTATTCCCGTTCGTTGGCCAGAATTGATTTGGAATTCTAGTGGAGAGTTGGCAGGCTCTAGGATTTCCAATCTGCGGTTTTGGGAACCAACACACTTCATATAATATGTGACTGAACAGTGAGGAAGACTATGCATGAAACATTATGTAAAGTTCTCGAGTGGTAAAGATTCTAATCCCTATTTCTATTTGATAATGTCACTGTCCAAACTGATTGCAAAATGTAAACTTGGAAATTGAAGACTCGCAATGAATCAGACAACAACCATTTCACAGTTTCAGAATATCATCAACATGGTGCTCATTAAAACTACAGTTTCCAGGAGTCTGTTTAAGCACACTAATCAGATTATACAAATAAATTATCTGAGACTATGCACCTTGGAAATGGCACATCTACAGCAACTGCTGTGGAATGCAGTACTACAGAGTGGTCTTGCTGTTCCGCCAGATAGCATACCCAACTTATCTATCCAGTGATGATAATCTTTATGAGGATCACCCTTCTACAAACAACTTTACTTCTCCCACTATAAATACTGTGCAGGCACAATAGGCAGTCCTAGGATCGATGAAGGAAACAAAGGAAACAAGCTAATGCTACAAAGACATGATCAAACAGGGGTATCGTCCTACCTGGACGATGCCACCTGAGGATTTTGCCCCAGGCAGAAGAAATCGCACTCAAGGCAAATTTTATAATTTCATGATGATTGTAATTAGGCTACTTCTCCTATAAATAGGCTGGCCACACTAATCCTCCAAGTCGGCCCAAAGGAGAGAAGAATAGAATTGTGTCATCTACGTCGGCCAACAAAACAGAAATAACTTATTATTATTATTATATTTAATACTAGTCTTAATTTATCAATTTATTGATTAATAGTGTTTTTTTTTAAATAACACTATTTATTGCCACAAATCCATAAACTGACTCTTTTAATTAGGGATATGACAGTCATCCCCTCCAAGATGTTGCTTGTCCTCCAGCAACTTACCATTCACATGCTCAAATATCTCTACTCCTTCCTGCATTGCGCTCTCCATCAGTAGATTTTTCCATTTGACCAGGCATTCCAGAATGACCTTGTTTTTCAGCTTCTTTTCCCTCACATCCAAGATAGTCTCAAGTTCAAGAATCAATTTTCCTTCATCATCCAAGAGTAGTATCTCAGCTGAAGGAATGATATACCATCCAAGAGCCTTCCAGAGGCATGAGACATGGAGAGCATTATGTATTCTGATGTTGATTGAAAGCTCCAGGTTATAGGCTACCTCGCCAACCCTTCTCAACACCTTGTAGGGTCCATAGAATCGCGGTTTCAGCTTCTTCAACTCCACTCCCTTTGAGGGTAGACTGTCTATAAGTTTGCAACTTCAAGAAAACCATGTCTCCAACCTTAAAAACCCTCTCTATTCAGTGCCTATCTGCATATATTTCTTGCTGGTTTTGGGCTCGCTGCAAGTTTTCTTTGAGAGCTTTCAAGATATCTACACTCTGTGAACCACATCCTTAACATACTCAACCATTCCACAAGCCTTCCAATCAGCAGATATATTAGTTATAGAACAGAAATAAGGCTTCCTAGAGTGCATCAACCGCCACATTATTATTCCCTTTTACATACTCAATATCAAAATCATAGGTTTGAAGTTTGTTAACCTATTCTTGCTTCCTATCATTCAAATCCCTTTGGTTGAGAAAGAATTTCAAACTGTTATGATCTGTTTTGACCACAACTTTCCCACAAACCAAGTATTATCGAAATTTGGCTAGAGCATGCATGGTAGCCAGCATTTCTTTATCATAAATAGAGAAATTTTGTTGAGCTTCCTACTCTCATATGTTGTGGGATGTCCATTTTGCAGCAAGACAACCCCAACGCCTTCTCCTAAAGCGTCACATTCTAAAATCTGGAATTGCCAAAACATGACATGAACTCATTACCTCGTCAAGTTTATCAAAAGCTTGTTGGGCTGCTCGACTCCAAGAGAATGCCCATTTATTCATCGAATTTCTTGAAGGAGTTGTAAGTTGTGAAAGCCCTTTTACAAATCTTCTATAATAGCTGCGAAGTCCCACAAATCCTCTCAAGTGTACCAAATTCCTTGGTCTAGGCTAAGCATGAATTGCCGTGATCTTTTCCTCATCCACACCAACCCCTTGGGTACTAATCTTGAACCCCAAATATAAAATTTCAGTCAACCCAAACTCATATTTGGAGACCTTGGCATAAAAAGAATGTTGGTCAACTATACCAAGCATTTCATCTAAATGCTTCAAATGTTCATCCCCATTCTTACTGTAAATTAAAATGTCATGAAAGAAACCAACTCAAATTTCCTCGACTAAAGAATGAATACCTGATTCATGCATGACTGGAAGGTGGCAGGTGGATTGGTTAATCCAAATGGCGTGACCAAGAACTCATAATGTCCATAACACTTAAAGTTGTTTCATGCACATGCTCATCTCTTACCTTAATCCGGCGGTACCTCAATCACAAATCAATCTTGGAGAAATACACCGCCCCATGAAGCTCATCAATCAATTCGTCGATCTTGGGTATGGGATAGTGCTTTTTTAATGTCTTCCTATTGAGGGCTCTATAATCGATTCACATCCTTACATCCCTGTCCTTCTTATCAACCAAAACCACAAATGAAGCAAATGAACTGAAACGAGGCTTTATATGCCCCATGTCCAATAGATCCTTGATTTTCTTTTCAATCTCCTCCTTGTATTTCCTAGGATGGCCAATTTGTCAAAGGAGCTGCAAGTCGTGAGAACCCTTTTACAAATCTTCTATAATAGCTGCAAAGTCCAATAAATCCTCTCAAGTATGTCAAATTCCTTGGTCTAGGCCAATCCTATATTACCTTGATCTTTTCCTCATCCACACTAACCCCTTGGGCACTAATCTTGAACCCCACATAAAATTTCAGTCAACCCAAAATCACATTCAAAGAACTTGGCATAAAAGAAATGTTGCTCAAGTATTTTAAGCACTTCATCTAAATACTTCAAATGTTCCTCCCAAGTCTTACTATAAATTAAAATGTCATCAAAGAAAACCAATACAAATTTCCTCATATGAAGAATGAATACCTGATTAATGTATGACTAGAAGGTGGCAGGTGCATTGGTTAATACAAATCCCATGACCAAGAATCACTAATGAAGAATCACTGGGTGTGATTTGAACATTGAGTTAAAAATATGCACACAGTTTAATAATAAAAGACTTGCACTGAATGACCAAGAAATCATAATGCCTATAATGACACCTAAAATTTGTTTTGTGCACATGCTCATCTATTACCTTAATCTGGTGGTACCTCGATCGCAAATCAATTTTGGAGAAATACACCACTCCATGAAGCTCATCAATCAATTCGTCGGTCGTAGGTATGGGATAGCAATTTTTAATTGTCCTCTGATTAAGGACTTTATAATCTATGCACATCCTAATAGTCTCGTCCCTCTTAACCAAAACCACAAATGAAGCGAATGGACTGGATTTGGGCCTTATAGATCCTTGATTGCCTTCTCAATCTCCTCTTTGTATTTCCTAGGATGGCGATAAGGAGTTGTGATGACTAGTTTCGCTCCCTTTTCAAGCTCAATCACATGCTGAAAAACTCTATCTGGGGGTAGTCCTAGAGGAATGTCGTCAAAAACCTTGCTATTTATCCAAAATGGACTAAATATCCATATTGTAGGGTCTCTCGTCCTTCGAGGGGCGTGTGTTTATAAAAAAGAATTCAATTGTCCATGCCTCTCTGTCTCTATGAAAAGATCGTTCCATCCTCTTAGCTGAATCCGTCATGGGTCCACCATTAGAAAGACAATGTAGAAATATCTTCTTTCCATTGGATAGGAATGCTAGCTCCATAATCCAATAACTCTTCATATTTGTCAAGCGAGTACAACCATTGCACTCCCAAGACCAACTTTGTATCTCCCATGCTGATAATATAGAAATCATCTTTCATTTTATACTCTCCAATAGTCAACTCCATTTGCAAACTCTTTTTATTACAAGGAAGAATTATCTTGCTCACAACTATAACATTAAACCCTATAAAGTCTCTTGTCTTCAATCCCATTTTAGTCACTAGCCCTTCATCAATGTAATTCTAAGTAGCCCCACTATAAATTTATCACCTTTTTGTCCATGCAAAACTCCTCTGACACAGAAAGCATTATATCTCGGTGCCCTTGATAATGCTACAAGTGTACCTCCTAAATGCTCTCCTCCTTGGTTCTCATGTTCAACCTCTTATACAACTTTTTTCAATTCAAGCTTATCATTCTTTGTATCCTCATCAGAAACTACCTTAATAGAGTGTATTTGTCCCTTTCCCAAACACCTATGTTTTGGTTGCCATGGATCCCTGCATGTGAAACATAGCTTTTTCCTTGAGACTTTGTTCTTAGGCACCTCTAATTGGTTGACTTAGGGGGTAATACATTGGGAGGTGGCATGCCCTTCTCAAAAGTTATCTTTAGCAAAATAGGAGGTACTTTCTTGGAATAGAATCTATTTTTAGTTACTAAATCCTCCAAATTGAGAACTCTCTTGATTGCTTCTTGCAATGAACTTGGATCAAATGCCCTTACAAAACCTTTGAGTGGTTTAGCTAGGCCTTCTCCAAAATGGACTATGGGTCTTCTTTCCATGACATCTGGAATCATCACTGCAAGCCTCTGAATTCTACTACATAGTCTTCTACCTTACCCTCTTGCTTCATCTGTGCTAACTACCTAAAATGAATTTTCAGATCCCTTCTATCAAACATCTCTGTCAACCTTTGGCTGAACTCTTCCAAAGTGGTGATTGAATCGTGCCCTTGGATTACCATACCATGATACCACCATTCGCAAGTTATCCGTTAAAAATATAAGGTGGCAAATTTGATGGCCTCTTCTTCAAACATTGGTTCAAGGAATAATGTGTCTAATTTCTCCAACCAGTCTTGTTGAGGAGCTACCCTATCCATCAAAAGTTGGAATGGTGATTTTTCCCAAACTGTGTTGGATGTCTTTCCTCTCTTCATAGCATCTCCTCCAATGCCCAATCCTTGTCTTCATCTCATAGAACTCTGTGAAAGTTATATCCCTGAGTATGGCAGTTCTTAAGGCACAATATTCATCATGAAGTCTAGTCATTTCATCCTCATGTTCAAGTGTTTCTTCCTCTCCACTTGCTGCTCCTTTTTCAAGAAATTCGGCCCTGAATGTTATTGTATTGATCGGACCCTTCTCAACATCAGAGATGCTCCCTTCTGCTCTATTCTGTATAGGTCTACCAGCACTCAATTGCTGGTTCAAACCCCTCAGAAATTGGACCATTTCCGCCATAGTATCTCTCATACTGGTCTAGAACTCTTTAGTCTCCTTCATGAATTCCTGAGCGTTGTCATCTTCTTTGTCACCCATGGCAGCCTCCTTTTCTCTCTGTCGACACCTCAGATCTCTATCCCTATTTCTATTTGATATTGTCAATGTTCAAACTGAATGCAAAATGTAAACACAAAAATTGAAGACACACAATGATAGTATCATTGGACAGACAACAATCATTTCACAGTTTCAGAATATCATCATTATAGTGCTTATTAAAACAATAGCTTCTAGGAGTCTGTTTAAGCACGTTAATCGGATTATACAATTAAATTATCTCAGAACATAGGCAACTTACAAGCTCCAATCATGCAAATATAACAGTGCTTGTTCAGGATCTCAAACTAACTATTATTAGACTCTCAAAGGCCGCTACTTCTTATGGATTGGAGGTCCATTGATGATTATGCACCTTGGAAATAGTGCAACTACAGCAACTGATGTGGAATTCAGTACTCCATAGTACTCTTGTTATTTGCCCAGGTAGCAGACCTGACTTATCTCCTTATCTATCCCATGATGATAATCTTTATGAGGATCACCCTTCTATGAACTGCATTTCTCCCACTATAGCTACTGTGCAGGCGCAATAGGCAGTCCAATGACATTCACCAAGGAGGATGCCACGCTGATCAGATAAGCAGATGACAAAGGAAACAAACTAGTGCTACGAAGAGATGTTCAGGCAAGGGTATTGTCCTACCTGGTGGATGCCACCTGAGGATTTCATCCCAGGCATAAGAAATTGTGCTCGAGGCAAATTCTGTAATTTTCTGAAGATCATATTTAGGCTCTTTCTTTTTTAAATACGCGCTGTCCACACTAATCTTCCAAGTCGGCCCAGCAGTCCAAAGGAAAGAAAAATAAAATTGTATCATACAGGTCAGCCAACAAAACAAAAATCATTTATTATTATTAATATATTTAATACTAGTCTTAATTTATTTGTTTGTTAGTAAATAGTGTTAAAAAAAACACTTTGTTTATTGCTGCAAATTGATAGACTTGTTATTTTAACTGGAAGCATGACACATGAAGCGCAGCAGCTTGTTGTCTTCTAAATTCAAACTGATCCCAAAATAGTTTGCTTCATCAACACCTAGTTTAACATGAAAGAATTAATATGGTACAGCCATGCAAGTTGAGGCCGATGCCAAGGAGGTTGTGTACATTGTGAAAGAGATATAGAAAGGAAGAAGAGCACACAGCAGCAAATAATAGGGACAGCACTTAGTGAAAATCAGAGAACAGTACTTGAACCAATAAAAGAGCTCTAAAATTACTAAAAGAAGAAAAATAAAGTAAGTGTTTAGGATGACCACACTGATAAAAAATTACATGGAAAGTTTGATCAAGACAAAATGTGGGCACAGGAGCAAACAGCAAGGAGCATTAGAGTCAAATGCCAAAATGGAGCACTGAATTTACATCTGCAGCACTGCTGCTAGAAGACAAAAGATGCTTATGTATCAAGTTGTCCTTACTTGCATGGTGAAAAGTAGTTTTCAATGCCAGAAAGATCCCAGCTGTTCTAATCAGGCAAAGAGATTTTTCTAGAAGGCTTGAATTATATCTTGTTGCCAATGCTGGTTAATAAACACCACTGTTTCTTTTTCTGTAGCATGTTCACAGGATAAAGGCCATTGTTTTCATAAAGTATTTTTTCTTATAGCTAAACCAGCCAAGAAGATTCATAAGGACAATGCTTTCATGCATAGTTGAAAAACTCGGACTCAACAATGACTCGGATGACCCAAAAAATTTATAAACTTGATACTTGCTGAAAACTTGGCAAATTTATTGAACATTTGAATATATATAATTTCTTAAAATATTCTTAAAAACCACATATATACACCAGTAATACTAATATATTTCAAAAAAATAATTCTGTTAAAAATATTAAATGCATAAAATGATAAATGACTTTAAAGTTTTAAATAAATCGATAAAAATTTAAAATAAAAATGAATAAGCTTAAAGTTTTAAAATATAAAATAATATATTATGTTGGATAGTTTAAAACTTTAATTATTAAATGCATAAAAGTTTTAAATATTATAATATATCTAGTGATATCGTATTTACCAGATTTATTATTGCTATTCAATAAATTAAAACTTGCAATAATACATTTAGGTGTTTTTTGCTTTCAATAGTTTAAAATTTATTGATAAATACATATCGTATTTACCAGTGCCAGTGGAATGGGTGTATGCGATGACTCTGGAAAAATATTATCGATTCTCAACGGCCGAAACCTTCTGTCTCCTGTCTGCCGAGCCCTTCACCATCTCTCATGTTGCAAAATAATGCACTTCCTTCCCATTGCATCGCGGCTAAATACACCTGAAAATGTGTGTAAAATTTTTAGGTTTTCTGAACTCATGTTTTTTCCACCAATTTTGTGTGATTTTTTGTAGTGGAAATCGCCGTGAGTAAGAAGAAAACTCGTCTGCGATACATGGTGTGAGTGACTTGTTTACAGGAGTGACTCGCAATTTTTGAGCAATATTTTCAACTATGCTTTCTTGAATGAATCTACAGTGGATGCATGTCTCATTGAGATTCAGAAATAATAATTTAGTCTGGGCAGATAAGGCTCTTATTTACTTTCTAATTTTCACAAGACAAATGTTTCACATGCTTCAAAGAAGAAAACAATGCAAAGCTATCACAAAGCCAGAATGGTTGCCTGTACTTTTTTGCCTTAAATGCTCCAGATTTGCTGTAAAGTTTTCAGAGAGTAAGTTTTCTGAATGTGGGATATACATGGATGCTTGAAAAGCACTTTTGCAGGCTGGAAAAAAAATTGTTTTCAATTTATTTTCTGTTATAAACATCTTACTTCTAAGGTGTAGCATGATTTGAATTTCCTTTTATAACAACATATGTTCATAACCATTAACTGCCTAAAATCTTTGAAAAGGCATCAATTGCCTAAATTTTCTGCATAACCATAGCTGCCTAAATCCCATCCAGGCCTTGTCAAGTTTATGTATTTCCCCATACATATTTTGCATTTATTCCAAAGTCCCTTATCACCTCTTCCAATATTTGTTTCCATGACTCGACATTCATTCAGTTGTACAAGAGGTTAGACTTATGGACTTCAGATGTATTGACATAGAGGAATCATCCAAATAGCAGCAGAGGAAAGATGTGGGAATCATTAATGGCACCAGGAGTCAAGACTAACTGCCACAATCACCTTTCTAGGCATTTTCACATGTCCAGATTTGATCCTGGAATGTCCAAGTTATTGTCACCTAGAATCTCACACGAGAACAATTTCTCATGGATTCAAGATCGAAATCTTAATCTTTAGCTCTTTGAAGCAATATCATCAACCACAGAGGTTGCTGGAGAAAAAAGCAATAAATGCCTTCTCTGATGTCCGTGTGCCGGGAGATGTGCCCCTGCGGCCATGCGTGTGTATGAGGTTGCCATAAATCCTCAGATGCTCGGGTGGAACACCTATGGGCCACCCTTAACACTTGTGGGCATTGGCCTCACCACCAGGCCGGTCTTTTGGTGTAGTGGCTGGGCCTTGTCATAACAAAGCTGAGGTATCAAGATTGAGACCCATTGAGCATGGTGGACCTGTAATGTCCCTACGCATGGGAAATGTGACTCAACAACCACATGTCTGTATGGGATAGTGGTAAATCTTCGGATGCTCGAGTGGACTGGCTACAAGGCCACCCTTAATGCCTATGGGTGCCACCCTCACCACCATCTTTTGGTGTACTGGTTGGGCCTTAGAAGGCCAAAAGTGCTAATAACAATTGATTTATCAACCATTTCTCTTTGTGCCATGAAAGAGCTTTTTGAAAGTGGAATTCAGAAAAAAGGCAGAATTCAAGGATGAACAAAGGCCAAATGCCAAATGTCACTTTGTTTTTTCACCGCAGGACTGCCAAATGCCAAGACCTTTAGGCTTTTAGCCCATGTTCATTCATATTTACATAACAAATCTTTCTGAGGGAATGATACTTTAGATGCGCCATTATCAGGTGCTCCTTTCATCAACAGCTTGTCAGGGTTGTCAAAATCGCGAAATTTTATGCGATTTGCTATTTGATATACACTCTTATGCACTTAAGTCTTTTTTTTTAAATTGGGGGTAAATGCTTTTAACCGGAGTTATGAACCAGTGAGGCCACATAGGGGACCTCATCCCAAACATGAACACTTAGTAATAACAGCCAGTAGGGGGTTGAACCTTGGTGGCAAGAAACACAACATGACAATTTAACCATTACACTATGGCATTACCAGCCCCTTATGCACTTAAGTCTTAACGAATACGAAATATGCTTACAGAATTGAGGAGCTTCCAAGGCAGAACAAACTGGTATAAAGGTGCTGTCCCAGAGTTTATAGGGACATATTTGAGAACTTACACATGATGAATGATGGTTTAATATATTCCAAGCCATCTACGAGCTGTACGAGAACTCAGATTTCTACCTGTCCAAGAAAGTATAAGCACAATTCAAGGTCAGGCAAGCTGGTTGATCCAGCAGAAGTCCTCTTCCAATAGTCATGCCTCCAGAATTTAATAAAAACAGTGCTAGACTTCCTCTTCCTAATAGAACTTTCCACCATAGGCCTGCCATAAACAATTCCTTAAATGAGTTACAGAAAAACCCATCTTCCATCAAGTATCCAGTCTAAATTGTATACTACCCATACATATCTAATGTGGTGACCTCTGACCTTAAGCAGATCTTCAGAAATTTGGTGTTCAGATTGAAGAGAGTTCTGATCAATTCGATCCAAAGGGGCAGATGAATAAAGTTCTGTCCTTATATTTGGGCAGGAAGTTCAGACATGTTCCTGCACCTGAGAATTTATTGGCAAATCGCAAAGATGAAGATTACCTTTGACACCATCAACATGACAGGTGAATAAGGGAATACCCTGTGTCATTAGCTCTAACACAATCAATCAACTGGGGAGAAAATTTCAAAATGAAAATATAAAGATCTCTGACATCAGATGCCAGGCAAATTCCAAGACCTTGAACAATTCACTTGATGCTAGAGGAATTTAGAGACTTCTACGGCCCTTGGTTGCCTGAAATCATGTTTTATTCTCATTCTCAAGATGTTTGTATTCTTAAGTTTTAGGGGAAGGTGGAGAAACTCAGAATTTTAAGATGGAAATTCAAAATCAATTGGATAGAAGAGAATGACGAATTAAGCTCTGTCTTTATATCTGGGTCACAAGTTCAAGCATGTCTTTGTTCCTAAGGAATTCTGGGAAAACTACAAGGATGAAAGTCGGTCCCACGAGCGGGGAAAGAGTATCATCAGAGTGAGGGGATGTGGACACGTGGTGAAGGTCAAAAATGTCATCCGAGCAGGAACCATAACTGAATAACCAGTCATCAGGTCAGGGGTGGCATATTGCCTTGGTTATGTCTAGTTGGTTGTCTTTTCTCTTCTGGTGTTTAATAAAGAATATTGACCACTTTAATTAATTAAAGTGCATTGGATCCTCTGCTACCAATTTGAAGGAAAAACAATGGTAATCTCTTAATTCATATTCAATTGGAAATACACACACACATGCACACGTGTATGCCAATGAACCTTAAAACGTACAAATGCTAAATTACACAACCATGAGTAGATCCATGCATATAGTTGTGTTCTAAAATGACAATGTGGATGTATCAATGATGATTGTGTTGTTTTTAGATCAGATTAATTGCAATGTAAATATGAGACAATTCAAACCAATAAACACAGCATATACTCTGGGAAAACCTTCCAACTTAAAGGTGAAAAAACCCAGCAATAATCTCTCTTGACTATTGAAATGATTAATTACAATATGGCCAATTATATGACCATTCACAAAGGTCTGATCTGCAACTGTAACAATAATAATGCTGATTACAATGTATATATATTGAACTGCTGAATATCGATATGCCTTGACTGCATCAACCAGCATCTTCTTATATGTTGATCAATATATAGTAATGATATCGATCAGCCTTGTCTTCGATCTGCCTGTAGGTGAATATGTATTCGATCTGCAACGGTATATGTATTGATCTGCACTCAAAATATATATAATCTCGCTTATATTGATCTGCTCTTGATTGCTGATTGTATTCAATTATACTTGTGTATATATGTCGCTGTAGATGTAAATCGCTGCTTGCTTGGTATTGATTGTGTATCCAAATAAGAGATCGCACATCTCTTATACATGTGTATCATACCCTTTAACCAAGGGTCGTGTCTTTATCCAAGAGAAGTTAGCGGACTTCTTGTTAGTCTGCTTAATCAAAAAATATATATTTAAGACAAAGCATATATTTATATTTGCACATTTAATATAATGATATATATTGCCTTATATAAACGTCTAAGGCCGATAGGCCAATTGGATGTTTATCTAGTCTCAATCGGCCTGTGGATTCCAACCACAACTATTAACATTAACACTCCCTCTTAGCTAGGGAGGAATCCTGATAGATAATCACCTAGCTTGCTTGCACTTGCTTGATTAGGACTCTCTGAGTTCCCAATCCTTCCAAGACCCTAACTCTAACTCCTAGGATCTTCCAAGTCCTCTTCTAATGAGTTTAAGACTTCTTCAATGCCCCCTCTCAAGGTGACAACCTTTAGTGCTTCACTAGGGTATCTATCTTGTATGTGTGAACAACTTCTTGACTTCTTAGATTTCCATCTTAAGGATTTTCCTGTTCAATTTGCTTTGCTAAGTGTTTAAAGGGGTTCAAGTGTCTTCTACCACCCTTTACAACTCCATCTTGATCCCTTTGACTTGGGGTATCAAGGTCTTGTTCATCGATTTCAAGATTTTGGTTCAATTTGTCATTTAGGCCTATTAGCCCTCAATTAGGTCTCTCTAACCGATTTTTGGCTATTTTTGGAAAATGTCTCCAAACAACCTAATGAACAAATCCTGGTTTCGAACACCATTTTTAGAGTTCTTTGAGATTCACTAGGTCTCCCTTCTTCAACTTGTCCGTCCAGGTCATTCCTATAAACAAGGGCTTATAGGGCTAATTGGGTCTCCAAGAACCAGTCAAGTGTTTTAAGCTTCAAAATGTCATCATATGGATTAGCCAAGTGTCCATCTTCCTCAAGGGTCTCTGTACAACCCCCAAGACACCTTCCAACCTCCTGGATTCAACACTACACTCGAACTCTTGCAATCAAACACTATTCTCAATTGCAAACTCCTAGCCAAGTTTCACTAGACTTGCTTAGGGCTTGCTTGCAAAATTAGCATATGCCACTTCCAGGCCTCCACCAAGCATACGTACATTGTACATAGGCTCCCCTAACATGTCCCAAAGACCCGTGATGATTCCACGGTAGGGTTTTGTTGATGTCAGTTTTGTACCACTACATAACATATAGCAATTGAATACTTGATATAGAATACCAAACACTCAACCCTCTCTTGAAAAGTATATACTCATGAAGGACATGAGAAAACTCCAAGGTTCCTTACACCTGTGGATACTAACTCAGTTATATTAATGTGATTTGTTGTTTAATCACGTAGGCGAGCTTACTTTGTTCGTTCAAGGATGTCAAATTCCCGCTATGATGATGATGATGAACTAGCTTTGCAATGTATACTCAAATTTATATCACTTTCAACTTTACTCTTCGAAAACTCTAACTACTAAACTACTTCTTGCTTTATTACTACTCCTACGGAATGGAAAGATTGGCAAATGGACGGGGATCAACCTAATGAAAGCTTGCTAGCGGCGCTACCTCCATAGATGCAATGATTCAAGGGGAATGAGACTAGATTACCACACAAGGCTCCTTAACAAGCCGCTAAGATGCTAGTGGCCTAGTATATAGATCCCTATCAAACATTTACCAATATCACCATACAACTAGCCATTTACTTCTATTCTTACTTTAACAACTTTGAAATGAAATCTACTTTAACAACTCAATGAAATCTAACTTTAACAATTGGAAGTAGAAACCATGCAATAACACCAAGTGTTCTTAATCACCATGCAAGACACAACAATGACAAGAGAAGCAATTTTGGTATTATATTAGCAACAATTTTCTTCAACCCTTTACAAATGAGAGTACTTGGCCTTATATAGAGGCTCAAAATTACAACCAATGGCAGAGATTAAGAGGCAAAATCAACGATCCAGATTAAATCCCAGAAACCCTAATTAGGGTTGCCACTCCATCGGCCAATGAGAAGATGCCACCTCATCAATGGACCAATGAAAAAAAAAGGAAAAGTGGCAACCAATGAGAAGGCACCAAAATGGTAGCCAATCAAAATCAGACACCTATCCTACCCAAGAAGAAAGGAGAATTTGCCACTTGGGCTTACATCAAATGATCTTCTAATACAATTCTACCCTTTTCTTTCATCTTTTTAGCATAAGCATTGAATTTAGCTAACATGTTGTTGACTTCCTCCATGGGAGGGCAAGCTGTGTTCATCATGTTCTTTGCTGCTTGCAGTGTCTTCTTACTCTCCTTCTCATCATCTCTTGCAAACTCGATAAGGGCCCTGAGAGAGGCAAGGATGTCCAACTATTTCTCTCTAGCGACAACCTTCCCTAACTCATCCAATCTCTATCCAAACTCTGTCTCATTAAAATTCTCCTCTTTGATTTCTTCAAAATCAAGTGCAATCTTCGCATCGCTCAACATGTTTGAAATGAAAGTGTCGATGCTTGGACTATGTTGTGCAATCTCATTCTATATCTCTTCGAGTACCCTCGATCTGGCAGTCAAGGTAACAAACCAAGACTCAATAATATTCTTTCCTCCTTCATTGATCAACTTGGCCCTTACCAAGGATCCCTCCAATAAATCTATGGCTGCCTGCAGCCTGGGAATAGCTAAGTCACGAATTGGAAGGAAATCCTTCCACTTCCCTTCAAATGTTTTGAATTTGTCTCTAAGAGACACAAATGACCTGAATGTCAAGATAAAGGCAGGCAAGAACCTTCACCCTTCTTGGATTGTACTATTGATCCAATTTTTAGTTCCTTGCTCTCGAGCTAATATTTCTTCCAGATTGCTCCCACTATCCTGTGGAAGGGCTGCCTGATGCAATTGTTGGATAGGCTGGCTATCTCTCCAATACTTGTTTTCAATCTCCAATTCTGCAATCCTTTTGTTTGCCTTTCTCAACCTTTCTCTAATTGAAGCCACGCCTTCTTGAACCTCCACACACTCCATGTCATCTGTGATTTTTCCCATGTCATGCTCTACTATCTCATAATCTTGGGCCACAATTTCGCCCATTGCCTTGCTAACCTTTGGCACCGCAATCTGAACCTTTCGGTGACCATCCTCATCATTCCTGATTACCTTTGCCACTGTTCCTACAATTTGCTTTTGTCCAACATCATCTTCCTTTTCCACTAACCCTTGAATATCCTCAACTGTCCGAATGGCCACAACCTCCTTCCTTGGCATAAGCATCTGTCTCAACCACATTGGTGCTATGCATCTCCCCAAATCTGGATTTGGTTTGACTAGCATAGCATCACCAACGGCCTTAGGCGCTTGGCTTCCTTCCTCAGCTGATAGAGCCTCAATGTCAACTGGCCTATCTCCTTCATTACTGACTGCCATATCCTCCTCAACTTGGTTCTCCGAGAGAGGAGAGTACTCCGTACTGTTACTATAACCACTTGATTCTGAACCAAAGCTCACCTCTGCCGCTGCCCTTTGCTCACTTGTATCAACCTCTTGGCTCCTAGCCTCGATTATGCTCTCTCTTGATGGTACTTTACTCTGTTTCTTTGCTGTCAGCTCTTGATGTTCTTTATTCTTCTTGACCTCCAAACTCCTCTTTTTGCTCTTAACTGCTTGCTGCTGGCTATTACCCCCACCTTGCGGTCCGACTGACTCCGCTAGAATCTCCTCCTCTGGTTTCATCTTCTCATAGGTAAGGTGTACCTTCTGACTTTGCAATTGCCTAAACTTCCTATTGTACCACCACTCAGTGTGTAGCTCAATTGTTCTTGTTACTGCATCTAAGGATGGATCCCAATGATCATCCCACTCAATTTGATTCAACTTTGTTCCCTCTACTGTATTATAATCTTCCCTTAGCACATCTTCATCCTCTTCCAGCTGATCCGGAATATTAAGATTTCTCCATCTAATTGCCCTCATCATGTCCACTGATAACCTTGAGAAAGCTAACTTCCTCACATGAAAGTCATCCTGTGCATTGGCCCAAAAATCCTCCAAAGTAGGAGTATGCTTGAATGGGCCCCATGAGATGCCTTGATTAGACCATTAGGATCGAATCCTTGCCTTGCCTTATACCATGCTAGATGATATTGTTCTAACTCCTTCTTTGCAGCTGCAAAGGCGACAGGATTGGGACAACTATCATTGCCTATCATGAGTGAGAAGGTAACCCCTGTCTCACCTCTGAGCTTCATCATTTTATCATATTGCTCAAGTTGCCTAGCCAACTCCATCAAAACTATCCTATCGGGTGGGTACCTTGGAAGCCTCTTGGGACAAGTCGTGCATCCAGCCACTCTGATATAAGTGAATTGCGAAAATTGGATGAACCAACTCCCAAACTTCTTGACTTTTGTCTCCGCTTCCGATGAGAGCCTCCTTGCAAGTGTCCTTTGCAATATCCTTACCGTCTTCATGGAAAAGGCATCATAAAATATCTTGTAGTCCTTGGTGTTGTGCAAATGAAGTTGTGGATAGCACTCATGCACCAAGCATTGTCCGGGCCCATTGCCAATCACCCCTCTAGCCTTAAGTCCAGAATGTTCATACAATCTTGCAATTAAATAGAAAAGGTAGGACCCCATATAGAATTGTTTCTGATTTTGTACTGTCCTAAGTTGCAACTCTAAATTTTCACTTATAATTCTAGCCCAATCAAACTTTCTTTTTCCATTTTCAATTCCTTCAATAAAATAGTACATCCAAGTTTCAAACTGCATACCTTGAGCGGAGCCCATGACTCGGTTGAGAAGCACAATAAGATCGCCATACTCTGATTTGAAATCTGACCTGGTGAGCTTTGATGTCTTGGTGACTCCCTTCTTGCCTTTGTGCAACCAATTCTGCTTTAGTAGAGCAAAGTAGGCATCCTGACTGTCTTGAAAGAACCTAGCGGCTTGATCCATTAACATTACTATCATTCCCTTCTGCTGGGGTATATTGAACACTTCCTCTATCACCTGCCCGCAGATGTTAGCCAATACCCTTTCTTCTTTACCAAAAATGATGGACTTGGTCATAATATCCAGCCGAGATGCACACTCCATCACCAACTCCGGACATGAAATGACCCTACCCGGCCATTTACTATTTTTCTCAACCCAATCACATGCAAATTTGAAAACCAATAAAACATGCACGAATCCAACAGATAAATTCGAATAACCAGCAGATATAACTTTATTAAATTTCTCAAAAATATGGTTTTGTATTATACATCAGCAATACATAAACCCAACATTACAATATTCAATCCAATCCGAAATACAACAAAGAACAGTAAGACTCGATAATAAAGAACCTGGCATAACAATGGCGAACTCTAAATGAATCCGCACCGAGATGAATCGGGTTTCCGTCCAATCCACCAAGAAATGTTGAAGGTTTCCGTCCTCAAATTTCTGATTCGATAGCTAAAGCTTCTTGAATTCTCAAAGAGAAGTAATTTCCATAAACTGAAGCATGTTGAATGAGTCTCCAAAACCTCCTCTTATGGCTGCAGCCATGACTCTTCAGTTTCCCCACTGTGACTCTTCGTATGCCCATTTTGTCTCTTTATAAACTCACTTTAAGTCACTTTAAATAAATGACCGTTGAGTTATAAAGTAAAATAATAAATAAGTGAGGAAATCATCCGGCATTAAAACGGGAGCCCAAACGAGCTCGGATGCCGTCGTGTGATAGCTCGCCGGAAATCTCTCGACGAGACGCTCCAAGTCCACTACTGAAAAGCTGAGAAATCTGAACCCCTACTAACTTACTATAAATAGTAAGTGCCCTGGAAACCTGCAGAAACTGCACCGATTGGCCTGGAACTGAAACCACCTAGGCCGATTATCCCCTAGAACACTGCCCGCCATGGTTAGCCCTTCGGACCAAGGTAAATAGGCTAACGACACGGCTCACTATAATGTACCCCGAAAAGGGGACATTACAATCATCCCTTCCCGGAGATTGCTTGCCCTCAAGCAATTAGAATCTACATGCTGAGATCAAATACCTGGATCCCAAACTAATCTCAGGGAAGTTGTTCCACCAACCTGTCGTGTGTAGCTGGCATAGTCATTAGGCTCCGATCTGTGAAGCCACTCTCTCCATAACCAAACAACAGTAAAACCAATGCCTGGCTGCCAACTCACTGCAAGATCAATCGTGCCCATCTGCCATGTGCTGTTGTCATCTGTAAGTAAGGACTCAAGCCAACTGAGAACCTCACTCCAACTGGGATCTCCCGCGCCTCTACCGTCATGTGCTAGAGAAAACCAAATCTCCTGTCGATCAACCCCGAAAATGAGAATCAACAGTGAATATGCCCCTCCTGGATCCCACAAGCAAAAGTGCCATACACCTCCCTAGCTGACTGAAAAATCTCGGTGCTCATTGTCCATACTGAGTGACATATCGGAAGTATCCATCTACCATAAAGCTGCCCCTCTAATCTGTAACCTGAACTAGTAACTGCGCTGAAGAGGCAAATTGTCAAAACTATCGGAGAAGACTTCCACCTGCGATGCACTGACTATCTCTGCTGGAAACCCCAAATCAGCATAAGGACTCCATGACTGTCTCTCAATGCTCGAAGTCATATAAAGTATACCATTGTGTGAAGAACTCACACCAGTCAACATAGTCAACATACCAAACTCGATAACCTCGTACTAAAGAAGTCCTACCTGATCAACATCCTCATCGAGTGGTAATGTAGGAAAAGACATAACTCTCATCATGCCACCAAACATAGCCACCACCCCTAGGCTGCAGGTACACAAACCATACTGCTCATCAACTGAGCTCATCTCACTACTCCATTCTGATGACCAAGGCTCACTTCTGATAACTGGCCCTGGGTCCCACACCCTACAACCAATCTCATCCTCCTCCTGGGAATAGGAAGTATCTCCCTCAACTAATTCAAAGAGGGGATTATCAATAGTCAACTCCGCACCCATATCAAACAAGGAGTTATCCATCATCTGAAAGTGATCTAACTCTTTACGAAACTCCTGATGACTCAAAGATCTTCTTGGACAACTGTCCAAGTCATAGGTCTGCTATATGCTGTCAAGCTCCTGAACCACCTCCTGATAGAATTCAGATCTATTCCTGTCATCCTGCTCCCTGTACTGGCTAGAGACCACAATCTGATTCCTCGCCTCCTGTAGAGCGATACGAGTATGCTCCAAAGTGCCATGAGTAGCACTAAGCTCCCTATTGAGCTTATTGATTTCAGCCTCCTTATTCCTCAACTGCTCAGCATAATTCCCGACAACCTGTAACGAGTGGTCACAGTCTGTAAGAAGTCTCAAATATTCTGACTTCCAATCCTCAAAAGCTGTCCTGACTCCCTGTAAACCTACAGTATAGGATCCAATCCCTCTGCTGCCTTGCCCTTGATCTCTCTGAGTTGTTTTGTACAAATCATCAATGATCTTGTGAGCGCTATCATGGTGAACTAGCGCTGCAATAATGGCGTCATCGCTAACTTTCAGCTGACCCTTTAAGACACACTTCTCATCAGTGTTACCCCGAGATGCACTGCCAAATGGATCATCCATATCCGTGTGATGTAAAAGTGAAGAGCTGCTAAAGAAGTCACATGACTCCTCATTACCGGAATCACTGAAAGTCTCCCACTGATCATCACAACCTATGATCCTGGAGTTATCAAACTCCGCCACCAAATCACCAAAGTAGAGTGCTGAACACTCACCACCGTGTCCCGAAAGCGGGGAAGACTCAACTGTAACATCTCTATCACTAAGCTGCAATTTACCTTTCCCTTGATCAATCGTGCAAACATGCCCCTGTGACCAGCTCCCCTGGCATAAGAAACAAATCTGCCCTGCAATCACTGAGTCTTGGTCTGTCACCGGAGATCCTACAACCTGTAAGCCTAATGATGCCCGTTCGTTTTCAAATAATGAACTCATGAATCTTTCAGCCTAAAGCTTAATCAATTCAGCTGAGAGCTCGTATGCCATGGATGTGTTCCTTATCCCTCCTCTCCATAGTGCCAGCAATTCAAATCGCAATTGCTTGCATATGTCATACTCCTCATGTAAGATCGAGGATAAGATAGTCATTATGCATTTCTTCACCTCATCTGAATGACGCTCCCTATATTTATTTAGGAGACACCGAAACAATTGCTGAATCATTTCATCATAACCAAGATTCAGCATGTGACTGAAAACTCTAGTGCTTGCCACGAACTCCAAGATTTTTACCTGCTTACCAAAAGTAGAGTCTCCGTCATACCTCAGCCCATCTAAGTTGTCTACAATCAGATGTAGCACCTGTCTCCAAATGTGCTCAGTATAAGGAACAATAGGTGTTGTAATTTGAGCGATCTCGCTGAGACATAAGGTGACTGCAAGCCTAACATCTTGAAGTGGATGCCTCATAAAGCTGCGTTGCACTAAGGCAACCATTGTGAGATGCATGGCCCAATTAAAAAGCCTGCAATCAGCTTGATCTATCCTAGATAGATATGAATTTATTTCATTTAGCTTGGCGAGCATGTTGCTTGCAATTTTCTGCTCCTCCAGTTGCCATCCAAGGCAACACAATACATTTCCTATCTCCATTTCTTTTCGGATATCTCTGAGTTGCACACCGTAAAATGTGTCATTGAATTCATGCGAGAACACGGGACTTTCTAATGACTCCATGAATTAAATTTTACCAAGATTTGCACACGGGGCTGAATTACTTCTGCAGTTATGAAATGCTGACCCTGCAATAAAAGTTCTGATTTATTCTGACTGAGATGATCAAACAGTTCCCTGTTCCTGGGACTGAATTTTCTCTGATTACTTCTGGCTGCTCGTAATGAATGCGCATACAATTTATTTTAATTTTTCACAAGTCGCCATTGTTGACTGTATAATCAGACTGTTGGAGGGGTGTGCTCCTTGTACCGTTTATTCCCAGTAATACATTCACAATCATGCATGAAGTAATTCCAACAGTAAACTATATTTAACACTGCTAATGAATAAACCAGAGCATATATCTAGTTTACTGTTTTTAATTCTGATGAATTTGTTCTTGGCAATACCACTATAAGATTCCCTGCTATTCTTCACAAAATTTTGCAATCCGTTATGTAAGAAGCTTCCCCTGTTTGAACCAAATTCTTGTATTCATCTATCCGGCTATGGAGGAATTATGTCAAACAGTTTGCCTGATGTTCCTGTACGAAATCTTAATTGCAAGGTATAACAAATTCGCATACAAATGCCAGTCCAACAATATATTTGAGACACCAATGCCCAGTTAACTAAATTCAATTCCGAGTCTCGTTAACAAGAACAATTCTGGCTATTCGTGTTTGCTTCAATAGAGATATATGTTTTCAAACACTACACCACTATGAACAGCAGCGACAACTCCCAAAACAAGGAAATAGTTCCTTATTCATGCAGATCGACTACCAAACAATCCAATGCTATGACTATCAAGGTGATCGCAGGAAATTTCAACCAGAATACCCAACCTCCTGATTATGTTGCATTTAGTCACAAGACTGGCACTGACTGTGGAATGTTAGAATATTTATTTTCACTAGCCACTGGTAGGATACACTTTGAATATTTGTTTCCAAATATTTACTGTTGCAGATATTTCTTCGACTAACTTGGCTGGAAGTTGACTGTATATATATCCACAACAATAGCAACTCCAAACAGGCCCGTATTGAGCAATATATTTGACCAAAATAATGACCGAAGATTTTTTTACAGAATAGTAAGACTATTTGGACTTCCAGACATTCACGTAAACATACATAAACACAAGCGTGAGGTGTGGGATGTCACATTTGGTCTCTGGCTGCCTTCCCGAGCTTGAGGACTGGTGAATCCTTCCACTATCGTGCATGCTCTGCGTAGGAGATTTGGTGAACTCCCTTTAATCATATTCGCCTGTCATTCCTTACCGTGTATAACCAGTGCATGTCCTACTACTGCCATGAGAGACCAATAAGGAGTTACACGCATTCCTTGGGATCTCTGATAAACACTGCCAAACACCATTCCACAAACAGCCATCGCTACCTGTTACGGATAGGAAGCAACATACTGTCTGGAGTCACGCGTGTTCCAAGCACGTGCTGGCCCATTAATAAGTAGCACTCTCGCAGCATCAGAAGGAAATGGTAGTAGCGTGTTGAATATACATAAGCTTTACTCCCGCGACTGTCCAAGTAACCTTTCGTGCTTGCCTTATACTATCAACTATAATCTTCAACAATATTAATATATTGGTGTGGAGCATCTCCCGACGGTAGCAAAATTTATTTCAGATTTTAATATCTAGGAAAATCGGCCCTCAGCAGTTTCTCCCGCACTTATATTCAACGACACTCATATTATTAGATATTGCGCATCAAACATTAGAGCCACAACACTTTAATACTTCCACTCGATAAATCAATTCTTTATACAAAACCGAGCTTCTTCAAGAATCGCTCCATAGACCAAATCGGGACCCACTCTGATATATAATAAGTTAAAACTTTACGCTGATATATAAATATGACGCCCAAATACAAATGTTACTATGCCCAATATATCCTTCCACATCATCGGGTCCAATTAAAATCCAACTGCAATTACAAAACAATCCGCAATGCCTTACAGTAGTTTCGCCAATGTTAAAAATATTTCGGCACTATCCACGGCATATTAAAATATTAAACTCCCAAGTATCTTGCCGCATGCAGTTCTGGTATTTTAATTTCAATAATCCTTAACTCCTTTGCCAACAAACATACCTCAAGACGGTATTTCTGAGAATAACTTTGCTTCCCAAAACTGATTTTTTTTTAAAAGAAACTTCAGATTGCAAAATACCTCTAATTTTCTGTAAATTTCTCCTTGATAAAAACTCACAGTAATTTTGTCTTTTGAAAAAGATTCACAAGCTGGCAAGAAAACCAGCTCTGATACCACTGAAATGACCCTACCCGGCCATTTACTATTTTTCTCAACCCAATCACATGCAAATTCGAAAACCAATAAAACATGCACAAATCCAATAGATAAATTCGAATAACCAGCAGATATAACTTTATTAAATTTCTCAGAAATATGGTTTTGTATTATACATCAGCAATACATAAACCCAACATTACAATATTCAATCCAATCCGAAATACAGCAAAGAACAGTAAGACTGGATAATAAAGAACCTGGTATAACAATGGTGAACTCTAAATGAATCCGCACCGGGATGAATCGGGTTTCCGTCCAATCCACCAAGAAATGCTGAAGGTTTCCGTCCTCAGATTTCTGATTCGATAGCTAAAGCTTCTCGAATTCTCAAAGAGAAGTAATTTCCATAAACTGAAGCATGCTGAATGAGTCTCCAAAACCTCCTCGTATGGCTGCAGTCGTGACTCTTCAATTTCCCCACTGTGACTCTTCGTATGCCCATTTCGTCTCTTTATAAACTCACTTTAAGTCACTTTAAATAAATGACCGTTGAGTTATAAAGTAAAATAATAAATAAGTGAGGAAATCATCCGGCATTAAAACAGGAGCCCAAACGAACTCAAATGTCGTCGTGTGATAGCTCGCCGGAAATCTCTCGACGAGACGCTCCAAGTCCACTACTGAAAAGCCGAGAAATTTGAACCCCTGCTAACTTACTATAAATAGTAACTTGTAAGTGCCCTGGAAACCTGCAGAAACTGCACCGATTGGCCTAGAACTGAAACCACCTAGGCCGATTATCCCCTAGAACACTACCCCGCCACGGTTAGCCCTTCGGACCAAGGTAAATAGGCTAACGACACGGCTCACTATAATGTACCCCAAAAAGGGGACATTACAGGACAAGGCAAGGTAGGAGGGAAGGCGGCAGCTTGCACAATTCCACACTTGTAGATCTTCTTTGCCATAGAGGACTAGCCTCCTTTCAACCTATCTCTCAATCGTATCATATCTATGGTGCTAATGTTGGTGTCACCGACTCGCTTCAATTTCGAGAAGAAGGTGGTCTTGGGCGTCATGTCTTCCTTGTCTTTCTTGGTATTAATTCCCTTTGGGTTCTTGGGTTCTCCCGTCGCCACTCAATGAACAAACTGAGGCCATCGAAAGTTTTTAATTTAATGTTTTTGTTTTGTTCTTTTAGGTTTTGTTTTATTTTTCAATGTTTTAAGATTACATTTAAATTTAATTTATTTTTATTTACTAATATTAAAAGGATGTAAGTCTATTTATTATTTATAAATTTTATAAATATTAGTTTTTTATTGAAACGTTAATATCTAGTGTATAAATTATTTATTATTAGTTTACATATTAGTATCTTAATATGTCAAATACACGAAATATTAATTTTTCAATTTTTATTATTTTTTATTTTGTTTTGCAAAGTTAAAATAAAAAAATTAATATATTTTTATTTCATGTTTTAAAAGATATAGTTTAGTGATGTTATTTTGTTTTAAAGTTTAATATTTTTTAAAAATAAAAATTAGTATTATATTTAATTTTTTAAAGAGTCTAAAGAGAAAAATAAAAATAGATTATCGGATATACTTATATATGTTTAAAAATATATAAGGCGAATTTGATGTCGAATTTTTTTCGAACTTTTTGCCCTTGTCGAACTTCATCCGAATTTTATAGTTGGCGAACTCGAACTCGAACCTTGTGACTTAGATTGATAGGGCCTTTGTCCTCCATGCTTGTGTGGTGGCTTAAATTTGAAGTTAAATAATATAAGAGAAAGTGACAACAAGTTAATCTCCACAAATGTATTCACCTTGATATGACACCAGTGGAACAATTTATTAGAAAAAATAGCAGTTTCATGACATGATAACACCTTTTTGATACTATTGAAGCTAAGATGGAGCTACATGAAGAATAAAGGACTTATCATGACTCTAATGAAATTTGAGTTTTCAAGTAATCTATGTGTGTTGTGTTCAGATGCACCTCATCTCGATTTTATTTTTATGATGTAAATATTCAGAGTGACTGTTTACAGTGTAATCACTTAAATTCAATTTATGTAATTAAATTAAGGTTTAATTGTTTGTTACTTATGAATAAAGGTACTTATCTAGTTAGTTGAGAGGCAGTTATTACTTAGTTACATAACTACCTCTCATTGTAGTAAATAGAACCTGAGGTTCCCTCTATATGTATCTTGGACTTATAATGCCAGAAGATGCTTGTCAAGTTTATAATTTGTAGTCAGAGTTGTTGAGAGGATTACTACAAGTTGTCGTGCTTCATGTTTCATCTTTAACATTTCATATGCAGTTTATCAATGTTATTTCTATGTAATTGTTTGTCATTGAGTTGGATGTTATTTTCGATCTCTGACTCACCCTAGATCTTTACATTAAACTGAGTGTATACGTTTTCTTCACATTTTTAGAAAAACATTGAAGAGGAGTTGCATCACACCTCCTCAGATGATGTCTTCTCTTTGTTTTCGTTTTGCAATCAAGCATGCATACCTTCCAAAAATATTTTTCTATTTTACTAAAAATATGTATGAGAGCTTGCAACTTCCATCATTGTAAAAATTTAGATTTCAGGTCAGAAGTAAACATTATTAGTATAATAAATTCTCATTTGCACTTAAATGGAGAGCCCAACAACTCTCCAAGTGAAAGAGAAACACATTAAAAAATAAAACAACCATAATCTAATTGAGAAGTATTATTATTGGCAAGATTCAATTTACTCTCAAACTTGTTCATGAAGTGGATATTAGGAGTATAAAATAAAAAAATATATTAGGTAAATGAAAACAACTCCCCTCACAGGCTCCCCTAAGGAGGTCTAATATGCCATATTGGCATCCAAACTTGATTGTGACCTAAAAAAGAACATTTTAAAATGTCAAATCATAAGGTAGATTTTCACACTAGGCCTTTTGATGTAAGGGGCAAAGAAAGTTAAAAAAGCTATGTTTTGCTTACACGCTATATCCATATAATAGCAGCATATTCTAACATTACCAGCATTACAAGAAACATAAACTAATTGTGCATCTAGTCTTTTGCTTGTGCACTAAATCCATATAAATTGGCATAGTCTAAGATTTTGATGTGTAAAAGATAGATTTAACTAGTTATTACATGTAATCTGGAGATAACTTATTGATCTCAACTTTGATATCAACCTAAAAATCATACCATGTGACTAACTCACCATTGGTTTATCATAGAAGGGAAAACCTTGCATTTTCTGAAGTGCATTTGTAGCAGCTGAGACTTCATCAAAAACAACCCATGCCTGGCCCCGATGCTTCAACGTCTTGAAAGCAACAACATCTACAATCTTCCCAAACTGAGCAAATACCGCCTTAAGTGATTTTTTGAGCTCTGATTGACAATGGAATTACAATTGTTTAGATAAATATAAGGATGCTTAGAACTCTGATCACAAAACCAATTTCACTAGAAAATGTTGTCAACATTAGATCCATCAATCAAAAATAAATACAAACAATAAATTTAAAATTAGGCATCAAAACAAAGTACTCACATATACAATCATAACATAAAGTACAATATACATATATGTAAATGCAAATTTATTGCATACCTAGATTTATTCCAAGCGACCAGCGAGCACGCAAAGGAGCAAGTGAAGGAGCAAAAGAAGACAAAGAATGCTGCAGGAATCAGGTAGAACTGCAAAGTGACTTCAAGAAGATTGGTTAATGAGGTGATTGCATTGACAAGGATGATTTAGAATATTGTGACAGTAAGGAGGGCAAATTTGCAAGCATGGAAGCAGTGGATGAGTCAAGCACAGGTCTTGGTACAGCAGTAAACAATGGCAGTGCAAACATTGATCCATTTATCGTTTTCTCTGAACATAATAACAAAAAAGATGTAAAGATCTGTAAAAATTCTTTTCAGATTTGCACAAAGGGTTTATGAATGGGATGGCAAAAACATCTGCAAATGCTACTGGGAGTATTAAAGTACGTGACGAAAGGAATGGTTCCAAGGTAGTTGATAGTCTTTTTAAGAAATGCAAGAATTCCTAAAACCTGTTCCACTCTTACAATGAGTTTTGCCACAAAAACAATTGTGTCGTATCCAGTTTCAGACTCACACAAGACAATCAAAATGGCTATGAAAGGACTGATAACGCTCCTATAGAAGGCATGGCCTAAGAAGAGGCTTTTCTTTCTCCTGCTACTTCTCTATTGCACTTGGATGAAGAAAATGGTGTTGTGAGGTTTTCACACCATCGCCCCAAAATATTTGGGGACCCCCTTTTTTTTTGAGCAAGCCTTGGCAATTTTTCCTAGATCCGGGTATTTGGGTGCCTTAGCGAATTTTTGGGCGATCCAGAGGTTTTGAAATGAAAATTTTACACCTGGGATATTTTTTGAAGTGCTTGGGAGGGTATAGCTTGTTTTCACCTTGTGCGAAATGTTGATTTTCTTAAATAGTCGATTTTGTCTCCAAGCCAAATGAAATTCGATGAGAAAATTTTATTTTAATATCTGGCAGGGCAAATTTGCAAAATTTTCAGACTAAGATGAATTTTGAAAGTTGATGAAATTGAAGAGCTCGAGATTTTCAAAATTTAATTGTGAAATTGGATATTTTTGGGAAAATCTTGTAAATTTTTTTTGGTGGAGAAAAATGGAAATTAAAGAATAAATTTAAAGTTGCCAATTAGAGATAATAAATTGCAAAAATAAAAAAGGATAAAATTGCCAAATGGAAATTAAATTGCAAAATGATTTTTGGGTTGCAAAATAATAAAAAATTAATTTTGGTTATCATGATTAAATGCATTAAAATCATATTTTTTGGGCTAAGTGTTTGTAATTTAGAAATTTAAATTGGGCCCCTTTGTGTGTTAAATTCAACGTATTTTAAGGCCTAGGAGGTGTGAAATTCAAGGCAAGTTATTGGGTCCACAATGGGGAGGGTTTAAAGCTATATTGGAGGCCTAAATGACCTTTTTTCAAAATTTCAATTTTAGGGCCTATGATAATTTCGGATTTGGCTATTTTAAACCGATAATTTTGCACTAGGTTGACCCAATTTTAAATTAAAATAAAATCCCCTAGGGCTGGGCAATTTATATCATTTAATTCATGTTTAATTTGGCAATTTTAATTTTTTTGTTTTTCCCTCCTCCTGCAAAGTCGGCCTTGCTTTTTTTTTTTTTTGGAGGCAAAATTTGGTATATAAGGGGAGCTCTCCCCCACTTCATTTCACCATCTCATTCACTTCTCTCCTTTTCTCTTGGCAGCAAAAAGAAGTCCGAAAAAGCAGTCCGAAAAAGCAGTCCGAAAAAGCAGATCCGAAAAGCAAATTCGAAAATTGGAGAGTTTGATGAAGAGAAGAAGCTTGAGTTGAGGCAAATCAGATTTGTAATAGAAGAATTTATTGATAGAAGATTCATAGCAATCAGATTTTGAGAGTGAATTGGAGAAGGGGCTGTATTTTCAGACTTGTGGAGATAGAGAAATTTTGTGAATCAAGCCAAGGCAATTGCATTAAGAAGGATTCCTAGCTTTGTACTTGGGTGAGTGGCCTATCTTTTCCTCTCTCTTTAATTGCTTTCATTTCATTGGTGCTAGTTTAGGTGTTGAAAACTAATTTCAAGAGTAGAGTTAGGTGTTTGGTTAGTAGGTTGATTACTCGATTGTCTTGATTGGCTTTTTTCCCTCAAGTTCTTGCTTGCATTCCATCATTGCATTTCATCTTAGGAAGGAGATTGGAGTGATAAGTGTAGCCCATCTTAAGGCGGGGAGTGATAAGTGTAGTATTCCACCCCTAGGCGAAGATTGGAGTGATAAGTGTAGTCCATTTTAAGGCAAAGGCGGGGAGTGATAAGTGTAGTTTGCATCATTGCATTTCATTTTAGGGGAAGATTTGGAGTGATAAGTGTAGTCCATCTTAAGGTAACGGCGGGGAGTGATAAGTGTAGTATTCCACCCCTAGGCGAAGATTGGAGTGATAAGTGTAGTTTCACCAGCATTGTAGAAAAGGCGGGGAGTGATAAGTGTTTAGGATGGATGATGTTAATGCAAGCAAGCAACCCAAAGGAATTAATGCTGAAATAGGAGACAAGGAAGTCATGATACCCAATTCCAACTTCCGCTCAAAATTGAAATACGTTGGAGACACCAACATTGGTACCTTTGATATGATTCAATTAAGAGAGAGGTTGAGAGACAGCCAGTCACCTGTGGCAAAGAGGATCAAATAGTATGGATTTGTGCAAGGAAGTGTTCAGTCTATCCCAGCAACAGACATGATACGACAGAATTGGTTACACCAAGTCATCAAGGCTCACCCGATCAAATCAGCAAGTCAGAGTGCAGCAGCTTCATTGTGCTTCTCAGTCAAATTCCGGGCTCTACAAAAGGTACACAGTTTGATCCTTGGATGTTTTATTTTATTGAAGAGATTGAGAATGGTTAAGGAAAATTGATTGGATTAGGATCACTAGCATGAATTTAGAGTTGCAACTTAAATAGTACAAAATCGGGGGCAAATCTACATGGGGTCCTACTTCTTCAATTCGGGTGCAAGACTACTAGTGATGCTTTGCCAGTCGAACCAAATCTAATCTTGGGGAGATGCATTGCACCACTATGGTTGAGGCAAGTACTTATGCCAAAGGGCAAGGTTGTGGCAGTTCGAACAGTTGAAGACAGTCAAGGGTTAACCAAGGAGGAAGGCATTGATGAAAGCAGTTGATGAACTCAGTGATGGGTGGATTGTGGAACAATCAAGGAGATATGGTGAGGGCAGGTGCCCCAAAACCCAAGGTTATTGAAACAAAGATGCATGCATGCAGATCAAATCCAAATAGGAAGGTTAAAAATGGCAAAGTATTGAAGTAAGGAGGAAAGTGATTGAAAGGTTGAGGGAGGTCAAGTTTGATTTCAAGGCGGTGGCTAAGAGCAAGGCTCTTAAATTGCACAAGGTTCACATCTAGGCAAGCCACCAAGGTCAAGGCAAGATTACCCCAAGTGCATGGAGACCTCACCCTTTCGAGGTCAGGACATCAAGTACAAGCAAGTTCAAGTGGTGGTGAGAAAATTTCTAAGGACAAGCTCAAGCATCCAAGGCTTCATCTCATCTCAAGGATTAAAGAACTTTATAAAATAAGGTTGATGAAGTGGTAATTTCATGTGCATGCAATCAAATCATGCCAAGTGTCCTATGTTTTCATTGGTTGACAGATTATTGTAATTTTCTCATTGGCCCACAAAGTTGGTGCCCTCATGTAATTGGTTGAAAGATGGTAACCCTAATTAGGGTTTGTAAGGTTTAACCTTGGCCCTTGATTTTGCCTCTTAATCTTGGCCACTCATTGCAATTTTGAGCCTCTATATAAGGCCATTTGTTCTCATTTGTAAAGAGAGTTATGTTGGAGAATTGTTGCCAAAATACTATCAAAATTGTTCTCTATTCATTGTTGTGACTTGCATGGTGGATATACATGATCATTTTGGTGTATTTGCATGGTTCCTTTCATCTCTCAAATTAAAGTAGGATTTCATTTCATGTTGTTAAAGTAAGAATAGAAGTAGATGATTAATTGTAATGGTGATGTTGGTGAATGTTTGATGAGGATCTTATACTAGGCCACTAGCATCTTGGCGGCTTGCCAAGGAGCCTTGTGTGGTAATCTAGTCAATTGCTCCCAAGTTCTACTTGCATTTTATCTTTCCGCTTGTACTTCAAGTTGGGTTGGAAGATAGGTGTTAGTGTGAAAATCCTAAGAGTAACCCTTAGACTCATCGCACCGATGGAAGTAGAGCCGCTGGTAAGCTTTCATTTGGTTTGATCCCCGTCCATTTGCTAATCTTTCCATTCAGTAGGAGTAGTGGTAGAAGTAATCAGTAGTTCAGTAGTTGAAGTTTAGAAGTTGAAGTTTGAAAAGTTTGAAGAGCAAAGTTGGAAGTGATATAAATAGAAAATCATTTGAGAATGTTTGAAAAGCAAAGCACCACCAAGTTTCTTGGAATGAACAACGTAAGCCCGCCGAAGTGATTACCAGCAAATCACATTTTTATAACTGAGTTAGTATCCACAGGTGTAAGGAACCTTGGAGTATTCTTATATACTTTTCAAGAGAGGGTTGAGTGTTTGGTACGCTGTATCAAGTATTTCAATTGCTATATGTTATGTAGTGGTACAAATCTCACATCAACATTATTTGGCGCTAGAAGGAGGGCTGAACAATGTTCATTCATGGATTGTCAACAACAATGAGCTTTCATGTTATATTTGAGATGTAAGAGATCTCTCCAAAAGTTCAAAAAAATAAAAAAAGAAAGGTTTCTCAATGGACAGACAGGTGGATGTTCTTCCCATTTGGTTTGATTTGAACAAGAGGTTACCTCCATGGGATTTGTCTCAACTTGCAGCAGCAGGAAAGTGTAGGATACATGGTACTACAGATCATGAGGAGATGGATTGTTTGGTGTTTCTCTTAAGAGTGGACTTGGCATTAAGAGGAAAATTTTCTTTTTCACAAATACATGAGCCTGCAGTCCTTGTCAATTCAGAGGAAGATTTTTTTGATTTCAAAGAAGATATCAATAGGGAACCAAAAAACATATATGGAAGAAGTTCTTGGTGCAGTGTACATAGTCTCTCACATTCAGAATCTACTTGCCCATCTTGTCAAGACACTATTGACTTGGTCAAGTTTCAATTGGGTTGGTATGAGGAAATATCAGTGGGAGGTGGTAAGGATTTCTTTCAGCTTTTAAGTTGGACACCAAAGAATGAAGAGGGTGAGATACATCAGGATGATATGGTTGATTCTAACGTTCAAGATAATCAAGTGGAGGAGCCTTCACGCTTTACTCCTCAGGAGGAAGAAGTCGACAAGAAAATTAAGGAAGCAATAGAATACATTCGAGGAAGAGAAATGATAGCAAGTAAAGATAAGCATTTGGAAACCCATGGGGGTAAAAAGCTAGAAGAAGATCATAACAAGTTTGAAGAGGTGATCCTTGGTGAACTTTCCCTCATGTTACAAAGTCGAATTCTTGAAGATGAACTGGAAGAAGTCTCTAGCACCCTTCATGAAAGAAGCAATCAATTGGACAAGTTGAACAAGGAATTGCAAGTTACTACAAGTGAATCAAGATATGAGGAAAAGTTTGATAAAGCATTCCAGGACATCATTACCACCATATTATTTGGGGGGATGCTTAAGGATCTTACGAAAGAAATACAAATGGAGTCATTGCCCATAGCCTTTCAAGGCTATCAAGTTGTTGCAAGTGGCATGATTCACCATCAACTTCGACCTCCAGAAACATTACCACTTGGAATGGAAGTTGATGGGAAACTCACAAAGATGTATGATGGTTCTCCTATTGGTCTAGAATGTGCTATGTTTGGTGAGAATCTATATAAAGAATTGCAAGATGTTCCTAAAGAGAGTTCAAATGGAAATTACATGCTAGATGATGAAGATCCTAATGGTGGGGATATGCGAGGATTGTTATGTGGTGATCAAGTTTCTCACATGGAAAAGGAAAACAAAGAACAGTTTGGGTTGATGCTACAGTTGGATGTTGCATTTGATCAGCTTGGAGAGGTGTTTGATGGGGAGAATATCAAGGAATCCTTGATTTTTGAGGATACACTTGAGGAGATTCACAAGGATGCATGGTTCATGTTTCACAAAGACAAGCCCCCAAAGGCAATTTTCCAAGGTCTTGATTTCACGATTGATCCTGCCTTGACTACCAATGAGTTCGATGTGGATGTCCGAGGGAAGATTCATCACCAGTTGCGACCTCCTGAAACTGTGGATGATCAATTGAGGTTTGAACAAGAGTTACCACATAAATCATACCAGGTTGTTTCTTTCCCTGCTCTTAAGGATGAAAGGTATAAACTTTTTTATTTTGATTATGGAAATTTTGGAAAAACAACTTGTTTATGGATTGATCATGGACCCTATGAGTTGCCTCAATTGTTGTTTTTTCATGATAATTTTCTTGAGTTTGAGTTTGAGGTGACTAAATTTTTTTCAGAGTACAAGGATGAGTTTGCGAGATTGAGAACTATCACCCAAACCTTGTTACTTTTGAACATTTTGAGAAACCATGTTAGATCCAGTATGTATATCAGTCTAGTCAGTGTTGCCCCTTTAGAGTCTTGTACATAGTTAAGGTAGGTTTGTCTTGGACCATTTGGTTCAGGAGAGTAGTTTAGTTTCCTTCCAGTTGTTAGTTTAGTTTGCTTTTTGTTCTTAGAGTAGAGTTTGTCTTGGACCACTTGGCCCAAGGGTTAGAGTAGTTTCCTTTCAGTTGGTTAGAGTAGATTTCCTTTAGTTGTTTAGCTTAGGTGTTTGAGGGAACTCAGAGGTTATTTTGCATCAAGTCAGTTGACTTGGGATCTTTTAGTTTCCTCAGTTTGAGAGCTATTTTGGTTTTGGAGCTTTGCAGGTGCAAAGGGGGTCCGGGTTATCACTTGTGGGCGAGGTGTGTAGATTTTTACACTTTTGATGTCAGAACCTAGAGTCCGTCTTGTTCATTTCTTGAATACATTTGACAAGGATCAGAGATTTTTAGGATGTGCTTAGTCGTTGGTCTATGGTAGGACTTGTACTAAATTCGGGTAAGGCTCGATGGTGGTTCTTGAGTTACCTTTGACATGGTTACAACATTTTACTCACACTTAATTGCTCCGAGTTTTTGGTGTTTCGAAGTGAAAATGGACTTAGTGAAAATCATACACCTGCTTCAGCGCCACTGTGGTCTTCCAAACCCTCCGCGGGCTTCATTGCTTGCAGGCCAAACAAAAGATTGGTTGAAAAAAGAAAGAATTATCATAAAAAAAAAAGAGAAAATGAAAAAATGAGAAGTGAAAAAATGAAAAGCAGTATCAAAATGAGAATAAAAGATGAAAATTGGCTCTGAGGGCGTGCAATCATCTCTACCGGTGCTATAAAAATAATCACTAAAGGTAGAACCGTGATTATGGTGCCACAGCGATAACTCCGTTGGGGCTATGGACGCCTGACTGGCAGCGGGGCTCTATCCAAGATGCTTTTGGAGTAAGGATATTATAATAGCTAAGTCTAGTGGATCCAAGAGATTATCAAGTTCTTGTTGAGTGGGGAATGAATCATTTGCACACACGTGAGTAGCTTATGGTCAGGGTGCTTAGGTTCAACTTGAAAGTTCTTTCCCTTGTTGAGTGCTTGTCCTTAAGTGGATTTTCGGATAGGTCATCCTAAGATTTTTGTTCTAAGTTACTTTATTCTTGAAATGTTCAGGAACATTTATTTGGGTTGATGCTAGATGTTGTGAGGTTTTCACACCATCGCCCCAAAATATTTGGGGACCCCCTTTTTTTTTTAGCAAGCCTTGGCAATTTTTCCTAGATCCGGGTATTTGGGTGCCTTAGCGAATTTTTGGGCGATCCAGAGGTTTTGAAATGAAAATTTTACACCTGGGATATTTTTTGAAAGGCTTGGGAGGGTATAGCTTGTTTTCACCTTGTGCGAAATGTTGATTTTTTTAAATAGTCGATTTTGTCTCCAAGCCAAATGAAATTCGATGAGAAAATTTTATTTTAATATCTGGCAGGGCAAATTTGCAAAATTTTCAGACTAAGATGAATTTTGAAAATTGATGAAATTGAAGAACTCGAGATTTTCAAAATTTAATTGTGAAATTGGATATTTTTGGGAAAATCTTGTAAATTTTTTTTGGTGGAAAAAAATGGAAATTAAAGAATAAATTTAAAGTTGCCAATTAGAGATAATAAATTGCAAAAATAAAAAAGGATAAAATTGCCAAATGGAAATTAAATTGCAAAATGATTTTTGGGTTGCAAAATAATAAAAAATTAATTTTGGTTGTCATGATTAAATGCATTAAAATCATATTTTTTGGGCTAAGTGTTTGTAATTTAGAAATTTAAATTGGGCCCCTTTGTGTGTTAAATTCAACGTATTTTAAGGCCTAGGAGGTGTGAAATTCAAGGCAAGTTATTGGGTCCACAATGGGGAGGGTTTAAAGCTATATTAGAGGCCTAAATGACCTTTTTTCAAAATTTCAATTTTAGGGCCTATGATAATTTCGGATTTGGCTATTTTAAACCGATAATTTTGCACTAGGTTGACCCAATTTTAAATTAAAATAAAATCCCCTAGGGCTGGGCAATTTATATCATTTAATTCATGTTTAATTTGGCAATTTTAATTTTTTTGTTTTTCCCTCCTCCTGCAAAGTCGGCCTTGCTTTTTTTTTTTTTTGGAGGCAAAATTTGGTATATAAGGGGAGCTCTCCCCCACTTCATTTCACCATCTCATTCACTTCTCTCCTTTTCTCTTGGCAGCAAAAAGAAGTCCGAAAAAGCAGTCCGAAAAAGCAGAGCGAAAAAGCAGTCCGAAAAGCAAATTCGAAAATTGGAGAGTTTGATGAAGAGAAGAAGCTTGAGTTGAGGCACATCAGATTTGTAATAGAAGAATTTATTGATAGAAGATTCATAGCAATCAGATTTTGAGAGTGAATTGGAGAAGGGGCTGTATTTTCAGACTTGTGGAGATAGAGAAATTTTGTGAATCAAGCCAAGGCAATTGCATTAAGAAGGATTCCTAGCTTTGTACTTGGGTGAGTGGCCTATCTTTTCCTCTCTCTTTAATTGCTTTCATTTCATTGGTGCTAGTTTAGGTGTTGAAAACTAATTTCAAGAGTAGAGTTAGGTGTTTGGTTAGTAGGTTGATTACTCGATTGTCTTGATTGGCTTTTTTCCCTCAAGTTCTTGCTTGCATTCCATCATTGCATTTCATCTTAGGAAGGAGATTGGAGTGATAAGTGTAGCCCATCTTAAGGCAACGGCAGGGAGTGATAAGTGTAGTATTCCACCCCTAGGTGAAGATTGGAGTGATAAGTGTAGTCCATTTTAAGGCAAAGGCGGGGAGTGATAAATGTAGTTTGCATCATTGCATTTCATTTTAGGGGAAGATTTGGAGTGATAAGTGTAGTCCATCTTAAGGTAACGGCGGGGAGTGATAAGTGTAGTATTCCACCCCTAGGCGAAGATTGGAGTGATAAGTGTAGTTTCACCAGCATTGTAGAAAAGGCGGGGAGTGATAAGTGTTTAGGATGGATGATGTTAATGCAAGCAAGCAACCCAAAGGAATTAATGCTGAAATAGGAGACAAGGAAGTCATGATACCCAATTCCAACTTCCGCTCAAAATTGAAATACGTTGGAGACACCAACATTGGTACCTTTGATATGATTCAATTAAGAGAGAGGTTGAGAGACAGCCAGTCACCTGTGGCAAAGAGGATCAAATAGTATGGATTTGTGCAAGGAAGTGTTCAGTCTACCCCAGCAACAGACATGATACGACAGAATTGGTTACACCAAGTCATCAAGGCTCACCCGATCAGATCAGCAAGTCAGAGTGCAGCAGCTTCATTGTGCTTCTCAGTCAAATTTCGGGCTCTACAAAAGGTACACAGTTTGATCCTTGGATGTTTTATTTTATTGAAGAGATTGAGAATGGTTAAGGAAAATTGATTGGATTAGGATCACTAGCATGAATTTAGAGTTGCAACTTAAATAGTACAAAATCGGGGGCAAATCTACATGGGGTCCTACTTCTTCAATTCGGGTGCAAGACTACTAGTGATGCTTTGCCAGTCGAACCAAATCTAATCTTGGGGAGATGCATTGCACCACTATGGTTGAGGCAAGTACTTATGCCAAAGGGCAAGGTTGTGGCAGTTCGAACAGTTGAAGACAGTCAAGGGTTAACCAAGGAGGAAGGCATTGATGAAAGCAGTTGATGAACTCAGTGATGAGTGGATTGTGGAACAATCAAGGAGATATGGTGAGGGCAGGTGCCCCAAAACCCAAGGTTATTGAAACAAAGATGCATGCATGCAGATCAAATCCAAATAGGAAGGTTAAAAATGGCAAAGTATTGAAGTAAGGAGGAAAGTGATTGAAAGGTTGAGGGAGGTCAAGTTTGATTTCAAGGCGGTGGCTAAGAGCAAGGCTCTTAAATTGCACAAGGTTCACATCTAGGCAAGCCACCAAGGTCAAGGCAAGATTACCCCAAGTGCATGGAGACCTCACCCTTTCGAGGTCAGGACATCAAGTACAAGCAAGTTCAAGTGGTGGTGAGAAAATTTCTAAGGACAAGCTCAAGCATCCAAGGCTTCATCTCATCTCAAGGATTAAAGAACTTTATAAAATAAGGTTGATGAAGTGGTAATTTCATGTGCATGCAATCAAATCATGCCAAGTTTCCTATGTTCTCATTGGTTGACAGATTATTGTAATTTTCTCATTGGCCCACAAAGTTGGTGCCCTCATGTAATTGGTTGAAAGATGGTAACCCTAATTAGGGTTTGTAAGGTTTAACCTTGGCCCTTGATTTTGCCTCTTAATCTTGGCCACTCATTGCAATTTTGAGCCTCTATATAAGGCCATTTGTTCTCATTTGTAAAGAGAGTTATGTTGGAGAATTGTTGCCAAAATACTATCAAAATTGTTCTCTATTCATTGTTGTGACTTGCATGGTGGATATACATGATCATTTTGGTGTATTTGCATGGTTCCTTTCATCTCTCAAATTAAAGTAGGATTTCATTTCATGTTGTTAAAGTAAGAATAGAAGTAGATGATTAATTGTAATGGTGATGTTGGTGAATGTTTGATGAGGATCTTATACTAGGCCACTAGCATCTTGGCGGCTTGCCAAGGAGCCTTGTGTGGTAATCTAGTCAATTGCTCCCAAGTTCTACTTGCATTTTATCTTTCCGCTTGTACTTCAAGTTGGGTTGGAAGATAGGTGTTAGTGTGAAAATCCTAAGAGTAACCCTTAGACTCATCGCACCGATGGAAGTAGAGCCGCTGGTAAGCTTTCATTTGGTTTGATCCCCGTCCATTTGCTAATCTTTCCATTCAGTAGGAGTAGTGGTAGAAGTAATCAGTAGTTCAGTAGTTGAAGTTTAGAAGTTGAAGTTTGAAAAGTTTGAAGAGCAAAGTTGGAAGTGATATAAATAGAAAATCATTTGAGAATGTTTGAAAAGCAAAGCACCACCAAGTTTCTTGGAATGAACAACGTAAGCCCGCCGAAGTGATTACCAGCAAATCACATTTTTATAACTGAGTTAGTATCCACAGGTGTAAGGAACCTTGGAGTATTCTTATATACTTTTCAAGAGAGGGTTGAGTGTTTGGTACGCTGTATCAAGTATTTCAATTGCTATATGTTATGTAGTGGTACAAAACTCACATCAACAAATGGTTTGTTGGAGCACTCTGTTCAGGTTGCAGAGCTTCTTATGAAGTGGAAGATCAACTTTCACACACAGAGTTTAACTATATCAAACACTGAAATCTAGATAACTAAACAAATTACAAGCCTTTATTTAAGCCAAACTTGCAACCCCACGTGGGGCTATGCCTTGAGACTATCTGCAGGCTTATTGACTCTGGTCCATGGGGGCCTCAACTTTCATTCATTAGAGAGATCCATTTTTAGCACTTTGCTACTCTAAGAGAATGGTTGTCCCCTCTTGTTTTAAAAATTTTTTTTGCAGTTCTGGTTATTGAAACATGTGCCTCAGGTTTTGTGCAATCAGTGTCCGACTGTCTTTTCATCAGTTTTCAGCCTCTTTTGTTTACCTCATTTTCCGTGCCTCTATGCATGAAAAATGGCATCTTTGACCAACATTATGTTGGGACACAGTCAGAAGTTCAATGGTCGCAACTTTAACGCCTAGAAGTAGCGGATGATGACAATTTTTGAGTATTGGTGCCCAAATCAGATTGTTCGGCGCAGGTCTACTCATCCTACAACAGTGGGTCAAGATCAAGATAAATTTGTTAAGTGGAATCGGGAAGCCGTGATGCTCATTAAATTGTCAATCACCGACTATCAGCTGCCTCAAGTACCCTCATGCAAGAGGGCTGCTGAAATATGGGAATATTTAAAAGGCCTACATGTCTAACAAGAGTCGTGCATTCTTTTTGAAGAACATGTTTTTCTTGATTATGATGGATGAGAGGATGTCCCTATAGGAGCATCTCACAAAAATCAAGGACATTCATGATCAATTGGAGGCGATTGGAAGAATGATGGAGAAAGAAGACATGGTAGTAATCACTCCGAAAAGTCTACCAAAATCTTATGAGCACTCCCTCAACATTACCTTAACTAATGTTGACTTGAAGTTTCTAGATCTTTGCACCAAACTTCCGCAACGGGATTGATGAAGACGGCAGTTCAGTAGCGGTGCTAATTCGTCCTCCACTGCACAAGCCTTCACACCAAACTCCTCTACTTAGAACAAAGGGAACAGTCAGCTCTCTCAGCAGAAACGCCCAATTCAATCCCAGGATAGCTCCAAGAAAAAGAATATTCAGTGCAATTATTGCTACAAGCATGGTCACATGAAGAAAGATTTTTGGCACCATTTGGCTTCTGAACAAAGAAGCAAGGAGGGTCACAGTAGAAGGCCAATGTAGCAAAGCACAATAAGGACACTGAGCAGGAATCTACCTTATATGCCTTTATGGCCAAACACCCAGCAGATCGCATCAAATCATTTGCCTGGTACATCGACAAAAGTGCTTCTCGGCACTTTACTCATCGATGAGATTGGTTCACTGACTACACACCATTCATTGATTCAGTTATTTTGGAGGAAAAAAGTATATTGTTGTCAAAAAGGGCAACGTGCAGATTCACTTTGGAGGGAGGCATTTAATTTTCCTCAATGTATACTATGTTCCAAGCATGGAACTCAACCTTCTCTCTGTCAATCAGATTATAAGACACTCTCCTTAGCTAGATGTGGTATTTAGTTCGCACAAATGCAGTATTGTTGATCAAGAGACCCGTACTACATTTGTTGTGGGTATTGAGGATCATGGTATTTATAGACTCGTTGACACTAGTGATTCTCAGGAGCATGACATGGCAGCCAAAAGTTCTTCCATCAGCAATCTTTGGCATCAGCGATATAGGCATCTAAACATATATTATCTCTCTCATCTAGTTCTGGATGATCTGGTTGTTGGCTTATCTGAGATTCAAACTCAAAATCATGGAGTTTGTGGAGCTTGTCATGCTGAAAAGTAGCATTGGACTTCATTTTCAGATGGTGTTACTTGGTAAACTCCCAAGGTATTACAATTGGTTCATGTTGATGTATGTGGACTAATGAACACTCCTTCAGTTACCGGGTCTAGGTATTTTCTATTATTTGTTGATGATTTTAGTCGCAAAATGTGGGTGTATTTTCTTAAACAAAAATCGGAGGTGTTTAAGCATGATTCAGAAGTTTAAGGCATTGGAAGAAAAAGAGTCAGGTCAACAAATAATAACTCTTAGGTCAGACAATGGGGGCGAGTTTTGTTCTTCTAATTTCTCCAACTTTTGTGCACATCATGGTATCAAGCATCATCTTACCACACCTTGGACCCCTCAACAAAAGAGTGTTGTTGAGCGGAGAAACCGCACAATCATCAAGATTGTTCGGTCTAGGTTGGAACATAGAAATGTTCCAAAGAAATTTTGGGCAAAAGCAATCTACACTGTTGTCTATCTTCTGAACAAGTCTCCCACACAGGTCATTAAGAAGAAGACTCCAAAGCAAGCTTGGTTTAGCAAGAAGCCTAAAATCACTCACTTGAAAGTCTTTGGCTCTTCAGCTTAATGTCTGGATTCCATATGCCAAGCGCTCAAAACTGGATTCCATATGCCAAGCACTCAAAACTGGATTCCATGAGCCAGAAGCTCATGTTCACAGGATACAGTGAAAACCACAAAGCATATCAGTTGATTCATGTAGACACTGATCATCTCATATTCAGTCGAGATGTTGTCTTTGATGAAGAATGACGGCCTTTTCAACTCTCTTCTCCTATTTTGAGTGTTGAGGATCAACCTCTGCAAGCTAAGAATTTGGTTGTTAGCCTTCCATTAGGTCCACCTAATGGGAGGGATTCAGATGAATTTGGCTTTGAAGTGGTGGAATCCCCCAGGCATGATATTGCACTACCCAACGTTCGTTAGGAAGATGTTGATCTACATCTTGTTGAACCTGTTCTAGCCATCCCAGAATCAGATGTTGGTACTTCTACTCTCTGGCTCAAATGGTGGGCCAAGACCATAGGTGATCTCCATGATGATTAGCTCAAAGGGGGTACATCAACTAGAAACAAGAGCAAGCAACAAAATACAGTTAATTTTTCTCTTATAGCCAACATTCATAGTATTTATGAGCCTCAATCTTATTCAAAGGCTAAGGGTATACCTGAGTGGGAACAGGCTATGGAAATTGGGTACCATAGTCTTCTAAAGAACAAGACTTGGATTCTTTCTAATCTTCCACTTGGGAAGAAGCCCATTGGCTGCAAATGAGTGCATAAAGTTAAGTACAAGGCTGAAGGAACCCTTGATAAGTACAAGGCTCAACTAGTTGCTAAAGAGTTCTCGTCTAAGTTGCCATATTCGCCCAGGGGATCCCGAATTCGCCATTCGGTTCGATGCACATTCGAATTCGATTCCAAATCGTATTTGCACTATGTAATTTGGCTCAAATTCGTAAAAACGGACCCTGGCTGAATTTTTTACGTTTTGGCGCGAATTTGGAAATGTAAAAGCGAACCCGGGCTGAATTTTCAACGAATTTATGCGAATTTTGACTTTCAACGCCAATTTTTTTATTTTCAAAATTGTTTTTTATTGTTTTAAAGTTTTAAACCCTAAACACCACGCGAGTATCGCATTTTATTGTTTTAACTTTTAAACATACATCGCTTTTACGGTTTTATGAACATACATATCACTGATCACGTTTTATTCATATTGGTATCACCGATTGCTACAAGGAAAGACTCAGATAACGTGTACGGTGTATTTAAGGGCAGACTCAGATACAGCCGTCCCTTCTGGTAAGTTGTGTTGTGTTTAAAGAATTTAAACGTGTATTTTTGAATTTCATCTTTAACCTCAGAACTCCAAACTTCAAAGTAAATGCTATATTCATGCCAATATAATAATATATAGTTTTAAATTTTTAATAGGGTTTGAATAATCTACATTTGTTTGGAGAAAATAATATATTTGGTTCTTGAATCATGTGTTTAAAATTTTATACCATGCAATGAGGTATTTCTGCACACATCCTTCTCCTCTTGTGACTGTGTTTTTTACTCTGTCATTTCTCACTCTTGTATAAATATCTGCAATTTAATCCCCCCTTACTACAGATATTGTAAGCCTATTTCCGACCCGTGCTAATGGCCAAACTATTAATAAATGAATTAAGGCCATTGAGATAGATTTTTTTAAGGTGGTCTGTGATTTTTTTAAGGAGATCCATTGCAAGAATTTCTCGTGTACTATAGATTTCCTGTGTGTGACTAATCCATTTTAATTTTTATATCAGAGAGGTAACTGTTTTAAATTTATATTAATATTTGCTTTGTTTGTTGTTTATAGATTATGATTCATCATTCAGACTCAAAGAATGGCTGCAAGTGCTTCTAGTACCAAAAACTCCCACTTCAAAATAGACAGACGCTCTCCACTATGGAAATATGTGGAAATGGTTAAACCAATGCTAGGTGGAGGAGGTTATGTGTGGATTTGCAGCCACTGCAAAGAGGAATTTAGTAGCTCTTACAGTAGAGTGAAAGCACATTTGTGCTTTATTCCTCAACAGGGCGTTAAATTTTGTACAGGGAGACCAAGAGTTAATGGGGTACTACCTAAAACCTTTCTTCCAAACCACATTGTGAACAAATATATTCAAAAGCAAAAACAAGCAGACGAAGCAGCTGGCAGGGCAAGTTCTCATCCTTTGCAAAATGCTAGGAAAAAAACAAAAACATCATCTATGTCTTCAACTTCCACTCCCAATGAACCACCCATAGAGGACCATCCATTCTTGCGTGGTCCTCAAGAACTAATTGTAAAGAAGAGAGCAATGGGGCCCTTAAAAACATCATTTCAAAATGAAGCTAGAGACATTGCTGAGGAAGCCATAGCGAGATGCGTCTATGCATGTGGATTGGCGTTTAATGTTGTTCGCTCACCGTATTGGCAAAAAATGGTGAGATCAATTAATGAGGCTCCAAAGGGGTTCAAGGGCCCGGGTTATGAGAAGGTGCGCACCACTTTATTGGATAGAGAGGTGATCAATGTAGAGGCTTCCATGCAGACCATCAAGGATTCATAGATCGAAACAGGTGTGACCATAGTATCCGATGGATGGAAAGATGCGAGAAATCGTCCTTTGGTCAATGTTATTGCAATGTCCACAAGAGGTGCAATGTTTCTAAAAGTTGTGGATTGTGAAGGAGAGGTGAAGGACGGTCCTTTCATTGCAAACATTCTCATCCAAGCCATTGAGCAAGTTGGCCCTCAAAATGTTGTTCAGGTAATAACCGACAATGCCAAGAATTGTAGGGTTGTCGGCTTATTGGTTGAGGAGCGCTTCGAACACATTTTTTGGACACCTTGTGTTGTGCACTCACTCAACCTAATGCAGCAAAAAATTGGCACTAAGATTGAGTGGATTAAAAAAATGTATGAAGAGGCACAAGAGATCCAAATGTTTGTCACAAACCACCATATGACTCAAGCCATATTTAGACAATTCTCGAAATTGGAGCTCTTGAAGGTAAGTTCAATTGTTTAAAATTTGAACATCTTTTAGAATTGTAGTCACTTTAGTTTAGTAAACTTTAAATGTTTAAAAATTTCTATTTTAAAAATTTAATCTTGATCTTAATTTTAATTATTGTTTTGAATCTTTTGATCTTAAAATAGGTTGTCGAGACCCGCTTTGCCTCCAACACTATTGTTTTGAGACGCCTTGTCAAGGTTTAAAGAGGCATTGTCTAGAATGGTAATCAGTGCTAATTGGAGCATATGGAGGCAATCTAATAGTGCCAAGGCAGTTGGCATTAAGGCATTGATACTAGATGACTCTTGGTGGGATCATCCTAAGTACATTCTGAAGTTCACCGAGCCTATTTTGAGCATGATCCGATACACTGACATGGATAGGCCTTGCTTGGGTGAGGTATATGATGGCATTGACTCCATGATTGAGGATATTAGAAATATAATAAATGAGAAAGAGGAAGATCCAGATGAAAAGTTCTTCAAGGAGCTACAGGTAATCATGGTAGAGAGGTGGAACAAAATGACTACCCCTTTGCATCTACTTGCCTTTGCATTGAGCCCTAGGTTCTATAGCCAATCGATCCTCAGTGAGAGTACCACTAGAGTTGCCCCATATAGAGATCCTGAAGTTGCTCAAGGGTACAAGGCAGCCCTTCGAAGACTCTTTCTCGAGCACCTACGACCTACAGTGAGGTCTGGATTCATGAGTTTCGCGAGCACTAATGATTGTGGTCTTGAAGCTCTTGCAGACAAGAAAAATGTTGATGCTCATAAATGGCAGTACTTCCATGGACAAATGTACCAGCTCCTACAACCCATTGCCATCAAAATTTTATCACAAGTTCTTTACTCTTAAGATTCTAATTTCTAAATTCTTGTTGATAAATATTAAATTTATATTTTAACTCTCTAATTTCAAAATTGTAAATTGCTAGGTTGGTAGTTCATCATCATCTGAGAGGAATACTCCATCCACTCAATAAAACGCAACCAACTAAACTCCAAGAAGGCAGATAACTTGGTCTTTGTGCATTCAAACTTGAGGCTCACAACACACAAAGGCAATACTTAAAAAAAAGGGGAGGCACATCATTGGGATGTTGAACCAGAGTCTGCAGAGTTGGAAGCCCACTTTGATGCACTTGCAATTGATGGTGGTGATCATGAGCTACTTAGTGATGATGAGGCTGATCCTGAGGCTGGACCTAAGGCTGCTAGTACTGATGCTAGTGGCACTGTTTGTGCTTCTAATCTGCAATAGCATAATGATGATGATTTTTTGGATGATTTTTGATGATATTTTGATCACTGATGACTGATAGTGATTATTAATGTTGGCATTATTGTTTTTGACCGAAACACTGATATGGTGGTGTATTTTGACATTTTGTTATGTCATTTGAACTTAAACGACAATATATGTGGTGGTGTATTTTGCTATGCTGCTTTATTATTAGCATAGTAATGTATGAACTTATTTGCTGCTACGTATGTTTACATATAGATATATATTTTTAAAAAAATAAAAATCTTGTACGAACGAACCCAAAACGAATCAAACCCAGCCCAAAAAAAATTTGGACGAATTTCGAACCCGAATATCGAACCCACATCCCAACCGGCAACTTAGGTTCTCCCAGAAAGAGGGCATTGATTATGAGGAGACTTTTGCTCACACAGCCAAAATGAGTACAATTTGGCTTGTCCTTGCCATTTCAGCACAGTTTCAATGGAAAATCTATCAAATGGACTTCAAGAGTGAATTCTTCAATGGTGAGTTGCAGGAAGAGGTCTATATGACACAGCCTCCTGGTTTCAAGGTTGTCGGTAAAAAACATTAGGTATGTGGACTAGTGAAAGCACTCAATGGCCTGAAATACGCTCCTCGGGCTTGGTACATAAAGATTGATAGGAACATTAGTGATCAAGGCTTTCAAAGGAGTACTAATTCGTTATGTATGTCAAAACTACTGACAGTGATATTCTTCTACTTGTCATCTATGTTAATGATTTGATTATTACTGGTAGTTCATCACTTTTGATCAAGCAGATCAAACAGAGTTTGTGCCAGTCCTTTGACATGACAGATTTGGGACTTCTACATTACTACTAAGTGTTGAGGTTATGTAGACAGATGACAATATCTTTATATCAGAGTCAAAGTATGCCAGGAGTTTGCTAGACAAATATCAAATGTAAGATTGTAAACCTACATCCACAACCATGGAGAATGGGTTGAAGTTGTCCGCTAAATCAGATTCACCTATGGTGGATGAATCCATGTTCAGGCAACTAGTGGGCAATCTCATCTATCTCATTGCCACTAGACTTAACCTTAGTTTTGTTGTAAGCTACATCTCTCACTTCATGACAACCCCTACAGTTGAACAATGGGTTTCACCGAAGCATGTGCTAAGGTATGTGAAGGGCACTTCTGCCTTTGGCATTCTATATGGCAAAAGCAAAGATCCTAGACTCACCGGTTTCATAGACACAAATTAAGCAACTTTATTGATGACAGGAAGTCTACATCTAGGTATGTCTTCAGTATGGGCACTCTTTCCTCGAATAAAGCAAAATATTGGGAAACTGTTAAAGTAGCTTGTGAGGCAAATTGGCTTCAATGGATGCTTTTTGACATGCACATGTCTCAAGCAAGTCCTTCACCTCTATTTTGTGACAATCAAGGAGTGCTCAAACTTGCCAAAAATCTAGTCTTCCATGAGCGGACAAAGCTTGTTGAATTTCATTGTCATTACATTTGCAAGCTTGTAGAGGATAGATCAGTATAGTTGCAATATGTTCCAACTGAGGATCAAAATAGAGACATCCTCACCGAGTCTCTAGGTCGGAACAAGTTTGTACAATTTAGGGGCAACTTGGTGTAGTTGACAAATTGACCATTAAGGGAGGGTATTTGAATAATACTGGCGTATATAATTTAAGGGTCAATATTGTATTTTTAGGTAGATTAGATTTCTTTCTAATTTAGTCTTCAATGTTCAATTGTTTCTTTAGGAAACATCAACAATGTAATTGCCTATATATGTACATTTCATTTTTTCAATAATATCAATCAAGCAATTACCATAACATACTAGACACTAGCACTATTGGTACGTGGCAACCAAGTTGTTGCTACTCCTTTCTATTGGCATCATTATTGATAGGCTAGCCCCTTTTTATACACTCTAGATGTACCCAACTCCTCGGGAAATAAATCATCACTAAAACTACCAAAGAGGGCATCTTCAACAATATATATAGCCACCCAGATCTCCCGCCATGAACCATTTTGCCACGAGCTAGCTTTCTATGTAGAGCATTTCTTACAATTGGTGGATGGTTTTATTCATAACCTTCATTGTACCCAACAACACTTGCTCCCATGGCTCAAGGCTTGGCCAGCTAAGAGAGTGCTCTCACCAATTATAGGTTGACACAAAATCACCACATCCTTCATCAAGACCGAACTTGTCATCTTTTCTCCCTCTAGGTGGAAACCATTGAACTTCATTTTCAAAAACCCAATTATCTATGGGATCCAAGGAAGATTTCAATGTATCTACAAGGACTTAAGAACAATCTATCTACTTTCTTCAAATATTCAAACTAATAGTGCTTGCCTATTTTTCTTTGTGAGACCTTCAACCTCCAATGCAAATCCCTACAAGGGGGAAATATAGAGGCTCTAAAGCCCCCTTTTTTCGAACCCATGCAAGTGACAAGCAACACAAAACAGCCTTTGAATACCAATATTTCACATATCAAAACTCATTGATCAATTAGGTGGCAATTCTCTTAACACACCATTACCACTCACTATGTTGCAAGGTTCGTACCCAAAGGCCCCAAACCAAGTGCGAGTATGCACCGGGTTCAAGTGCCTCTGTGGGTACGTGTTGGGTGCACACAGGGTGCATGTCCAGCATTGTGGGTGCGCCAGGGTTCGCACACCTACAAACCCATGCACACCTGCAGTGTTGCTTATGCAACCTGTGAATACCCAGTACAAACCCAGGCGCACCGAACGCAAACCCACAGGCCTACATTATAAAAAGAAAAAATTCTAATAATAACACTGAGCAGAAATAGAACTTTAATATAGTGAAACTCGAGGACGTGCACCCGGCCCAAAACCTAGGAGTATCTGGTGCAAGGACACCCCCGGGACGGGTACTTGGAGTACCCAAGTACCCCCGCCACTACCCAAGTGTCGTTGCACCACCGCCGCACTGCTTGGGTGCTTGGGTGATTGGGGACGTTGGGGGTACTTGGGTGATTGGGTGCTTGGGGACGTCAGGGGTACCTGGGTTCATGGGTGCTTGGGTGCTTCATCCACTCTGTTAAGAGGAACATCAACAAACTTACCTCTAAGAGAGAAAAGAAGCGCATGTACAAAAAGATCCCAGTAACACGATGGGATGTAAAGCCAAAGGATCCATCTCATATTGATGAGGACGAGATTGCAGCAAAAACAGATGTAGGGTTGGTTGGTGTTCCTTTAGCGGAACTTGAGCATCATGATTTTGTACTCATTTTGATATTGATCATGATTCATATCATGCATGATGCTACTCATTGTAATCATCTTTATGATGTAATTGTTATTTGATTGAACAAATATAAATCCTATTTGCTGATAATTTGAATTTCTATTTGAATTTTGATTTTTGAAGTTTACTATTGGGTATGTACTAAGTTACTATGTTAAATGTTCAATGGTTCTGATTCATGTTGCAATTTTGCTATGTTCAAGTATTTTAATTTGGTATGTTATACTAAAACATCATTTCATAACTAGCATTTCAAGTTCTATATGTATGGTATGCAGCATGGTATAAAATCTCGCACGAATATCGCATATAGTACGATATATTGCACGTCACAAACCAAAAAGATATAATCACCATTAATAGTGGAAAAGATTTTTTCATTGTCGCGCCACAAGTTTTTCCCAAAAAATCGTCAAAAATCGCAATATAGCAGAGTTTTTATCGGTGAAAAAGTCAACAAAAGCCCGCCAAAATTTTTTAGGTTTTTCGTGGTTTAAAAAGGACGAAAAAATGTGTTTTTTTCGGGTCGTGTTTGGGGACGAAAAATGCTACATTCTCATACGCCATTCTCACCTTTGACGGCATTCTCACCTTCGAGTTTCGACAATATTCTCACCTTCGCGTTTTGACGGCATTCATCTTCAATCGCAGGCTCCAAGATCTCTTAAAAACGGGCGCCGCCTCAGAGGTTCAAATTTCTATTAATGCATTATGCCACTGTGACATATACGTATACAACAAATGGTTGCACATTGACATTTTATGTTAGTTTTGTTGATTATTTAATCGATAATTCATATAAAATAAGATTTGAACAATGAAGACCACATTTCCTGATAAGTAATAATAAATATATGAAAGCCTTTTTAAAATATGTATTATGTCTTATGTACTATGTATTACGTTTTAAGTTTTAATCATTTTTTCCCTTACAATAACTGAATAGTTGTGTCTTCATAAAAAAATGAAAAGTGAATAATATTTTTTATCATGTAGAAATTTCTCAAAAAGTCTAAGGATGCAGTCCCACACAGGATTGATTTGAAATTTGAATCTTTAACTGTATAATAGGAGCCTCACATATATGACAGAAAATTGTATGAATTCAATTTTGAAAATGAAAGATCTTCACCATAGAACGGGTTAAAAGGCAAAGTAAAAGACATAATGAACAATATAACTAGTATCAGTAACATTTTGGTATATATACAAACTTATTAAAAATAAAAGTTAATTTTTGTCAAGCATTTCGGATTATTTATCCTTGCATTTGCAGACTTCCAGGTAACAGAATCAGTATCTATAGAAAATGGTTGGTGGCAGAACTAGTGATGATTTTTGGAAACATGGGACACCAGGACCAAAAAAAGATGTGAAATGTAACCATTGTCCTAAGTTGATGGGTGGGGGCATAACTCGACTAAAATATCACATTGGAAAGATAGAAGACAGTGATATCACACCATGTGACCACTGCCCTAAAGAGGCTACCAAGAGAGGCTATAGCAAACCTTGAAGCTTATGAGCAAAAGAAGACAACAAAAAAGAGAACAGCAAATGTCATGGCAGCCCCAATGGGAGATTTTAGTTCTACAGGGTCACAAACAGGGGCAGGGGCTTCTTCCATTGGGCCCGGATACGAGGATTGTCATCGGACAATGTGAGCGGCCATATATCATACTTTTGGGCTCCACGTAACATTCCTAGTGCTCAATCTGGATTACAAGGCACTGCATGGAACAAAGAGATGCATGAGAAGACAAGGGTGGCAGTTGCATGATTTTGGTACTACAACAATACTCCCTTCAATGCTCTATGTAGTCCATATTGGGATCAATTGGTCACTGCAATGATTGTGTTTGGTAAGGGGTTCAAGCCCCCAAGTTGTTATGAGGTGAGTGGGTCATTGTTACAGGATGAGATCAAAACCATTCATCAACTTGTGGAAGAGCAAAGAAAACTTTGGGAACAGAGAGGCTGCACTATTATATCCGATGGGTGGATAGATGGCAGGAATAGGATGCTCATCAACTTTTTAGTTGCTTCAGGAGGACAATTAGTATTTCTCAAATCAGTTGATGCCTTTGATCAAGTGAAAAATGCAGAGAATTTGTGCAACATGTTGGACGAGGTGGTGGTGGAAGTGGGAGTGGATAATGTCATCCAGATTGTGACTGGTAATGCAGCTACATATGTGGTAGTCAGTAGACTTCTGATGGATAGGCATCTCACATTATTTCGGAGCCCTTGTGTTGCCCATTGCCTTGAACTGCTCCTTGAGGACTTAGGGAAATTGAGTTGGGTGGAGAAGGTGGTTGAAGATGGAAGGAATATCACAAAGTACATCTAGAATCACACATGGGTCCTGAGTCTTATGAGAGAGCACACTAATGGTAAGGATCTCGTGCAATTAGGGGTCACACGCTTTGCTACTAATTTTCTCAACTTAAAAAAAAATTGGCCACATTGCCCAACCTGAGGCGGATGTTTGTGAGTGATAAATAATGGTTAGAGAATCCTTATGCCAAGAAGCCCGAAGAAGGGAAGGTTGTGAAGGCTATGTTTGATGTTAAGATTTGGCAAGCTAATGGAGGAGATCATCAATGTAAGTTTTCAGACCTTGATTGATGATTTATTATTTAATTTTCAGATATTGCAATTCCCTGATTTTTGTTAAATTTTTTATGTCCAGGTGTCAGAACCGTTGGTAAGGATTCTACGAATGGTGGATGGGGATAAAAACCCCATAGGGTATCTATATGAGGCCATGGATAGGGCCAAAGAGGCCATTCAGCACTTGTATAGGTCAAATGAGACCAAATATAGACCCATATGGAACATAATCGATCGTAAGTGGAACCAACTACTCCACCAGCATATTCATGCTATTGCCTACTACTTTAACCCCAAGTTTTACTTCTCCAACACCTTCAAAGTAGATTCAAAGGTTCAAATTGTCATGGACACATGTATTCGGAGATTGGTTGTTGATTTGGACCTTTGAGACCTCGTACTTGATGAGTTACAAAGCTACAAGAGGAAAGATGGGCCATTGTTTTCTTCACCTAATTGCAAACGTGGGAAATACACCCGCTAGGTAAAGAAGAACATGTATTTAGTTTTATTATACCATTTATTTTGCTCATTAAGTTTATTGGAATCTTCACCACATTATAAATGGTTTTTTTATCCTTGCAGATTTGTGGTGGGAAGATTATGGTGCCACAACACCTGATCTTCAAAAGCTTGCCATCTAAATATTATCGCAGCTCTATAGTGCTTCTGGTTGTGAGCGAAACTAGAGTGTTTTTGAGAACATACACACAAAGAAGCGCAAATGGTTGACTCAGAAGCGCTTGAATGACTTGGTTTATGTGTGGTACAACCTTCAATTGCACGAAAAGAAGGTGCAAGGGCAAGCTTCATTTGAAGCACTTGACTTGGATGAGATTGATCAATATTCAGCAAATTGGGTTGCTGCTCCTGATGGTGATGATGTGGATGTCGATCCTTTCTTGACTGATGATCACCTAGCTAACTTTGAGATAGAGGAAGATGACTGGGATGCAGACGTGTTAGCACGTGAGGAGGAGGAACGTGAGCTTAATCATCCATCAGAGGCTTTTGTTGAGGCACCTGTTGAGGATGTTGCAACTACTTCAGCACCACCCACCCAGCAGCAGCGATCTCTTTTGAGCTTAAGCCGTAGATGCAATTTATGATTTCTACTTCTAGTTTTCATTCATACTAAAACTTGAACTTAAATTGTATTCAGAAGTTGTAGTTTCATGGAGTTTGATGTCAATATGTATTGAACTTATTTTTATTCAAATGTTGCACTTGTTTTTTGGTATATGATTCTATGTTAATCTACTTAGTTATAATTGCTATGTATTTAACTCAAAACTTAGATTAATATATGATAGATATCTCAAACCAGTATATGTTCTACATATTTGGTGTATATATGTATGTGTTTTTAAGAATATTTTAAGAAATTATATATTTGCAAATGTTCGATATAAGTGCCAATTTATTGCCATTTTTTTTGCCGAGTTTTTGGCGATTTCTAGTTTTTCAACTTTTTGGGGTCGGCCGAGTTATTGCCAAGTCCGAGTTTTTCAACCTTGGTATGCCAGTCTTAGGTAGTCTTCTTTGGTGGCAGTTTCAAGCCTCCAAGCGTTAGGAAGAATTGAGCAAAGCCAGTGAGTGAAGGATCAAAATCAGTCAAGTCTCTCAAGTTTGAGTTTGAGCAAGTGCATGATAAGGATAGATAAGTGGGGGATGTGGCATTCAATTTGGTCAAGTATAACCATTAGGCAGGCCTCCCCTTGCAAATTCACCTTAAGAGAGACATTTGAAGGGCAGAAAATGACTAAGTGTGGACAGCTAGGTGCTCAAGAGGGAAATCATCTAGGTATGGCAGAATCCGCCTACCTTAGAGGATTCCAAAATCCTTTGGCATCCCTGATTTTTGCCCCTCTTTTGTTGCTTAAAATCCTGCAAGTCCCCTCAAATCCCACCTATGAGCAAGTAATCAAGTAATTAGATGAGCAAATGGCATTGTTTGGAGGTCAAAATCTCAAGGAGAAACTGAAAATCAGATTGTGAAAGATGAGGACTAGAACATGAAATTGGACTTGATTAAACCCAAATCAGATTGGGTTGGATGTGAAATCACCTTAGAGACAAGATTGAAGGCTTATTTGCTTTCGAAGGAGATGAGAAATCGCTATGAAAAGGGAGTTTAGGGAGTCAAGAGAACGAATTCAAAGTCATAAGGCAAAGTGATAAGGATGAAAGAGGTTAAGAGGAAAATCCTCAAGGCATGGTGGAATCCACCAGCCTTGGAGGATTCTAAAATCCTCTCCACCCCCTAAATTCCACCCTCAAGCCTAGGTAAGGAAAAGCATCACAAGGTTAGACAAATCTATTTCTCTTCCTACTTGGCATGAAAATGCAAGTTTTGATACTCAAAGCTAGAGGGTTGGGCAAAATTGACAAAGTGAAAGAAGAAAAATCCTCTCACCCTCTCAATTTCCGCCTTGTGTGGAATAAGATGAAACTCAACTAAGCCTCCAATCTGCATTGAGAAGAGGAATAACAAAGGGTGGAGAGCCTAAAGGGTGAATTTAAAATGGCAAATAGAACAAAAGATTAAGAAGAAAATCCTCTAGGCATGGCGGAATCCGCCAGCCTTAGAAGATTCTAAAATCCTTTCCATGCCTCAAACTCCGCGCTTGCATGAGGTAGATAAGAATGAAGAAATTGAACCCCCTGCACATTGTGCAAAACAAAGATTGATGGCAATAGGATTCTCAGAGGGAGAATTGAGACTAATGAGGTTGAATTCAAGGAGGTGGTGTTCGAGTTTGAGGGAGAAGATTAAAATCCTCCCCTACTACTGATTTCCGCCCTTTATCTACATGAAAATCAAAGCATGAAAATGACGAGTAAGATCAAGTGATGGCCAAAATTCAATGGGAGAGCTATGTGTTTGAAGAAAATGAAGCGAGAGGAAAATCCTTTGGGCATGGTGGAATCAGTGCCCTTGAGGATTCCAAAATACTCTCATCCCCCTCATCTCCGCCTTGAACCTATGACGATTGAAACTCAAGATAAGAGCCACCACTTACATTTTGAAGCCCGCATGATGAGGGAAGAGGCATGAAGGGATAATCTGATTCAAAATGACAATGAAAATCAGAATTAAGCCAAACTCCATAGGGGGATAAAACTAAATTGAAGAAAATGAAAGTGAAGGATAAAAAATCCTCTTGACCACCTAAATTCCACCTTGTATTGGCAATGCTCTAAATCTGTCTAAGGCCTTTAAACTTACAATGAAAGAAGGGAAATAATCAGCAAAAGCATATGGGGGACATTTGGATGTATAAGAATTTGCAAATAGCAAAGATTGAAACAAGGATCTAGAGGTTAAAGAATAGCACAAATGCAAGAGAGATGATATGAACAAGAATAGACTTGTATTAATGATGCAATGATTAATGATTGAATTGATCCAATGAATTGATATAAAATGTACATAATAAGCCTCCTTAAATAGGAAAGGCAATAAAAGAGAGAATGATAAAGAGATGATAAGCTATCACCTATGCAAGGTGTAATCATATGTCCACCAAATGTGAATCATCCTCGATTATGCAAAAAAATATGTGCCATAGGATGAGGATGATAATGTGATATGTGCACTAAAGGTGGATCTCACACCTAAAGTGGAATTTCTCCTACACCATGTGCTTAATTGAGCTGCAACCTCCTAGGTGTCTCAATGACAAACTACTATGCAATGCATTATCCTAAGTAAGATTAAGTAAAGTGTAATTAGGAATATTTAATTACACCAACACCCCCCCCCTAAGTGCAACTTAGGGGAATGCGCTTAAACTCACAATGCAAGATGGGTCCCGGCTACGAGGCCATTTTAGTTACCCATGTACAATATGCAATGGAATACATGAAATGGAAAACTCTCATAAAGTGGAGAAAGAGGGAAAACTTCATGGGAAAAACCCTCCCCCAAAAAGAGAGAAGAAAACAAGATGCATGGATGGATGGAGTACTCAAGACCCCCCAAGAACTACATATATCATGTATATACAAAGAATTATCCCCCCATAAGAAGGATAGTTGGAGACATGATATCCCCCCCATAATGAAGAAGCTCCCATGTTGATGAAGAGTACCTACAAACAAAAGATAAGCCAATGCCTACAAGAAACATGTCTCCTCTTAGGAAGAAATAGATACATCGAATGATGAAGAAGCCAATCCATGTGCAAATGGAAGGAGGAAGAAGATGAAGGTCTCCATGTACGCATCTCTGAAGACTGAATAGGTCTCTCCAAGCTCAAAAAAACTATCACATCATGTGACAAATCAACTGAAGAAGAAGAAGCATGAATACCAATCTCCAAAGAAGGAGAAGAAGTATCTCCAACTATGATGCTATCATCAGAGAGAAGAGAAACCCACTCAGGTATGTCTCCCAAATCTGCACCATGAGAATCAACAACAAACGCTGAAAAGGCATCCAAGTAGTTATCACATTCTGCAATATCTAAAGCACTATGATCATCCTATTGAATAGTAGGGCCCATGTCTGAAGAAGCAGGAGGTGGAGGAGTAGGAAGCTCAACACTTGTCTCAACAACAAAATGATTCAAGTGTCCAAAGTTCTCCTCACATACATAATTCTCCCTTGGTAAAGGGATGTGTACATCATGAATATCATCATCATCATCAACAAAATGTGAAAAAGAATACAAGCGTGATGTATGATCAACAACTCTCATAGCTATGACATCTCTAGTCTCCATGTCCCTAATGTAGACATAATCAAGCATGAACTCAACAATTTTACCTTCTACCCCATGAGTAATTTGGTAAATAGAAAGGAGATTAGTGGTCAAGGATAGTACATAAAAAACATCATTAAATGTCCCCTCTCCCATAGGAATAGAACCTTTCCCACAAACCTTCATGTATGTGTTGTTACCCATCAAAATATTAGGAGAATTACAAGGCTCAATAGAAGAAAATATATCCATAGAAGATGCCATATGATGTGATGCTCCTAAATCAAGAAGTCATTTACCTTGCTCAAGATGTGTGGAAGCCAAAAGTGCTTGTCCTTTACCTTTATCTTTGGATGATGATGGAGATGTAGAAGCTGCCAAATGTGTAGGAGTAGACACTGATGAGGGCAACTTAATATTGTGCTTTTGAATAATGTGAGTTAGCTCATCAATTTTCTTGTGAAAATTCTTATGCTCATCATGTCCTAGCTTTTTACAATATGCACATTTATCCCTCTTTCTTCTAGATGATTCCTCTCATGAAGAGGACTTGGATTCAGTAGTATTTTGTGAAGGAGATTCATTACCTTTGTCATGAGCCTTAGGATCCTTACGTTGCTTCTTTCCTTTGCCATTAAAAGCCTTTGAAGTGGATTCATTTGCAATCAATGCATGATGTGTTGAAGGCTTCAATTGACCCATGTGTGCCAACTTTGCTTGTTCCCTTGTGAGTTGAGCAGCGAATTCATCAAGAGAAGGCAATTTGTATGCACTACCAAGAGCATCCATAGTAGCATAGAAAGTAGAAACAAAGTTAGAATATTCAAGACCTAGCTTGGAAAGAATAGAAAAGATCAATTGTTCATCCCCTTTAGTAATGCCACAAGGAGAAAGCTCCAATCTAATAGAATTGAACTTAGAGAAAAAGTCTCGAATATTGTCAAAATCACTAAGATTTAGACCTATGAGCTCATTCTCTAATCTGGATTTTCTCCTTCTATCAGGTTTACCAAAGAGTCCTTCCAATATGACCCAAGCATCATGAGGATGTGTGCAAGATGCAATATGAAAGAGCAAATCGCGAGAGATGGATGATCTAAGAGAGCCAAGTGCTTTATCCCTTCAATCAAACCATTTTCTCCTTTCTGCAACACTTGTAGCTAGTTCTTGATCCTGCCCAAGAGTCATTCTAAGCAATCCAAAACTCAACTAGTGATCACATAAAAATTCTTTTCATTCATGGTAGTTATATGGATTGAGGATTTTGACCTTTGAACTATCCATAATGCAACCAAATAATGACTAATAACAATTGATAACTTCTTCAAATGACGGATGCAAATCAAAAAACTGAAATCTAAGGATTAACCAAGTCCAAATATAGCCCCAAAATGACCTATTTTAGAAAGTGATATTTCCACCCCAAATCACTGAAATTTGATTGCAGATCTCGAAAGTAGACAAAAAATCATGCACTTTCAAAAAAAAAATCACCTCACAATGTTATTGTATGTGCCCAAACGAGGCCCTGGAAGTTGCAGAAATCAAGAACAGATAGGAAGAATCATGAAAATCTACAATTTCTGATTAATCTGGCCACCAAATTGCAAAAATAATACCACCACTAGAATCTTCAGGAATTTCTACCCCAAGTCAAAAAAAAATGCTCGAGACAAGAAGCAAAAATGAGCAAGATATGGCCCTTTGAAGTTAGATTGCAAATTCAAAAACTCCAATGCTGAAGGCAAAAAATTTCAAACCCCTGATGACATCAACAATTCACTGCATTAAATTTGACAGTGGTATGACTGTCACAGAAAACTGCCAATTCGCCATGTTTGACGTTCAAACAGGCATCAAATTTAGGCTCCTAGTCGGGTGACATGGCAAAAATCCGACCCCCTTGGCTAACGTGGCGGCTGATGTGGGCTAACCATACTGCTCACGTAGGCTTCCATACAATGACGTGTTTGTCGTACTGATGAGATGGCAATCTGTACGATTGGTGTCGTGGCAATGACATCACACAAGTGACGTGGTACAGAGGTTGACAGGCAGATCTAATGATGTGGTAGGTGTGCCACGTGTCTACCTCCGGTTGGGCCATGTGTCCTGCTAAGTCGGCATGTGTTGGCGCTGCCTGATTCGGCCGCGTGGCAAATGTTTATGCGTCGCATGGCACGGCTGATGTGCTGCCATGTGGCCACGTGGATGAGCATCGCGTGGAGGGGCAGGACTGTAGCGATGGCGGTGCCAATGGGAAACCGCCGCTGGGGCCTGTGGTGCTTGGGCGGTGCCTTGAAGTTTAGTCCCACATTCGCTGTGGGTCGGGCTTGCAAGGCATTTTCATATGCCGGTCCGCAAAGAAAAAGTAAAAAAGCTCGAGCCCCTGAGCTCAGCGCTTGGGCTCGGGCTTGGTCCCATTTGCAATGTATGCTATGTAGTTGTGAGGTTGGCCAGATGGGTAGTGACGTCAAATGACGTGAGCTTGTCATCCGTTTGATGAAGTCGGGATTGGTGATCTAATGACGTTACAGAGCATGCTTGTCTGACAAGTAAATAAGGGGTCGTACCAACCCTGAAAATAAATTTTGTAGAAAGAAATTTAGGAAAAATTCTACGAAACAATAATAAAAAAATTTTACCCAAATTGTATCGCAGAGACGCAGATCGGGCCATACGGATCAATTTGCAAAAAAAATTTGTCTCGATTTAGACTCACACCAAATATGGGCAAGTTTATAGTCGATTTTAACCGAAACAGCCTCTCGGACACAATGGTGAGGTCAGGTCTGACCCAAAATGCTTCCACAACACGCTGGTCTTCAGATCTGAGATATGGACCTCCAATGCTTGCACCAAGATCTCTCCAAATAGGCTATTCAAAACACACCAATGGCTCTGATACCATGTAAGAATTTGCAAATAGCAAAGATTGAAACAAGGATCTAGATGTTAAAGAATAGCACAAATGCAAGAGAGATGATATGAACAAGAATAGACCTGTATTAATGATGCAATGATTGATGATTGAATTGATCCAATGAATTGATAGAAAATGTACATAATAGGCCTCCTTAATGATCATCCTCCATTATGCAATAAAGTATGTGCCATAGGATGAGGATGATAATGTGATATGTGCACTAATGGTGGATCTCACACCTAAAGTGGAATTTCTCCTACACCATGTGCTTAATTGAGGTGCAAACTCCTAGGTGTCTAACTACTATGCAATGCATTATCCTAAGTAAGATTAAGTAAAGTGTAATTAGAAATATTTAATTACACCAGCAGGATGAAAAGAACAAAGCAAGGTGGAAATCCTCTAGGCCTAGGAATTCCACCCTAAGGTAATCCTCCAAGCACCTCAAACTCCGCCCTTAGATATATGATGCTAGATGCTTGCTTTTGGCTGCCAAGTCCACATGGAAGAGAAGAAAATCTGATTCACCAAGCAATGAGGGTGAGGAAGTGGAAAATGAGTTTGAAAATTAGAGAGGGATTCAAAAATCCTTGGACACCCCTGATTTCCGCCCTAGTTTGTTAAGGCTAAAACTTGTTTTTGGACCTCCAAACCGCATGAAAATGAAAGAAAACAATGGGAGAGATAGAGTATTGAAATAAAAATAAAGAATTGGAGTTTGAGTAATATCAAGGAAATTCCTTGAGGGATGGCGGATTCCGCTATCCATTAATAAATCCTCTAATACATGTAATTTCTGCATTGTGGTAGAACAAGTCCAAAAGAGATAAAGGAGTGATGTGATTAATGAGTAATGAACAGAACCATGCTTTTAATCCCCAAGCAAGTCGGCCTGCAGTGAAGAAGAAAGGGAGATTAAATTAAGTGTTTTAATGGGTTAAGAACAAGTCGGCCCTCTTTGCAAGGACATAACCTTTCAAGTTGGCAATTGCCTGTTTAAGGAGGGGAGGAGAAACCATTTCAACATCACATGTGAAGCAGATGTATCTCTGCTAAGACAGCGATTTTCTCCTAAGGGAATAAAATAATCTTCCCAAGGCATTGAATTCCATTCTTGGTGGTGCAGGAGACAACAATTTCAGATCTCCAAGGCAAATTTTCTCCAAAAAAATCAGAGATGATGGGTATCAGAAAAACAAAATCTGGGCATGCTACTCATTGAGGACTCACTTATTTTCCAGAATTGAGTAAATTCATATCAGGTTGCTAAATTAAGATTATTTTGAATTGCATGAGGATAGAGAAATTTGGTCTTGAGCTTGAGAAAATCCATTTTGCCTGCTTGTTTTGACGTTGATGCAATTTTATTTCATAAAAATTTTAAGATTTTCCTTCATTTCATTTATACTCATCATTTTATGAGCTTAATGCAATTTCCTTTTTGCTTTTGCGAGGTAAAAAGAGAGAACCTTGGAAGGAAAGGAGATGGAGGCAAAGTCAAGCTCGAGGACTTCAAATGAGAAGGAGGTTGAAATCAGATTATCAAAGTGCAAATTCAAGGCAAGATCAAGATGGAGTTCAAGAAAACAAAAAACGAGGAGAGAAAAATCAGAATCTACAAGAGGAAGAAATTTTCATCAACTTGAATTTCCTCTAGAAATCCAAGTTCATTGTGAAGGATCCAAGCACATGAGGGACTTCATCACTTCAAGAAGTTCAAGTTCCAAGTTTGCAAGTGCAATCAAGTTCAAATTTGAGAAGATGGAGAAAATTTGAGAAGATGAAGTAATTTGGGAATATGCCATCACAATCGAAGGCTTGGCAATGTTGAGTATCAAGAGATATTTTCTCATCGCCAAAAGATTGATCAAGTCTATGAGATAATGATGTTAAGGGGGCGCCCACTTGTTTGCCACCAATCAAGAAATTCTAGTTGCATATGTTCAAGCACACTCAATCATATTATGCCAAGTGTACAGCTTTCTCATTGGCTCTCAAAAGCATTGTAATTTTCTTATTGGCCCACAGACTGGTGCCTTCATGGAATTGGATGATAGTGTGGCAACCCTCATTAGGGTTTGTAGGGATAACTATCGGCCCTTGATCTTGAATTGATCTTGGCCCTTCATTGTAATTGAACAACTATAAAAAGCCAAGGCCTTCTCATTTGTAACAGTTGGTAAGTTAGAGATTAGCTAGTAGTAGAAGTAGAGTGGGAGAGGAGACTTGATGAAATTGTTGCCATAATGCTATGAAAGTAATTGATGATTCATTGTTGGTCTTCATGGTGGATTACTTAATGTTGCTTTGAAGTGTTGCATAGTTTCTTCAATCCCTCATTTAGGATTTTATTTCATGTTGAGTAGAAGTAGAGGTAGATAAATAGAAGATATCGTTGAATGGCGATTAATGGTGAAGCTAGTACCCATACCTTTTGATACTTGTTGATTGTAAGTAGCAGTGCAAGGTTAGTCTGGCCTAAATTGCAAGTGTTTAACTTCTATTGGAGATGTTCATTTAAGTTGCACCTTCATAGGGTATTTGGGTGAAAATTGACAATGCGAAAATCACTCCTGCATCCATAAAAGATAGCACCCTCGTGTGCCTAGTTGACCTGGCGAAGCAAGGATTGGTTAGAGACTCACCCCATCATCAACATTATCTTGCATTCTTAAAGTTAGATAGAATTTCTAAACCTTATCTCTTTGCAATTATTTGGTTGGAAGTGATTGAAGAAGTTAAAGTCAAGTTGATATCCATTGAATAAATAGCATAAGTCCCTTTGTGATAACTAGCATATCACATTATAAGACTGAGTGAAAGTCCACGATTAAGAAGGAACCTTGAGGTTGTCTCATTTGATCACACAATTCAAACACATTGTTTAGCATATGACCATCCTTATTCAAGAGAGAATTGAGTATTTAGTGTTTCACTTTGGAACATTGAATGTTTGATTCTGCATGTTGTAGTGGAACAAATCTCACATCAACAAGTACTTGTATAGGAAAGTGGAAGTATGCCAACTAAGGGCAAGACGGTGCCAGCTAAGGGCAAGGCATCACCAGTAGAGGGCATCGAGGGTGAGATCCATGCTACTATCGACTTAAGGTTGCAATTGTTCGGAGTTCAATCAAAGGCCCCGCCAGTTGAATCTCGTGGACTCCTTCAAGAAGCCACAAGGATGACAAGAGATGGTGTGGAGGACAAGACAAAAGAAAGGGGAGTAAATTATGTAGTAGAGGAGCACAAGGAGGACTGCCACCAGTGAGTGGAATCCCACATAGTCAAGCCCATTTCAGTGCCAGCTTCGCAACCAACTAAGTCATCATCGGGGGAGTGGGAGGATATTGTGCTACAGCTAGACAAGTCAAACCATCAGGACCCTATTGGCACACTCCAGAGGTATGGCTGCTAGCTGGAAGAAATGGCTTTGTTCATGGGATGGGTACGTTTGAACATTTGCATTAATGCTGCTGACGTTCATGCCAAGTACCTTGTGCTCCATACCCTCACTGGGCTAGTGTGCCTGCAGGCTTTGTGCCTTTGTCAGGCTATTGTGCTTGCGGATCTGGACTATTCGCATTCATGTTGTGAGTTCATGCCAGGCATTAGGTCCCCCATTTGTGGCCTCACCTAGTTCAGGCAGGCTACAAAGACCCTTTGCAGCCCTTCAGCTACAGTTCACCTATCAAAAAAAAAACTTAAAATGAAAAATTTAAATGCCCTAGCCTCAATCCTAAACTAAAAATTCCCATTCTTCTTGTGCTTTTATTTTTCAGTCTCTAAGTGTAATAGAAACAGGGAAAAGGTATACATTAAATAAAATCTGCACAATTTCTTGGAAAACTCAGGAAACAGCACATAAATTTGGCAATTCATGATTACTCAGGTTTACTTGCAAGTTTTTGGAGCTTAATGCTACAATGTTCCTAACAAAAAGTAGTTATATCAAAACAACACATCAAACCAAAAACCTGAAGTTACACAACATTGGTTAAAAATTTGATATAATCTTTAAATCTGTTTTTTCTTTTTTGGCTGAAAAACAGCATATCATACTTGAATAGCAAAAAGCATCACAAAAATCTTAGAAACCATTAAACTCTACTGTAATCTAACTAAAAATTTTAAATAGCATACAGCACAAAAGCAACTCTTCTCATTTCTGAAAACGTCTGCATGTAAAACACAAATCTATTCCAAGAGTATAATGAAATCTCCACTTGGACATAAGCAATCTTTAAAGCTCCTACTCAACACTTCCCCACTAAAAAGGACCTCTTAAGACTACCTTTTCCTACTAATGTCAAATGTAGATCAGTTCTCTTACTATAAATTCTTGTGTCAGTTATAAGGCCAGCTGATTTTGACTTATTCGTAATGCTGACTGTATAACCACTGAGTAATTGGCTGCACAACTGATGAGTAACAAACCGTATGACTAATAACAATATAGATGATGATTAATTCAATTAGTCCTGCATATTTGACACATTTTGATAAACATATACCAACTAAATGAGAATCTTTTCCTTCTGACATCAAACCAACCTTAGCAAATCTGGTTCTGGAAAATTATTGTTTAAAACCTCAAATATGCAGTCAGTAACAGGAATACTTTTGTTTAAAAAGGAGAAAACACTCTAATTATTCAATTGTAAACAATTGTTCAATATTTTTTCATTAAGTATTATAGGCAAGATACAACAACAGCTTGTTTATCAGAGTTACATGGGGACACATCCCTTCCCTTTTCCCTGCATTCCCATCATCTGAGCTTTTCTGGTACTCAGGGACAGCATGAAACGTCCCCTGGCTATCTTCTACCTTCCAAAATTTGGAGGATGTGTCCCCAAAACGCACCTTAACCATGCTTAACATTCCAGGAATGGCTAGGCATCCCCCTTTTTTCATTCAAAGAATAAAAATTTTCAAAAAGCAACTAAATGTTTAAAATATTTTTGCCAGCCTGTAATAAAATCTTTGCATTACTACAGACCACAACATAATTTTTAAATCATCAATGCGATTAGCTTCTTATTCAATTTATGTGAAAATGAAAATACTCGTGCCCCCTTATTTTAAACTGACAGTTTTCTTCTCACTGCATGAGACTCTAATAAATGTGGCTGTAGAACCAATACTGTTGAGATTGTCAAGGACTAAATTCGAGAGGCTGTTACAAGATGGAACGGCCAGGATATTCAAATGGGAGATATTGCATGGTTACACCTGGAGCAGAAGGACGGAAGAGAGGACAGCGTTTGAGGTTGCATTACAAAACTTCATGGCTGAGTTAAGAGGACAGAGGCAGAACATTATGCAGCAGCCTCCAGCTACAGATGAACCACAGATGGCAGCCCCTCTCATGGCCATTCCGGGCAACAATGTGCCTGTAGCTGAAATGATACACCATCCTTACAGTGAATACAATGAGCAGAACAGGGTACCGGTATGGTTTGATGGCCCCATGGGCTGGCAAGCCTGGGTAGAAAGAACTAATTCATAGCAAAAGAATGGCATAGACTGTATCTCTTTTTGTTTTTGTATCTCCCCGTGTATAGATTCTCAAAAATGAATCTCTGTAGTGATCAGTGATGTATCTGTTGAGCAGCTGACAGATTGAAATTGTACCTCTGAGAAAACTGTGTAAATGATTTCTAACTGATATTTAATACAAAACAAAATACATGCAAAAGACTTGCAGATAAAGAAATATAAATACATAGACTGAAACTTTCTATGACACAAGATTATTGCATGATGTGATTCTAGTAGACTGCATCAGGAATATAATTTTCCAAATCCTGCAGTTTCTCCTCATATTTGTGACCTTCTAACTTCTTTAAAAAACGTCAAAAAAATGAATCTTGAATATATCAAAAAAATAGACTCCCACATCGCTCGCCCAGAAACACATTCCAACATCCACAAAAAATGGCCTCCGGGACATACGTTCTGCCATTCCCATCCCAGAATGAAACGTAATTTTGTATGGATGGTTTTCAACACATAGATAGAAAACTTTTTCCCAGCGGCAAGCAGAACCTTCCATATCTTGGAGAACCATATGAATCTATGATACTCCTTTATACCAACAATTTAGCCAGCAACTTGTGACATTTCCTTGTGGACATTACTCCATGATATGTCAAGTGGAAGATACCATATCTGATAGAATTGAGCGACAATGGCACTCTGAAGTTGTCTGAACAGACAATGTAGGCTAGTCACTTGTGACGATACACCTTCAATTCTTGTGTCTCAAATGCTAACCAAAGCTAATGGAAAAGGCGCAAGCTTATTGGGATTGTCTGACTTGAATCACAGTTATGCATCAAATTTCCAGAAGGCAGCTTGCACTAGTTGCCGGAGGCAGCGCAAACTTAACAATATGATGATTATACATGCTTAAAAGTACAATTACCCCAGCCAGCTAAATCCTAAAAGCTCAATAGTCACACCTTAGCAGGCTCCGCAAGAATATCTGCGGCAAATCGTATCTTCCAAATGCCAGTTTAAACTTTTGCAATCAACATTCCAAAAGGTACCATCACCAATACAACATTGACTCAAATGCCAAAAACACAATCATTTTATATTAACAGAGCTAGCTGTAGAGAGTACTAGCTAGGGTTTCACCCTGGTCAGCATTCTTGTCCAGTTACAAACAGCGAAGTCTAATTTATTACGAGCAGGTGATGCTCAGTGCTCAAATGCTGACCAAAGCTACTGGAAAAGGCGCAAGCTTATTGGGATTGTCTGATTTGAATCACAGTTATGCATCAAGTTTCCAGCATGCAGCTTGCACTAGTTGCCGGAGGCAGCGCAAACTTAACAATATGATGATTATACATGTTTAAAAGTTTAATTTCCCCAGCCACCTAAATCCTAAAAGCTCAATAGTCACACCTTAGCAGGCTCCGCAAGAATAACTGCGGCAAACCGTATCTCCCAAATGCCAGTTCAAACTTTTGCAATCAACATTCCAAAAGGTACCATCCCCAATACAACATTGACTCAAATGCCAAAAACACAATCATTTTATATTAACAGAGCAAGCTGTAGAGAGTACTAGCTAGGGTTTCACCCTGGTCAGCATTCCTTTGCAGTTACAAACAGCGAAGATAAATATGGTGAGAATGGTTCAGAAGAGGAGTGGTCACAACAATAATACCACTATTTTCACTGGAATCCTTATTATATTATCCAATTCTACATTCAAGAACATTAAAAGCCGGCACGTATTGCACTTTAAATTTACGTCGCAGTTATTGCATGAACACGGAAAAAAAATTGTAAGGAGGTTTTCTGCACACCTTCTAGCTTTATCTTCTCATTGAGATTATTGATGTAAATGGTCATGTTTGGAGGAACGTCGGAGGACTGCATGCTTTCAGAGCTATGTAACCACTGCAACAATTTTCCGGCTAGAATTTTATATTCCTCAAACCTTCTTCTTTCGCGGTGCGTAGCAGGCCACTGTCTTCGAATAAACGATGTCTCCCAAGCCAGGAAGTCCAGAGTGAGTCGAAATCCCGCCTATCCTCTCTGTTTGATTACAATCTCAATAACGAAAATTTTTAACGAGTTTTACGAATCACTTTGGTTGGGATGCCGCATCGTTGCTGGAGAGAGTGGGAGGCCCTCAATACTTTTACCGTCGAAAGTTATTTTGTGAAGGAGATGTCACTATTTAGAAAATATATAAACTTTATAGATTTAAAAGTGATTTGTTATTTTGTAATTATTTATTATAAACAAATGTCATGCAATGGCCACTACTTAGCTTTTTTTAGTTTAGTAATTAAGTGTAATTCAATATTTAATATAATTTCTATTTTTATTTTTAATAAACTTATCATATTTTATTAAGTATAATTATATTTAATGTAATTGTGAATATGTGTCGATGGGGGAATTGGCAGAGTAGGGAACCCTGCTTCCTTGCTATTTTACAAATTAAAAACAAATGGCAACTAGTAAAATCTTGAAGGACGAAGAAAATTGAACACTTGTATAGAGAAGATTTTTAGACTGGATTGCTACAAGGGCTAATAGAGTATCGGTGGCCACATCTAATTTTGCAACAGGGGCAAATAAAATCCCTATAAGGTGGCCAAAAAGTTCTAAATTACCCTCTCAAGAAGCATCAAGATAGAGATTTTTCTCATGATTCTAATGGAAAATATTGACAATCTGATAGAAGGTCTTTTAGGGTTTTGTAGAAAACTCACGCCATCAAGAGGCCACAATCCAGATCCATCCACACTGAAATCAAAGACAATACAGGGCTGCAAAAATCTAGTCTCAATCTGAGAAATCTGAATAATTCTAAAACAGTTAGGGGGGTGACATCATCGATCATGTCAATGATTTGAAGAGGAGACTATAAAGAATTCATTATTCCCAGCAATATAATGGATCCAAGATTGGAATACTGCAAAAAGCATAGTCTTTATGTGAAATGGAGTGGATCAGAGCAACCTCTCAATAAGATCATAAGCTGGTGGAACTAGATTCTCCCAAATCAGGTAAGTATCTCTGCCCTATTGGACAATTTTATATATATAGAATGTTAAAAAGAATCTCTGAAAAAATAAATATTAAATAGAGAAGCTGTGATTTATAAAGGATTTTTTGTTCATACTCTGGATTGGGAACCTAATTTCAACCCTAAATTATATAAACCAAAGCTATTTCCAAAAAAAATCAGAGTTGGTTTTTTGCCAACAATTTTTTTGCATTTTGAAACACTAGAGCTCATTGGTAATGCAATGGGATCCTTTATAGGTGTAGAAGAAAATTCACTTAGAATGGGAGATCTGCTAAACTTCTTCATTGATATAGATAACAAAGCTAAATTCCTAGAGTCGCTAGAAGTAATTACATTATAAGGGTGATTGTTTATCAAGCTAGACTTTTATAAAGGTCATATTCATGGTAATGTGACAATCAGGAAAAAAGAAAGTCAAAACATTTTAAAGGAAAGCATCCCACAGGAGAAAGGGGTCAACATAAAAATCAATAATGAATCATGAGGATTTTTAATCGAAAATCAATCAAATGAACCGATCATAGAAACTAGCAAAAATCATTCAAGATCTCAAGCGGAACTAAGGAAGAGCTTGTTTAACAACAAAGAGATTTTAAATAAATTATTAAAAGAGGTGGATTTCTTTCAGGAAGAGGTAAAAAATCAGTTGGTTCTTCTAGATGAAGCTTACAAAGAAAGACCAACATCCAAAGGTAAGCACCAGAAGAGTGGGAAAGAGGTGCTAGACAATATAGAAGAAGGAGAAATCAAGGAGGAAGGAGTAGAATAACAAATCCCCCTAGAGTTAGAAACAATATATGAAATGTTGGGTTTTAATAATGGACTAGATTATGAGATAGAAGAAGAGGTTCCTAGAAAAGTGGCAAAAAATAAGCAAGAAATAATAATGAAATGCTATAGCTAGATGCTAAGGACTTGGAAGAGAATGGGGCCCTTTTTGGGATAGAAGATATAGATAATGAACCTAAAGTAGAGAAAGAGGAATCTGTGAAGCTAGAATTGGCTCAAAATTGTTCGGATAAAAGCAATCTAGAATATGGAAAAATAACAAAAAAGAGAGGAAGAAAATCCCTAAATGAACTAAGAAATATTATTGGTGTAATAGACGATCAAGCTAAGATCACCTCTTTGTTTAATGCAGGGAAGGGGAAGGACCTTCCCAAAGGAAAATGAAGGTCGTTGGATGGAATGTTAGGGGCATGTATAACCCTAATGAGAAGCACTTGGTAAAGCATTGCTTATCCAATTGAAAACAAAAATGCTTATGACACAAGAATCAAAATTGAGCAAGGAAGAAGCAATTAGCTATGGAAGGAGGTTTGGGGTTTGGAATTTTAGTTGTGTGCCAACAAAAGGTGCATCTAGAGGATTAGTTATATTGTGGGATCCGACAAAAAAAAATTATGAAGAAATGATAAATAACACCAATTAGCAAGGAGGGTGGGTCAAGAGCGTTAGAAACTCCACTAAGTTCTTTGTCATTAATATCTATGGCCCAATAATGAATAATAAAAAGAAATAAGTTTGGAATGAAATAGAGAATTTCATCAAGCTAAATCTAAATTTTACCTACATTTTCAGAGGTGACTCCAATGCTATAATGGATTCATCAGAAAAAGAGGAAGGATTTAGACTGAATCGCAAGCTCAAAAGGATTTTAGAGGATGGGTCCAGAGTAATAATCTAATGGATATTAAAACTATAAATGGAACTTATACATGGAATAATAGAAGGAAAGGCTTCAATCAAATAGAAAAAAGGCTAGATAGGTTCCTCTTTAAAGGCAACTTAGCTGCTTTTTAGAATACATTAAGTTCTAGAATATTATTGTAATCACCTGAAAATGGACAAGAACAATTAAGTGAGCAATCGAGGCAAGAATCAAAGCAAGCAAATCAAATCAAGCTTTTATCAAAGCAAAATTGCAATCAAGCCATAAATCAAATTTAATTAAAAATCAACAGCCATAAATTCATTTTAAATCATGATAAATTAATTAATTGTGCAATTAATCCAATTAATTGCATAGTTCATTTAAATCAAATCAACCCATTCAAGGGGTACACGTGGCTAAAGATATTAATTAAATTCAATTAAATAAATCCTATTTCCCCTCAACCACCAAATGGGAGGAAAATTCATCAACCAATAGGATTTGAGGATCAAGCTCACATCGAATCTCCACCACCCATAGGGAGAAAGCATCTTGTCCACCCATTTTGTCCTCTTGTCCCAGGCTTTAAGGACAAAATATTTAAATGGTCTCCAAAGGTGGAACCATGGACTTATCCCTCATCAAATCATGATCAAATCAACCACACCCCCTACCCTTGCCAAAATCTATAAAAGTAAGACATAATTGAAGCAATAATGATCCAAAAAATTTATGAAGCATCAAACCTTTTGCGAATTTGAGTTAGAAAATGCAAAGCTAGAGCTAATTAGTATTTCTTTTGGGAATTAACTTATTTAGCTTGCTTATCATTTGATTTCTCATATTAGGACTGTCACTAGTGAGAGCTTGTTGAGAGCTCATCATTAGCATCCCTAATTAGAGAGCCATAGAGTGCTCAATCATCTTTAAATTTGCTTAGTTAGATCACTTTTTGTGGCTATTTAATTCTTATTTTGATTTATTGATGATACTAACCCTATGAAGGTGCTTTCCTTAGCACACAAAATGGCACCCACCATGGGGCATTAGGCCTCGTAAATTTATAAATTTGGAGAAGTAATTGTTTTGTTCTTGCAAATCTTGTTTTTTTCTCTGTTTACAGGTTTTTCAGCGCATTTGACAGATTCTCCAGTGCGTACAACACATTCTCCAGCACGTACAAGGCTTGAAACAACACGTCTATGGCAAAGTGTTGCACATTTGCATAGAGTTTTAGCGCATTTAATCTTTCTCTTTTCTTGTCTTCATTCTTTCAGCGCATGTGCCCTGACTCTCCAACGCGTACAATATATCCTCTAGCACGTTCAAGGCTTTCTTTTAACGCCATTTCTCATTTTATTAGTGCATTTAAATTATGTTCCTGCACATTCAATCTTTTTCTGCAATGCATTTGATATTTGTAATAGCGCTTTCAATCTTTTGAATAGTACATTCAATAGATTATGATGCGCATTTAATTAAATTAAAAATTTATAGAATCTAACATATGAAAAATGATTTCTTTGTGTCTATAGGATGAGTAGTCATAGAAAAATTAAAAAAACCAAAGACCAGATTTAATAGTGAGGGAAAGGCCTTGGCCAAAAAGATTAAGGAGGAGAATATTGTGCATATCAAGCTGGTATTGGAGAATTCACAACAGGAAAGTGACGTATACGAATAGTATTTGAGAGTTGAAGAAGCTTACAAATTAAAGTTCACCTCATTAAATTGGATTTACTTGCCTTAATCGATTTGTGTCAAATTTGATAAATAAGGCTTAGATTCCAATTTGTTCTTTTTTTTTCTTCACTTTGTTTGGTTGTGTTGACTAACTTGTTGGAGGAGAAGTGAAAGGGAAGGAACAATCGCCAGTAGGTGAGCATAAATAATGAAAGATTCATCAAAAATGCCCCTAGCCTTTGCTAGCTTCGATTGAAGGTAAGCCTCAACTTGGTCATTTTTTGTTTAAATTGTGGCCTTGTGATTTTCGTTATCATCTAGTAATTAAAATAGCGTAAAGGAATAAATCAAACACTAAATTTGAACAACCCCTTGTTTGTGGAAAAGAGTAGAAATACTCGATTCCCATTAGTTAGTGGGTTTGGAAATTGAACCTTGTTAAAAGTGTTTGGGAATCAAGAAATAGATAGGGATGTGCTCTTCACCTTTTGGTGAATCAAACTCCCAAAACCTATCCCTTCACTCCACTTTATTGCTTTCAATATGAACATACTAGATCCATAGTGGGCTCTCCTCCTGAGATTTGCCTTGATGAAGTCGATGAGAGGGACAACCCAAAGTGGGATACATTTGCTTTTGCCGCAAAAATCTGACCCACTCTAAAATAAAATGCATGCATCCTTAATGGGGTGTGTGACAAAAGCATATTAAGCTTTCGAACTTCCTCGAGTAGTCCTACGGGATTGCGCAAAACTCCAACATACCAGTGGTGGGAAGCCTCCTAATTTTTGGAGGATGAAAACTTGATATCCATTTTGAACCGAATCTTGATTAAATACCTTGTTTAAATAGCAAATCCTACCTTATAGAGCCATGTTTATGAACCAAATTGTGAACTAGGTAGATTGCTTGAAGTGTCTTTTTGTGCAAAAACCCGTGATAACGTCCTTACAAATTCAAACACTTTTTGTGTAGAGGGTTAAAAAGAACAAGTGTATTTGTGATTGCTTTGTTTGAAAAATACATACAACAAGTAAGAGATATTCATTTGAAGATTTATCTTATATTTTTAATCTCTTCATAAAAGAAACAATTACCAAGTTTGGGGAAAATGATTCGAAATCAAACCTCGTTGAATGTCGGTTTCTACATGCTCTCACAAACTCAAACTATCTTTACAAGAAGATGACACCTGCATTGTGAAAGAGGTCCCCGAATTTGAATCCCAAAACTCTTTTATAAATCACAACCAAGGGGATAGTCTCCCAAATATTTTTGAAAAGAGAACTGATCCAATGGATAGAAATTCCATTTTTTATGATTACGTCCATGGAGGGAATAATGACAACATTAATAATGCCAATCAAGGACCTAAAGAAACACTTGAAGATAAAGCTAATAGGGGCTCAAGACATTGAATTTTTTGAAGTCGTGGACAAACTAATAGAAAGAGATAGGGAAAGATATTTCCTAAATTTGGCCCAAGCAAGGGTGAAACTTCCACATGATTATGACGTTGATCAACTTAAGAAAGACAAGGAAGATGATAACCCAATGGGGGCAATGAATAAAAAATTAAAAATGTTCCAAGCCCAAATGGACCTAATGAAGAAGGCAGTTGAACCTAAGCCATTTTCTATCGAGGCCTTATGCCCATTTCATTTTGACAAAAGCTTGGTTATGGCACCTTTCCCAATCAATGTGGTCTTTCCAAAATATGATAAATATACAGGTAAATCAAACCCACAAGACCACCTTAGAGATTTTTGCACTCTAAGTATCAAATTTATGCATGATACAACTTATCTAATGAGACTTTTTCCAAGAAGTTTGGGAGGCCAAGCCATGGAATGGTTCTCAAAACTTCCGCAAGGGATAAAGACATTTGAGGAATTAGCCTCTAAATTTGTAACCCATTATTCTTATAACATCGAACACGAGATTACCATGCTCAACCTATGTGACACTAAACAATGAGATGGTGAATCTTTCCTAGGAATTCTTCAAAGGTGGAGAATAGTCTTCGCAAGATATCCACGAAGCATCCCTGAAAAGGAGAAAATGGAGATATTTATGAATAATCTAAATGTGGAGATGAACTATAGGCTCCAACTCCATTGTCCCCCTATGTTTGAAAAACTTATCAGAAATGGGGTTAAAATTGAAGAAGTATTGGTGAAGAGAGGGGAAATCAAGTTATTTAAAGAAAATAAACCCTATACCAACACTAGTAACAATAATAACTTATCTAATTACAACAATAATAAAGGAGCCAACAATCACAATGACAAACCAAGATTATGGTTGAAAAATAATAATGAAAATATTGTGAATTATGGAGTTGTGGAAGCACACAACTTAAAGGCTACCCCCTTTAATTTATCAAGTGGGTAAAATTCAACATATAATGTAAATCAAACAAACAAAGCCCCTTTCAATAATAACAGTCCTAACAACAACAATAGCAATGCTAAAAACAACAATCTCTTTAATAACTCCAATGTCGCTAAACCTAAACCTTTCTTTTCCGCATATCAAAAGAGAAAATTCACCTTTTTAGGTGAACCAATGGAAAATGCATTAAGGACTTTGGTGGCTAACAAAATCATTACCTTATCCAAATCGAGGCCATATGAACCCCAAGTCAAGCCTAATTGGTGGAATGATTCTCACCATTGTGAATACCATCGTAATAAGGGACATAAAATGAATGAGTGCATGAAATTGAAACATCTTGTCCAAGACCTAATTGATGATGGAATATAAAGGTGGAAGGGCCTCAAAATAAGGAAGACCATACGGCTTTTAAAAACCCCTTCTTAAATCATGAAAAAGGGGAATCATCAAACACCAACCCTAACAACAAAAGAGGTAATGAGAAGGTTAACTTTGCTCATACCTATGATAATACCATTAATACTCTAAGTGGTGATGAAAACACCATAAATGTGATTGTGGTGAAAGAAAAGCCAAGGGAAGTAACATCTAAACTTGTAACTAGGGGGTAAGCATCAAATATTACTTTACCAGGAAGTGCCCCAAGGATTGTCCTACCAAATCAAACTTCATCTTCATCTTTGAAACAATATAATTTGGTAGACCAATGGCAAAGAACCCCTGCTCAGATCTCTATTCTAGAATTTCTCAAGCTTTCACCAACTCATAAGGAGATTCTAGAAAAAGCCTTGGTAGAGACTAATGTGCCTCTAAATTTAGATTCAGATAAATTTCAAAACATGGTAGGACATCTTATTGCACCCCATTGTCTATCCTTTTCAGAACAAGATGACATGTCTCTAAACCACCCACGAAATTTTCCCTTACATATAGAGGTCCTAATCCACAAGCGTAGAGTGAAAAGAGTCCTCATTGATGGGGGAGCCGGCTTGAATATTTGTACCCTAAACTTGGTAAAAGCCTTAGGATTTTCAGAGGAGGCCATTGACCCAAAGAAAAATATAACCATAAAAGCCTACGATGATGAAGAAAGAGCTTACAAAGGTGTCATAGTACTTCCTATCCGAGTTGGTCCAATGCAAAAAGAGACTATTTTCCAAGTACTTGACCTAAAATTGACTTATAATATCCTATTAGGAAGGCCATGGATCCATGAAATGCAGGCCATACTCTCAACCTACCATCAATGTCTAAAATTTCCCTACCTAGGACAAGAAGTCATGGTAAGTGGGGACTCAAACCCCTTTCAATATTGTAGCAACATGAATCCTATTAATGACTCCTTAGTCCCACATAATGCAGAAGGGTCTATTTCCCAAAGAATAGAGCAAGGGAAAAGTTCAAAGTGAATGCTTTGTTCGCATGATCTCCAAACTAGGCTCAAGTTAAGTAAAATTCTCTAAGATCATGAGATTCCTTTAGTCATGTATTCTCCAAACTAGGGGTGAGTTAAGTTAAAGGCTTTGAGACTCAATGTGGACCACAGATGAAAGAAGAGATCAGTGGTTGGCGCATGTTCTTATGATGTAACCAGGGTCAATCCATTTATTCAGCGATCTCCCGAATGCTTCAGTTGCGTGTTCTCATAATCAAACTAGGGTTAACTGAAACATTGAGCGATCATGAGACTCCTTCAGTCGCTCAGACGCTAGGAAAATGATGAGTTAAGTTAAAATTCTGGTGATTTAGTGGTGACCGTTGATGTAAGTGAAATCGGGTAGTTGTCGTTGGATCTCTAGATGAAACCTCGGTTAATGAAAACATTCAGCGATCTCGCAAGTGCTTTGTTCACATGTTCTCGTGATTAGACCATGGTTAAGAAATATGTTGAGCGACAGTGCGAAGCCTTCAGTCATGTATCTCTAGATGACTAAGGGTTAAGATGCTTGCCGAGGTCAAAGTGGGTCCAGTGCTAGGGATATTGAGGTGTTCATTTCTGATTGGTTGCCAGGAAAAGATGATGTGGCCGGATAATTTTCTCAAAGATTAATTGACTGTTGTCAATTTATAAGGACTGCCCGATATGCCAGGAAATGGATGTGATCGACAGCCATGTTTTAATGATTGGCCATTGCTTCCAGTATTTGAAATGATTGGGGGTTTCTTTCTAGGGTTTGTTACAGTGGGCTAGAATACAAAGAAGCCAGATACCAATTGAACCAAGAGTAGTAGAAGAAGAATGAATTACACATGGCACCTGATCCTTAAATATAGGGAGTGTAACTATAATTCAGAGAATGATATATATTAGCCTGAAATGGTGGTCATCATTCATGTAAAAACCTTATGCAGTTACTCAGAAATATCATCAGACGAAGGTGCCACCTGTGAAGATTTAGTATGATGAGAATCAACTTTTTGTTTCTTGTGGTTTCTTGTCATAATGTAATTTACTTTTTGTCTAGCGCAAGTCATTATCTTGGCTATCTGAAGCTTGTTGCATCCTTTCTTTGAGGATTCCAAGATAGCCAGTGATATATATAGCAAGTTTTCTTCTTTTGAAGAGGGTGGTGAATATTATTTTGTAAAGAGAGTTCTAATAATAGTACTTTTTTCCTATAATTCTCTATCAAGAATGTACTGATACAGTAAAAATATCAATACAATATACTGGAACTCCTTTGCATATTTTATTTTGTCTTCGTGTATGGATGTTGAATTCCTTTCTGTATTAAATTGTAAGGCATTTTGATACATTGTTTACAAGGTAGATATAGGGGTTAAGCTTAAGTTTCTTTCAAGGGAAGGGTAAATCTTAAGGGATATCTCTAGGAATTTATGGTCTATATAAGAATTTGATAGCAGGATAAGCAAATGGGAGAATGTAGTGTAAGGCACCTCATTTAGGTTTTAGGATATTTGTTTTCAAGGGTTTTCTGTTGGTGTATATTTTCTAACTCTGATGCCCTAGGATTTGGCACTGGTTATAGCTTAATTTGCATCTTTTCACCATCAACAATTCAAATAATCAATTCATTTTAAGTTTTCTTGTATAATCTGAATGTATCTTGTCTTTGTCAAGGATATGGATAACTATTGTAATGCTTTAAAGAAGCTAATTAGAAAGGTAAACCCGAATGTAGCTAAGTGCTCAAAGTGAAGAAGGATTTTATCTTTGTTAATTAGTCTTTTTCTTGCTAGAATTAGGAGTTTAGGAATCACAGAGTAATTCCATTTAAGCATTCAGGGCTTGTTTTAGGATCCTGCAAGAAAATGAGCTAACATGGTCCTCAGACACCTAAGTCAAACATTGATAATATTATAAATTTTAAATATCACTTCTTGCATTGGTTCACTTGACCCTTCCAAGACACTCTTTATTCCTCCAACTTGGGATCACTCACATGGACCCACCCACTCTCAAGACCTATAATGGTCAAGCCACAACTAGTGTGTGTGTTCAACACTTATCAAATGAGAAGGCTATATTCATTCCTTTGGACTAGAATGAACACATGTGGGGAGGAAGTGGCTGCTCATTTTAGAGTGAATTTATCCATTTTTGTGCCATTTGTTGATGAATCAAATCTGGATGAGGTTGCTGAAGGAATGTTTTTGTCACTAGACCAAGTTTACTAGAGAGATCAAACTAGCAGTTTTGATATTTTGAAAAAGAGACCATTGACTTATGATAAAATTCCTTTCACTACCAAGATGTTCTTAAGAGACTTGTGTCAGATCTATCTAGACCTTCAATATTTTTTTGTGAATAGCTTGTCTGTGCAAGAAAGCCCTGATTTTGATGGCTATTCCAGGATACTATAGAATCTTTCAAGAGTTGTCTGGCCTTTAGAAGCATATAAGGAGGTGATCATGTTATACTTATGATGTTCAAATTATTACTCTCTTTCTTTTACATACTATGTATTGTTCTAGCATCACATTAGTAAGTGTAGATACCTAAAAATGGTTCACACCTATGTGTCCCCTTTTAACATGTCTGTTATCGTGTGTCATTCCTCATTTGATCAATTACTAATATTTCCCTCATTTCACATCATAACCTTGATCTCTTTGGATGAATCGATTAAGTCTGCATCCTAATCCTAATTAATCCTAATCATTCCTAATCTTTCCTAAACTGAGCCCAATCATTCGTAATCATTCCTAAATATTCCTAATCATTCCTAAACCGATTCTAATAATTCCTAAACTAATCCTAATCCATCCTAAACCATGGAAAACCTTCCTAAATCATTTAAAATCAATCCCAATAAGTCTCAATCAGTGAAATATAAATCCAATCTTTGTCAATTCAATCCCAGATCAATCCAAGGAATTGTCTAAGTTCATCAATGCCTCATCATCAATCCAATCTCGAGTGTATTCTCAAAGTTCATTGATGCCTCATTTTCATCACCCTAATCCAAGTCAATTTCAAATAGTATTGTCCAAGATCATTGATGCTATTTCATCATCATCAATCTAGCCTAATAGCATTGTCAAAGCTCATTGATGCTATTTTATCCTATCATTCTTCAATCACACACATTGTCAAAGTTCATTGATGTTGCGTTGATCTCTAATCGGTTTTTAATAATCAAGATTGGTTCAAACCTTAATCAATATCATTCAAGACCAATACCTTTTCGATCCTCTATCATCAATTTGGCCAATCATTTTACTAATTTATCCCCTTGGGATTGATAAGCCAAAGTTTATCTCTTTTGTATTAATCTATTTATTAGATTAATTCCCCCTATCCTATATCTCTTACAATTAATTAATTTCATATTAATTAATTGTTCCCTTTTCCATGAATTTTGGAATTTTTAATTCCTAATTCCTAATTTGTCCTTTTGGTGGGAATTAATGAGTTTTTTTTAATTCAAAAATTCCTTCCTTCTAATTGTGCTTCCAATCCCTATAATTATGCTTTATGACTTCTTACATATTTGGCCTCCTAATTGCCTACTAATTAGCCTCATAACTTTTTCCTTGATTTGTGCATTGATTTATGCATTCCAAATTGTGCATTCAATTTGTCATAATTATGACAATCTTCCAATTTTCACTCTTATTTCCAAATCTGCATTTTGGTCTTCAAATCTAAAAATTGAGATTAAATTTCTCAATTCCAACTAACCATCTTCTTTAGAATCTTCTCATCATAATTATTGCCATATTATCAACATCTTGCTTTCATTGTGTCAACATGGGAGCTACATCCACTCTTTTGGAGAAGCAAGAAAGGACACAATTGTCAAATTGAGGGAGTTTTGTTTATAGTTTTCATTTCTTTATCTCAATTTATTTTGTGTTTGGATAGGTTGATTGTGCATGCTTTAGAGTTTGATGGTTCCTCTTATGTGCATCTCTTTACCATGTTTAAAGAATTTTTTCTCAAGGAATATGTTCATTGTATATCACTGTCCACATAATAGAATAACCAATAGATTAGGTAAGCATGCACAAATGCCATCATATATTTGTATGCTAAGATGACCTCTATATACTAACATAGAAAATTCTTAACAATAACTATGAAGCTATATGTTATTGCTAAAAATGTTTGGTGATGAGAAGGCTATTTTTCCAATTTTGGTCCTTGGTTAGTCGATCTAATTCTTGCTATTCCTCTTTTTTTTTTCAAATATTTTCCCAACTAATTTAATGTCATGGAAAAATCCTTTTGTTGTGTCAAGGATGCCAAATTGTTAAGAACCATCACCTCTTCTTTAGAGAAATGAGTTATAACCATTTTTTTGCAAAATAATTTGTTGCAGATAGCATAAATTCTACCACCTTATCATGATATTGTTTGTTTGGATAGAAGTAATCACAATCTCCCTCTTATGGGCTTGATTCTTCATCCATATCTTCATTTTCTTTTCATTTATCATTTTTAGTATTAGTTCATCTCCTTATCAATTTTATAGCTTTGTTTTTATTTAATGTGTTGGATAATGTGCAGGTGACAGGTTGATCCCACTCATTAAGGACAAAGATGACCCATAAAGATTTTCACTCATCACCTTCACATGTTAATATTGCATATAGGGAGGTAAAATTATTTGAATCGTGATGTATTTGGAGTCTTGGGTGACTATTTTTAGGTGAGATGACAATATATAATGTCAACTTATACTCAGCTTATGTACACTTTTAGATATTCAAAATTAAATTTAAATCTAAAATTCATCTAATGAAGGTTCTTATATGTTGTCTTGTAAGCCCGCTATATTATAGAAACAAGATAATCCAAGTCATGTCTAGCCAGATCACAAACCTTGATAAGCATGGTTCTAAGGATTTTGTTAAATGCTTCCATGGTTTTATTTATGTGATTATTTGGGGTTATTTTTTTGTGTACCATCATGAACTCACTCAATTGGATTCTTACCGTATCATTCATAAATTTCTTTTGTTAGTCTATTTTCAAATTGGTTTATAGCCCATATTGGTTGATAATAATTCCAAATAAGCTTTCCAGCCGTGACAACCATAGGATCTCTCATTGGAGCATCATTTGTCCATTAGATAAGATAACTAGTTGCAGTGATAATGTATTGGCTATTGTCATGTGACTAAGAGCTAATAGGTCCCTAAAAATAAATTGCCTATTTTTCAAATGACTCTTATGCAAGAACATGAATGGATGACATTTCATATCTCTCATTGGGTTTTCTGTGGCATTGGAAGCTATTACAATTGCACGTGTAATCCATGGTAGCACAGAACAATGTGTGTCAACAAAGTCCTGAGAGTATTTTTTCTTAGCAGCCCAATAATTTCTCTTCAATCTTGCACAAGGCTCTCCCACACTTGTATTCTAAAACACATCAAGATAAGAACTTATCTACATAATTTATGCAATTCTTTGTCAATCAATTGGTATGGGGAAATTCATATTTCTAGTTGTTTTCATTAGCGTGTGACAAATGATTCTAACTTAGTTAGATCCTTCTGAACATTCTAAACCCAAAATAAATGTCTTTCCATCATAGTATTACTTTTCTCCATCATCCTTACAATTCTTGTCATTACTTCTTCTTCACTTCAAATAATTGGGAGTGCCCGGGAAAGACGAGTCTACTCTACTATACCCTTTTTTGGGCCAGGAAGGATAGTGGTTTTTGATCCACACCTTTGATTCCCTCAATTCAATTGTACTCTATAGATTTCTTTCTTTCTTTCTTTCTTTTTCTGAAACCCTATAACACCATCATTTGATTCTAGAGATACTAGAGAAGAAATTAGCTACGCAAGAAGTTGCCACGACCAAGAAGCATAGTAGTTGCAGAGTGAGAAAGATGATGATGATGCATACATTAATTGAATTGAGGGAAATCAAAGGCGTGGATGGAAAACCACTATCCCAATTGTTTGAAGCAGAGAAGAAGTAATGAGAGGAATTGTAAGGATGATGGAGAAAAGTAATGCCCGCTCCACCCCACAACAAAAATATTAAATAATAAATTATAAATTGATAATAAAAATGAAAATAAAAGTAGTAGGCTTGTTGAACCTTGTCTCACCTACACTCTTGCGAGTAACAAATTCCAATTCATTGTCGACACATCAATTATTTTTGTGACAATAGTTTTTTAAGTACAGATGACATGAGACAATTAGTGCTTTTCAAACTCATGGATGAAATACTACTCATGAAACATGGGTCAATGAGTTTGACTCAAAAAACTACACATTGAATAGTTTGACTCAAAAAACTACACATTATCACATCCATAAATACAGAGCATGTATAGTGGAGGATATATAGTGACCATATATACTACAACATATGTATACTGGAGGATATATAGTGACCATATATACTACAACATATGTATATTGGAGGATATATAGTGACCATATATACTACAACATATGTATACTGGAGGATATATAGTGACCATATATACTAAAACATAAGTATACTGGAGGATGTATAGTGACCATATATCCTACATCATATGTACTAGAACATATATAAAGAGAAAATATGTTGATCAAATTATTTGCACGGGTAAAGAATAAAAACTTCTACTATAGAAAACCCATGTTGGTACTACAATAGGAAGCCAAGGAGAGTTACAATATAAACTAGAACCTTATCCCTAGCCAACTTAGGAGTTTTGTCAAATGGTTGTTAGAATAACTTAGATGGGGGGGGGATCAGTTATCCCATAGTCCAAAATACTCAGATATACCTTACAAAACAATTCCAACAAATTATGCAGCTTGATAACATAAAATATTAATCTACCTGTCCACTTTACTGATTACCAATAATTATCCAAACTGTGATTACCGACTAAATCAACTATGCAGTATGTAAAGTATGATAGCAAAACAATCATAGCAAATAACACATAACACAATGATTTAACATGGAAACCTCGCTAATGGGAAAACCACTTGGGACCGGTAACCCAAAATAATTCACTCTTCTAAAGTGAGCTTGGTAAAGAGCCAACCCTGTTAAAGGTTACAATGCACACTGTTAGGTGTGACCTGGTTAGAGGATTTATCACTAACAGTTAACTTTTGACCAACATTCACTATGGGGTCAACAAGATAACACTATACATTCAATCAATGTTATAGGATAGTACAATAAGACTGTTAAGTCCACTCGGTTAAGAGATTTTTTGAATCAATGGTTAAACTGCTACAGTACTGATCTGATTCAAATACAACTCAATTGCAAATATTCAGATCTATGCTATGCTCATAAAATCCTCTGATCATTAATCAATTCACTTCCTCAATATTTCTCAACTTCCTTTCACTCGATAAATAGTTCTCTGATGCTCGGTAATGTCTGTAGCTCAGTTCTTTCAATAACTAGTTTGATCATGAATGCATGAATACAATCTTCACATGAAATCTTTGCAATCTCCTTCTCTCTAGATATAATATCTCTCTAGTTAATGGCATTTTTCAATAATGAAACTTATATCTCTTATATAGACAAGTAAACCATTTTCATATTAGCCATTATATTTTTCCTCTTAATCTCCTTCATCCATTTTTCCTCTTAAACCTTCCTCAACAGATGTGTCATTAACACATTTCAATCTCATCCTTTAGATCATCTCTGAATTTTGTCAGTCATGGATCTCATAACTAACTTTATCCTTAACCTTTAAATCATAACAATTTCTAGCTCATCAAATTCAATCGGTTGTTCTTAGCATTTAATGTTTTCATCCATACTCGGTTAATATAGAAATGTGTCAGTGATAACTAGCTCGGTTATTACTATCACTCGGTATACACTACACTGGCTCGATGTATACAAAAATCTTCAATTACTGACCACATTGACTTGTTCAATTTCAAATTTCTTCTTCATAATAGATTAATGTAACATGCTCAAGTCAAAAATATAAAGCCATAGACTCATCAGTAAGTTACCCAATGTTTACCTTATCCTTATCTGTCATATCCATCTTTTCCTCATGTAGATATCTTAGTTCTTCATCTTTTCTTCCTTCAACAGATGTTCAGATGTTTGTAACTATCATTTATGTAGCTTGGTGATCTCTAATCACTATTTCTTCAATTCATTCAGATGTTCAATCAGTTATAGTTCATCAATCTCTCCCTTTGGCATTGATGGAAACACAAGAAATATGAAAAATATGCCATACACATACCAAACATGTATTCTACAACTATGTAAGTAAATGTTGTAGCTCGGTAATCTCTCCCTAGCTTGATATTTAATATGCACTGTGGATTTGATCTTTTCATTTCTCAAATTCTTTTTGTTCTGAACAACATATATTCCAATATTCAAGTCTCTCTCCCTTTATGTGTTCTTACTAACTAATTTTTCATATGCATTTCCTCTCCCTTTAACAACAATGCCAAAGAAAATATACAAACAACTCTTCAACAACCAAGTAATTCTCTATTGTTTGGTTCATATCAGGTACCTTCAGTGTACTGATAAACAAATTTCAGTTCCAACTTTTACTATCTTTCACAACCTTAGGATAACTAAAGTGTGAGCTATGTGCATCAACATGAATGATCTTCTTATAAGTATAGGTTGATGTAACCTCCTGATCACCTCAGTGGCCAATAGACAGGGGACAAACCCCAAGTCTAGTCCTCAAATATTCAAATGGTCCTTCGGTAAGGGTTTGGTAAAGATATCAACAAGTTGTTCTATAGATGTTATAAATTTGAGTTTCACTTGCTTCTCTTGAACTTGTTCCCTTAAGTAGTGATACTTATTAGATATATGCTTTATTTTTTAATGCATCACAAGATTTTTGGAAATATTTATAGCACTAGTGTTGTCACAATATATAATCACCGGGTCAATGATTACCTCATGCATTCCTTCCAACACTTGTTTAATCCAAGCAATATTTGAACAATTTGCAGCAGTAGCAACATACTCTTCTTCAACAGTAGACTGAGAAATACATGCTTGTTTCTAGCTTATCCAAATCACAAGCCTTTCCCCTAAAAATAATGCTCCACCGGTTGTGCTCTTCCAGTCATCTATGTTTCCAGCCCAATCTACATCGGTGTAAACTTGGAGTTCAAATTTGCCTTCCATTATGTACCATAAACCATAGTCGTCTATCTTCTTCAAGTACCTCAACATTCTTTTAACTACAACCATATGTGAATCTTTGGGATTGGCAGAAAATCTTGCCACAATCCCAACTGCATGTGCAATATCAAACCTATTATGTACAACATACATCAGTTTTCCAATCATAGATTGGTACAATGTCTGATTTACTTCTATAGATTCATCATCCTTTGTCAACTTACATCCAGTTACCTTCAATGTTCCTATTGGTTTTGCATCTTCCATGCCAAAAGTTTTTAACACTTCTTTAATGTATTTTGATTGAGTGATGAAAATCCCATCATTCTGTTGTATAATATGCAAACCTAGAAAGAATTTAATCTCTCCAAACATAGACATCTCAAATTCCTTTCTCATTTCATCAGCAAAAGATTTGCAAATTAGATCATGTCCACCAAAGATTATATCATCAACAAATATTTCAACAATCAAAATATTATCATCAAATTCTCCTTTCATGTGCAAATTATTATTTTCACTAGTTCTTACAAAGCCAATACTGATAAGATAAGCATGTAGTCTTTCATACCATGCCCTCGGTACTTGCTTTAGTCCATACAAAGCTTTTTGTAGTCTACATACCATGTTCTTTTCATTTGGATCAACAAAGCCTTCTGGTTGTTCTATGTAGACCTCCTCCTCAAGAATTTCATTCAGAAAGCTGATTTCACATCCATTTGATATACTTTGAATCCATTATGTGCAACATATGCAAGTAGTATATGGACTCCTTCAAGTCTAGCAATAGGTGCAAAGGTTTCACCATAATCAATACCTTCTTCTTGTGCATATCCCTTGCATACAAGTCTTGCCTTATTCCTAGTCACCTCCCCATTTTCATTTAACCTGTTCCTGGATATCCACTTAGTACCAATCACATTTTTATCTTTCATTTTGGATAGTAATTTCCATGTCTTATTCTTCTCAATCTATTCAATTTCCTCATTCATAGCCTTGATCCATTCCTCATTTTCAAGTGCATTCCTAACATTCTTAGCTTCAAAATCACAAACTAAGCATGTGTTTTGTCTTAACTTACTTCGGGTCATCATGCTACCTTACTTATCTCCAATGATTTGATTCTCTGGATGGTGTCTTCTAACAAGTCTTGCTAGCACTTTTTCTCTTCTTTGCTCATCATTCGATTCAGGTTCATTTTCCTGCTCGGTAGCTTCTTCTTAATTCTTAGTGTGTATTTGCTGATTCTCGGTAGCATTTTCCTGATGCTCGGTAGACTCAGTCTATGGCTTTGGTAGATAAGTTGGATCTTCGACATAAGTAAACCTACCATAGTCTTCTAGTTCCTTCATGCTTTCTTCATCATTCTTTTCAGCAAACTCATCAACTCTTACATTAGCATTTTCTATCATTTTATTACTAGCCTTGTTCAAACATTTATAAGCTTTACTCTTAGTAGAATATCCTAAAAATATTCCTTCATCACCTATAGAGTCAAATTTACCATTTCTATCATCTTTCAAAATATAACACTTACTACCAAAGATTCTAAAATAGCTTACATTCGATGTACATCCAAACCATAACTTGTAAGGTGTCTTGTTTGTGTCTTTCTTCAGTTGAACTTGGTTCAGGGTGTATACTGTAGTGCTAACTGTCTCTCTCTAGTACATCTGTGCAACATTTTTCTCAATCATTAATGTTCTAGCGCAATCAACAATAGATCGGTTCCTCCTTTCAGCAATTCCATTCTATTGTGGTGTTCTAGGTGCAGAAACCTTCCTTTTGATTCCATGCTCATTACAGAAATGAGTGAATTCATCAGAAACAAACTCACCTCCTCTATCAGACCTTAAGCATTTCAATTCTTTTCTGGTTTCTTTTTTAGCTTTAGCCTTATACCATTTAAACAATTTAAATGCCTCAGATTTTTCTTTCAAGAACATTAATGTCATCAGCCTAGAATAGTCATCAACAAATAAAATAAAATATCTATCACCATAGTAGCTTTGAGTTCTCATAGGACCACATAAGTCAGTGTGTACCAGCTCCAAAATACCTTTAGATGAATAGTCCTTACTTTTAAAACTAGATTTGGTCATATTTCCTTTCTGACATTGATGGCACATAACATGATCAGGTTTGGTTAGACTTGGCAATCCTCTAACTTTTCTCTTTCTATTGATCTTAATCATGTTATCAAAGTATACATGACATAACCTCTTATTCCATAACCAAGCATCTTCATTCTTCACCAGTAAACAAGAAGTTTCAGCATTATCAAGATAGAATAAATTACCTTTTGATTGTCCTCTAGTTTCGACAAGTTTTCCATTTTCATCATAGATTTTCACCTTCTTGCTTTGAAATGAAACTCAGTGATCTGAGTTATTCAACTATGCTACACTCAACAAATTATAATTAAGTCCTTTTACCCAGTATGCATTATCACATCCAATTTTATCATTCAATAAAATATACCCTTTTTCTTTTACCATACAAGGTGTATCATTTCCCATTTTCACTGATCCTTCATTATAATGCTCAAGATGATCAAACTTTTCTTCATCACCAGTCATGTGATGTGTACAACCACTATCAATGATCCAAGTATCATTCTTACTAACTTTAGAAATAAGTCATGTTTCTACATACCTTTCCTCCTCTTCTAAATCATCTTTCATTGCAACAAATACTACTTCAATTTCATCATCAGTGTCGATGTCATCTTCTCCAACAAGGTAACATGCCTTTTTTCCTTTATCTTTGTAATCTCAGTTGTCTTTGTTGTAGTGTCAGTTTCCTATGTTATTCCTTCTACCAAACTTTCCATCACCAGATCGGTCATTATCTTCCTCTTTCCTGTTAGGACATCTAGCAGCAATATGGCCAACCTCTCTATAGTTAAAACAAGCTAAAGGTAATTTTCCCTTATACCTTCCTTTACCTTTTTGTAGTCTCTGGGCCATAAGTGATTCAAGCTCATCAAGCTCATCTTCAGTATTACTATCACTTTTATTCTTTATATTATGTTTACTGCTAGATTTACCAATCTTAAGAGATGACATAAAAGCAGACTCAACACTCGGTACAACACTATTGTCATAATTATTCATCTTAAAAGTTGTTAACTTTCCAATTAGACTATCAAGAGTAAGAGTGCTATTAGGTGTAGACCTCATTTCATGAATAGAAAATATTCTGATTGCATAGACAGGAAACAAGGTTCTCAGTATCTTACTTACCACAGTATCTTCATTAATAATACCTCCTGCTCATCGGATAGCATTGACTACCTCTTTGATTCAGTTTGAATATTGTGTGATGTTCTCTCCTTCTTTCATCTTCATGTCATCAAATATGCCTCTCAAGCTTTCAGCTCTGGCTCTCATCACATTCACATCACCACCATGAACTAGAGCAAGTTTATCCCACATTTTCTTCACTGTAGTGCAATCCTTGACATCCTCAAATTCAACATCAGATAGAGCAACAAAAATCTCTATCATAGTAATATTGTGTTCATGTCGGTCTCTCAATTGATCAATAGTCAAAGGTCCAACATTTGGTTGTATGTAGCCATTGTCAAGTAAAGTATAATAGATTCTCCAATTCTAGATAGGTGAAGCCTCATCCAACTTTTCCATGTGGTAAAGTTATCTTTTTTCAGCTTCGACACTTCCCTCTTATACATCTTGTGATCTTTCTGCTCAAGTCCTTAAAACTTTCTTCCAAGCAACCAATACGCTCTGATACCAATTGTTAGAATAACTGAGAGGGGGGGGGATCAGTTAAATCAGTTATCCCATAGTTCCAAACACTCAGATGTACCTTACAAAATAATTCCAACAAATTATGTAGCTCAGTAACATAAAATATCAATCTGTCTATCCACTTTACTGATTACCGACTAAATCAACTATGCAGTTGAATGAGGTTAAAATGTATTCAACATCATTCATTTGTTTTAGGGGGGGAAATATGAGATCTATTCTCAAACCCAAATTCCCCACAAGGAGATCTGATTTGATCAACCTAGAGGTTAATACACAATCAAATCAATTTTATGGTTAATATGGAAGAAAGAACAAATCTGATGTTTCCCCTAGGTAGAAAATGTGTTATACTTGAAATTGAAATAATTGAAGTGCAAATACTAACCTTGAATTAGGGAAGATCTGGAAAATGTTGAATTCTGGCTTATGTATGAACTTTCTGAAGATTCCATCACCTATTCTGGACTGGAAATGTCGAGGCAGACAAAACCCAGAAATATTTTCTCCAAATTCACATAGGTCGACTTTGACCTTTTAAAAGGTCAAAGACCGCATTATTTATTTGAAGTCCGATTCTGATTCTGTTCGTAGATCCTGAAAGATTTTTGAAAAGGGTATTTGAATTCACTCTTAGATATGATATTTCGCACCTGTACCTACAAGAAAATGGGGGGTTTTTGGTTGTATGGGGGGTTTGCCTTGGTCAAACCCCAATTTAGGAATTAACCTTGAAATTGAATTGAAATATATTGTGCATAAACAAAGTAATTGAAACAAATCACCTCGCTTATGTTAAAGTCCTTGTAGAGGATTCAAATCCTCAAATCCACAAGTAAGAATGCTTCAATGAATGTAGGATGTCTCCAATCAATGGTATTTTGATCTTCAACACCAATCTTGATTTGATCTTTGCATATGAGAAGGTTTGAATGAATGGAGAAGGATGAATCTTCAAGGGGGCTCCAAAGAGATTGAATCCTTCAATAGCTAACAATGGAACTCCTTTATGGATAAATACTTGAACACTTGAATTCTTGAAGACTTGCTTGAACTTGAGAGCTCTAGATACTTGATTGAGAAAACTTGATGTGAAAATGAGAGAGGAAGGCCTCCTTTTATAGTGATATAGGGCACACTCCTCTAGATGGGCCACCTTGAAGAATTAAATCCCAATTAGGTCATCACCTTTAGAAAATATACCTTGATTAAATACAATTAAAGGATTTACTGTTTCAGAGCTTGAAACAGCCGACCCGGAAGCGGAGAAATAACTTTCCTGAAAGCCAAACTGCCAATAAATGACAATTTGAAATCCTGGTGGGAAGAGGTCAAGGTCAAGTTTGACCCTGACCTAGTCAAGGTCAAGGTTGACTTTGACCTCAGACCCTAGCTTGGCCAGATTCTACAACAGGGGTTCCAGGGGATGCCAAAAACTTAGAAATTGTTGTCTAAATAGGACCTAGTGTTAGGAACAGACATAAAATCCTTAGAATGATATGATGAAGGACTAGGAGGTCTCATTTCTTAATCCTACCTAGAAATTCAAGCCATAAAAAGAGGGAAAATCAAGAAAGTCCTTAAGACCTTAACCCTAATTTCACCTAGAATGAAGAAATCAAGTGCGGAGAAGAAGTGGAAAGTGGGGAGAAAGCCAAATACATGCAAAGACCTAATCAAGGTACTTAACATGACCCCAAACCACTTACTCAGAGGGCTAAATGCTCTTAACATGGAAGTGCTTCCATTTTAAGACGATACAATAGTATGTAAAGTATGATAGAAAAACAATCATAACAAATAACATATAACATAATGATTTAACATGGAAACCCTGCTAAGGGAAAAACCACCTCAGACCGATCACCCAAAATAATTCACTCTTCTAAAGTGAGCTCGGTAAAGAGCCAATCTTGTTAAAGGTTACAATGCACACTGTTAGGTGTGACCTGGTTAGAGGATTTATCACTAACAGTTAAATTTTGACCAACATTCACTATGGGGTCAACAAGATAACACTTTACATTCAATGAATGCCATAGGATAGTATAATAAGACTGTTAAGTCCACTTAGTTAAGATATTTTATGAATCAATGGTTAAACTGATATAGTACTGATCTGATTCAAATACAACTCAATTGCAAATATTCAAATTTATGCTATGCTCATAAAATCCTCTGATCATTAATCAATTCACTTCCTCAATATTTCTCAACTCACTTTCACTTGGTAAATAGTTCTCTAATGCTTGATAATGTCTCCAGATCAGTTCTTTCAATAACCAGTTTGATCATGAATGCATGAATATAATCTTCATGCAAAATCTCTACAGTTTCCTTCTCTCTGAAATTTTTCAATAATGAAACTTATATCTCTTATATAGACAAGTAAACCATTTTCATATTAGCCATTAGATTTTGCCTCTTAATCTCCTTTGTCCATTTTTTCGCTTAAACCTTCCTCTGTAGATGTGTCATTAACACGTTTCAATCTCATCCTTTAGATCATCTCTGAATTTTGTCAGCCGTGGATCTCATAACTAACTTTATCCTTAACCTTGAAATCATAATAATTTATAGCTCATCAAATTCAGTCAACTATTCTTAGCATTTAATGTTTTTATCCATACTCGGTTAATATAGAAATGCGTCAGTGATAACTAGCTCAGTTATTACTGTCACTCGGTATACACTGCACTGGCTAGGTGTATACATAAATCTTCAATTACTGACCACATTGACTTGTTCAATTTCAAATCTCTTCTTCATAATAGATTAATGTAACATGCTCAAGTCAACAATATAAAGCCATAGACTCATCAGTAAGTTACCCAATGTTTACCTTATCCTTATTTGTCATATCCATCTTTTCCTCATGTAGATATCTTAGTTCTTCATCTTTTCTTCCTTCAACAGATGTTCATATGTTTGTAACTATCATGATAAGCATTGTCCTGTGTTTTATCTTTAATTATTTCCAAAAAAATCCATGATCCCATCCGATAGTCATATATACATGAAGTCTTCATGATATAGTTTTTACTATAATTTCATGCATTATGGATTGCATTCATGATTTACTTAAAAATGGAGGTAGTTGTTACTCCAGCTGGTAGTTGTTATTTCATGCATTATAGATTGCATTCATGATTCAATATGTAGTTTTTTTAGTCAAACTCATTGACCCATGTTTCATGAGTATTATTCCATCCATGAGTTTGACAAGCACTCTTATAAATGGTGACTTCCAGCCAGACGCTCCTCATCACTTCCTCTTCTGAAAATATTTTGTTCTATTATCTTTTTTTCATCTCTGTTGTTTTATTTTTGTGTTATTTTTAATGGTCTTTTATAAAGCATGTTGGTCTGGTCTATCTCTCCATGTCTCTGTTATTTGTTTCATTTTTATTTTTATTTTTATTTTTGAATAGGAAGAGGAGGAACTGAGGAAGGGAGAAAACAATGTTGAATTTCATTTCTTTGTATAGAGAAAATTGTGAAACCTGACAATGATGTGGATTTGAATTAGTCTTATACTCAAGAAATAGGGATTAATTTGATTTGGGTTTGTTTAGTTGTCATACTCAATAAATTATTTTGAGTGGTTTTTGTTGTATTCATTTGGTTTGTGGAGAATGATACAAACAGCTCAAGAAACCACCATGGATTCCACCATCAAGCAATCTGAATATGCTTTTACTTTAATAAGTTTTGCATTATGACCAAGATCTAATTACTTTTTGATGTATTTTTTTGTTCCCTAGCATTGCATGTGGTTCTGATCAAGATCTAATTAATTTTTGATGTAGCTTCTACCTTTTCCAATGGAATGGAAGCATTAACTACTCTTGCAAGTGGGAATAATTTGTTACATGTTTCCTTGGTTGAGGTAAGTTTTTGGACTGCATTTTCCCATCTCCTCTATTTCTTGAAGTTTTGAAAGTAGACACTTTGTAGGGTTTGATGGTGTTTTAATCTTTTCAGAGTAGATTACCAATGTATTACATGTTGGTAGGTAGTAACTTTCCATACACAAAATATCCTACATCTTCTTGTCTCAATGTAATTTCTCTCTCTCTTTGTTGTAGGTGACCACAATTGATAATTGTAGAGGTTTTAAATTTCTTTAAAATGCTTGTGACCGACCAACTATTAAGTAGATTTTCAATAGAAGCCAATATCAAAGGATAAGATAAAAGAATATTTGGAAATATGTAGCTCACAAGGTATGTGGAACCTTCTTTCTCATTTTCTTAATAAAGTATAATTTTATCATTCCAATTTATGCTTTAAAAGGGAAAGAGTTCAAATTTTGAATATTTTCCATGCTTTTGTTTTCCATATGTGTACTTTGCACAATTTTATCATGATTTTTGAAAGAGTTTGATAGTATCTTTCCCAACTGCTTAGATTTTTGGACATACGATCAACCATTTATCAATCACAAAATCAATGAAACTTTATAAGGGAAACTTGTTTTAAAAGAATATTGAATTTATACATAAATTTAGTACACAAGAAAATGTCATTGAACCCTTAATATGAGGCCAACGCTTAATATGAGGCAGTAGCTCACATGTCACTTCCCACAAGAAACAATCATTTGACACTATAACAATAAAAGAATCTAATCTCCCTGAACTCCTTAGCTAAAACAAGATGGTATATTTACATTTGATGAGGATTTTAAAAATTAGATGATATGATAAATATAAACACTCAAGATTTGGATGTTTCCAATATTCTTGGGCAAAAGGAAATAGAACAAGTGAAACTAAATGCTGCAACCATCTTAGAGTCATCATGGAAACTATAAGTTATAGAATCCTAGAGGCTTCACTAAATGATTTCTCTGTACCGAATTGGTGCTTCTTTATTACACTTGATGGATTTCATTGTTCACTCAGTGTATGATATAGTAACATCTCTACCATTTTTAGGTGTTTAGCGTTTGTTAATTTTAGTTGGCACTCATTTTCTTGGTGATTGGTTACTCAGCAGTTTGAGGATAACCATTGATTTGTATAATTTAGTAGATTGAATGGTGACATACCTTTTCAAAGAGTTTCTACAAGTACATTCATCATTGTAATTACAAAACCTCTTACATTTTCTGCTAGTAAAATGTAGAACAAGTATGTCTGCCCGCAAGTGGGGTCAACATACAAAGGTAGAACCTCTTACATTTGTTGCTAGTAAAATCAATACAAAACAAAGTTTTCATGTTTTCTAGGTTCTTGTAGAACAAATTTGAAATAGTTGTAGGGTATACAAAAATGAATTAGAAACTCTAATGAATCTTTTCCGACACTATAGAAATGTATATTTCATCAACATAGAGTAGATCCAAAAAAAAAAAAAAAAGATTACAGGACTGAGCGCATGAGGGAGGTATGTAGAGGAGAAACACGTGAAATGAGCTCTTGTTTTAGCATGAATTATTACTATCGTCGAACCTACCAAAACCAACATCACCACTTTAATTACTGACAACTATTTCTCACTATGTAATCATGGGTGTAATAACCACCATCCAAGAAGTGATAGGGAGGACTTGGAAAACAAGAAATTGACCTGAAAGCCATCAAGATGCTAGAAAAATGATGTTCTTTCTCTAGCCTTGGTTCTATTTCTTACTTGATGTAAGAAGCCATTGCAAAAATTCTTCCATAATGATGGTTGCGTCGTGTTGGAATAAGTAGGAAGTGCTAACTCACGAATTGCAGGCTGAGATTTCAGGAGATTAAAGATTTCCTCTCTTAAGAGATCATCTCTAAATCAATTTACCCTGAGATCATCCCCAAACCCTAATTTTTATACAAGACAAGCATCTAAACTCCAAGAAGGTTTTATCATCTCTCTCTCTCTCTCTCTCTCTCTCTATTTATAAAAGATGCATAGATTAAATATTTCCTCTCTTAAGCGATCAAGTATACAATGTTTCAGTGTTAGATAGAAACAAGAATAATACCAATGAAGGTGAGCATGGATTGCATAAATAAAAAATAAATGAGGCAAGGTCTATGAAATTGGTAGGCAATGTCTCCCAATTTCACCACATATATTTACAACAACATGCATTCACCCCATTTTAAAATGAATTTACCCAATGTTGAACATATGTTTTTCATATGAGGAAAGCTCTTAAAGCTTTAGAAACTAATGATATAGAAGGAACATTATAAAGAAAAATAGTGAAATAGCGGGAGGAAAAAACATAAAATGTCAAAATATGATTGTGCCAAAAATAACAATGTGTATCAAATATTTGGGAAATTATTTGTAGTAATGCAACAAGAAGTTACCATCATAATGAATTTTCATGTATATCAAGGTTATAACAAAATGAACCATCATAATCTCTCAAGGGTATAAAAAATACAAGCACAATTGAAGAAGGTCACATAAGAGATACGAAGAAGAGTCTTTTTGGACTAGCATTATGGAGACCAAAAGGAATGGTAGCTACCACTTTGTGTCATCCCTAATCAGAAAATACAAATACACATTAATGAGCAATGGCACATGCACCACAAAACATGTATATGACATATAGAAGAAATAAGTTTCTTGTTTCTCTTTGGACTCAAAGATTTATTTATAGTTTTTGAAGATATTCACTTTTACAATTTGGTGTATATGAGAGGTAGAAACCTCATTATTTCCTCATTTCTTCTTTCATTTGATAAATAAATGAATGTAATTGAATAATATTGTCATTACAAATATTTCTCATATTTTCATTTTATTGATTGAATCATTTGTTGTGAGAATATTTTCATAGTATTACATATTATAATGTTATTATATTTAAATATTAATTGAATGGGAAAATTTTGAAATTGAGTGTGGAAACATAGTGTTGGGTGCATAGGAATCAAAATGGGTACCTTTACAATTATGAGATTCAAACATTGAATATTTACTATTCTCCTAGCTATTTTTATGGTAAAAAGAATATTCCTTGGTGCTTGGGAAAATTTGAAACATGTTTTAAACATTCATTTTACCATTAAAATCACATAAGGGAGTGGCTCAATAGAGTTCAAGGCACAAAGAAGCCACCATTATAACCTATTAGAGAAACTAAACTAAAATGTGTGTGATAAACATTAAACATGAAAATTGGATATCTCTTACAAGCCTTGAGCATTTATATAGGCTAAGACTTACTTGGGAAGACTTGATCATCCAAAGGGCATTGATATACTATGATTGAGTCTCCTTGTCTTGATGAGAGGACCACTCGGTTTTGTATGAGCCATCACATTGAGCTATGTGATGACACTCCCATCTCACCATTTTTAGAACCTATCCATTTGTGTAGTAAGAGTAGTACCACAATATTTATATTGTACTCTCTATATTTGGTGATTGATGCTTATGATCAAGTATGATGTATGTATAAGACTACCCATTCCCATGTGTATTCATTATTTGAGTTTATGAGTCATGTGACTATCTCCATGAGGAAGGTGGGGTGGAACTTTGGGTTCCACATAGTTGGGGGCTATTATAACCATCATTAGTTACTAGAGTTTATGGCTTCACAAATTCTCTCCCTCTCCCTCCCCTTCTCCCCCCACTTACCATCTCTCTCTCTCTCTCTCTCCCTTTCTTTCAAGTTATTTTCAATTCATACAAATGTAAACTTATGTATATTTGAATCAATACAATGTAATGATGTAAATTTTATATTGAACATTCCACATGAATGATGATGTAACAATGTGATAATAAAAATGTATTTGATTATTTTTCATGTGCCAGTGTTGGTATCAAGCACAAGTCTTATGCATTCTTTCCTTTTCAAACAAGTATCATGGATATGTGTATATGAATCTTTCCTTTAGATTTAAATGAACTTAATGGTTTCTTGAGTCATCCTAGAGGACATTGGAGTTTCCTTAAAATGTTGTCATGTTTTCTTGTAGTGATTTGAGTAGTTTCAAGTCAATCTAGATCCATTTGTGATATTCTATAGTATCTTGTATAGTTTTGTAAATGTTCTATTTGTTAGTTTTGGTTTTTTTGGGCCTTATAGCATGTGTTCAGGGTGAAGGTGTTTGTCTCCCTCCATATCCTCTCTTTTGTGTGTCAATTACGCTTAATGTCCAAGGGAGTAAATTTTATACCTCATTCCCATATATTTTTAGCATTTTTGTGTTGTTGGAGTGTTTTCAAGGTATTTAGCCTACTCCAAAATGTTTGTGGTGTCTGGAAAACTAATCCCTTACTTTGGTTCGATCATTGATTAGGAAACTAGTGTAGGGAATAGGAGAATGACATTGGAATATTTTGGTTACCAAGGATACTAGCGCTCCATAAGGATTCCAATGATCCTAGAGGAGTGTGTGTAATGTGCTAGTGTCCTTCTAGAGTGCATATGTCCTAGTTTATTGCCTAGGGCCACTGTGAACATCCTAGTCCAAGGCATATACTCAATGGGGTTGTTGGAGTCTCAATGGGTAGTTTGAGTGCACTAATGATTCCTATTAAGGCTTGGAATGTCTAGATAACCTTTTAGGTGACTTAAATGTGTCTCAAGTAAGTTTGAATGGTGTCAATGGCATCAATTTTCATGTTGGTGTTTGTTATAGGTTGATCGTTGCACCTAGGACATTGGAGAATCCCTAGATTATAGAGTGGAGTCTTCATAACTTATTGAGGGTCTTATGTGAGTCAAAATACTTTGTAGGCCTTTCCTAAGGTGTATTGAGTCTTCCTCTATACTTGAATGAAGTCTAGTCACCTATGTCTTCAACTTGTGCACTATCATATGGTGACATAATGTTGTAAGTTTGAGTTTGGGCTATCGAACTTCTACATGTTTTAAAAAAAAATGTTTACTTCTATTCATATCTCATATGATTGGGGGATTTTTTGGAAAGGCATTATAAGGTGCATAAGATTCTATTCTAAACTTTGTATAGTCTCTTGTTCTCATAAAAAGGTTTTGTTTGAGAACCAATTCCCTCCCATGAAGGGTAGTAATAGTTGGAATTAATTTTCCACATAACACATGATTCAAATCTCTCAAACATGATGCATGATATTAGACACACCGTACAATTTTGATGCAACCTTCAAGAAAAACTCATACAACTTAAATAAATATCATTCAATCTTCAAATACAACACATTTATAACTCAATGATGTGTATGTCTTTAACACTCTATGTAAGATCCATATAATTATCATTCAAAAGAGTGAGAGTAACTGACCATTAGAATGGCATACACATTAATCATGAAGGATATTCACAAAAAATAATAAAAATCATAGTATACTTTTCATAGACATCATTTGATACTAATAAAAGCCAAAATGAGTGGACGAGCACACTTGGAATACCATATAATCGTCATGCACATGGGGCAATATCAATCAACCATAGTTTTAAACAAATGCTAAGAACAAAATAGGATTTTAAGACAAGCCTCAAACTCATTCATTATGCATGAACAAGCACACTAGATGTAGGTGATCAACCATAATACATGGACAATCACACTATGTAATCATCATGCACAAGAGAAAATGTCACTCAACTATGATGTAGAAACAAGCACTAGACAAACTATTGGAATTTAATACAACCTTAAAACTCAACCATAATGCATGAACACACATTCTAAGAATGCCATTGTATTTTGATGCAACTTTTACACAAAGCCCATCCAATTGAACAATATATATGCCATTAGATGCCTCACACAAAAATATAATCATTGTACACAAGAGTTTTTGTTACTCAATCTCACATAAAAATAAACATACTAAGAACAAAACATGAGTTTGATGAATATAGCTAAGTTTTGGAAGAAGATTGCGGAAAGAAGACATGAATTTAGGGATGATTGTTGGTTGTTGAGGGGGATTTCAATACTCCTTTAACTGATAAGGAAAAATATGGGGGCATTCTTTCTCAAAATGAGGGTAGAACTGATCTTTTTTACTTCATTAATGATCAAGGTCTTATTGATTTACATCTTCAAGGATTAAACTACACCTAGTCCAATAAGCGAGCTGGCAACCGCAACATTCAAAGTAAGTTGGATAGAGCCCTCATTACTTAGGATTGGATCCCAAAGTACTACTGTACTCTCTCTTCTTTTGTTAGAATAGGATCTGATCATTATCCATTGGTTATGGAGGCTAACCATATTAATGCTCCCAAAAAATATCCTTTCCATTTTGAAAAATGTGGATGAGCCACCCTGATCTGGAAAGGAAAGTATGTGAATGGTGGAATATTAGAATTGATGGGACTGCAATGGTCAAAGTTACTAAAAAGCTCAAAAATATAAGGGAAAAAGTTAAAATATGGAATAAGGAGGTTTTTGGGGGCATTTTCCAGTAGAAGAATAAGGCTAAACAAGATTTGAACTCTATCTAGGAAATCATCCAACTTCAAGGATTGACTGATTCTCTCAAAGAGGATGAGCATAAAGCCCTTGTCAACTATCATGACATCATTTATAAGGAAGAAACCTACTGGTGTCAAAGATCTAGGGCGGTTTGGCTCAAAGAAGGTGACGAAAATGCTAATTTCTTTCACTTAACCACTCTTAAATATAGAGAGGCCAACATAATTGCTAAAATTTCTAGAGACAATGAAGAGATCATCAAGGAAGAAGATATTAAGAAGGAAATGATCAACTTCTTTACTTCTCTTCTTTCTATGGATAACAATCTTAATTATGACAACCATGCTTCTTTGCTTGAAGTCATTCCGAGGTTAGTGAATCGAGACCAGAACAAGATGTTACTGGCTATCCCCTCCACCAAGGAGATAAAGGAGGTGGTCTTTTATTTTGAAGGAGACAAAGCTCCTAGCCCAAATAGATTTCCCATGTTCTTTTTTCATAAGTTCTGGCCGATTGTTGAGAAGGATGTCTCTAATGTTGTGAAGGAATTATTTGGTAGTAGATGTCTGCTCAAAGAGATCAATGGTAATTTTTTAGTTCTGATTCCCCAAATTGTTGGAGCTCAATCCTTTGATCAGTTCAGACCTACCAGTCTTTTTAATTCTTTTTATAATATTTTTTCAAAAATCTTAACTTCAAGATTGTTGACTATCCTCCCTTTACTAATTTCTCCTCAGCAGAATGGTTTCATCCCTAGTAGACAAATCCTTGACTCTGTTATTTTGGTCCATAAAAACATTCACTCTGCTCTTGAGGGGGGCAAACATGGTTTTCTCCTCAAACTTGACTTGGCTAAAGCTTATGACCAGGTGGATTGGGATTTTTTTATGTTTGGTTCTTAAGAAGTTTGGTTTCAATGAGAAAGTTATTCATATTATCTCCCAATTGATTTCTACTGCTTCCTTTTCTATCATCATTAATGGCTCTCCTTCCAAGTTCTTAAAAAAATCTAGAGGGTTGATGCAAGGGGATCCTATCTCCTCCATTCTATTTACTCTGTTGGCTGAAAGCATGGGGATATATTTTCAGCTTTTGGTGAATAAGGGTGTTATTAAAGGTCTTAAACCTTCTTACAATCCTCTTACTTGCTCCCATGCCTAGTTTGTGGATGATACCATCACTATGGGTACTTCCACTATCAAAGAAGCCAGAGCCTTTAAAGATTCCCTTAATTTTTATGCTAAAGCTACTAGCCAATTGATCAATTGGAACAAAAGCTCCTTATTTTTCATGAATACCCCTGTGGAGAGGCATGCCAGAATTGCCAAAATCTTAGATTGTAGGATCAGTAGTTTTCCTTCTTCTTATTTAGGTCTACCCCTTGGCCTGAATGTTACTAATTCTTTTTGGAACTAGCTCTTAGATAGATTCTTAAAAAATTTGGCTGGCTGGAAAGGTACTGTGTTATCTCAAGCGGGAAAGGTTACCCTCAATAAGTCTTCTCTGCAAAGTTTGATGGTTTATGCCCTTAGCTTGTTTAAGATTCCTTCTAAATTCTCTGATAAAATTGATAGCATTCTTAAACATTTTCTCTGGTCAAGAGCTGAGGAAAAAAATTGTATTCCTTTGATTGCTTGGGATAGGGTGTGTAAATCCAAAACCATGGGGGGCCTGGGGCTTAGACCAATCAAGGTTATTAACAATGATCTTTTGGAAAAATAGATATGGAGAATATTTGGGGATCTTAAGGATTGGAATACTATATGGAGACAAAAATACCTCTATGATATCCCTTCCATAGATATCCTTCTTTCCAATATGGATAAAGTTGAAGGCTCTATTTTTTGGAGAAGCATAATTTATGCTAGAAATCTTGCTAGCAAGGGGAACAAATGGAAGTTGGGAAGTGGTCATAAAATTAGGTTTTGGGATGATCCCTAGTTGATGGAAAGTCCCTTGATTGACATTTGTAACCACCCTGATGCTGTTAATTGGTGCAAAAGAAGATTTGGCTCTAAAGTTAAAGACTATTAGATTAACAACTACTGGGTGAACTTGACAGGGATCAACCCTACTTTTGATAGGATTGACAAGGCCCTTCTGGCTCAGAGTTGTGAAAATAAGGATGAATATATGATTTGGGGTCCTTCTCCTAATGGTTCTTTCTTAGTTCCTACTGCTAGCCTTCTTCAATTTGATCAACCTACTGAGAAACCTTTCTGGGCCAAGGCTTGGAACAATTCTCCCACTCCTAAGATTGAGATCTTCTATTAGATTTTTCTCCAAAATAAAACCCTTACGGTGGACAATCTCAAAAGAAGGGGCTTCAACATGCCTAATAGATGCTATCTTTTTTGTGTCGCTGAGGAAGATACTAACCATCTTTTCTTGCATTGTCATTTTTCTCAACAAGTTTTATATTTTTTCCTCTAGGAATATAACTTATGCTGGATATTCCCCTGCTCCATCCAGGATTTATGTCAGCAATGGCATTGTCCTAGTACCAATGATTTGGTTAAAAGAACTTGGAAGCTGGTGGCTCCTCATGACTTGGAAAATATGGAAAGAAAGGAATAATAGAATCTTTAGGGAAAAGCATAGTAACCTTGCTAGTGTGTTTGAAAAAGATAAAAGAGGTATCTATGAAAACCTTCCTAAGGGAAACACTCAACACTGCTGGAATCTTAATGCTTCTAACCCTAAGAAGAATGACCATGACAACAATGTTTAGATCTCTCCTTCAGATGGCTAGATAAAGATAAATTTCAACGGGGCAGCTAAGGGAAATCTAGGCCCGGCTGGGTGTGGAAGTATAATCAAGGATTGCAATGGTAACTTTATTGCTGCTATCGCAGCCCCCTTGGGAACTTAAACCAATCACATTGTTGAAGATATGGCAGCTTTCTATGGTCTTCAACTTGCCAATAATCTCAATTTTAATAATATTTGGCTAGAGGGTGATTCTATGAACATAATTAAGTGTCTTAAGGGAGAGATTATACCTTCGTGGACCATTGATAATTTCATTTCCAAGGTGAAGGATATTATTGCTAAGTGTGCCAAAATTCACATTACTCATGTGTACTGTGAAAGCAATAGCATGGCTGACAACTTGGCCAATGTGGGAGTTAACTCTGATGATGTCATCACATGGGAAAGCTTTGCAAATCTAAATGAGGACACCAAATTGAAAATTAATTATGATAAAATCATCCAAAAGGAAGGAAATATTTAATATGCTTAATATTACACGCATGTGTACCACGGTGCCTGTGGGTAGTTATTGGAAAGAGTGGAATTATGTACTCGACATTATTATCATCATTAGTTCCCACACTTTTTGGGTTACTATTTTTGTTTATGGTTATATTAACAAGAAAGATAATCTCTATAGGTATTATCAAAAAATTGGAAAGAGTAACCGATGTCTGGTTTTAACTTCTTTCATCATGGGAGGTGATCTTAAAATAGAGGAACCTGAAAACTATCGAAGGCTCAAAGGCGAAGATATGGTAATGGTCTAGCGTAAGTTGTAGAAAGGTGGAGTCACTTTGTATTGGGATAGGCTTCACGGGTTTGATAAAGCCATCACTCATAAATTTTTTGATGGTTGGAAAAATGAAACCATCAGGATGGAAGTGAAGACCATAAATATTTCAGTGAAGCTCATAGCTCAAGTTACTGGCATCCCTAATGAGGGTATGAAGTTTTACAAAATTTGAAAAATTTCTGACATGGCGGCCAAGAAATTCCCTAAATCTGAGAAGGAGGAGGCATTTTCTAAAGCTTGTACCAATGGATTCATTGATGTTTATAAGATCAAAGAGATTTGGTATAATATTATTCTAGTGGTCATGGAGTATTTCACCCTTGACAGGTGGTTTACTCAGGTGCATTCTCATCATTTCACATTCCTTAATCATTTCAGGTATAAGGATACTATCAACATTCCTTATTATCTTCATAGCTATTTAATTAGAAGCCTTAATGAGCATAAGAAGATGTCAAAATAGGCCATTCGACATGAGCGGTTGATCCTGTCGATTTATCAACACATAAGGTGTTTGGAAAGTGATGTTTTAGAGCACTAGGAATCACTTAAGGGTTGTCATTTATGGAAATACTTATGCTGGAGTGATTGCATGCAAAGAGTTTTGGTATTGGAGACTCAGTCATAAAAATGACCAAGTACATAATCAAGATAATAGTATACTGTGTTACAATTTTGGTCAGCGAAGATAATATATAATGTATCATGGCTTGCAAAGTTAGTAGAAGACATTTTGGGATATGTATGACCTTTAGTTAAGGTTGCACATGTTTTGGTGATGAGATCAAGAAAATACAGTGATATGAAGGTATGCAAAGACAGAGAATCAGTGAAACAGGGCATATGAACAGTTGCCATGATTGAGGGAAGGTTAGTTGGTATGGTAACATGCTAAGTCAAATGGATGTTGTATATTGCCAAAAATTTGGTAATATATGATCACCAACTCTATGTTGATCATTTGCATAAGTAATTATTATGTTTTGTAATGTATTTTGAGAGCCGACTGGATGACATAATTAATATAAGTATAGAGTGTTTTGTAGAAGCGATTAGTGTGATTGTGATGATGATATGATGGATGCAAATTTGAGAGAAGAGAAAAGATGCAATATTAGTGTTTGACAGTGCTATAACTAGAACTGTCTAAGCATAGTAAAAGCTTGTATTGTTCACTTTTGAAGAACACTTTGTGACAGTATTCTAATTGTAAGAGCTATAAGCTCACCACCTTTAATAGGGTTTTTGTATACCCCTAACAGGGTTTTTGTATTCCTCTAATAAGGAAATGTACTATGTACTATGTAATAATCATCTCCTAATAGGGCTAGATCTCCTAACATGGATACTATATTTTAGTGCATAGTTATGGGTACCATCCCCACCAGGGTTTTCCCTTGGCCAATGTTTCCTCAAAAAAAAAATCATGGTGTTATGAGTTATGTGTTGTGCATTTATGTTCTTTTCATTTCAGCATTATTATGATTTATTTACAATTGATTGAAGTTTAGTTTAAAGTGTTGTAATACTGATTCACCCCCCCTCTCAGTATTACCTAATCCTAACAATTGGTATCAGAGCTATTGACCCTTGAAGAGAAAGCCTAAAAGATTAAGGGAGATCAGAATGGATTCAGAAAGTTTTCAAGAGAACTTTGAAGTAGCACTTGATGACCTGGATAAAGAAAAGGATGAGAATGGCGAACTAAAATTCAAATTGAGAAGAGTAGAAGGTTTCATCATGAAACTAAAGGAACAACTTGAAATTTTAAGAAGTCAGAAACGTGACCTTATGGACAAGATCAAAGAGGATTCAAACAATGATACATCATACCAAGTAAAGAAGCTAGAGCAAGAAAAAGAACAAATCAATCTTCTGATGAGTAAAGAGATTCAACATGAAAAGGATGCAAGATACAAAGTTGAAGAGTCACTAAAAGAAGAAAATGAGTAGATAAGACAAATGAAGATTGAACTTGATCAGTGCAAGGATAAGTGTCAGGAATTGGAGAAGTATAATCAGATCATAAAAGGAGAACTCACTCAATCCAAATTGCATATTGAGAAGTTGCACATGAACAGTGATAAGATTGATGAATAAAGAGAAAGATAGAAACCTAAAGGAGACATGATTGGAGCTGGATTCAATGAAGCATAATGTTCTAAAACTAATGAAGAAAATCATGAAGCAAAGACTAAAGAAAGACCTACTCTTGAAAGACCTAGAGATTAGATCAGACCTTTCTGAGGTAGATGCTTTAGATGCAACAAACTTGGACACATGAAAAGAGATTGCAGAGGTAACAGTTCTTTCAAACCTTTTTCTGGTTATTGTTATAAATTTTATGATTATGGACATAAGAAAGAAGAATGTAGAAAACCTGATCAGTCTAGATATAAACAAGACTACATCAGAGAAGAGTCAGCAACCAAGATCACATACCTCAAATGCAACAACCTTGGACACATAGCAAAGTTTTGTAGATACAATGGAGAGGACAACAAAAGAGTACCAAGAGGACCACCTCCTATGGTTATAAAGAAGAATGTTGGTGATAGTGGTAAAAGTCTTAATGAGTATATGGATGAGTTTGAGAATCATTTCAATAAATCTACAAATGAAGAGGATGAGAAGATATGGAAGATAAAAGAGTTCAATAAGGCATTAGATCAGGGAGAGACAATAGATGCTATTGTTAATAATTTAACTTGCAGAATATCAAAACATTCATAACAAAACATTCAGACAAGTGTGACACCATGATTTATAGTGGAAACCCAATTTGGGAAAAACCACTTTGTAACATGTTACTGATATTTTTCACTCTTTTGAAGTGAGCTCTTTGAAAAGACAACCTTGTTAAAGGTATACAAACAAACTATTAGGTGTGACCCTGTTAAAGGATTTCAATCACCCTGTTAGGAGTGGCCTAGTCAGAGGACTTGAGTACATTCCATTAGAATCCCACCTTGATTAAAGGATTTATCAATGACTGTTAGGTCAACCTTGATTAAAGGATTTTGACTGTTACAATGGTTAGAAAGTAGTAGTAGTTTCTGATCTATAAAATATACAACTCACTTTGCAAATATCAGATCCAATTCGCACATATATGCTAATTTACTAACTAAGTACCATTTCCATCTCCATCACTGATCTACTCAGAATTCGCTTCAAGCAATCACCACTCTAATCGTCACCTTCAGCCTTCTACTTAGACTTATTAGTAAATAACATCAACATCACCAACATACTCTATAACCTCACCATTAGGTTTCCTTTATACTTCTCCAGAAAGGTAGATCTATCTTTTGCCTCTTAATATCCTTCGTAGATCTTAGGTTAGGTCAGATCCAACAGATACTTCCAACATTTAAGTCCTTCATACATCCTTCTAGAAACATCTTCAATCTCCTCATTGAAATCATAATAAAATGATTTACCATGCATTAAATTCTCCAAACAATTAATTAATACAGTCAACACAATTTACATAACTGAAGAATTCAACTGTGTTGGCTAGAAATCTGAATTCATCCTCCAAATGTAAATTGCTGATGCTCGGTCAATACTATATTCATCTCCTCGGTCATCACTATGTAACTTGGTCATCTCTACAAACTATCTTCCTCAGCTAACATTGTTTAGCTCGATAATTTCTTGTCGCTCAGCATAAACTGATGTTCGGTCAACACTAGATTTACTCAACATATACTGGTGCTTGGTTGACACTAACATCACTCTGCTTAAACTAGATTTCTTCACTTTCTCTCAGTTAAGCCTACTTCTTTAGTCTTTCTTCTTACTTAGATAAATAATACATTATCTTATCATAGTGCCAAAACTCAACATGCTTGGTTGACACTAACATCACTCTGCTTAAACTAGATTTCTTCACTTTCGCTTGGTTAAGCCTACTTCTTCAGTCTTTCTTCTTACTTAGATAAATAATACATTATCTTATCATAGTGCCAAATAATCAAGTACTCATTGAAGTATCAAATAACTCAACCTTTCCTTAGGTGCTATTGTTATCTCCCTTGCCCTAATCCTTTTCATCAACTAATAGATATAGCACTTTCTTAGATAGCAACTATCTTACCAGTTAAGGTTTGACATCAATGACAATACAACAATTGTAGTTTCCAACAATCTCCCTCTTTGGCATTGATGGCAACACCACATGAATAACACATGATTTACTAACCAATCCAAATTTTGTCATTGCATCAGAAAAATTTATAATATCCTTAGCTTCATTCTGTTTCTTAATAACTTAGCCTTACTAGACCGTTTACACAATAACTCCCTCTGAATAGTTTTTGTGTCTCTCCCTCTTTGATTGTATCCTCTTGATGTGTATTCATCTTATTCATCTCTGAAATCTCTCCCTCTTTGACAAAAATGCCAAAGCAACAACTAGAACTTACATCATTCATATGTAAATGCCATCTTGTCAGTTCGATAACAATATTTATCCCTCTGTCATCTTGCTTATGACTGATTATTAGCTTTGCTGTTCTTTTCACAACTCTAGGTAGCTCCTAAAGTGTGACCTTTCCTGCATCAATTTGTCAAATATTCTATGCAACACATTTGATGTAGTGCTCCTAGCTTAACTAGGCAGCCTCAGTTAGGGGAAGCACCCCTAATTTACCTCTTAGATATTCATGAGCATCCTTAGGTAAAGATTTTGTGAATATGTTTGCTAGTTGTTCCTTTATGTTCACATATTCCATTCTTACTTCTTTTTCATGTACCAATTCCCTTAAGTAATGATACTTAATTGCAATGTGCTTGTTCTTTGTGTGCATCACAAGGTTCTTTGATATGTTAATGGCACTTGTGTTATCATAGAAGATAACAACAAGTTTAGTAATTTCCTCTTTCATTCCTTTCAATAATTTCTTGATCCATGCCAGATTTGAACAGTTCACTGCAGCTGCCACATACTTAGCTTCTGTTGTAGATTGAGAAATGCAATTTTGTTTCTTTCTTGTCTAGGAGACCAAACTTTGTCCAAGAAAGAAAGCTCCTCCACTTGTACTTTTCCTGTCATCAACATTTCCTGTCCAATCAGCATCAGTGTAAATTCTCAGTTCAAATTTCTCATTTCTCTTGTAGTACAATCCATACTCTTCTGTCCCTTTCAGATATCTCAGTATTCTTTTCACAACCATCATATGATTTTTCTTAGGATTGGCAGAGAATCTTGCCACAATCCCAACTATTAGAGCTATATCTAGCCTAATGTGAACAACATATTGCAGCTTTCCAATCATGGATATATATAGGGTTTGATTCACTTTAGTAGTATCATCAGTCTTAAATAGTTTCTGTCCAGTAGCCATAGGAGTACTTATTAGCCTTGAATCCTCCATTCCAAAGTTTTTTAGTATCTCTTTGACATATTTAGATTGTGTTATGAAGATACCTTTCTCCATATGATAGATTTGTAAACCAACAAAGAATTTGATCTCACCAAACATAGACATTTCAAATTTAGTTTGCATTTCATTTGAAAATTTCTAACATAGGGAATCTTGTCCTCCAAATATGATATCATCTACAAAAAATTTTGCTAACAAAATCCCTTTACCTTCTTCAACTTTCATGTACAAATTGCTATTGTCATTTGTCCTTAGAAATCCAATCTTGATCAAATAATTGTGCAGCCTCTCATACCATGCTCTAGGGGCTTGTTTCAATCCATACAATGCTTTGTTCAGTTTGCAAACCATGTTTTTCTTTTCTGGATCAACAAATCCTTCAGGTTGTTCAATATATACCTCTTCTTCTAATATACCATTAAAAAATGCAGATTTGAAATCCATTTGGTATACCTTGAAATCTTTGTAGGCAACATATGCAAGTAGAGTTCTCACTCCTAATCTTGCTACAGGGGAAAATGTTTCCCCATAGTATATTCCTTCTTCTTGTGCATAACCTTTGCATACTAGTCTTGCCTTGTTCCTTGTGACTTGTCCATGTTCATTGAGCTTATTTCTGAATACCCACTTTGTTCTAATAACATTCTTGTTTTTTGGTCTCAGCACCAGAGTCCAGGTATCATTCTTTTCAATTTGATCTATTTCTTCATTCATAGCTTGAATCCAGTCTTCATTCTCCAAAGCATCTTTTACTGTCTTAGGCTCAAACTCACACAACAAACATGTAGGGCCTTTCAACTTACTTCTAGCCAAGACTCTAGATTCTTTATCTCCAATGATTTTTTTAGGCTTATGATGTATTCTCACATACTATGCTAGTGTAGGTTCAGATATTTTCTTAGGTTCATCATGAAAATTATCAGATTCAGCTTCTGATTACTCAACATCATCCTCCTGATGGTCAGCAACATCCTCCTGATGCTTGACATTGCTTACCCAAGACTCTACATCCGGTGCAAGTGTGTTACTTACCTCTCCTTCCATATAGATAAAATATCTATAGTCTTCAAATTCTTTATTGCCTTCTTGTTCATTTTTCTCTGCATATTCATTAACTCTCACATTTGCACTTTCCACAATTTTGCTAGTGTTAGAATTCAAACACTTATAAGATTTACTCTTAGTGTAATAGCCTAGGAATATGCCTTCATCACTTTTAGCATCAAACTTTCCATTTCTATTTTCCTTCAGTATATAGCATTTACTCCCAAAGATTCTAAAGTATTTCACATTAGGTGCATGTCCATGCCATAATTCATAGGGTGTAATATTTGTACCTTTCTTGATTTGTACTCAGTTCAAGGTATAAATAGATGTACTTTTGTGCAACATTCTTCTCAATCATCAGTGTCCTTGCACAATCCACAATAGATATGTTTCTCCTCTCAGCTATACCATTCTGTGGAGGTGTTCTAGGTGCAGACATCTATCTCTTGATTCCTCTATCATTGTAGAACAAATTGAACTCATTTGATATAAACTCTCCACCTCAGTTAGATCTCTGACATTTCATGCTTCTACCTGTTTTTTTTTCAACCTTAGCCATATACCACTTAAACAACTGAAATGCATCAGATTTTTCTTTCAAAAACATTATAGTCATCATTCTAGTGTAATCATCAACAAACAGAATAAAATACTTGGCACCACAATAGCTTTGTATTCCCATAGGTCCAAAAAGGTGAGTATGAACCAAATAAAAATTTTTCTCAGAAGTAAATGTCTTGCTCTTGAAACTAGACTTTATCATTTTTTCCAACTGACATTGTTTACACATCACATTATCAGATTTCTTCAATCTTAGCAAACCTCTAACTTTCTTCTTTTTACTAATACTTACCAGATTGTGAAATTTAACATGACATAGCCTCTTATGCCATAACCATACATCATCAAATTGTGTAAACAAACATGTCTCTTCAGATAGATCTGGATAGAACAAATTACCTTTAGTCTGCTCACCACTTCCAATTAGTTCACCAATAGCATCAAATATTTTAGCCTTTTGTGATGAATGTCCACTCGATAACCAATGTTATTAAGTTGTGCAACACTCAAAAAATTGTAGTTAAGACCTTCAACCCAATAGGAATTTTCACAAGTGATCTTATCAGTTAGCTTAATTGATCCTTTACCTTTCACATGACATGGTGCATCATTACCAAACTTGACACTTCTACCTTTGTAATGATCTAGGGTTTCAAATTTACTTTGATCACCAGTCATGTGATGTGAGCAACCACTATCAATAATCCATTTATCACCTTTACTCACATAAGAAATAAGTGCAATTTTCTCATCCTCATCAGAGTCATCTTTCATAGCCACATAAACTACTTCAATATCAAAATTATCACTGTCACTATCAGTTTCCTCTTCTGCAATGTAACAAGATTTCTTATATTTTTCCTTGTAATCTCTGTATCTTCGGTGATCTCTATTATCTCTCTTATCTTTGTACTTTCTTTCTCTGTCCTCATCCTTATCACTCCTGTCAAGACACCTTGCAACAATATGGCCAACTTTGTTACATGAAAAACATATTATAGGAAGTTTACCTTTGTATTTGCCTTTTCCTCTCCTCAATATTCTAGCCATGAGTTCTTCAAGACCATCCAATTCCTCATAAAAAGTGTCATTGTCACTTCCACTTTCACTTTCACTTTTCACATATTTACCTTTCTTTCTTTTAGATTTATGCAAAACCATTTGTGACTTGAATGCAGATTCAACATTAGGAACAATGTAGTTATCATAGTTAGACAGTTCAAAAGCAGTAAGCTTACCAACAAGGCTTTCCAGAGTCAGAACATTACCAAGGTTACATTTCTCTAATAGCATTCACTATTTCTTTGATTCTTCCACAATACCAAGCAATATTCTCACCTTCTTGCATTTTCATTTCATCAAACTTACCTCTCAAGCTTTTAGCTTTTGCTCTCAGTACATTTGTATCACTACCATAAATGGTTGCAAGAATATCCCACATTTTCTTTGCAGTAGTGCGGTCCTTGATGTCCTCAAATTCAGGATAGCTTAGGGCCCATTTGGGTCCTGGAATACCAAATGCCAATTCTAGTCAATTCTGGAAGATGCTGCAATTATGGAAGATACAAATCCTGAAAATGATTTTCGGAATATGGGCTGACCCGTTTGGTTCACTAGGAAGATGACTAAGAAGATGCATAAGGAATTTTAATTCTTTATTTTAATTTATTTAAATATGGTGTGTATATGTCTGTATATATACACACACATACATGTGTGTATATATACACATATGCATACATGTGTATATATACACATACACACATGTGTATATATGTGTATACATGTGTATATACACACATGTATATACATATGCATACATGTGTATATATACACAACTACACACATGTGTGTATATGTGTATCTATATACACACACATAGACACATATACACATACACACATATATACACATGTGTGTTTATATATACATATGTGTGTATACACACACACATGTGTATATATACACACACATGTGTATATATATACACATACATGTGTGTATATACACACATGTGTGTCTATATATATACACATACATGTGTGTATATACACACATGTGTGTCTATATATATACACATACATGTGTATATATACATACATACACATATATACACATACATGTGTGTATATACATACATATATAAACATATACACACATGTGTATATATATACACAAATACACACATGTGTGTATATACATATACACACATGTGTGTATATATACATATATGTATATACACACATGTATACATATACACACATGTGTATATACACACACATGTGCATATATACACACATGTATATATACATCCTTATAGCAATATAATATACATCCTTATGGTCACAGATCCCACGAAATATTAAATTTGGTGGAAGATGAAATGCCCATTTTGGGGGCAAAATTGGAATTTCAAAAATCCAATTCCAATTTTTTGGATGGACACAAACATGGAATTGACATTATCCAGAAATCTAATTCTGGAATATCCAGTCTAATTCCAGCACCCAAACAAGCCCTTAAGGTAGATGCAATCTCCAACATTGCTTGATTGTGTTCCTGTTTTGCTTTCAACTCCTCGACAGTCATAGGTGCAACATAGTCATGTTCAACATAGTATTTCACCGAATCACCAGTACTAGCTAGATGCAACTTCATCAGACTTTTCCATACAGGGAATTTCTCCTTGTTCAACTTCGGTACCTCCTTATACATCTTGATCATTAGCTTCAAGTACCTTTAAAATTTTTCTTTGTAAGCACCAATAGCTCTGATACCAATTGTTAATGTGATTTAGAACAACAAAGATGGGGGTTGAATCGGTTGTTCCCAGGTCCAGATGTACCAATTAAACATTAAAATACTTCAAATAACTCAGATCTAATCACCAACTCAACTTGGTCTCTAAAGAAGATATATTAGAAAACATATAACATGCAGTTCACTATCCGATAGTATTTAACTTGTAGAATATCAAGACATTCATAACAAAACATTCAGACAAGTGTGACACCATGATTTATAGTGGAAACCCAATTTGGGAAAAACCACTTTATAACATGTTACTAATATTTTTCACTCTTCTGAAGTGAGCTCTGTGAAAAACCAACCTTGTTAAAGGTATACAAATACACTATTAGGTGTGACCCTGTTAGGAGTGGCCTGGTCAGAGGACTTGAGTACATTCCATTAGAATTCCACCTTGATTAAAGGATTTATCAATGATTGTTAGGTCAACCTTGATTAAAGGATTTTGACTGTTACAATGGTTAGAAAGTAGCAATAGTTTCTAATCTATAAAATAAACAACTCACTTTGCATATATTAGATCCAATTCACACATATATGCTAATTTACTGACTAAGTACCATTTCCATCTCCATCACTGATTTGCTCAGAATTTGCTTCAAGCAATCACCACTCTGATCTTCACCTTCAGCCTTCTGCTTAGACTTATCAGTCAATAACATCAACATCACCAGCATACTCTGTAACCTCACCATTAGGTTTCCTTTATACTTCTCCAGAAAGGTAGATCTATCTTTTGCCTCTTAATCTCCTCCATAGATCTCAGGTTAGGTTAGATCCAATGGATCCTTCCAACATTTAAGTCCTCCATACATCCTTCTAGAAACATCTTCAATCTCCTCGTTGAAATCATAATAAAACAATTTACCATGCATTAAATTCTCTAAACAATTAATTAATAAAGTCAACACGATTTACATAACCCAAGAATTCAACCGTGTCGGCTGGAAATCTGAATTCATCCTCTAAATGTAAATTGCTGACACTCGGTCAATATTGTGTTCATCTCCTCGGTCATCACTATGTAACTCGGTCATCTCTACTAATTGTCTTCCTCGGCTAACACTGTTTAGCTCGATAATTTCCTGTCGCTCAACATAAACTGATGTTCGGTCAACACTAGATTTACTCGGCATATATTGGTGCTCGGTTGACACTAACATCACTCGGCTTAAAATAGATTTCTTCACTTTTGCTTAGTTAATCCTACTTCTTCAGTGTTTTTGTAGTACCCACCCATAGTTTGCTTTTTGTTTCAGCTGCCGTAGTCTTTTAGGATTGTATTTTAGTTGATTGGTCGAATTCATTTAGGCCACTTTTCATGTGAGCAATTATTATTTCAGTGGATGATTTAGGATTATGATTATTATATGTTTATCATGATGTTATGTTTTATATTGGTTTATGATGTTACTGACCCCATACTTGCATGTGTATGGTTATCATGTGTGTGTACCTGTTTGATGTGTTTGTGTGGTAGAGGACGAAGGCGTAGTTACTTGCATTGTTGAGATCCACACGTCTGACCGTACCCTATCATTGTCTGCTATATATATATTGGATGAACATGCTTTTTCTTATGATGTCATGTTTGCAGGTACATGGCATCGCCTTCCGTAAATTGGCAGGAGTGAGCGTGCTCATAAATATTCATCTCAATGGTAAAGAGGGGAGTTAACGGTCAGACCCAAAACCCTAACCTAAGCCTAATTGTCCTAAGATTGGACAAGTATCAGTTTGACTACCCTACCCAAATTCATCTAGTTGACATGGATTCATGGATCCCTTTCTTGAGGTTGTTTGGTTTTACTTTGTTTAATTTCAGTTGATTTATTTCTTAAGTGGGTGATTTTCTGTGATTTATTAATTTAATGATTATAGTTGAAATTTAATAGTAATCATATTCCTATGTTTATTTGAGAAAATTAATTAAAAGTCAAATATCTGATTATTTGGATTTAATTGATTATTTAATTAAAAATTAGATTTAATTATGCTTGTGTACTTTATTAAATGATTAAATGTTTAATTGCATAGTTTTAGGATACTTTAAATATTTAATCTATTTACTACAAATTTTAATTATAAACATGTGCATTAACATTATTGAAAAGTGAATTGTTCTCAAAAGTTAACAACTTGTTTTAAAAAGTCAAAGTTGAGTTGTGCATATAAAGTTATTTTATTTTATTTAATTATGATTTACTTTCAATTTCTGATTGGAGTTGATGTGGGAGTTAGCTGTTGAGTTATCTTTAGGGTTGTTGTATGAAAAGAGGGAATTGAATCTTTATTAGGGAAAATTGTATTTCATTTTAGAGAGGAGACAGGTTTTGGAGCAATTTTTGGAGAAAGCTTGGATTTTGGCACCTTGAGATTTTTGGGTGAATTGGGATTGCTTAAATTTTGTTGAAGCTTGTTTGTGCATTTGGATCTTGTACTTGCATTCTCCGTGAACTCAGATCTACAGGTTGGATCCATTCTTAGAAGAATTCTGGTGTCTACAGTCTTACAAAGGTTTTCAATTTCAGTTTCTTGCATTGGATCTAAGGTAGGGTTTGAAATCTTTCCTGTTAGTTTCTGTTTTGTATTTATTTGGTTTTTCCTGTTTGAGCAGTTTCAATATGTCTTAATAGATAAATCTGGTGTTTTTACTATTCTGGGTATTTAGAAAACCCTAGTTGTTAGGATTAACAAGGCATAAATAACAATTATGTGCAAATATAACCAATATAAAAAAACAATAAACCACACAAAAGAGAACACAATACACAAATATTTAACATGGTTCACCCAATCCCTGGGCTACGTCCACCAATAGCGAGTCCAATATTATTATTATCCAATGATTACAACCTGATTACAATCCGTAATCCCTTACAGCTCAATTCTGCCGCAAGTACTAAAATCATACATCATGAAATCCATAACCCTAAGCCATATTATACAATATTTTTCCACTTTAGGGTTAGAATGAGTTATAACATGTTGGCCCAAAAATAGCCGAAAGTATGTCAGCCCTGGAGAGGTCGGGAGGAAAAGTGTACAGTACTTTCCTAGATAGTACTTTCTTGATCAGTCACCACAAGCTAACACTAGTTATGTTGATTTTTAGTTTTTATGAAAATTTGGTACAAGGTTATGCTGGCAAAATTTTGTTAGGAAATTCATCTTAGATCTCCTAGAAAATGATAATTTAACCCTAGACTATAGTTTAACTATAATGCTAAAAGAAAACAAATTTTGCTTGAGATAGAAATCAATTTTGTTCAAAAAATAAATAAATTTTGGTTAATAATTTGCATTCTGGAAAAGTACATAGTCAAAATTAAAACAAGTCCAGAAAAGAACAAAAAAAAAAGTATTTTCCCTCTTATTCTGTATTTCGAAAAAAAAAAAAAAAAAAAGTAAAAAAAATAAATTTCATATTTGTTTTATGCGTTTTGGAAAAATGCATTTCAAATTTGTTTTTATAATTTAAAAAAAAAATAAAAATTAAATGGAGGGCATGGGACACCACCCCCGCACCCCCATTGGCCGGAGGCTTGCCAACGGTCTGCCCAAGGGAGCCGCACGACAGCCCCTGCCGACGGTCTCCCAAGGGAACCGCACGGTGACTCTGCCGGTGACAACCCTAAAGGGACTGCACGGTAGGAGATAGAGGGGGGGCGTGGGGCCCGCTTCCCACCCCCATTTACTTTTAATTTGGTTTTTTTAAATTAAATTTTGTTTTAAAGTAAATTTCAATTTAATTAAATTTTGTTTGTATTTGATTTTTAATTTAATAAAATGTGGTTTAATAAAATTATTTTATTATTATTTGAAATTTTTAATATTAAAATTAATTATTATTTAATTTTTAATATTTGTTTATTAATTAAAATTTCTTTATTAATAAATTTTAGTATTTGTTTTTTTTATATATATAGATGGAAACTCATTATTAAGTTTTGATTTTCTCTGATTAAATGCCTTTAATAAATGAATTTTGTTAATAGTTAGTTCAATATATATATATATATATATATATATATATATATATATATATATATATATATATAAATAGGTTTTAATTATATATATTTTTACTCTTAATTTATTAATTATTTATGCAATTAGATTTGCTTTAATTGCATGTTTATTTTTCCTAATTGAAGTGCATATACTGTAATTGGGTGTTTTATCCTGTTAGAACTACATTGGAGACTTTGGGTAATATTTTGATTTTGACATTGTATCTGATGTTTTATGGATATGTTTTCTATTTGTATCTGATGTTTTACATGGTTTTGGATACAATTCAATATTCAACCTAATTGTGTAATGGTTATTTTCCAGTTTACTATGATGTGAGTGTTTTGTCTTCGTCCTTGAGTGTTTTTGTTTTGCTTATTGTGTTAATGGGCAATAGATGACCTAGGGGGAAAACAGAGGCTAGGGTAATTGTCAATTGGACATGTTTTAAATCTTATGTTTTGATGTGTGAGAGTATTCTGATTATCCCCTGATTTGACCATATCGGCTCATGTTGTTTTGTTTTCTATTTATGGGTATTTTGTAATCTTTTCTGGTTCTTGTGTGTGTAACTGGATCTGGGATTACCTAGTTGTATACTTGATTTGATCTATGTGAGATGTGTGAGCCTAGGGTAGTTTACTTAGATATGTAGTAGGGGGTGGCTTGTAATAAGTGTCAGAGCCCATAAGTGGCTGCTAGGATCACTTATTATAAGTATTCTTAATCAAGTGATAACCTAATATAATTAAGGGGTATTTAAATGAACTTAATAAGATATGTTTCCTCACCCATGCTTGAGTGCTAGTATAGACTAAGATGGGGATTGAGATGATGCTTGCCACCTTTGAGAGGTGTGTGTCTGACATAGTTAATGGCTTCGTCTGTATGAGAAGTCATTGATATAGTGTATGGTCACTTGAGTGCTGAGATCCAGAGTGATTACCAGGATGAGACTCAAGGGTTAGACGTACATGATGACACCTTCCTATGCATAGTCTAGTTATTCTACATGTGTTGATTGCCTCTGGATTAGTGAGTCTTACCTATCACTATCTTTTGTACACCTTGAGTTAGAGATCTTTTAGGATCCTCTTGCTTAGTGGTTTTACCTTGCTTTGGTATTGGATATCCGAGTGGGGTCTGTTGTTATCTCCTCAACACGGTGGGGTAGACCTTTGTGGATCTACACGGATGGGTGGTAGTGATTCTTTACCATATGAGATTCGACGTCTTGGTGCCGGTGCTTGATGGTTCTTCTGCAGTTGGATACCTTTATGATTCTTCATTGGTGGTTTCTTTTATTATCCTCATTATTTGTAATCCTGTATTAGAGTATCACATGTGATACTTAATCTGGACATTGTATTATTATTGTTAGAGTGAATACTACATACCCTACGACATGTGCAGTGGATGTTAGTTTATGTAAGTTTCATGGATATCCTTGAGGATTGTAATTATTGTTCTATGATGTAATTGTTTATTCTTATTTATGGAACCTTTTGTTGATGTTATTTTAGATTAGTTTTCTTCTTAAATAATTCTACGTCATGGGACCATCAAGTTTTGTAATCTGTGTTGGTTGTTATATTAATGTGAGTAAATGGTAATTGTTTCCGCATTGATGTTTATCTTGTATATAAACTTTAGAAAAAAAAATTATTCACCAAACTTAGTAGCATGTTTTAGGTTAATCTCTCTTGGGTTCCCTGATGGGGCATTACATTTGGTATCAGAGCCAAGTTTCTACACTGGGAACTCTGGGTATGTACACTCATTAGGTTTTGTGTAGTTTAAACTTGAAACTAAACATAGACATAAAACATTATTGCTTTCAGACTATTGCTTTGTAATTATGTTATCTTTTGTTTTTGTTTCAAGCTTTGTTGTGAGATGTTGTTGGATCTCTGTATGATGTAGGAATTATGCCTAAGACTAGAGCTGCTAGAGGTCGTGGTAGAGGTTGTTTTAGTAACCGTGGGAGGGGTAGAAAACATAGCCCTTCTACGAGTGTCAGACAAGAGAGTCACCATCAACAGTCTAGAGACGAGTAGAGAGAGGATCGTCAAGATGAGTTTGATGGACCTGATATGAGACATCTTTTGCAGGTGATTCTGAATCATCTTGGTCCTAAGCAAGATTCTTTCCACCACTCTCAGAGAGAAGAGAGGGTAAGGGAGTGATCTAGGAGTCCTCCAAGGAGGAACATCATAGTTGATCCTATAGTTGCGGCAACTAATCACATGAGGGATTTGAAGAGAGGTCGACCTAGTCCCTTTGATGGGAAAGGTACTTGTTTAGAGGCTGAGACATGGCTCATAGCTTTGGAGTGGAGTTTCTTCATGCATCCCTTTAGTAGCAATACTAAAGCTAGGTATGCAGTGATGCAACTTATTGATTTTGCAGCTGTATGGTGGAAGATAGAGGAGGAGAAGCTAGGGCTTCAGATGGATACTGTCACTTGGGATTTGTTCCTTGAGAACTTCTGAGAGTGCTTCCTCTTAGATTAGTGGAGGTAGTAGAGAGAAGATGAATTCCACAACCTGAGACAGTTGAACTTGATAGTGGGAGAGTATGAGCATTGATTTTTTGAGCTCAAGCAATATGGTGACTTTGGACAGGATACAACTCTTCTAATTCAACACTTTGTTAGGGGGCTGAATGCTCACATAGTTGGGGATGTTAGGCTCTTTGAGCCTAAGACCCTCAAGGAAGTGTTCATCAAGGCCACTCTCATAGAGTAAAATTTAGCTTTAGGTCATGGTGGTTAGTCTAGTGGTTCTAAGGGGAATCAATCTCAGAGGAATGAGAACTTTTAGAATCCTTCTACCTTTTCACGAGGTAATCAGGATCAACAAAAAAAGGGGTTCTCTATTCCATCTCAGGGCGGTGGTTCTCAGTCCAAGAACTTTCGTAATACTCAGCATAGTAAGAGTCATTCTTTTGGTCAGCCTGCTCAGAGTTCTCAATAGAGTGTCAGTAGAGGTAGCTTTCAATAGTCCAGTGCTCCTGTAGCAAGGAGAGGTTTCAATGGAGATTGTTTCACTTGTGGCCAATATGGTCATAAATCAAACAATTGTCCCCAGCGTTCAGCTCAACATTCAGGATAGAGGCAGGAAGCTTCTGAGCCTACAGTTGGTGATGCAGGTGGATCTCATAGGGCCTTTGCAGTAGGGAATGATCCTCAGATTTCAAACCCTAAGGCAAGGAAGGGTCTAAAAGGATCTACTCAGTGATCCTTGGTTCAGTTTGCAATTTAGTGCAACAAGTTTTATGGGACTTATATCCCTATTTGTTTCCAGGCTTCTAGGAGTAAGCCTAATCCTAGGGGGGTGGATATAGTACCCATCCATAATTTTCTTTTTGTTTCAATTACCATACTCTTTTAGGCTTGTATTTTAGTTGATTGGCCAAATTATTTTAGGCCACGTTTCATGCGAGAAATTATTATTTCAGTGGATGATTCGGGATTATGATTATTATATGTTTATCATGCATTTGCATAGATTAGATGATGATATTATCATGATGTTATGTTTTATGTTTTATATTGGTTTATGATGTTACCAACCCCATACTTGTATGTTTATGGTTATCATGTGTGTATACCTGTTTGACATGTTTGTGTGGTAGAGGATGGAGGTGTAGTTAGTTGCATTGTTGAGATCCACACATCTGATCGTACCCTATCATTATCTGCTATATATATATATATATATATATATATATATATATATATATATATATATATATATATATATATATATATATATATTGGATGTACATGCTTTCTCTTGTGATGTCAGGTTTGAAAGTATAGGGCATCATCTTCCCTGAATTGGTAGGAGTGAGCATGCCCATAAATATTCATCTCAATGGTAAAGAGGGGAGTTAACGATCAGACCCAAAACCCTAACCTAAGCCTAATTGTCCTAGGATTGGACAAGTATCAGTCTGACTACCCTACCTAAATTCGTCTAGTTGACATGGATTCGTGGATCCCTTTCTTGAGGTTGTTTGGTTTTGCTTTGTTTGATTTCAGTTGATTTATTTTTTACGCGGGTGATTTTCTATGATTTATTAATTTAATGATTATAGTTGAAATTTAATAGTAATCATATTCCTATGTTTATTTGAGAAAATTAATGAAAAGTCAAATATCTGATTATTTGGATTTAATTGATTATTTAATTGAAAATTAGATTTAATTATGTTTGTGTACTTTATTAAATGATTAATTATTTAATTGCATGATATTAGGATGTTTTAAATATTTAATCTATTTAATACAAATTTTAATTATAAACATGTGCATTAACATTATTGAAAAGTGAATTGTTCTCAAAAGTTAACAACTTGTTTTAAAAAGTCAAAGTTGAGTTGTGCATATAAAGTTATTTAATTTAATTTAATTGTGATTTACTTCAATTTTTGATTGGAGTTGATGTGGGAGTTCGTTGTTGAGTTATCTTTAGGGTTGCATGAAAAGAGGGAATTGAATCTCTATGAGGGAAAATTGCATTTCATTTTAGAGAGGAGACAGGTTTTGGAGCAATTTTTGGAGAAAGCTTGGATTTTGGCATCTTGAGATTTTTGGGTGAATTGGGATTGCTTGAATTTTGTTGAAGCTTGTTTATGCATCTGGATCTTGTGCTTGCATTCTCCGTGGGCTTAGATCTGTAGGTTGGATCCATTCTTAGAGGAATTATGGTGTCTACAGTCCTACAAAGGTTTTCAATTTCGGTTGCTTGCATTGGATCTAAGGTAGGGTTTGAAATCTTGCTTGTTAGTTTCTGTTTTGTATTTATTTGGTTTTTCCTATTTGAGTAGTTTCAATATGTCTTAATACATAGATCTAGTGTTTTTACTGTTCTAGGTATTTATAAAACCCTAGTTATGTTGATTTTTAGTTTTTATATAGAAATTTGGCACAACAAGGTTATGCTAGCAAAATTTTGTTAGGAAATTCATCTTAGACATCCTAGAAAATGATAAATTAACCCTAGACTATAGTTTAACTATAATGCTAGAAGAAAATAAATTTTGCTTGAGATAAAAATCAATTTTGTTAAAAAAAAAAATCAATTCTGGTTAATAATTTGCATTATGGAAAAGTAGAGACAAAAAATAATTTACCTAGTCAAAATTAAAACAAGCCCAAAAAAGAACAAAAAAAAATGTATTTTCCCTCTTATTTTGTATTTTGAAAATAAAATAAAAATAAAAGTAAAAAAAATAAATTTCATATTTATTTTATGTGTTTTGGAAAAATGCATTTCAAATTTTTTTTTTATTAAAAAAAATGTATTTTAAAAATTAAATGGAGGGCACGAGACACCACCCTCGCACCCCCATTGGTCGGAGGCTTGCCGATGGTCTGCCCAAGGGAGTCGCACGACAGCCTATGCCGACGGTCTCCCAAGGGGACCGCATGGTGACTTTGCCGACGACAACCCTAAATGGATAGTACGGTAGGAGATAGAGGAGAGGGGGGGGGGGGAGGGGTGGGGGGCGTGGGGCCTGCTTCCCACCCCCCACTTACTTTTAATTTGGTTTTTTTAAATTAAATTTTATTTTTAAGTAAATTTCAATTTAATTAAATTTTGTTTGTATTTGATTTTTAATTTAATAAAATTTAGTTTAATTAAATTGTTTTATTATTATTTAAAATTTTTAATATTAAAATTAATTATTATTTAATTTTTAATATTTGTTTATTAATTAAAATTTATTTATTAATAAATTTTAGTATTTGTTTTTATATATATATATAGATGGAAACTCATTATTAAGTTTTGGTTTTCTTTGATTAGATGCCTTTAATAAATGAATTTTGTTAATAGTTAGTTCAATAAATATAAATATATATATTAAAATAGGTTTTAATTATATATATTTTTACTCTTAATTTATTAATTGTTTATGCAATTAGATTTGGTTTAATTGCATGTTTATTTTTCCTAATTGAAGTGCATATACTGTAATTGGGTGTTTTATCCTGTTAGAACTACATTGGAGACTTTGGGTAATATTCTGATTTTGACATTGTCTCTAATGTTTTATGGATATGTTTTCTATTAGTGTTTTATATCAGCTTTGTACATGGTTTTGGATACAATTCAATATTCATCCTAATTGTGTAATGGTTATTTTCTAGTTTACTATGATGTGAGTGTTTTGTCTTCGTCCTCGAGTGTTTTTCTTTTGCTTATTGTGTTAATGGGCACTAGATGACCTAGGGGGAAAATAAAGGCTGAGGTAATTGTCAGTTGGACATTTTTTCAGTCTTATGTTTTGATGCGTGTGAGTATTCTGATTATCCCTTGATTTGACCATATGGGCTCATGCTGTTTTGTATTATGTTTAATATGGGTATTTTGTAATCTTTTCTAGTTCTTGTCTGTAATTGGATTTGGGATTACCTGGTTGTATACCTGATTTGATATATGTGAGATGTGTGAGCCTAGGGTAGTTTACCTAGATATGTAGTAGGGGGTGGCTTGCAATAAGCGTCAGGGCCCACAAGTGGCTGCCAGGATCACTTATTGTAAGTATTCTTAATCAAGTGATAACCTAATATAATTAAGGGGTATTTAAATGAACTTAATAAGATATGTTTCCTCACCCATGCTTGAGTGCTAGTATAGACTAAGATGGGGATTGCGATGATGCTTTCCACTTTTGAGAGGTGTGTGTCTTGAATAGTTAATGGCTTCGTCTGTATGAAAAGTCATTGATACTGTTTATGGTCACTTGAGTGCCGAGATCCAGAGTGATTACTAGGATGAGACTCAAGGGTTAGACATACATGATGACACCTTCCTATGCATAGTCTAGTTATTCTACATGTGTCGATTGCCTTTGGATTAGTGAGTCTTACCTATCACTATCTTTTGTACACCTTGAGTTAGAGATCTTTTAGGATCCTCTTGCTTAGTGGTTTTACCTTGCTTTGGTATTGGATATCCGAGTGGGGTCTGTTGTTATCTCCTCAACACAGTGGGGTAGAACTTTATGGATCTACATGGATGGGTGGTAGTGATTCTTTACCATATGAGATTCGACGTCCTGGTGCTGGTGCTTGATGGTTCTTTTGCAATTGGATACCTTTATGATTCTTCATTGGTGGTTTCTTTTCTTATCCTCATTATTTGTAATCCTGTATTAGAGTATCACATGTGATACCTAATCTGGACATTGTATTATTATTGTTAGAGTGAATACTACATACCCTACGACATGTGCAGTGGATGTCAGTTTATATAGGTTTCATGGATATCCTTGAGGATTGTAATTATTGTTCTATGATGTAATTTTTTATTCTTATTTATGGAACCTTTTATTGATGTTATTTTAGATTAGTTTTCTTCTTAAATAATTCTACGTCATGGGACCCTCGAGTTTTGTAATCTATGTTGGTTGTTATATTAATGTGAGTAAATGGTAATTGCTTCCGCATTGATGTTTATCTTGTATGTAAACTTTAGAAAAAAAAATTATTCACCAAACTTAGTAGCATGTTTTAGGTTAATCTCTCTTGGGTTCCCTAATAGGGTGTTACACTTTCTTCTTACTTAGATAAACAATACATTATCTTATCATAGTGCCAAATAATCAAGTACTCATTGAAGTATCAAATAACTCAACCTTTCCTTAGGTGCTTTTGTTATCTCCCTTGACCTAATCCTTTTCATCAACCAATAGATATAGTACTTTCTTAGATAGCAACTATCTTACCAGTTAAAGTTTGACATCAATGACAATACAACAATTATTTCAATTGTAGTTTCCAACAGCTACTATGTGTTCACATGATGATTTCATTGAGACATCAACGTAGAAGGCCACATGGCCTGAGGAGGAGCATTGTATGCAGATAACAGATTATATCTAGCCCCTATTTATGTGGAGTAAGCTCATACGAGCTTAGATATGGTGTGTACAGACACTATAGAGTTTATGTTTGTGATCGCAACACTTGGAGATTCATATTATATGTTCGTGAGAGTTTGTTTGTCTTGACATCGTGTGAAGTTGAGCTACCTTTGATTAATGCACTTACTCAACCTACGATGGATAAAAGAGCTTGAAGCATATCATTTCTACACCATTTGATAATCAACGACCAAGGAGAGTAGTATGAAGAAGCATTTTAGCCACCTAGAAACCACTTTGCATGATCATTTTGAGCAGAAGTTCTAGAATTTATTGTGTTAAAGGTATTTGGACTTTATACTCTTTCAGAAGATATGGATGCACTTTTAGTATTTGATATTGTGGATAGACCAAGGTAGAAGTTTAAGAAACATCCATTTAAGTCTTGTGAGGATGATCTGAAAGGAGAATTTTTGCAAACCCCTTATGGTGTGTTGCATGTTAAGGATATTAGGGCTTATATACATTTCAAGTATGAGATCATAAGAGATGTTAATATCTATAGTGAATTAGATGGGATAATAGAATCAGATGGAAAGATGGAAGAAGAGTTTAAACATTTGGAAGACCAGTCCATTATCAAGTAAACCCTACTAAATGAGTTCCATGAAACTGAATGGTTCAAGATAATCTTAAGCAGAATCTATGCCCAGTTTATATGGATTAGAGAACAACTAGTTAAGATATGGGCACAAATGATTCATGAGATAACCGGATTGGATAATACTAGAGCCCTCCCAGTAACAAAGAAGAATATTAGAAAATAAGTGGAAACCCTAACCCATTCTAAGTGGGATAAGAGAGAAATGATAGTAAATGACATCTATCAACAAGATGTGAGGTTGGTAGCTATGATATTAGTCTAGAAGATGTTCCACAATAGAAGACCTAACTTAGTATCAGTTGGATTCATTATGATGGCATATAGAATGGTTAAGCAAAACAAGAAATATAACCTATGCGAAGTTCAAGCACATTAGTTTTTGGAAAATGTGAAGGTTATTAAGAAAGAAAAGTCTAAGGCATTCAATTTTGGTTCACTTTTGGTTCATATGTACATCTACATTGAGCACAAATTCCTTGGCATGCACCCTAGAGGATGAAAGGATAATATACCTACTAGTATTCAAATCTCTGAGAGCTAAAAAAGACAAAATAAGAATAGGGTAGATGGAGAATTATTTGCAATGACCAAAATCCTTCAAAGGCAAATGAAGGAAAGATATAAGATACCTGAAGATATAGTTGAGAAATATAAGGACACTATCTGTTTCATGGTTGAAACTAATTGTGTGTGCTTTGAGGCAGTTGAGCTTAGGAAGAAATAGTGCTACCCTATGGGGTATGAAGTTAGTTCCGAGGTTCTAACTATTTAAGTTGAGCATGTATTAACAACATAAATAGATACTTCTGAAGAAAGATGGGGAACATATTGGGAAAAGTCTAAAAAGGTTAGAGAAGAACAAGAAAAAGGGACAAGGAAGAGAAAGATTGATAAAATAGTTGAGGATATCACTGCGAAGGTAGGAATCACTAGGGAGAAGCTAAAGAAGCTAAGGACAAATATGACAGAAGCATTTTCTAGCATGGCAATTAATGCATCTCCTCCTTCTCACACAGAGAAGATAGAAAGTTCTACTCCTAGTGTGTTAGATTTTTCAGTCACTCCTGAGAAAATTGCACAAGAAGTTGTACTTGCAAGCACACTTATAAGATCTACAAGATCTACCAAGCAAAGCAGCCCTAAGAAGAAAAAGGTAGAAGCCGAATCAAAGAAGAAATAAGAAAAAGTGATTGAGAAGGAAGAAGAAAGGGAAGTACAGAAGAGACCACAAGATCTGTGGAAGCCATACATTCAAATGTTACAAAAGAGAGTAATAAGAGATGGGAATCTGAAGACTATAAATAGATACTATAAAAGGCATGACCCTAAAAATCAAGCAATAATTGAGGACACTATAATTGAGCACTTGTTAGTTTTCAAGAAGAATTTGTTAGAGATAGAAGGAAGCATTCCTAAGGAATTGTATAGCAAGTTGGAGATTAGAAAATAGTTAGCACATTTTGAGGATGAGAATATAAAAAACAAGGCTATTGAAGACATGTTACTTGTCGTATCAATACAAAAAGGGAGAGAATCATCAAAGAATAGAAACCTTTGTTGAGGAGAAAGGCTAGACTGGTGAAGATTATGGAAAGAAATTATGATGAAGTCATAGAGGATACTCAAAAGGCATTGGACCAAATCCTTATGAGTGACATGCCTCCGAAGACCTCACCTCCCAAGGTTACCAAGCCTCCACCTTTGGCAATAGGAGAAAGTTCTAAGATAGTTGAAGTGTGTGAGCAAGAAAGCAAAGCTGACATGTGACTAGACTTCTTTGTCTCTGGTGTTCCTGTGACCCTTGACACCTCACTTGATGTGAATGACCCATTTCAAGACAATCCAGATAATGTGATGATAGTTGAAGAAGAAGGACAGAAAGAGGAAGAACATACAGAGGAAAAACATGAAGAGAAGGAATAGGAGAAGGAGGTACAAAAAGAAGAAAGGCAGGTAGAAGAAACAAGAACAAAAAAAGTAGAGGTAAGAGTTGAGTATAAACAAGAACCAGACACCTCCTCTACTCTATAGTTGGCGAGCATGGCCAAACCAATGAGCACAGATGTAGAAAGCATGGATGAGGATGAACTCATGAGGTTATCCTTCATGGAATTTGCTAAGGCAAAGGAAAGGTCAGAACAAAAAGGAGATAAAAGGGTAAAGGTGATTTCTACGGTAGTGGAGACAGTAAATAAAATACTCCCTACACCTATTGTTTTTCAAGGAAAGGATGATGCAGAGAACCTAGGCATGGCATTAGACAACTTTAACAGTCACTTTGAGTCACTACTGAAGACCGCATAGGATAAGGCATAAAAGAGTTTCCAAGAAAATAAGTTGAAGGAGGTTTTTCAGTCCATCTCATGGGACTTAAACATTCTGAAAGCAACTACACATAAAGCTAGAAGCCACATAGCACAAGGAAGAAAGGTATATAGTTATTGTATAAATCTTGTGAGACATGTGAATAATATTGAAGGCATCATAGCCAAGGACAAGGCTACACTAGACACCTTGATAGACAGTTGTGAAACCACTTCACAAATTGTGGTAGAAATGGACAAATAGACATCCAAGCTTTTGGATAAGATAAGTATCTTGAATACTGATAAAGGGAGAGTAGTGGAAAGATTTGGTTTTCTAAAGAGTCTAATCACTCCTAAGCTATCAATTCTTTAAGCTCATCTTACAGAGATGGAGAAAATAGAAGGCACAATGTTAAATGCTATACCCACTGAGCTGAAGGTAGCAGAAACAACATCCTATGCACTGAATGGACTGATCCATGTCAGTGAGATTATGATTAAGTCATGGACTGATGAAGTGAAGACATTGGAAGACTCCTTCCAAGACATTCTAAATCTAGTGAGTAAGCACTAAATCTTTTTTGCTTAGATTTTTGAAATTTTGTAAGTACCTTTTCCATTGATGTCAAAGGGAGAGGAAGAGAAAGAGAAAAATGAAAAGAGGAAGAGAAGAAAAAAATTGAGAAGAAGAAAAATAAGTAAATAAAAAAAAAGAAGAAAAGAGAAAAAGAGAAAAGAAAAGAAAAGAGAAGAGTGTATATAGAGAAGTAGAAGGAAGAGAGTGTTCTAACACTTAGTCATTTTACACTATGTGTTGCCATCAATGCCAAAGGGAGAGATTGTTGGAAAGTGATGTTTTGGATTACTAGGAATCACTTAAGGGTTGTCATTTCTAGCAACACTTATGCTAGAGTGATCACATGCAGAGAGTTTTGGTATTGGAGATTCAGTCATAAAAATGACTAAGTACAAAATTAGGATAATAGTATATTGCATTATAGGTTTGGTCAGCAAAGATAATATATGATGTATTATGGCTTGAAAAGTTAGTAGAAGACATTTTGGGATATGTATGACCTTTATTTAAGGTCACACATGTTTTGGTGATGAGATCAGGAAGATACAATGATATGAAGGTATGCAAAGACATAGAATCAGTGAAACATGGCATATGAACAGTTGCCATGATTGAGGGAAGGTTAGTTGGTATGGTAACATGCTAAGTCAGATGGATGTTGTATATTTCTGACACTTTGGTAATATATGATCACCGAATCTATGTTGATCATTTTCATAAGTAATTATTATGTTTTGTAATGTATTTTGAGAGCCGAATGGATGACAGAATTAATATACGTATAGAGTGTTTTGTGGAAGCGATTAGTGTGATTGTGATGATGATATAATATATGCAAATTTGAGAGTAGAGAGAAAATACAAGATTAGTGTTTGAAAAAGCTATAATTGGAACTATCTAAGCATATCAGATGCTTGTATTGTTCACTTTTGAAGAGCACTTTGTGACAATATTATGATTGTAAGAGCTATAAGCTCACCACCTTAGCAGGGTTTTTGTATGCCCTTAACAAGGTTTTTGTATTCCTCTAACAAGGAAATGTATTATGTAATAATAAGTTCCTAACAGGGCTAGATCTCCTAACAAGGATATTATATTTTAGTATATAGTTATAGGTACCATCCCAACCGGGTTTTTTGCTTGGCCAAGGTTTCCTCGAAAACAAATCATGGTGTTATGAGTTATGTGTTGTACATTTATGTTTTTTTCATTTCAACATTATTATGGTTTATTTACAATTGGTTGAAGTTTAGTTTAAAGTGTTGTAATACTGATTTACCCCCCCTCTCAGTATTACCTAATTCTAACATAAGGAATACTATCCCTAACCCTACTATCACTACTCCCATTATGGGGAAGGGTAAACAAAATGTGATGCAAGAGAGGGTAGGAGGGGCCAAGAACTGGCACACCCTACCTGAACCACCCTGCTCAACAACACGCGGAAGCAACAACAACATAGTGGGAGAGAGAAAATGCAAGATCATTCATATATTATCTTCAAATAGATTCATACATGTCGGGTTGTAAGGCCTTCCCAGTTTTGACTAGATATTACAATGAATTACAGAAGTCCTCCAACATGCGAGGATCTGTAGATAATCTCAATCTTCTATCTTCTACCAAAATTTCCTCTAAAACTGACTCCCTAAACTCTAACTAAACAACTACATTTATACAAGAGGCTACCAAACTGAGTCGGCCTTCAGATCCATAATCAATAGAAGGAATAGTCAGATTTGGGACCACACACTTCCTAATGATGGATACCAACATTAAATCCATGACCCAAATAAAATGCACAAGTCGGCCTCAATAGAAACTCAAAAGAAACCGGTTGGTAAGCAAAGCCAACCGAGCACCAAACAAGCATCATCGAGCACCAAAGAAATTATCGAGCACCAAAGAGATAACCGACCAACACCGATAAACAAAGGAAACTAAGAAACATCGAACCAAATCAATGAAAGCAGGAATCGAGCAACACAAACAAACTCAAATCTATTTTTGGTGACATAGGATTACCAAGGACCCGAGATGCTCCTGCATCAGACACCTAGGGTTATTTAAAAATGATTCTCTGAATCATTCAGTAGGTATGATCTGAGCTACATCCAACTTAGACTGGAAATCCATGAACTATCTTCAATCCATCTATTCTTCCACTTTACCCGATATTCCATATATTGTTTTCCCCATGTACTTCTGCCAATTCTCTGTTCCAAAATATACTAAACCTCTTCATTCTGCTTCTTTGGATAATCCATCAGTACTGTCATGTCTTCTTCAAGTTCATGAAACTCATACAAATTAGCAATGTTGAATATAGGTGATATATCCATGTCATCAGGTAACTCAACTTCATATGCATTTCCAATGTCAAATTTCCTCAAAATCTTGCAAGGTCCAAACTTCTTCATCTTCAGCTTCCCATATGTTCCAATAGGAAATCTACCTTTCTACAAATGAACCATAACTTCATCACCAACATCAAAAGTCTTATGTCTTCTTGATCTATCAGCTCTGTCTTTGTATTTCTAATTACTCTTTTCTAGCTTAAGCTTCACATGTTCATGCAATGTCTTCATGTACTCAACAAATTTTAATCCTTCAACACTTCTCTTTCTTTCATCAACAATGTCTCTCAAATCAGATATACCTCTCGATCGTATGCCATTTACAATCTCAAAAGGTTTTTTTTCCAGTACTATTCACTAAATTATTGTATGCAAACTTTGCTTGTGCCAACATAGAATCCCAATTACCTGGTGTGTCTCCAACTAAACATCTCAAAAGATTACCCAAGCTTCTATTCACAACTTCTATCTGTCCATCAGTTTATGGGTGAAATGTAGAACTATATTTCAACTTAGTACCCAACTTTCTCCAAAGATTCTTCCAAAAGCATCCAACAAATTTACTATCTCGGTCAGAGATAATACTCCTCGGTAATCCATGCAATCTGATAATTTCCTTAAAGAAAAGATCTGCTACATGTACTACATATGATGTCTTTCTACAAGGTATAAAATGTGCCATTTTAGAAAATCTATCCACAACCACAAATATAGAATCATTACCTCTTATTGTCTTTAGTAAGCCAAGAACAAAATCCATACTGATGTCAATCCAAGGTTTCTCAAGTACAAAAATCAGTGTATACAATCCAGTATTCTGACTAACTCCTTTTGCAACTTGACAAACTCCACAACTTGTCACAAATTTTCAAACATCTTTATACAACTATGGCCAAAAGTATTTCTCCTTAAGAAAATTCAATGTCTTATCAACACCAAAATGTCCAGCCAAACCACTACTATGTTTCTCTTTTATCAAATTAGTTCTCATTGCTCCTCTCGGTATACATAACTGAATACCTTTAAACAACATACCTCCTTGCATAAAATATTCATCCCATTTAGTACTCTATTGATCTTGAATAGGTGCTCTGCACATTCTCCACGGCTTAGAAAAATCAGGATCAAATTCATAAGAATCTCTCATGTCATCAAAGCCTATAATTCCAATTTTCATCTCGGTCATCAAAGATCTCCTTCTACTCAATGCATCAACAACTCGGTTAGTGACTCCACTCTTATGCTTTATCACAAATGTATAACTCTGCAAATACTCAACCCATTTCATATGTCTCTAATTCAACTTATTTTGACTACCCAAATACTATAAAGCTTTATGATCGGTATACAACACAAATTCACTTGGTATCAAATAATGTCTCCATTTCTTTAGGGCTTGAACAATAGCATAGAATTCTTGATCATACACATAATATTTCCTCTTTGCATCATTCAACTTTTCACTAAAGAAAGCAACATGTTTACCTTCTTGACTCAACATAGCTCCAATTTCACTTCCACTTGCATCACATTCCACTTGAAATACCTTATTGAAATCAGGCAATGCCAAAACAAGAAATTCAACAACCTTCTACTTCAGAGTCTCAAAAATTTTATCAGCTCTGTGTGTCCACTTGAATTCTCTTTTGTCTCCTCTCATAGTCTCAGTCATAGCATTAAAAATTGAACTGAAATTCCTAATGAACTTTCGGTAAAAACTTGCCAAACCATGAAATGATCTTACCTCACTTGCATTCATAGGTGTAGGCCAATTCAAAATAGCTTCAACCTTTTCAGGATCCATTTTCAAACCATCAGCTGAAATCACAAATCCCAAATACACAATCTCCTCTTTCATGAATGAACACTTTTTTAGATTTATCAACAACTTTTCTTCTTTCAATCTCTGCAAAACTTGTCTAACATGCAACAAATGTTCTTCTCTGGTCTTACTAAATATCAGAATATCATCAAGATATACAATCACAAACTTACCCAAGAATTTCTTCAAAACTTTATTAATCAACCTCATAAAAGTACTCAGTGCATTAGTTAAACCAAAAGGCATAACCAACCACTCATACAAACCTTCTTTTGTCTTGAAAGTAGTCTTCCATTCATCACCTTCTCTGATTCTGATATGATGATATCCACTTTTCAAATTGATTTTGGTAAAATACTTTGCTCCAGTCAAACTATCCATTATATCATCCATTATCGATATAGGAAATCTATACTTCACTATTATCTTATTGATTGCTCTGGAATCAGTACACATTCTCCATTCTCCATTCTTCTTAGGTGCCAATACCATAGGTACTGCACAAGGAATCAAAATTTCTCTGATCAAACCTTTCTCCAACAACTCTTGAATTTGTCAGTTCAATTCTCGATTCTTGGTAGGTGTCAACCGATGAGGTGCCTTATTTGGTAAAATAGCTCTAGGGATAAGATCCATGCAATGATCAATGCTTCTCTTCAGTGGTAAACCATTAGGTACATTATCAGAAATAATTTCACTATACCCAGTGAGTAACTTATCAATCTCCTCAGAGACATTATCCTCTATTTTCTTACTCAGCTTTTTAGGAATCACAACAAAACATACATCATTTCTCTTTAAATCCTTAACAAAATTTCTTTCTTCCATCAAAAAAACTTTCACAGATGTGCAAACATTACTAACAGGTTCTTCCAACAAAGGTAACAAGATTTGTCTTTTTCCATCAGCCCAAATAGTATACTTATGTAACCTCCCAGCATATATAGCATGTCTATCATATTGCCAAGGCCTGCACAACAAAATATAACAACAATCCATAGGCATGATATCACATAACACCTTATCATAGTACTTCCCAATCTTCAAATTCACATAACATTGTTCACTTACCAAGAGTGTATGCTCATCTTTGATCCATGAAATTTGATAGGGCTTCGGATATTCCAACCTTTTCAATTGCAACTTTGTGACCATTTCTTCAGATGCCAGATTCTCTGAGCTACCACTGTTAATGATTACCTTCCAAACTTTATAAAAAACTCTACATCTGGTCTTGAACAAACTTTTTCTTACTGGATCTTCCTTTTTACCTTCATTCCAAAGTGCTCTTCTTACCATCAAGTTATTTTCCTTTTCAGGTTCATTCGGTGATTCTTCTTGCACCAAAGCATTTCTACTGCTACCAACCTTCTTACTTACATGTGTACACTCAAATGATCTATGTCCTTCTTCTCCACAATTATAACAAGTTCCTCAGAAACTTCCTCTATTATAACCACCTTGGTAGTTACTTCCTCTGCCTCTAGATGAACTTTCACCTTTCCACTTGGTCTTGCCTTTATCCAAAGTTGTCTTTTTTGGTTCAGATCTATGATTTTCACCATAAGATCTACCTCTTCCTCTAGGGAATCTACCACATCTACCTCTTTGTCTTTTCTCATGTCTCTTTTTCAATTTCTCCTCAGCTTTCAATGCAAATTGATAAGCCTCTTCAATGTTCTCCAATTTGACCAAACTGATTTCTTCTTGGATGGAAAATCTCAAACCATTCAGGTATCTAGCAATTCTTTGCACATCATCTTCATCATGTCTAGATCTGATATCTAATCTATAGAATTACTCAGTATATTCCTTTACCGAGCTATCTTTTTGCTTCAAACTTTGCATTCACCTAACTAAGTTAATCTGATAATCACAAGGTAAGAAATTTCCTTTCAATTTATTCACCATTTTATTCCATACCTTGATTTTGTCTTTGCCTTTCCTTTTTCTGTCTAGCTACAGATATTCCCACCATAAGGATGCATGAATTTTCAACTTTGTGCTTGCAATTTTCATCTTCTTGTCTTTAGGTACATTTTCATACTCAAAGTACTTTTCCATTTCCATGATCCAATCCACCAATTCATTAGAATCCAACTTTTCACCATACTTAGGAGGATTAAAGTGTGGTGTAGAATTCAGACTTGTCAAAGCCTTCAAGAATATTTCTTCACCCTGATCCATGATAGGTCCAGGTTCTACATCACCTTGTTCTACCTCAATTTCATCATCACTAACATCTTCAAGATGTCTTCCTTTCTCTGGGATGTTTCAACAACTTCCAATCTAGTAGCAATTTGTCTCAACATGTCTACCAATCTTGGATCCACATCTTGCCTCCCATGAACCATCTTGAAAACCCTCTGCAACTGTAGGTTAGATCACAATCTGCTACCCCACAACAATTCAATTAGGGCTTCACAAGAAGGAACCTTCAATTCTAGATTCGCAAACCTAGATCCAGATCTAACCTCGCTCTGATACCACCTGACGCAAGAGAGGGTAGGAGGGGCCAAGAATTGGCACACCCTACCTAAACCATCCTGCTCAACAATGCACGAAAGCAGCAACAACACAGTGGGATAGAGAAAATGCAAGATCATTCATATATTATCTTCAAATAGATTCATAAATGCCAGGCTATAAGGCCTTCCCAGTTTTGGCCAGATATTATAATGAATTACAAAAGTCCTCCAACTTGTGAGGATCTACAGATAATCTCAATCTTCTATCTTCTACCAAAACTTCCTCTAAAACTGACTCCCTAAACTCTAACCAAACAACTACATTTATCCAAGAGGCTACCGAATTGAGTCAGCCTTCAAATCAAATCAACGAAAGGAACGATCAAATCTGGGACCACATGCTTCCCAATGATGGATGCCAACATTAAATCTGCAACCCAAATCAAATGCACAAGTCGGCCTCAATAGAAACTCAAAAGAAAACCATTGGTAAGAAAAGCCAATCGAGCACTAGACAAGCATCACCAAGTGGCAGGGAAATTACCGAGTGCCAAAGAGATAACCAAACAACACTAGTGAAAAGAGGAAACTAAGCAACACTGAACCAACTCAGTCAACATAGGAACCAAGCAACACAAACAAACTCAAATCTATTTTTTGTGACACAGGATTGCCAAGGACCCGAGATGCTCCTGCATCAAAATATCACTACTCCCATTGTTGGGAAAGGTAAACAGAATGCTGAAGGAGATATAGGAAGCAGTTCAAAGAGAATCAGGACTGGGAAGAAGTATGCTTCTAATTGTAGCTATGAGGAAAATGTGACTAATGATTCTAAGGAGAAGGAAGACTATGATACCCATAATATGCAAAGCCCTAATAGGGAAGAGGAAGAGACTGAAGATTCCAAAGATAATGCCATTTCTCAGGATTTGGGAGGGAATGAGGAAAATAATAGTGAGGGGTCTGCTAAAAAAGTCAATCTAGAAATTGAGACTATAGATACAAATGATGATTGTTCCTAGTAGAAGGATGTCAATGCCACCCAAAATAGGGAGATTGACTCTAGTTCTAAGAACACAGAGAAATGGAATAAGGATGGAAAGAAAATGGAGGAAACGATCATTCTGGAAGGTAAGTCTACACATTTTTTGAATTATGAAGATGCCTTGGCTCATAAAACTCAAATCCTTGAATGTTTGGTTGATACTGCTATCCACTATGCTGAGAAGCATAACTTTGATAGGGATTCTCAAAAAGAGGAGATGCCCATTCTTGATGATTTTGTTGCTGGTATGAGGCATGATGTGCATGTTTCCCAAGATACCTAGGAGAATATTCATGATGATAGCGATGATTCCAGTGAAAGAAGGGTTAGAGAGTCCTCTATTAAGCTAATCTTTGAGGACTTCAATGATAAAGAGGAAGTCACCATTGGAGCCCTTTAGATGGCTAAAGCTGAAGCCTTATATTCTTTCAGATTCAACAAGTGGTGCTTCCTTGAGATAAAAAGGCTTAATCTTAACTGTAGGAAACTTGAGGCCATTAATGCCATCCTTCAAGAGAAATTAGAAATGGGTCTCAATGAGGGTAATATGAACCCTAACTCTGCTATTTCTAAGGCTCAAAAAAGAATGGACAATATGGAAAGCACTATCATTGAGATCCTCCAACATAGTAAGGACAACATGAAAGCTTCCAACATAAATCTCAAATCCCTAGTCAACATGCTGGACAACGGCCCTGAGGAGGAAAGTGAACAAAAGAATGACACTTCAGAGGCTATTGGTGGGCCCAGCTCCAGAACCCGTGTGAACACTAAGAATATTTCTCCTTCTGTGAAGAAGAATGTTGAAGAAGTAAAGAGGGTCATCAGGAGGATGGACAGTATACAAGCCAGAATGGATAAGACTCTGGATGAGAAAGCCGGGGTTATATATTCTATCAATTAAGCTAGTTCTCATGCTAGTTTTTTTGGCTGTTGGGGGCTGGTTTTATCCTATTTTCTAGTTTTTTGATGCCCTTGTAGCCCTTCTTAGGGAATTTCATTGCTGTTGTCTCTTTTTGCTATTGTTAATCTTTTCGATCTTCTTCTTTTGGATATGTAAAGGGTTTCGGGACCCCTTCAAAACCTATTATTTCTAGTAATCAGAACATGAGTTTGATGAAACTTTTAAAAAATACTTAAAAATCAATTACATGTCAATAAACCCCTTGTACATATTAGCATATTGTATAAATCATCATGTACACACATCAATCTCATTCAACCATAATGTAGAAGCAAGTATCGATCATACCATATGATAACACATTTGGTATTCCATGCGAGTGTCTTGAAGAATTTTTAGAAGCACAATGTCTTAGGTTGTTCTCAATTGAGGATGATGACCTCAAACAAGCAATTATATACCTAGTGTACTGTAATGTAGTTGAAGCTCATCTACATGATGGACAAGTATAGAAGCTCTTTTTCTATTCCCTTCTTTAGTCAGTTGGCCATCTACATTGGGTTCTTGCAGTTGGGAACCAAATTGTTGTACCTCATAATTGGGTGCAAGTGTCTCAAGGGATTAAAGACATTAATTTATATACAATATTTTGAAGACATGGGTGCATCTTCAATCTAAACAAGGATGGGTTTAAAGAGAAGATGAAACTTTTTTGGCCTAGGATATTTTCAAGTCATACGTTACATATCAAATCTAGTATCCAGACTACTCTAGATAAAATTAGCCCTAGGTATGGAGATCCTAACCTAGGAATTCTCAATCAACAACATCAATTTTTTATTTATTTTTAAATATAAGGGTCGTTAGAATTCCAACAACCATGCAAACCTAAAACAACGGTGATGTTGTACATTTGAAAGCATTGTCATCATAATAGTTTATCTGATAAGCATCATAATTCTAACAACCATGCAAACCTAAATCGATGATGATGTTGTACATCTGATAGCATGGTCATTGAAATAGTTCATCTGATAAGCATCATAATTCTGACAACCATGCAAAAATAAATTGATGATGATGTTGTACATCTGACAATACGGTTGTCAAAATAGTTCATCTCATTAGCATCGTAATTCTGACAATAATAAAAACATAAACGTCGACAAACATGTACATCTGACAACACTGCCACTAGATTATTTTATTTGATTGTAGTTAGAATTTTGACTACCATGAAAACCTAAATTGATAAGGATAGGGTTGAAAATACGACCAAAATTCTCCAAAAGTAGACTTGTGTTGTCTAACGTCATTGCTGTCATAATCGTAACAACCATGGATATGTTGAATTTTCTAACTAAATTTTTTGACAACTATTTTGGTAGGGAGTCTAATTAATGGAGGTTGAAATTCTGACTAATGGTCATCAAAAATTGGATCCAAATGTATTAGTGAAGGTATCAATCCCTATGCATCCACATCTATATGGTATTTTATTAATTTGGGTATTAAACTATTTTCTTAGCATGTTGATGAATTAGAATACTTTTCAGCACTACATCACTCATTTTCTCAACCAGGGTAGTGACAATCGCCACCACAAATTTTTGTTATAGGGAATTCTACCTAGCTAGCCTGTAAAGTGAACCTCTTGATGAAAAAAAATAATGCCTAGCATCGATGTATGAGTATCATCAAGGGTAATACACTTATATGCTACATTTTTCAATTATGCACACCAAAAAGAAATAAAACATCATCTTACAAGTTCAAAGGTAAATAGTTTGCATAGCATTTTTATGCAACCTATAAACGTTTGATAAGATACATGAACCTAGTCCCTTAGAAACAATTTAGATTAAAGTACTTACAAACTTCTATAGATCTCAATGATTTTTTCAGGTATGTAGCTTTCGTACAATCAGTACATGACTTATCAAACTATCACTTTGCTGGGTTCACATATACATGAGATCTATATATCTCTAGAGAAAAATAGTTGGGGCTGAAAAAAATGCTAATCTATTTAGAAATCAAGTTTTGTGTTTTCACAAAAGCAACAAATATGTTTGTTGATATAATGAATGCCTAGGAAACAAGAGCATAACATCTTATAGAGAATTTATTTGTATATGCAACATGATTAGCTGCATAAAAATGGATTTATAGCCAGATTGTAACATCCAATCTTGAAAATTTGAAGGGAAGCTCTCAATTAGTTCAATGATTGAGATGAGTGAATTGTGAACACATGGACAAAGACAAACCCGTCAATATCTCTTATAATTTTGATAAAATAGTTTAAATTTCATCTTCCTTTCAATGCCCACTAATATCAATTTTATAAATTTAATAGAGAATAATTTCATCTCCAATCTGGTCTCCAAACATAGGCTACAAGGAATGAAGAACTAGAAATCAGTGAGTGTGGGGTCAGTGTTAAGTGGAGATGGGTAATTGGTCACAATTAATAAACACCATTCTTGCTAGTCCTAACTTGTGTGCCTAATTATTTGGATTAGTACTTGTGTGTATTTCAATTCAGCTGGTAAATATATTATAAAGATTGTATTAATTTTGAGTTGGGCTGGACAACTGGTCTTTTGTTTAGCACTGGAGCTTGTGAGATGTGGTATGCATTTTACGAATTTTGTTATTTCAAATATGGTTTGAAGATGACATGTTTTAGAAGATGTGGATGCAATTGGGTTTTATTATTTTTTGGGTTGCTAGTGATCTTGAACCTGGTATGCAGTTCATATTTGTTGAAGAGACTTATTTTTAAAGAAAATTAAATTCTTGAAGTATGTCCCTACAATCTACATAAATTTGCAAGCACCATGATCTAATTTGTTGCAAGGGGTTGACTTGGTATTTATTACAATCTAGTTGGAAGAATTAAATGATTGCAATTCCAACCTTTTATCTCTAGTCTGTAGAAATTCATAAGCTACTTGATGTGAGTTGTTGCTAAGGAATTCAACATGCTATTTTTAATAATAGTTTTCTTGTTGCATATGATTGCGTTTCCACCTATTTACCTTTATATACCATACATACCCTATGCATACATAAAATTGCCTTTGAGTGGTGAAATGGGTATAGGAAAGCTAAACTCCTTAAGAATTTGTTTGAAATTTATAGAAATTTGCAAGAGGAATGAGTGATATATTTGTATTTTGATTTTTCAACTTCCCTTTATTTGCCTCAAACATAATCGCAGGGCATGTGAAAGATGCTTTAATGGTGTTTGGAATCCTTAAGAGGTTGTAAGAATTCATTGAAACTAATTTTTTTTACTCGCCTTTACAACATTACTAGTACATTGGCCTTCTATTTGTGTCTCACAGCCATAGAGCCTTGCTCACTATATCTTCTTCTATACCCTTGTTCATTTATATAGATTCTATTACTGTCATGCTATATATTTTGATTGTTCAAATGGAATTATCTTACTTTGGGTATACTGCCTTATACCCTCTATTCTACTAGATACATCATGAAAAAGACAATCATTTCCCCATTTACTGCTCATTCTAGAAGCCCATCACCCCATTCATGTTGTATCTTCCACTAAGACTATCACTATTCTTTTCCATTTGGCTATCATGAGATCAACATGTGTTGGAAAAATGGTCAGCACTTCCCTCAGGATTCATGACATGGTTTAACAGCCTCTTGTGTCTTCTATAAGTCTAGTGGTTGTATCAGGCATTAACAGGTCGATCTTTTGGTGCAACGGAAACCACTACTTGTAACAAGCAGTATTAGAGCTTGGTCACAAGTTTGAATCCCCTCGGGTAATGCTGAGGGGGATATTGTTGGCAAAATGGTCAGCACTCCCCTCAAGATTCACGACATGGTTTAATAGCCTCCCGTGTCTTCTATAAGTCTAGTGGTTGTATCGGGCATTAACAAGTCGATCTTTTGGTGCAACAACAACCACTACTTGTAACAACATGTACTCTCAAATATTTTCGACAATTATTACATGCCTCCATACCTTTTGTTATAACAATGTTTGCATGCTGATCTTATTTAGAGCTCATTATCATTTATATTTGATCTCTGAGGTAACCTTTATCTTTCCTTGAATTACGATATGACTGAACTCTCTTATCAACACGTAAGAAACTTCATCTTTAATTCTAACTTTGCTCAATTAATTTTATTAAATTTAGATCAGATTGTAAGGCTTTTAAATTTTCTTTTCAAAATCCTCTTATATATATTATTTCTCAATATATATGATATATATTCAAATTATATATATATATATATATATATATATATATATATATATATATATATATATATAATATCATTGAATATCAAATATTGCAATGATGCCTTGGACCAAATTGAATAACTTTGAAACTGTATTGAAATGTATGCATCTCTATCATCAATATCAGCCTGCGACCCTTATAAATATAGTGGCATCAATCTTGGGGAGTCATGCCCACGATGGAGCATGACTCTTTGTAGAGTCATGGTCCATTGTGGACATGACTCTATGATGTTGTGCCACATTTGATCGTATCTTTTCTTAACATTCATTTTAGTCGATACTCATTGACTTACTTGATTATAATAGTCAACGTGTATAATAATTAATATGTTTATTAATAACAAGATACACACACACACACATATAATCATATACATTAAACATATTTCCAAGTAATCTCTCACACACACACACACATGTGTGTGTGTGTGTGTGTGTGTGTGCATGTAATAAAACTAGTGTGTTAGGAACATGAAACTAAGTTAGACATTAAACATACTAATATATTTCAACATATATGATAAGAAAAAAGAAATCTTGTAAAAGGGAATGCGAAACAAATGAAAGCACCCAAAGTCCCTCTTGATCTTTGGATTTGTTGAAATGGGTTGAATGTGTGCTTAAGATGCTTCAAGCTTCAATGGATGAGTGGAAAATTATAAGGCTATAGTTGATTTTTTGGCTCTCAAATGGGCACGATAACTTTGCATAAAAGGTGGATGATTTGTGAAGAGAAGAGGGTTTACTTTATAGGCAAGAGGAAAGGTGAATGAATGGTCAAGATGGAAGTCTGAGGAAGGGTCAAGATGCATTTGAGAGAGAGAACATGGATTTTACTTTCTCAAATTCCTCTCATTATGACAAGTGTCACAATGGGAGAGGTTGGAAGGTGTGGGGGAATGTGACATTTTTGGGAGATGTGAGAGGGGACAAATGTGTAAGATGGAGATGGAGTGTGTAAGGGATGTGTAAGAGCATTTAAGGTTGATATGAGGTGAAGGAATTGGGGGATGTGAGGATGTGACATGAGGGTTGACTTGGGTTGTGTTAGGATTTTTTAATTCATGGATTATGATTGTGAAAATGTTTAGGGAATGATTAGGCTTGGATTAGGAGGCAAGTGGGAGAATTAGGAGGATGTGATGGGAGGAGAGAGAATGCATGGAGGGTTGGATTAGCTAATAATATGTTATTAGCTAATTAAGAGAGATTAGTATGTGTGAATGGGTTGGGTTGAGTATGAACTCAAGGTTAGGTTTTTAGGATTAGTTAAGTTAGGGGTTAAAGTTAGGAGCCATGTGCTCAAATTGGATTAAATATTTTATTTAAATCCAAAATAGGAAGAAAAGAAGTTTATGAATTAATTTAAATAGATTACCATATTTATTTAAATTAATAGAAGAAGAGGGTTTTAATTAATTATCAGACTATGGGTTGTCATTTAGATAATTAATTGGACTATAGTTAATTAATTAAATTAATCAACTAGGGGATGACATAAATCAATTAAATAATTAATATTTAATTAATAAATATCTTAGGAGAGAACTAAATAAGATAACCTAATTATGTAATCAGATTTAGGTGTCTACATCTTGCCCCTCTTCGACATAATGTTAAAATAACATTCTTTCAAATGCATTTAAAATAATAAGTGACGTGAAAAATTTATGAGGTGATGAAGTTGCCCTAGAATGTAGGTAGAAAGATTCAGATTGGGTGATGCCCCCTCGAGAGGGTGGCATGGAAAGAAAAAATGGGCCTAGGTGACATCTCAAAAGGAAGAAAGGGTTTTGGTGCAAGGGGTCAGACAAGGGAAAGAAGGGATGAAAAGATGGTGAAACTGGTAAGAATATGAGGATATGCAGGGACAAGAGAAAAATGGGTAGGCTGGGAGGCTTCGAGAAGGAAAAATAGTTCACGAGAGGCACTTAATAAGGGTTGGGAGGGCCAGAAATAGGTCATTTGCGCATATTTGAGCTTAGAGATATTGTATGAATTTGAGATTTGATATAGAATTCAGTGATGGAAAGAGGAGGCAGATTGAGGCATCATGCAGACATTGTGAGGAGCGTCTGATAGCACCAAATGCCCAATTGACAGGTAGGATAAAAAACCAATTTTGTCCATTTTGTATTTTAGCATCTATTTCATGTTTTAGATAGAAAATTTATGATCCCACAAGTTCAAGATTGACGGGATCACCATTAGGACCTGCAAGATCGCAATCCCATAGAAAGTTGTTGGCTTAGGGGGTTGGGGTGAGAGAAAATGGGATTTTTGGCAGGATCGCCAATTTTTCTAGGGGCTAGGGATATTTCATGGGGTCATGGTCCAATAATGAATTTTTGGTGAGATCACAATACCGAACCAAATGGGGGAAAGTGGGGAAATTATGTGATCCTACGAGGGGTCACTGCGGTAACACAATCCCACAGTCATATGGCTAAGATGGTAAGTTGCGATCCTACTCCTACGGGATCACGAGAATGAGGATTTGGCAGGGTCATAGGGAAAACCTATGGGATCACTAGGAAGAGGGAGGAAAGAGAAAGGGAGGGGGCAGGGCCAAGGTAGATAAAGAAGGGCTAGCATGAGTAGGATTTGCGATGAAAAGAAATTGATACAACTGAATTGGGTTGGTTGTAGTGGTAGGTGGAGTGACTGACGAGTCGAGAGATACATGCAATAGTGTTGGCGATAGGGGGAGTAGTTTACACCTATGGAGTGAGTGTGAGTGGACACCATCAGGCTGGGATACTTAGCACAAATGCCTTGGAGATGCACATATGTGTTGATTGTTACTATGTTGTGTGAGCAATGACATTCCAAGACCATGACCTTTCATCTACTGATTGTTGAGATGACGCTAACCTTAGAGGACATCTACATGATCTTCTAGCTACCCATCTAGGGAACACTAGTCATTACAAGAGATTATATGCAACAGCAGGTGGTGATGACACTATTGGGGCCAAGAGTGGCTCCCATATTGCAACACAGTCAGCTATTGCTGGCCAATCATTTTTAGCGGTAGTGCCACCAATGTGCCAAGTATACCTATTTGTGTGTGGATTAGTCTCGGGGTATATTGCCAATCAATCAAGAGGGATGAGTGTGACCCTCACACTTATCCTAGGATTGTGTGGATTGTCAACGCAGGTGTTCTAGCAGCCTGGGGCATGCTAATGTTGGTAGAGCTATATAGGGATCTCCATTAGATTGTGTACCATGGAGGAGAGACTCATGGGAGGAGCGTAGGATTCACCTCCCTATTACAGCTATGGGCATGGGAGAACATTGCAGTGCTTAGGCCGATTGGTAGGTGGGACCGACAGGTAACAAAGCCTATGGTATACAACTAGGGGAGCCTTTGACCTACCATGATGTTGATGACATTGATTCCTAGTGGGAGACCTTGGATGGAATATGAGATGACATCACTTGGAGGCCATACCTAGGGTTAGCAACATGGGCAGAGGATCAATGAGAGCTACCATATGCCATGACACCCACCTATCTGCTAGGTCATTGGGAGTACATAGTTGAGCAGTATAGACTAGATAGGGTAGAAAGGCAGTTTGGATACACTCAGGGGTTGTCGAATGGGGAGCACTAGTACCAGAGGACCATGCAAGAGAGGAGGTCTAAGTTTGAGGGATGATCGATAGAGATGGTTTAGTGGTGATGTGGTAGGAAATATAGCCTATACACTAGGATTGGGCATGAGGAACCATAGATGGAGGCAACATAATGGAGTAATACACCTGGTTTCAGAGGCTATGAGTGGTGGGGAGAGTGGGGCTGCCAGCACAGACAGTGAGAGCTAGGAGAGGTGAAAAAATGGTGGTTTGAGGGTCAGGTCAAGTAGCCATGACCAGGAAGGGGTGAGGAGAGGAGGGAGGCCGGCCCTAAGGAGGGAAGGAAGGGGGGAGAGGGGGGATGGAGACGGGGATGGCATGGATATAGATGAAGGAAGAGGGGGAGGGGATGGAGGAGGAGATTGGGGAGGAGGGGATGGAGGAGGTGGGGATGGAGGGACACATGTATTAGTAGGCCCACCACCCATAGGACCACCACTAGTATAAGAACCATCAACACAGGGACCACCAGTGGGGCCACCACCAGTAGGGCCACCACCAGTGGGAGTTCTAGGTGCAGGGTCATCTGGAGGAGGGGGAGGAGATCTTGCGAGCTGACTTGTATCTCTGCAAGCTGCTTATGATATGACGAGCCCAATGATCAAGGATAAATAGGGGAAGAGAGATGCTCTAATGATGTCACTAGAACAAGTCCTACAAGATGGTTTATAGACCATAGATGAGAGAGAAGTTGCATCCAGAGAGAGATGGGTTGTGGGAAAAGAGAGACTAGTTGTAAGGAGAGTGAGATTGACTGTAGTTTGAGAGAGACAAAATTTAGGGGGAGAGGGATATGGCAGTATGAAAACTAGGTAAGGAGTGACATGAGGCCAGGGGGAGAGGTAGTTGGGGGTACATAGGAGAGAGATAGGTTTGAGGAGGTGAGGAGGTTGCAGAGGAATCTAGATGATGTGTGAGAGCAGGTAGGGTGGTACCAAGAGATGTACCATGTAGTCATGCCACCAACAAGGCAAGAGCACTATCAGTGAGCTAGTTGATTAGGGGCCATAGGTATAGGTACAAGTACTGAGATAGGAGTTGGGAGAAGCCAGTGGATGAGGGGGAGCAGTCTGGGGGCTAGATCATCACAAAGGACAGGTCAAGAGAGCCATCCGTTTGGTCAGTCATAGAGTCAACAGTAGTCAGTCGGTGGCTCTATATAGATGGCAGAGGCGAAGGGATCGGGGATAGGGATGGTGGTGGAGGATGGGTTACAAGGCCACCACAAGGTTCAATATAGGTATAGAGGGAAAATTTTCTCAATAGGGTGGAGATACCTCAGGTACATGCTCCACCACAGGTTGACCCCTTCACTGATATTGAGATGCAGCCTCCCCCAAGAGAGGTAGATAAGCAATGATATGTTGGACATTTTTTTATACTCATGTATATTATTATTATTATATATATAAATATATGATGTTCAGTTGGGTGGGATGTGATGTGTTATGAGCCCATTTTCTATGCATGATGTTATGATGTACTGACATGTGTTATATAGGATGTGATGTGATTTGTTTGATGATTATGATATGAGGCTAATATGTTGGTGATGCATGATGTGATGTACTTATATATACATTTGATATCTATGTGATGTATGTGATTGTATGGTTTATGTAAGGTGTAGTTACCGATGCTCTATGGATGTAGGATGGATGACTAATTTATGTTGTTATATATGATGTGTATATATGTATGTATGGATGATGCAATTTTAACCATGTCTTAACAATGCAAGATTAAAATGAACCTAAGATGATTAATAATACAATATTAAAATGAACTAAAATGATTAAAATTGCAAGATTAAAATGAACTAAATGATTAACTATGCAAGATTAAAATGAATTAAATGATTAACAATGCAAGATTAAAATGAACTAAATGCTTAACTATGCAATATTAAAATGGTGATGCAAAATTAATCTAAAATGAATTAACAATGCAACTTAAATGATGATGCAAAATTAATCTAAAATGAATTAACGATGCAACTTAAATGATGATGCAAAATTAATCTAAAATTAATTAACAATGCAAATTAAATGATGATGCAAAATTAACCTAAAATGAATTAACAATGCAACTTAAATGATAATGTAAAATTAATCTAAAATGAATTAACAATCCAACTTAAATGATGATGCAAAATTCATCTAAAATGAATTAACAATGCAACTTAAATGATGATGCAAAATTAACCTAAAATGAATTAACAATGTAACTTAAATGATGATGTAAAATTAATCTAAAATGAATTAACGATGCAACTTAAATGATCTGCAACATTAATCTAAAATGAATTAACAATGCAACTTAAATGATGATGGAAACTTAACCTAAAACAAATTAACAATGCAACTTAAATGATGAGAGATAATGCAATTAAATGTAGGCGAGGTGATTATGCAACTAAGTGCAATTTAAATGATAATAAAATTAAATGCAATCCAAAATGTAGATGATAATGCACGCGAGATGGGATGCAAGTGAATTACCACATGGAGGAATGGGGGTGGAATATGTAGCATATCACTGCCTGATTGAACCCTGATTGGGGGAGGTAAAAAAGGACAGGTGGGGGGGCGGATGATTTGCACAATCAGAATCCATGGGTTAGGGATTAGAATGGGAATGAGTGATTTCCAGGCTTGCATCAGGATGAGAGGGTGGGTGATTTGAGAAAGGTGAAGAGGTTGATGGGGATTGGAATTGGAGATTAAATGGTTTTTGATTTGTTAGGATGATTTCTTGGGTTGATGTTTGGGTTTGCAGTTGGGGAATTGATAGGGGGATTTTACTGAAGTTTGAGCACAAGGTATTTTGAAAGGGAATACCACCATGTAGTTTGAGCACTTAGTTTGATATAGAAACATAAGGGACCCGCCAAGGTTACTAGGAACTCAAGGCCATGTCACTAGCATTGCATAGGACTGATACAAAAAAGACACGCAAGGGTTACCCCAGCATCACACATGGACCCAACGGAGCCATGGTGGAAATGATGTTGGAGAATTGACAAATAAATGCCATTTCTCAAGTGCGCTATGTAACCCAAAATATTACACATGGGATGTAAAAGGGTCATGTACAACTAACTCACAGGTAGAAACAAGAAGATCAAAGAGACTTTGCCCCAAATTTCCCTCATTCATAGTGCACCATGATATAAAGGATCATGGCAACCTTGAGGAGAGGAACACCATGAAGTTGCAAAAGATTAACAAGAACCAAAGAAAGAGATGCAAAACCAAAGTGATAAATCCAAAAGATGTCCTAGTGCAGGGGCAGCTAAAGTACAAGAGAACAAGGAGTTTAAGAGTCCTTATATCAAATATTAAAATATATTTGAGTCATTTGTGATGTATTTGAGTCCATATGTAAGGCTATGTGAAGCCATTTGTATGAAATTGTTAATATTGTCTTGTTAAGGTCCTAGTTTGGTCAACAAGGTTAGAATATGAAATACTACCTAATAAAGGGTAAAGGGGATGTAAAATGTCCATTAAATTCCATTTTATGGCATTCAAGTGTCCATGCAAAATTTTTTCAAGTTTGGAGTTAAACTAGTAAAATTGTCATAAAAAGTTGTAATGCAAAATGCATACAAATATTGTCAAAAGATGCAAGTATGTTGTAAAAGGTTAAAAGAGTGTAAGGAGATGGTTAAAAAGGTGGTTGGGAAGTTATAAACCACCTAAAATACTACAAAAGCATTGTATTGGTCATTACAAACATGAATGAGGAGAGGAATATCATTTTGTATCAATTGGTGTCTTCCTTGCAATTTTGATTGGTGTTAACTATTTTTATGTGATTTCCAAGTCTTGTACAGACATGTACGACCTGAAAATGTTGTAAAATATGTATTTTATTTACATTAGGATGAATAATATTTCTTTTGGTTTTGGTTTGGAGTGATTATGTTGAGAAATGAATAAGTTATGGCAGTTTTGGTAAAAGTTGTTATTTGTAGATTTGTGACTGCTTGACCACAGTCAGATTGAAACGTTTGGTACTAACACATTTTTGAGAATTAGGACTTATAATAATATTTATTGGAAATATATATGAATTAAATTTAATTTCCTTTTATTTTGAGTCATTTTTATTCAGATTTGTGAAAGTTATGTGCATTTGAGTGGAAATTGGTTTTTAAAGATCTCCATTGGAGTTGTAGGCAGAGATTTGTGATTGTAAAATGATTTATGAATGGGAAAAATAAATGGCTTACATATTTGGAAACTATACTCATCAATAGTTAATTTGGAATTTTTTTGGTATTATTTGGATTCGTTTTGAGAAAGATATGAGATGCCCTAGGCAGGGTTTGGTGTTTTACTTCTGGTTTATGACAGGAAAAATGGCTCTTGGTGTAGAGACCATAACTTATAATTTAATTATTTTATTAGTCTTTGATTTATATATGTTTTATAAGAAATAATTTGGAACAATTTCACCAAATTATTTGTTAATAGGATTTAAAAATGGAAATTTATGAATAATGGAATCAGATATAGAAATTAGAATAGGCAAAGATGTGCACTTCTCTAAGCCATTGCTTCCAAGAGAATCCATGGATGGGAAACCTTGAGAAAGAGACCTAGAGCTCCCTAGGCATGGAGTGCAAGGGTTTTAAGAATTCTCTTAGCTAGATCTATTAAGCCTATAACCTTGCTAGTAAACCATGCAATGGGAGATTCAAAGAGACAAGGGCAAGAATGCCAATATCTTCAAGAATCAAAATGGAAATGCAATGCAATGCTTAGAAATGAAAATGCAAGCTAAGATATGAAAGGAAAGATAGAAGTATTACAAATCCTTACTAATTAAGCCATGTGAACTAAACTAGAGCATGAAAGGAAACTAAGCTAAGAAAGCATAAACATGAAGCTAAGCTAAGAATGCAAGAATGAAAGCTAAATGCAAGAAGGTCTCCAAAAGCTCCAAAGTCTCCAAGAAATCTTGTAGCATAAGATTAGCATAAAAAGTTGGGGATCCTAAAATGATAAGAGAGCTCTCCTTTTAAAAGAATTGAAAAGGAATGGACCATGCCGATTAAGAGGCAAAATATTTAATCAAGGGTGGGGCTTGGAAGAGGAGCAATCCATGTGCACAAGTTTCCTCTAATGAGAAATAAGTATTGACTTTTTTGCCCCATATGAGATAAAAAGGCCTTTTCTTATTTTTATAGAATAAGAATAATACTTTATTTGTGCAACTTAGGATAAGAGGGAAATGGGGGCTTTTTATTTAATAAAAGGGGAGGGAATTCCTTTTAATTAAATAAAGACTTAGGATAAAATGGTTAATCCATAGAAAATAATTGAATAAATGATAGAATTAAGATTTGATCAAGAATAAGCAATTGGTGATTTTAGCAAATAATGCTAGCAAGGGGCTAATAGTCTAGGTGACCATTTTTGGGTGATTACATTTTCCCCTCTTTGACTCATGTGTGATCGATCTGGGAACACATTATGTCAAAGAATAGATCAACCAAGAAGGAAGTAGATAGAGATCTAACTCCAAAGTATGAAGTGCAGAGAGATAGAAAATCCTGCATGGTCAGCTTGGTAGCAATAGTACTGAACACTTAGGAGAGAGATGGACAATATCAAGACTCGAGATGAGAACCAATATGCAAAGAGATAGATCAATTAGAGCAAATGGAATGGTCAAGCATATGCTCTAGAGAATAGCCGATAGGATATGATGTGTCTTCCCCCTTGGGATCGAAAGTGAAATTAGGTAGAGGGAATGCAGAAGCAAGAGCAACATGATCAAATCACTAGAAATCATAATCGAAGATGAAAGATGATAGAATAACCATCAAGTAGTGAAGATATACCCCAGTCAAGACCTCAGAGAGATGAAATGAATGAAATGAATGAAATGAATGAAAGACTAGAAAGGTGAGAGAGATGGGGATGAAGAAAGAATGGATGCCCTAGCAAAGATCAAAGGATTAGGCCTTAAACTACAACCAACTCCACGGAAGGAGGAGAAATGCGATTTTGACGATCAAGGTGAACTCAGATTTTGGTTTTGATCTCGAAAAGAAAATGATGTGATATGAAAGACATGATCAAGAAGAAGTGAAAGGTGAGCGCAGTTGGACTACCAAGTCCGTGAAAGATGAAAGGAGAGCTCTCTCCATATGCAAGATGCAAAACTAAACTATCATGAATTTAAGAATGCAAGCTACGATGAAAAGTAGTTTACTTGCAAGGTCACAAAGCCATTAGACTCTAATTATCATCATCGAGCATTGTTGGTAGTGTCACAAGATCATACAATGCACACTAGCATAACTATGTGAATCTGAATATGATCTATATCAGATAGAAATGTGGGAATCCCACCTAGGCACCAAAGACATACAGGTCAAGATGACTAGTGCAGTGAGGTTCCCTAAGTTTGGTATAGCAAGATTATGCTCACATCGAGACACAAGAAAGTCAAGATGACTACAAGCATGCACTTGCAAAAAATAGTCAAGGATAATACCTTGTAGATCTCGGTGTCAAGTGGAACAAGCATGAATGCTCATGACAGTGAGGATCAACAAAATATACCGATAGGTGGAAAGAAAATAAAACATGTCCTCGTGCCCCAGTCTTCTAGCTTAGCATCATCAAAAACTATTAGGGAGAGAACACTTAGCAAAGAAATCATCATAGACAACACACAAAGAAATAAAGTTCAAACAAATCTCAGCAAGTCAAATGTTTAAGTGTGTGTGTGTAGGTCATAGAGTCAAACTTTGAGTATCGCATCTGCCAGTGAGAAATATTGCCTCATCCGAGACTACGGGTAGGATATCTAATAAGTGTTGAGAAACACTTGACACTAGGGAAGTGTTGAAAAAAATAGTTGGGGTGGTGTTGAAAAAAACCATTGGAACCAAGTTGTCCAAGAAATCGTGACACACAAAGAGACCCAAGATAAGCTAGAACAACATATGCCCCCTAGACTAAGACAAGAGTCAATTCTAGGCTAGGAGAGGCAAAGCGAGAAGTGGAGTGAATGAGCACCATGCAAGACTGATAGACATAGGGGCAAGGGTCTCAAGCAGTGTCTGTTTCTAGGTTTTCACCACTTGATAGATTTTTTCAGGACTTTTTTCAATTTTTTGTATTTTTGCTACCAAGGCGCCTTTTTCCAGGTTTTCACCAAGGCACTTTTTGAATTTTTTTTTTTTTTTTAGTGAGACATCAAAGCACCTATTGCTAGGTTTTCACTAGGATGCTCTTTTTTTAGGACTTTATATGCTTTTTAGGATTTTTTCAACATCATATATGAATTTTTTTGAATTTTTTCAGGATCAATAAAAATATGTACAAAGAGCTTGAGAACCTTAGGCATAAAACTTCTTCAGATGTAGAACATTGATAGGCTCGGTAAGCTATTCTCCCTTAGGTGTAGATAGCTGATAGGCCCTAAACCCAAATGTTGCTATGATGATATAAGGCCCTAACCAAGTTGGCTCAAAGTTGCCTTTCTACTCTCTATTCTGCTGATTTTTGGGATTTTCTCTGAGAACTAGTTCACTCACTTGGAACTCTCTAGGATGAACTTTCTTATTGTAAGCAGTAGACATTCTCTTCTGATAGGTGCACATGTGATCAAAAGTGGCCTTGCGGTGTTCTTCCAAAGTAGTGAGCTCATGCACTCTCATGGCCCTCTGGTCTTCATTAGTAATCAAACCATGGAGAGAGACTATCAGTGAAGGTATTTCAACTTCTAATGGTAAGACAGCCTCAGAACCATAAACCAAGGAAAACGGTATTGCACTTGTAGGAGTGTGGATAGAAGTTTTGTAAGCCCATAGCACAGGATTGATCTGCAGATGCCAATCCTTGCCTAAATTTTGCACTATTCTGTAGAGAATTTTTAGCAATGTTTTGTTTGAGGCCTCAGCTTGGTCATTCTCTTGAGGGTAATAAATAGAAGACCAATGTTGTTTGATTTTGAACTTTTTGCACAAGTGCTTCAGGTCTTTATTTTTAAACTAGTTGCCATTATCCATGACTATGGAAGAAGGAATACCATAGTGGAAAATGATGTGATTCAAATTAAATAGGGCAACATGTTTGTCCATAGTGGCAGATAGTGGGACAACTTCAACCCATTTAGTGAAATATTCAGTAGTTGTAATGATGAACTTATGCCCACTAGAAGAACTAGGATAAATTTTGCCTACCAAGTCAAAGGCCCATTTTTGAAATGACCAGTAGGTAACAGAGGGAATGAGCTCATGTCCAGGAGTATGAATGAGATTCCCATGTAGCTGACATTTCTTGCATGACTTGGCATATTAAACAACATCAGTTTGCATAGTAGGCCAATATTAACTAGCCCTAAGCAATTTCTGAGCTAGCGCAAGACCGTTAGAGTGTGACCCACATATGCCATCATGGACTACAGCTAGCACCTTTTCTGACTCCTCTATTTCTAGACACCTAAGGAGAGTTCCGTCTAGACTCTTCCTATACAAGTCACCAGAGATGAGGGTAAAGTGTGAGGCATTATGGATGAGCTGGCACTTTTCATTGCGCGTTAGATTTTTAGGGATAACTTGATCTCAGAGATTGGAAAAGATGGTGGCATAGAGAGATGAGTCATGAATGACCAAAGTGTAAATGACATGGTCATCAGGGGAATTGTAGGCAGGGTAACGCAATTCTTCCACTAGGAACTTGAAGCGTGATTCGTGCTCTTCCAGTTGCAAAATGGATGCCAAAGTAGCCATAGCATCAACAACCTTGTTCTCAGCTCTAGGAATTTGTTGGAATGTGACAAATGTGAAATAATTCCTGAGTAAGTCTATCATCCTCTTTTAGGGAATCAACTTATCATCCTTTGTTTGGTAATCATCATTTACTTGGTTTGTGACAAGCTAAGAATCTCCAAAGATATGCAACTCAGTGATCTTCCATTCAAGGGCAAGCTTAACACCATTCAGAAGGGCTTCATATTCAACTATGTTATTGGTGCATGGAAAGAGAAGCTTATAGGATTTAGGAATGGTGTATCCATGAGGGTTAACAAACAAGATTCCAGCACTAGCCCCATTCTATGTATAAGAACCATCAAAGCACATTTGCCATGCACACCCTGTGATATGCATGATTGAAGCATCTCATAAGTCTATCTGAAGATGAGCATTATCAGTCATGGGGAACTCAGCCAATTGATCCATAATTGCTTTCCCTTTAATAGCTTTCCTTTCGACATACTGAATGTCAAATTATGAGAGAATCAACATCCATTTGGCAAGTCATCTAGTAAGCGCAACTTTACTTAGGAGATACTTTAAAGGATCAATTTTGGAAACCAATTGTGTAGTATGTGCAAGCATGTAATGTTTGAGTTTTTGAGACACAAACACCACTGCTAAACAAGCCTTTTCAATGCTGGTGTAGTTGAGTTCATAAGCAACCAGAGTAAGACTGATATAGTAGATAGCTCGTTCTTTGCCCATATCATCATGTTGTGCAAGGAGAGCTCCTAAGGAATTTGTCGTAGCAGAAATGTATAGTATCAAAGGTTTCCCTTGGATAGGTGGCATAAGAATAGGAGGTTGTGCTAGGTAATCCTTGATCTGGTTCAGGTTCTTTTGACACTCTGTATTCCATATACAAGTAGCTCCTTTATACAAGTTCTGATTGAAGGGTTGAGCTCTGTCAGCTAATTGAGAAATGAACCACCTGATAGATTGGAGATGGCCCTAGAGACCCCTTAATTGTTTGATATTGCGAGGAGGTGGCATCTCCATGATAGCTTGCACCTTTTTTGGGTCTACTTCTATCCCTTTTGCTGATATGATGTACCCTAGCAGTTTCCTAGAAGTGACACCAAAAGCACATTTTTTAAGATTTAATTTGAGTTGGAATCGTTCCATGTGATCCAATATCAAACTCAAATTGGATAAATGTGTGCTCCTTTGTTGAGATTTAGCAAGTGTATCATTGACATAGTCTTCCATGTTCTTATGCATCATGTTAGGGATTTTTCTTGTAGGATGAAACTTGGTAATGATATAGGCTTGATTCTCAGTTTAAAGGACTCCAAGTTTGCAATAAAAGCCTAATTGATGAGGATTGGATAAGATCCTCCTTCTACAACATTATGAGTTTCTATTAACAACCTTGGTTTGGATGGCAGATCTTGACAGTATTAACTGCATGTTTCATTAGCCAGGAGACTAAAAAACTAGTAGAACCCAGATTTATGACAATTAGCCATGTTATGTAGTCATAATTTTGGGAAAAAGTTTCCATCAATAACTTCATGCGCTAGTTGGCACCATCTCATGACTCCACATTGTGTTCGTGATGCTCCCAATCTAATTATTCAATGCACATCCATTTACCCAGTGTTCCCCCTAACTTTCAAATATGTAGCTACTTCTGCCCATCCAAAATGGTAGTCATTTGGTGAATTTGGACATTGATCCACTAAGATTTCATTCTCATTAGTCAAAACACTGTGCCTCTATATTAGCCCAAAAACATTAACTGGCATCCCGGAATGGCCTCCAAAAATTGACAAACAGGCCTGGCACAAGAGCATCATCAATAAGACAAGATCACCTTCAACATTATAATACACCGACCAGAGGAAAACTCCCAAGAAGAGGTTAGCCGAAAGTTGTCAATGATCAAACATGGCCAATTGAAAATAATTTTGTCTGCGCTTGTCAAATCACACAAATTGGCTCTGGAACCGGCCTAAAAAACTGACCGACTGAATCCTTCGAGAGCCACAAGCCTGGGCATTGATTCACCCTCACTCAAAGAATATGAATTCATCATTAGATTCCTCCGGAAGTTGAAATACCCATCACAATAAAATGCCAAAGTCAGCCTATCAGACATGTTCAAAATTTAAAACAGTGAAATCATAGAAATCCGATTTGGAAACGAGCTGGGAAAGTGATCAGATGGATTGGTAGGGACCTCAAAATTCACAGGCAAGTAGTATTCCAAGTTTAAAATAGGGACAAATTTCAATTATGTCAGACCATGGACAGGGTGCAAATTGCAAAGCCTCAAAGTAGGCCACTTAATTTTGAATTCTGCATAATTAGTGAAACCTTAATAATCTGCAAATGAAATAGACCTGACAAAGTGACTAAACGGGCACATGGGAGGCTAAAACTTGGCATGATGATTCATTCCCATGTCTAAAACATGATGCAACAACTGGCACCTTATGATCAATCATGGGATAGAAGATGAAATCATCCGAACAGGGCCTCCGACTAAAGTATGCAACTGTCCATCAAATTGTTATAAACTGTATATGAAATCAGATTGGCAAACTGGGAAAATGGATTCATCATGGCCTATAAACTGAAACATAAGGAGTATTTGACCACTAGAATACAATGTAAAAGAAATTTTCTCAATTGGGTTACAGGGTCAAAAGTTATGATCAGTCAAACAGGGCCACTTAGAAAACTAGGCAAAATAGAGTAACAGGACAAATCTGGAAAGCCAACTTTGAGAGATCCAAAAACTGATCAAACGGATTCAGGAAGGCTTGAGCTTTGAAAAATAAGCTATCTGATATACATTTAAAACACTCCCAAAGTGGCGGGCTATGAAAATCAATAGAGTACAAGATATTCAAAGGCAAACAGGGCCCGGTACAACAATTTGACATTTAAATGAAAATGCAGATTTGAGAGAACACCTCAAAATGGCTACTCCCTAAACATGTCAGATTTGAAACTTTAGGAGTTGGGACCCACTGCATATTTTATATGAAAGGTGCTAAACCTATTACCCAAGTTGTACCTCATGAAAATCATTAGGATATCCTTTTACTCGCACATCGGTAAGACCTCACAAAATTTTAGGAGTACCCACTTTGCCTTTAGAAAATTTTGAATTGGTCACCACAAATTTGAGCCAAATTTGTGAGAGCACCAACAGTGGCTCTGACTATGGACGCATGCCACATGTGGGTATGTAGAGAACTTTCAGAATCTCATGGTAGAAGTAGACCACTCACAAAATCAAATTCAAACTTTTCCTTCCTTCTCTTTTCACCTTTCCACTCCTAACACCTCTTCTAAAAAATGGGAACCTCTACTGAAAGAAAACACACAACTGAAAACAAAGCAAATGTACAACAAGGAAATTATTTACAAAAGAGCTCAAAGCCTTAACTGGATTCATCTCTTACCTTTGTCATACATTTGGTTTTCATCTCCATACAACGGAGGTAAACTAAGACTACATGTTTCATCCAGCCGGTCAAAAACATTATGATTCATCTTCATCATATCATAGAAAAATTGATCACTAAACTTACCATTATTTGGAAAGAGAAAGCCATCAAGATGCCATGAATACTGATCACTGTGTGACATTGAAACATCACAATTTTCATTGTCACTGCCATGCTAAAAAGTGAAGCATTCCAACCCAACATCTTGGCTGGAAACATCAACATTTTGATCGTTAGTTTGCAAGAAAGGATAAAACACTTCCATCTCATCACTTCACAAACTAACATATAACTTCTCAAAACAAAAATCTGATTGCATAAGACCAAAAATATCTTGCTGATCACAAATTGCATCACCATCATTTGGAAGGGAACAAGCTCCGTCAGTGAGTAACTCGTCAGTCATTTGCAAATCTGAGAAAACATATTAAGATTTTCCACATTCTCTAGCATCAACAAGTAGACAAGAACTACAAACAACATGCTCTTGAAAATCAGAACATTCACTAGTACATTCATCAGTATATTCATCAAATATAACATTAGCAAAACCATCATAATAACATTTACTTTCATATTGCTGCTCTTTTAACTGAAATACAAGAGAAGGAGAACAAGTACATGTTTGAATCATCACGCCATTACTTGAATCTTCTTCATCAAAACTCACATCTATCGGGCATGGGATTTTTGAAACAAACCAGGGAGCATACCTCTGAAACTCAGCCTCCAAGAGCTCTGAAATTTGCTCACTACTTAGTGAGCATTGAACTTCACATTCCATCTCTTCGGTTTCACAAGTGATGCTGCAAATATCTTCCTTAATCAGAACAGAGGATGCAAACTCCTGGCTTATATTATTTTGGGCAAAAGAATCATCATAGTCACTCTCATCCACAAAATAATCACTCTCTTGCTAACCACAAGACTCTTCCTTACTCTGAGAAAAAAAGTTTGTTCTTCCATGCTGATAATAAAACAAATCTTTGAATCCAACTGGAACATCTGCAACCAGATTTTCATCCTTGACATCTTGATATTCATCTATTTCACTATCAGCATCATAGTCAGCATTTTCATCACAACTAAAGTCAAAATCACTAATACTTTCAGGTTTACATTCTTCAAACTCATTTATCCATTTTTTAACAAGTCCAATGCCTTCCTCTTTACACTTTGTAGACCATTCTACTGACTTAGGCATATAAAGTTCTAAGAATAAATGAAAATATGTAGGTTCTTGGAGTCTCATCCCTTCCGACAACTTATCATATGCATTGGAAAAATTTTCATAAGATATATATATGGACTGTTCACTTATTTCTCCTACATGTCTTTTAAAAAACAACATAGCTTGGTCGTGTATTTTCTGACTTAACAATGCAATACCCTCTTGAATTTCTTCAAGATCTACTGGACAATTCTCTGATATAGACATCATATCCTGATCTATTGGATCCAGACTCTCCATTGCACTATTTTAGCAACAACACATCTTCTTCATTCTCAAAGATTTTTATCCGATCATGCAATCACTTCACATAAGATCACTCCATAATTCTGAACTTGATGATTTAAAAAGATGTAAAACCAGAAGTATGACCAAGGACTTTAAATCTATATTCCTTCTTTTAGTGACTTCTTCACTTGGAAAGGAAATAATTTATTTCATAAAACTTTGAGGAATACCTGGGAAAATTCTTTTGTTGCTATCCTTCTGAACCTCTCCTTGTTCTTGTCTTCCACCACTGAATCTTTCAAGCATGTACTAGGTCCTTGCTGCAAGCGTTTCCAACTAATCATAAACTTTCCTTCATCTAAGTGCACACTGGTGCAGAGATCTTTCAGAGTCGCCACTCATCACTGTGAGGATGTATAGAACTTTAATAGAACAAGGACAAGTTGGACTTTAACAAAGATAACATGCTTTCAACAAGTCAATGGGATCTGACACATTTTTTCACCAAGAAGATATCCAGAGATACTTTTAATAACAACAACAACCAGGCTGGTAAACATGATCTGAAGGACTTTTAGATTTACAAAGATTTATAACTCTTTCCTCAACTGGATATGGCAGATGACTGGATTTATGAACAAACAGGTCAAGAGTTAAACTCAACTTGGAACCTATGTCACTTGTTTGATTGTAAAAATAATCCCCAGCAGAGTCACCAATTTGTTAGGGATTTTTCTTGTAGGATGAAACTTGGCAATGATATAGGCTTGATTCTCAGTTTAAAGGACTCCAAGTTTGCAATAAAAGCCTAATTGATGAGGATTGGATAAGATCCTACTTCTACAACATTATGAGTTTCTGTTGGCAACCTTGGTTTGGATGGCAGATCTTGACAGTATTGACTGCATGTTTCATTAGCCAGGAGACTAAAAAACTAGTAGAACCTAGATTTATGACAATCAGCCATGCTATGTAGTCATAATTTTTGGAAAAAGTTTCCATCAATAACTTCATGCACCAGCTGGCACCATCTCATGACTCCACATTGTGTTTGTGATGCTCCCAATCTAATTATTCAATGCACATCCATTTACCCACTGTTCCTCCTAACTTTCAAATATGCAGCTACTTTTTCCCATCCAAAATGGTAGTCATTTGGTGAATTTGGACATTGATCCACTAAGATTTCATTCTCATTAGTCAAAACACTATGCCTCTATATCAGCCCAAAAACACTAACTAGCATCCCAGAATGGCCTCCAAAAATTGACAAACAGGCCTGGCACAAGAGTGTCATCAACAAGACAAGATCACCTTCAACATTATAATACACCGACCAGAGGAAAACTCCCCAAAAGACGTTATCCGAAAGTTGTCAATGATCAAACATGGCCAATTGAAAATAATTTTGTCTGCACTTGTCAAATCACACAAATTAGCTCTGGAACTGGCCTAAAAAACTGACCGACTGAATCCTTCGAGAGCCACAAGCCTGGGCATTGATTCACCCTCACTCAAAGAATATGAATCCATCATTAGATTCCTCCGGAAGTTGAAATACCCATCACAATAAAATACCAAAGTCAACCTATCAGACATGTTCAGAATTTAAAACAGTGAAATAATAGAAATCCGATTTGGAAACGAGCTGGGAAAGTGATCAGATGGATTGGTAGGGACCTCAAAATTCATAGGAAAGTAGTATTCCAAGTTTACAATAGGGAAAAATTTCAATTATGTCAGACCATGGATAGGGCGCAAATTTCAAAGCCTCAAAGTAGGCCACTTAATTTTGAATTCTGCATAATTAGTGAAACCTTAATAATCTGCAAATGAAATAGACCTGGCAAAGTGACTAAATGGGCACATGGGAGGCTAAAAATTGGCATGATGATTCATTCCCATGTCTACAACATGATGCAACAACCAAAACCTTATGATCAATCATGGGATAGAAGATGAAATCATCCGAACAGGGCCTCCAACTAAAGTATGCAACTGTCCTTCATCAAATTGTTAGAAACTGTATATGAAATCAGATTGGCAAACTATGAAAATGGATTCGTCATGGCCTATAAACTAAAAAATAAGGAGTATTTAACCACTAGAATATAGTGTAAAAGAAATTTTCTCAATTGGGTTATAGGGTCAAAAGTTATGATCAGTCAAACAGGGCCACTTAGAAAACTAGGCAAAATAGAGTAACAAGACAAATCTGGAAAGCCAACTTTGAGAGATCCAAAAACTGATCAAATGGATTCAGGAAGGCTTGAGCTTTGAAACATAAGCTATCTAATATACATTTAAAACACTCCCAAAGTGGCGGGCTATGAAACTTAACAGAGTACAAGATATTCAAAGGCAAACAGGGCCCGGTACAATAATTTGACATTTAAATGAAAATGCAGATTTGAGAGAACACCTCAAAATGGCTACTCCCTAAACATGTCAAATTTGAAACTTTAGGAGTTGGAACCCACTACATATGTCATATGAAAGGTGCTAAACCTATTACCCAAGTTGTACCTCATGAAAATCATTAGGATATCCTTTTACTCGCACACCTGTAAGACCTTACAAAATTTTAGGAGTACCCACTTTGCCTTTAGAAAATTTTGAATTGGTCACCACAAATTTGAGCCAAATTTGTGAGAGCACCAACACATCATATCATGGAATATAGTGGTCATAGCCCTTTGATAGGTTGCACCAGAATTCTTAAGACCGAAGGGCATGACATTCCAACAAAAGGTACCCCATGTGCAGGTGAATGCTGTCTTCTCTTGGTCTTTAGGGGCAATTCTGATCTGATTATATCTAGAGAAGCCATCCATAAGAGAGTACATTTCATAGCCTACCATCATGTCCACTATCATGTCAATGTTTGGAAGTGGAAAATCATCCTTAGGGCATGCTTTATTCAGGTCACTGAAATCAGTGCATACGCGAATAGACTTGTCATGTTTGGAAACAAGGACAATGTTAGAAATCCACTCAGCATAGTCGATAGCTCTGATAAAGTTTGGATTTTAGAAGCTTCTCAAGTTTAGCCTTAACCAATAATGCCACATGGGGATGCATCTTTCTGAGCTTCTGCTTGATAGGTTTTACCCCTGGAGCAATGGAGAGATGGTGCATGATAAGCTCAGTGTCTAAACCCGACATGTTAGCATATGTCCATGCAAAGTTGATCTTTTTTTCTTGAAAGAATGTGGCAAATTTTTCTTTCTCCTCTGCGGAGAGGGACTGAGCCACATGGATTATCTTAGGAGATTCATCTATCCCTAAGTTGATGGGCTGCATAGGCTCTATTAGAACTAAAGACCTTTCTTGAAAATAGCTGGGCAGACTACCAAGTACCTCATCCTCGGGCACCTCGGAGAGGTTTTCACCCTTAGATATGTCTTTATTTTTACTATTTTTAGGTTTGAATACCGCCATAATGTGGTTTTCGCCATCCGACCATTGCTTTTTTCTTTTGATTTTATGACTGAGGTACTTGATATCTAATTCAGTCATGTTTGTTGCTGGTTCGCTGGTGGAAGAAGTAATAGGTTCAATGGCATTGAGGTAGTAGGCGATCTCATAGTCATTTTGGAAAGAAGGTAATATGGGTCTTTGATCCTAGATAGACCAATCTATGAGATCTGAGTGTATGAGAGAAAGCGAAGTGACAGGTTCAAGGGCATTTATGTGATATGTGTCATCTCTGGTGACGAGAGAGGTTGATCCTATAGAGTAAGCTCCAAAAGTGTCAAGATCTAGATTTGAAAAAGAAGAACCAACATGGTCCACTAAAGAAATATGTAGATTGAGCTCATCAGATCCTATGTGAGACTCATCAACTATGTCAGGTTGGGCACTATAAGTATGAACCGCATCAACTTCCATATCCATTGTGGAAGATCCCTCTGAGAGAGTATCCCATTCATACTCATTTGAATCTATTTTTGAGCTTCTACTGGGATGTTTGCACCAAGAAGGCTTAGTACACTGAGAAGTAGAGGCGCCCAAGTCATTATGTGTGAAATCTCCTCTATCTACCAGTCACAAGATATTTTTGCGTTGTCTACTTCTAGGTGTAGAGGCTTCAACTGTGTCCTCATCAGCTATGTGTTCTTCTCCCCAAAGGAGTGAAGTAGAAGGGAGACCATCTGCTGTTTGAGCCATAGTGTGCAATGGTGACTCATTTGGATCTATGTCTAAGTCACTGATTATGGGAGCATTTCTAGAACAGTTAGGGAGGTCATTGTTGGCACCGTATCCTAGACCTATGGTATCCTTAGAGGGTCGGAAATTGGTATGACTCAAAGGATCAACTAGGGCATGTCCATTATCATTTATAGGTCGTGACCTTGATAGCCCATTTGCTGCAAAAATTTATAGCCTTTACCATAGCGCTTAGGGGAGATAGGAGTAGCAATTGTCGTATTGCTTTCTTCTTCTCTATAGATCCACTCCCTAACAGCCTGTTCTTCTTTTTCTGCCTTTAGGGGTACAGATGAATGAACAAAGGTATCAAAGAATGTCATAGTAGAAGTGGAAGGCTTCATCTTGTCAGAGGGTCTCCCATATGATTTAGGAGAAGTAGGCATAGCAGTAATGGAATCTAGTGTGTATTCACCCATACCAATACTCATCATCTTTAATTTTTTCTCAACAGTAATTAGGGATGCATTAGGATCATGAGAAGGTTTTTTGTGAGGAACAAACATCTCAGCAATAGTTAGAGTATTGATAGCTATAGCATTATCCCCAAGAATCAAAACTTCAATGCCATTGTATGGGAACTTGACACACTGATGGTAGGTGGAAGGGACAAATTTCATGTCATGGATCCAAGGACGACCCAAAAGAATGTTATATGCGAGTGGGATGTCCAACACTTGGAACATAATATCTTTCGTGATAGGGCCTACTCGGACAGGCATCACAACAAGACCCTTGGAAGATATTTCCACTTCATCATATGCTTTTATAGTAATCTTCCACTTAATATCTACCGCAAATTCTGACAAACCCAACTGTTGCACCACATGGAAATAAACAATAGTTAACCCCGCACCATTTTCTATCAGAACTTGGTGGACTTGGGTATGGTAGACTTGGAATTCAATGTGTAAAGAAAGATTATGGGGGTGACTGAGAGATGTGTCATCCTTTGTAGAAAAGGATAAGTAGTGGGGATCCGAGATGTGGTTGACCATAGCCTGGAACCAATCTGGATCAATATCATTGGGGATATTTTATGTACATAGAGCTTTCTCAAGGATCTCCTTGTGCAAAGGGGATAACTCAAGCAACTCAAAAATGGATATCTGGGTGGGTGTCCATTGCAACTGGTGCACAAGGTCATAGCTACACAAGACTGAAGGAGCTATTTGTTTGGAAGAGGGAGCTTGCTTGGGATCATGGGAAGTTTTAAGGACAATTTTGGATTGCCCCCTAGTAATAACATTCAGTGTCTCACTTTAGGAAGATAAACCATCCAGTGTTTGCAAGACCAATTTTGGCATACCATGATTGACGTCATTATCATCTTGAGATCTCATCATAAGAACACTCTCAACGGGCTCTACCATGTTGATCACAGACGTATCGGGAGTATATGTATAGTTGATCTTTGCATCACGATTCTTCTTATTTTCTTGAGAGGACTCCCCCTTTTCATACTTAGGTAGAGGGGTCTTGAAAGCCTTGAGATCAAATTTTTTAACTAAGCCATCTATGAGAATGGTGCCTCCATCAATGAGATCTTCGATAGCATCTTTAAGCTTGAAACAATTGTCTATCTTGTGTCCCTTATTTCTGTGATAGTGGTAAAAATGATCTTCTCTCCACCAATCAGGCTTAACTGGTGGATCATAGGGATGAGAATTGTCAGGAAGTGTAAGATACTTGTTGGTAACCAAAGTCTTAAGAATCACATGGTATGGTTTAGCTAACTTGGTGTAGACCCATCGGTGGTATTGCTTCTTTGGCTTGTCTACATACTGAGGCTTAGGAGCACTGTGAGCATTGGTAGCCTCTTGTTGTTTTGCTATGTAGATAGCATTAGAGAGGTTGAAAGGAGGCTCTTTAGCTTTTGGGACATCTACAACCCCATCATTGACAACATACTTGTTTCTATTCTAGGGTTTTCTCTTGTCCTTGCCATTGCCTCTAGTATCTTTATTAATAATAATATCCCCCTTTCGTATGGCCACATCCTCAATCTGATATGAAATTTCAACCATGCTATTGAAAGAGGAGAATAGTTGTTTCCTTAGATCATAATACAACTCAGGCACAAGAGTGTTGATGAAAATGTCAATCTTTTCCCTCTCGGGTAGCTGACAAGGATATTGAGAATACAATGATCTCCAACGTTGTAAGTATGTGGAAAATGGCTCACCTTGATTTTGCTTTAGAGCACTGAGATCTATCATGGTGATAGGCTATTGGATGTTGTATGAATAATGCCGGGTGAAGCGCCTAGCCAACTCATCATAAGTCTTAAGAAGTAGTGTCAATTTCGCAAACCATTCCAAAGCTTGTCCTCTTAAACTTCTAGGGAACAGTCATAGAAGAAATGTGTCTTCATGAAAGAAGTCCATGCTAAGAGCGTAAAAGTAATGCACATGGTCATGGGGGTCACCGTTTCCATCATACTTGTCATATTTGGGAACCTCAATGTCCCTAGGAAACGGGACCATGTATAGACTCCTATCAAAAGGAAGAGCACAAATAGATTCTATGCAAGAGACCTTTGGAGGCTCCCTTTCTATTTCCATTTGGGCAAGATGTTGATTTGTCTGGTGTATTCCTCTCTAAGGATTTCCAATTATGTTGGCACTCTTTCTTGGACAATTTTTTTGACATCATAATCGGGAGGAAGCTTGTATCCTCTAGAAGTCATGAATTGAAAATATTGGTCTCCATTACACTCTAAAAGCTTATGCATCAGTCGTTGGGAGACCTCATCTTGTTTGAATCTCATAAGCTCCTCACTAGAAATCTCATCGGTGGCCTCTTCCTCATGATGAGAGGGAGGGGGTCTAGGAGGTGAAGAAGGCATAAAAAAAGTCCATCTTGGAGGAGACCTAGGTGGCGTGTTGTTTCCATAGTTTCCATTAGTACCAAAATGTGGTCTATGCTCATAGCCACTAGTCTTGGGTTGCTCATGAGACATTCCTCTTATAGCCATGCACCTAGCAACATCCATTTTGTCTAAATGTGCTTGGTTGTCCTTATGTTCAAAATGTTCTTGCAAATGGCAGAAATTTTCTTGTTCAGTGAGAGTGAGCGAGACACTGTCTGTGCTTTTGGAGGTCTTGAATGCGGAAAAGAGGAAGCCTCCTTTGTACCATGGGGTGACCTTAGAATCCTTAGATTGGTTAGGACTAGAACTATCATTGCTATTTGGCACTCATGAGCATCTAGTTGGAGAAGGTAACTATGTATAATTGAATGGAGGGTGACTCTCCTGCTCAAATTGAGACTGAGTTGTAACCGGCATGAAAAGAATTATTAGTTGACTAATAGAATGAGACCAAGTTTTTCAGATATTGAGATAAGCAAAGGTAATGAAGATCACTTGTCAAAATAGAACAATAGAGATGGCTTGTCAAAAATTCTCAAGAACTTACAACAATCAATTGACTCAAGCTGAGAGGTGAGCAAGAAGCTCGATTAGCAAGTAGCTATAGAGGTAACCGTGGTGTGACAAGTGATCAAGAGTAGCATTTTTTAGGCTCAAAACCAATAGTTTTAGCTCATTTTTTTTTTAGTCTAGAACAAACCTAAGCATGCAGATAACAAACCGGCTTCAGGTAAGAACAAGAAAAGGCACTCTGCAATAGATTAAGTTCAAGTCTAGTAGCTCCAGATTGCAATAGCAGCAAGACAATAGAATAACTTAGGGTGATATTTCTCAGAACAGTAGGGCGATACAATTTGGCAGGATGATAGTTTGCATAAGGCAGTATGATAGAGTCCAGACAGGTAATGTGATAGAGTTTATAGTATGCATGCGATAAAAAACTAGGAATGATGTATCACATGAAAATTCTCAGGAGGGTGTGCGATGATGTTTCAGTATCGTATGAATCTTGACCAGTGAACGTGAAAAACTTAGTTTTGAAAGCAATTTGGTCAATGTTGTAAGTTGATAAGGTACAATTTCTTGGTTTCAAGCACAATTATATCAGGAAATAGACAAGTTTGCAAATAGTAGGTGATCAAACATGTCATAAAACACTTGCACAAGAGCAAAAACAACCTTGCCAAGACAAGCAATTGTGATATCAAAATGAAAAAAATCTATGAGCACTACCATGATGTTTAATGTTCAAGAACATTTGCACATGTAGATCACAATGAGAACACTTCAAAAACTTACTAGCATAGAAAGACAAAGGCTCAATACTTAACAACTTGGCCCACACTTGATGTCCCATTGCCTCACACAAAGTGGTTGCTCACAATAGATGTTGGCTTTGTCGTGGAAGTGTTGTGTGTGTGAAAATTGTACCTGATCTGTAGACACAACACTCAGTAAAACATTAGAGGTTAGTGATAATCAAAATTGTGCAAAATTGAAAGCTATCTAACCAAGGGATTTACTGCCTTCTAATAGGTGCGAGATTGATGTTCTTAGATTGTAATCGAGATCAGTGACCTAGACGACACCTAAATGAAGGATTTGAATGCAAAAGATGGATATGAAATTGAATGTAATTAATCTATATTTTTGATATTTTCTATGCAATAAGAATGATAAACTGATATGCTATGGATGCTAAATAATCTAACAATGAAGATTCTAACCATGATATGAAAACTATGAAATTCTATGCTAAGATATAAAAGCTATGCAATTGAAATTGATCTCACAATGCTTTGAATTCGCAAGTTGATTCCTCAGCCTCCAATTCTCCAGTGTGATTGTGCAAAAATATGAGATGATTTATGAAGAGCTGAAGCCTTAATTTATAGAAATCCAGGGCTTTGGAGGTGCATGGATAAAAGCCATAAATCACTCAAATAACTTAGCTTGATTTTTGAGTTATCTGATAATAACAGATAATGAAGTCACAAAAACATGCAAAAGCTAAGCTTTAACTCAAAATAGAGTTTAGCTTTAATTGATAATTGACAGTTGTCTGCTTTTATGATTGTGCATGTTTTATTTATGAATTAATAAAGTGATTTATTTCCAACTTAACTGATTTTTGAAATAAAATAATTAATTTATGGGTTAATCAATTATTTTATCAAACTTTTATTAAAAATTATATTATTAAATAATGACAACATGCTTTAATTAATTAAATAAGAATTTAATCAATTAAAGATAGGAATTTTGATTTATTGTCAAAATTAAATAATATAATTAATAATAGATAGAATTAAATTTAATTAAACAATTAAGTGGCAAGATATTAAATCTAATTAATTAAATATGAAAATATTCAATTAATCAAACTTTAGGATAAATGTGATTTATTGCCAAATAATTATAAAATTAAAGATAATTATGATAATTAGGAATATTACTAGGAATATTCTCCGATGCAGAATTTAAGATAATCAATTATGATTCGATGATGTTCAGATGTGCCTTAGGTTAGGACTTTGATGTCGATTTCGTTCGAATTGTTGATATAGAAGATGAATGAACTTATAGCCCATTTTTGGGTATTACATTTTGCCCCTCTTTGAATTACTGTGTGAAGCGCAGTGGTTCAAAGAAAGTCTATGTTTGATAAAGATATGAAACTGATTCAAAAGATAAACCGATCTCAAGATAGAAACCGATTGAGAGATATTGAGATAGGAGGTCCTGAATAACCAGAGATAATGTTTACTATAGCAGCAAATGAACCTATGATTGCGAAAAAGTGTCAAAACACCTAATTCTGAACCTTAGGATTGATAAGAAGTGAGTGACCCGTTCTAGACTTGATTGTCTTAGCAGAATTAGCAAGTATCACATCCGAATCCTTCAGTTGCCGAAGAACCAAGGAAAGAACACTATGATCTGATGGTTGCAAAAACTGATACAGATTACAAGATTAAGAGAATACCAGATTGATATGGATCGATGAATCTGATATGCCCCAAGTGATGATAGATTTGCCCCGAGCGACAAGGACTTTTGATGAATCAGCGACTGGACGTGATTGTTGTCTTGATCACTCATGAAAGATATTGATAAATTTGATCGATAGAATTTGATTTACAGACTTTGAATGATGTGCAATACCATGCCCCCTTCGGGATTAAAATTGAAATCTGACAAGAAAAGTCAGCGTTGATAGTTTAGAATCATGTTAATTGATTTGAGAAGTGGTTAAACACGTCCGAGAACACATTCTGCATCGTTTGGAGGTCCAAAAGACCAAGTTTGACTAGGTTTGACCATGAGTTGACCATAGTTGACCAAGTTGGAATTTTGATAGTTTGATGAAAGCTAATCAGTTAAGTTAAATACTAGATTTCTGTGAAGATTGAAGGTCGATTATGCAAGCAGTAGACCGTCCTAGTTCCAAAAATTTTAAATCATGATTTTGACATAATAAATGATTTTGATCCCGAAAATGGAGTCAGAACGTCGAAATTAGCCAGGGGTGCAATTTTCATAGAAAATAGAGCACTTTTAAAAATTAGGTCGAAAGCTATATAAAGGTCAGAAGGGTCATTTTCAGTTCATTTCAACCCTTTGACTTTAGAGATTCTGTGGAGCCCTCTGAACGAGAAAAATGGTAGATCAGCAAGAACTGAAGGTACCTGTGAGTTCGCACCATTTTGAGCGCAGCCGAAGACATGACAGACCTTGACAGTATGGACATCCGGTAGGTGGACCTCTGTTTCCCCCTGAAAATGCATGTTTTTGATGATTTATAGCATTTTTAAATTTTTCCATACGCATTTTTAGCTTTTGAATTTCATTTGTGTGAAAACTCATACGAGTCCTAGTCCAGACTCGTACGACATTTCATTTGAATTTACTTTGTCATTTCAACCACGTCCAAGTGTCGTATGAGAGGGACCCTTGTGTCATACGACATTTCATCGGGTCCCTCGAAACTCGTATGAATCCGGGTGAAGTGTCGTATGAGTATGAATTGTCGTTTGGTCTTTTGTGGAATGTCGTACGACATTTAATGCCAGTCTGGAATGTCGTTTGAAAAATAGAGTGTTAAAAACTTATTTTTAGGTCAAAAATCTAACTAATCTGATCCTTTTGCTTGATTGCGGATACTTTGCCCCACCTTCTGAAACTTCAAAACTCTGTCATTCTGATACTTTTGGCCTGATTTTGAACTGAATTTCTGATAAAACACCCTATTTTTTTATGATTTAGGTCACATATCTTGATGTACATGTTCGACATTCTTACCCAGTGACACAGAGACTGTGTGTCTCCCTTCCAGACCCGATGAGGGTTCATCTAGCTACCTGTGGTTTTGAGCACCTGATTCATTTACCTGATATTAGGGTAAATCATGGTTTATTGACTGCACTGATTGAGAGGTTTCATTCTGAGACCTAGACTTTTCACCTTCCGACTGGGGAGATCACTGTGACCCCTGAGGATGTGTATAGGATTCTTCACATTCCTTTTCATGCTCTGCGACGTCCCAAGTATGTCAGCGGAGGATCCATTGGTCTGCATGCTTTCAGATGACTGTTCGGTGATGATACCCAGTTGACTGGGTCTATATCCTGGGAGACACTCGTGCAAAGATATGGGCAAACACATCATCTAGAGTGTATCATTGTGGGGATGATTGGAGAGTTGATTATGCCTAGCTATCAGCAGAATGACTTCTTGATGGGATGGGCACCTATGGTAGCACTCTTGATGGCTACACCTACTGAGCTTGCTTGGGGTCAGTGTCTTCTGGCTCACTTGTATTCTGAGATGCACGAGGTCATGTATCAGGACTGCAAGTCATTTGCTTCAGGAGCGTTGGTACTGCAGATATGGGCTTGGGAGCATATCCCAATTTTGAGGCCAGTTTTTTAGACGCAGAGGTAGCCACAGGACCCTGTCATTTATGCTTATGCCGGCTATGTCACATAGGTTCGCATGGGACACACCGAGTACTTCTGCCGATGTTTAGATGATATGACCTTCATGATCTGGAGGCCATATTTACAGATAGAGGCTTGGCCTATTACGAGAGAGCAGTTTTCATTCTTTTTCCAGAGCAGGGTACTGATAGGACGGACCTCCACCATCTTGGAGAGATTTTTGATTACTAGAGTCTAGCATCAGTATGGACATATTTAGGATGTCCCTCAGAATTATACTGCTTATGCCCACATTGTGTGTGAGATAGGGCTCAGATGGGCACCATGGCTTAGTTATACTATATGTGCTGATGAGTACCATCATATCATTAGGAGAGACTGGGAGTATCACCCAGAGGTGGTGGATGCAGGGGTTATAGATGCATATGTGGCATGGCTTGCTGATCACTGGATTCACTGATTTTTTGATCTGACAGAGCTGATACCCTCCATGGAGGAGGCTATGGATGTTATGGGGGCTCCTATGAGAGCAGGACCGAGACCACAGGTGGTACACCCTACTCCTCTGAGATAGAGAGCCATGGCTCCTTCACAAAGAGCACCAGGACATGCAAGGCCTCCACATCCTTCTACATCTATAGCAGGTACATCTTCTGGGACACAGAGATGGAGCAGAGGTGAGAGTGGTACACTGGGTGGAGTAAGATCTGCAGATGATGTTCTAGGAGCTGAGCAGTTTCCAGGTGGTACAGGTGTGGATGACACATTTGATTTGGGTGCTAAGGTTAGATGCCGTAAGGCACACAGGGTTAGCATTCCTTCACATGCAGATCAGCCAGCACAGCCAGCACAAGATACAGATATGCCAACAGCGGATGCAAAGCCTGTAGTTCCTCTTACTTCGGCCGAGATTATCAAACGACTTACAGTCCAGGTCCGGGATCTAAATATAGAGAATGCTAGATTAGAGGAGAGGCATCGAGAGGCAAATAGGCAGCGTACAGAGTAGCGCGTAGAGATGCAGAGATTACAGGTAGAGGTGATTCATCAGACTGCGCGGGCCTCATATTATGTTTCTGCTTACTATGCAGTAGTCCCTGCTGCACAGAGAGTGCCCACCTATTCTCAGTACATGGCCGCATCAGAGGGAGCTAGGGCACCAAGAGTAGAGGCGATACCAGATGCACCACCTCCTCCTCCACTAGATGCAGAGGAGCATGCTGACAGTTGATTTCTCTTCTCATCTGTTACTTTCTCACTGATACATTATTGTGTCTGATAGCTCTACAGAGCTCATTTGTTTGTACCCTGTGCCAGTAGTGCACCCCTGACTATTTGAGATTTTTGATATATAGATGAGATTGATATTTTTGGTTGTGACATCATGTGTACTTGTCATTTTTGTTATGTATGATGATATCATGCGATGTTAATGCTATGAGTAGTGTAGAATGTATGTATGGATCAATGCAATGCAATGATTTCTTTCATATGTATGAATGTTATGCAGATGTAATGATTATGGAAATATGTATGTTTATGCAATGGATATAAATGTAATGCAATAAATGTTTATGATATGATATGTAAATGCAATGATATACATGATATGTTTTGCAGGTTGATGAAGACAAGTACTCAGTCTTATGTCAAAAAGATGATTAACCCAAGAGGATCATTGTTTACGATTCTGTGAAGAGATCGTCGAGTTAGGTTCAGCTTGTGTTAGATTTGAAGATGTGATTGAAGAATCATTTAAGCTTTGAAGTTCGTTTAGTCATTGTGAGATCATGCAAACATGCAAAATGCAAAGAGACATGCAAGATGAAATGCAACCTAAGACCTAGGACCTAGTCACTGATCATATGTCGATTTGTTATTATCATTAAACTTTTAGGTAACTGGATAAATCAATACAATGCCCACTAGCTATGAAACCATAGACATATGAATATCGATTTGTATGCGCAAGAATCAATACAACACCCACTGGTCAACAACCATGGATATATGAATATTGATTTTGTTTTCGGAATGTCGAATTAGATATAAGCACCAAGGCACAAACGCCAAGATGACCCGAATATCATGTCCATTTTGATATAGAAATTTGTACAAGCATCAAAACATAAATGTCGTGATGACCTGAGTACACCTTGCGTTGCAAACACATCAAACAGTCAAGAGATCATTCTAAATCCAATGTGAATTACCCGTAGTGACCCTTTATTGTTCACATCCTTAGGCAAGATTGCGTTCCACAGTAGGAGAAAGAATTTACTCAAAAAGACAATAGTTAGATCAAACTTCCTTGAATTTTTTGGGTATTAATGGTCAAGGTACGCATGGCCATCCAATTTGAGATAGAGACTCTTATAGTCAGACACTATTTCAATCCAGAATTTCCAAAGTTGTTAGATTTTCACATACAAGCAGAAGATAAAGAAAAGATTATGCCCCCAGTCATCACTCTCTAAATCCTATAAAGGACATCATCAAAGAGCTTGAAGGGACACAATATGCAAAAATCTCAATGCGAATCAGTAAGCATACAAGGAGCATGTAAAAAGCATAGATTGTTTTCAGTTGAGTTTTGATGTTTGATTGCGTTGTTGTAGATGCAAAATCCTTTCTGGAGACAAGACAGACAGACTGACTCACATGAAGCTTCAAAGGACTCTGACTAGATATGATCCATGTAAGATACATGGGAGACCATAGGATATGACATTGATTGCCCCCAAGTGTTAAACATTGATAGGATACAGACGCTTGAGCTGATTGGTGTACAGATCGACTTATTGAAAACTGGAAATGCAAAAACAAACCGGGAGATATGTACAACTAAAGCAAGACTGAAAGCTGGGAAAGACCAAGATTGTGCTGATAGATGGAGCATTTGGAACAAGTGGCACCCGTTTGCCGAGTTTTCACCATCTTGGTAGAGATTCTATTTTTGCTACCAAGGCGCCTGTTTCCAGGTTTTCACCAAGGCACTTTTTCTTCTTCTTTTTTTTTTTTTGTATTTTTCATTTTTTAAATTTTTTTGGTACTTTTGATATTTTTTGATTTTTTTGAATTTTTGATATTTTTAAATTTTTTCTGTGAATCATCAAGTCGCCTATTGCTAGGTTTTCACCAAGATGTTCATTTTTTTAGGACCTTTTCTGATTTTTAGGATTTTTTCAGGATATTTTACCATAGACTAAATGCCTTAGGCATAGAATTTCTTCAGATGGAGAACATTGATTGGTTCTTGAAGCTGTTCTCCTTCAGTCGTTGAGAGTTGATAGGCACTAGAGCCAAAAGTAGTAGTGATAACAAAGGGACCCAGCCAATTGGGTTTGAACTTCCCCTTGCGTTCTCGATGTGATTGATTTTTAGGATTTTCTCTCAACACTAGATCACCCACCTGAAATTTTCTGTGCCTGACTTTCTTGTTGTAGCCTCCAGACATTCTCTTCTGATATACTCTAAGATGATCATACGCTGCTTGCCTGCGCTCATCTAGTAATTCAAGTTCTTGTAACCTAGACACTCTGTAGTCATCGTCAGTGACAAGTCCATGCATTCTGATTCGGAGTGATGAGATTTCAACCTCAATAGGCAGTACCGCTTCAGACCCATAAACTAAAGTGAAAGGTGTAGCCCCTGTAGGTGTTCTGATACTAGTTCTGTATGCCCAGATTGCTGGATTGATCATGAGATGCCAGTCTCTTCCTATTTTATTCACTGTTCTGTGCAAGATCTTTAGGAGATTTTTGTTTGAAGCCTCAGCTTGTCCATTCCCTTGAGGATAGTAAATAGATGACCAATGTTGAGTAATCTTGAATTTGGCACATAAGTCATCTAGGTCCTTGTTTTTGAATTGTCCCCCATTGTCTGTGACTATGGAATGAGGGATCCCATATCTACAAATGATGAAGTTCAGGATGAACAAAGAGATCTATTTCCCTGTTGCTTGTGTTAGAGGAACTGCTTCTACCCATTTTGTAAAATAATCTGTAGCTGTGATTATATGGGTATGTCCATTGGAAGAGTGCAGATGGATAGCACCTATGAGATCAAATGCCCATTGTTGAAAAGGCCATTGTGTAGTAAAGGGAATCAGATCTCTCCCGGGAGCATGAATCAAGTTGCCATGTACTTGACACTGTTGACAATTTTTAGCAAATTTAATAGCCTCTTTCTCCATTTCAGGCCAATAGTACCCAGCCCTAATAAGTTTTTGAGCTAACGTTAAACCATTTGAGTGTGATCCACATATACCCTCGTGGACTTCCTCTAATGCATGTTGAGACTCTTCCCGTTCTAAACATCTAAGCAGTGTACCATCTAGACCTTGTTTGTACAAATCATTACCAATGATGACATATCGGGATGCGGATCGGATAAGGTTTCATTTCCCAAAATGGTTAAAGGACTCAGGGATGATTTGGTCATGGAGATAGGAGAACAAATTTTTGTAGCGAGATGAGTCATAACCTACAACAGTGCAGATCATGCAGGTTTCAGGGGAGTCATATGCAGGATAGGATAGGGCTTCCACCAGGAACTCGTAGCGTAGCTCATGTTCGGGCTACTGTAAGAGAGTAGATAGTGTCGCCATTGCATCGGTAGCCTTATTCTCCATTCTGGGTATTTGCTCAAATGTGATAGAGATGAAGTATTTCTTTAAATCATCTACCATTCTCTTGTAAAGAATGAGCTTTTCATCTTTGGTTTGGTACACATCATTGACTTGGTGGATAACCAGTTGTGAGTCTCCATGGATGTGCATCTCTGTAACTCTCCACTGTATTGCCATTTTCATACCATTGAGAAGTGCCTCATATTCAACAATATTATTTGTGCAAGGAAACTTTAGTCTAAATGCTTTGGGTATCGAGTATCCTTGAGGAGTGATGAACAATATGCCTGCTCCAGATCCATTCTGTGTGTAGGAGCCATCAAAGAATAACCACCATGCTCTAGAAGAGAGGTGCATGATAGAGGAATCAGGAAATTCCATTTGTATGGGTGTATCATCAAACACAGGTGCATCTGCTAGTTGATCAGCAATAACTTGACCTTTTATAGCTTTTCTTTCAACATATTCAATGTCAAATTCACTTAGAAGCATGACCCATTTAGCTAGTCTACCGGTGAGGGCCGCCTTGCTTAGTAGGTATTTCAGTGGATCAATTTTAGCTACCAAATGAGTAGTATGAGCTAACATGTAGTGTCTCAATTTTTGTGATGCAAATATCACAACTAGACATGTCTTCTCTATCATTGAGTAGTTTTTCTCATAGGCCACTAAAGTTCTGCTGATATAGTAGATGGCTCTTTCTTTCTTGTCTTCATCATGTTGCGCTAGTAATGCCCCCAGTGATGTATCTGTTGTGGAGACATATAATATTAATGGCTTCCCATGAATAGGAGGCATCAAGATAGGCAGATTTGATAGATACTTCTTGATATGGTTAAAGTTATGCTCGCATTCTTCATTCCATGCAAAGGTCACGCCTTTATGTAATGTTTTTGTAAAAGGCTGTGATATGTCAGCTAACTGTGATATGAATCTTCTGATGGACTGTACTCTGCCTTGCAACATCCTCATTTGACTGATATTTGTGGGAGGTTGCATCACTATTATAGCCTTGACTTTAGCTGGATCAACTTCAATGCCTTTCTTTGAAATGATGTATCCTAAGAGCTTTCCAGAAGTGACACCAAAAGCACACTTCTTAGGATTTAGTCGGAGACTAAACTGTTCCATTCTATCTAGGATCATGCTCAGGTCTGTTAGATGTTCAGTTCTAATCATGGATTTTTCCAAGGTATCATCCATGTAATCCTCCATTGTTTTATGCATCATATCATGAAAAATAGATGTCATTGCTCTTTGATATGTAGCTCTAGCATTTTTGAGTCCGAATGGCATAACATTCCAACAGAAGGTTCCCCACGCACATGTGAATGCAGTTTTCTCTTGGTCTTCTGGAGCAATTTTGATTTGGTTGTATCTAGAAAAACCATCCATAAGGGAATACATTTCATAGCCCACAGTCATGTCCAATATTATATCAATGTTAGGTAGTCAAAAGTCATCCTTAGGGCATGCTCTGTTTACATCTCTAAAGTCCGTGCACACTTTGATTGAACCATCTAGTTTTGAAATAGGTACAATGTTAGAGATCCACTCAGCATAGTCTATGACATGAATGAATCTAGCTTTTAGGAGTTTTTCTAGTTCTGCTTTGACTAAGAGTGCAACATGAGGATGCATCTTTCTCAATTTCTGTTTGATTGGTTTTACCCTAGGAGCAATGGATAGATGGTGCATAATGAGATTGGGATCTAATCTTGGCATATCTGAATATTTCCATGCAAAGTTGATCTTTTTTTCTGATAAGAATGTAGTGAATTTTTGTTTCTCTTCTTCTGATAGAGATTGTGCTACATGTACCAATTGTGGTTCCTCTGTTGTACCCAAATTGATGGATTGAGTTGGCTCAATCAGAACTGGAGATCTATCCTATACATGACTCGGAAGGACATCAAATATCTCATCCTTAGGTGCCTCAGAGAGGTTTTCACCATTAGATATGTCTTTTCTTTTTACTTTTGTAGGATCTGAGACTGCCACAAAGTGGTTTTCACCCTCAGAACTCTTTTTCTTTTTCTTTTTACTCTTGTTTTTTTGACTAAGATATTTGATGTCCTACTCGGTCATGCTGACGCTTAGTTCACTGATGGAAGTACTCATAGGCTCAACTGCATTGAGGTAGCAGGCAAGGGCATAGTCACTGGAAAAGGTGTAAACACCATGGCTTGGGTTTGTGGAAGTTTGGTCGATAAGATCAGGGCGTTGGATAGTTAAAGTGGGAAAGGCTTGGGATATGGTGTTCATGGATGGGGATATGTCATCATTGGTCCTAACCTGATGCTCAAGTTCAAAGGTGATATTATAGCTCAAAATGTTCAATTCGTGAATAGGCTCAACATCATCATGGGAGTCCCCTTCAGCCATAGGTGGATCAGACACGTTAAGTTCATTGTTTCGCTCTAGACCTACGTTGGGTTGAGATACAGATTGGTGAATAACATCAATATATTTCTCTGTTATAAGCTCATCTTCTTCTAGAATGGCACCCCATTCATAGTCATTTGACTCAGCTTCTGATTCAAGATCTCTAGGAAATCTTAGAAAATGTGTGAAATCAGGATGAATACCCCAAGAAGGATTACCCTCAGTCTCTGACTTGAATTCATATTCATGGGAATCAGTGTCAGAATAACTACCCCCTTCTTCTTGATCAGTTTGATTGCCTTCGAGATTGGCTGGTTCTTATGGTGCAACCATCTCTTGTGCTACAATAGATTCTTGTGTTTCTACTACATTAATTCTTCTGATAGGATCATCGTTATCATCAAGAAGATCTTTGATCTCTTTAGGCAATTTTTCATAGGGGATAAGCTCAAAGCTATCTGAATCATCATTAGAGGGTTCTATTTCTTCTTTCTTAAGAAGGGGTTCTCCTGGTGCAATTTGTCCTATGACATGAGAACAACCACCTTTGAGATGATAGGGTTTCTTCTTAAACCCTAAGCCACCAGTATCTTTGTTGGCTCTACCAATATGTGAAATGGGTGTCACAAGACCCTTTCCGTTGATTCCTAGAGGTCCTTGACCGGAATATCCCATCTTGGCTATCAATTTGTTCCCTAGACCATATGAATTAGAAGGGATTGTAGGTGCGATAGATTCACTAGGTTGAACAATTTTAGATTCAGAATCCTCTTTATATAGCCATGCCAACACAGCTTCATCCTCTTCAAATTCTTGTTTGGATACTTGCTCCGCCACAAAATTTCTTTTGTATGCTTCCATAGGTTCCTTAGGTTCTGATTTAGACTACTTGAAGGATTGTCCATATGACTTAGGTGAGATTGGGAGAGATGTCAGAGACAAGACTGGCTCTATAGTGTATTCTCCCATCCCATGTTCTTTGATATTGATCTCATTAGCAATGTCATCCATCTTAGATGTGGAAGCAACATTTAGCTGCTTGATGGAAGATTCTCTGTTATTGGGAACAAGCTTATCGACACTTTCCTTCAATGTATTGCAAGTTGTACTCAAATCTGCTGGGATAGTAACCTCCACTCCTTCATAGGGAAATTTCAAGCATTGATGGTATGTAGAAGGAATAGCTTGCATTTCATGTATCCAGGGTCTCCCTAGAAGGATATTGTAAGCCAATGGTAGATCAAGCACCTGACATGTGGTATCTTTGATGACCAGACCCACGCAGATAGGTAAGACAATGGTGCCTTTAGAAGCTCTTTCTTGTTCATCATAGGCTTTTATGGTGATCTTCTTTCGAGGATCAATAGCCATCTCTGAAAATCCCAACTGTGTGATTAAGCTGTAAGAACAAATGTTGAGGCCTGCGCCCCCATTTATCAACACACGTTTGACTTGATGGTTCTGGATCAAGACTTCTATGTACAAGGGCTGATTATGTGGGTGACTTAGGGAGTTGTCATCTTCCTCTGAAAAGGAGATATATTGCGAAGATGTTAGATGACCAACCATAGTCTAGAATCTATCTAGATCTAGATCATCAGGAACATTAGAGCCGAGCAAAGCTTTGTCTAGGATATCTTTGTGAGTTGGAGATATTCGAAGTAACTCAAACATAGAGATTTTGGCATTGGTATGCTGGAGTTGTTGGATGATGCTGTAAGATGTAGGTCTTGTATCCTTTGGATTGGAAGATTTTGAGGCAACCTTCTATTTAGAAGCAGATGTGAGATTGAAAGGTATCTTAGGGACATTAGATGAACTTGGTGTTTGTCCTTTTAGATGAGCCTGAGCTTGTGATCTAGTAACCGCATTAGCTAAGGAATGATTTTTGTCTCTTCGTACAATTGTGATGACATTGCAGCTCTCAGAGAGACATGGTTCAACCATATTGATGACAGCATTGTTTCTAGGGTAGGCATAGTTTACTTTTGCCCCCATGTTAGGCTGAGAAGTGGAAACTCCCTTACCATGTTGTGGAAATGGTTCTGTAAATGCTGTGTGATCATTATTGCTGGTAGGATTATCGATCGTGATGTCCCCTTGATCTATTAAGTCTTGAATGGTATGCTTCAAGTGGAAGAATCCATTAGTTTTGTGGCCTTTAGTCTGATGGAAAGTACAGAATTCATTATCTTTCCACCAATATGGTTTTGGATCCAGATCAGGGTTTCAGATTGGTGGTAAAGAGATCATGTTATCGGCTATCAGGGTTCTCAGGGCAGATTCCAAAGATTCTCCCAGGGGAGTAAACTTTCATTTATTATCCCATCGTTTGAATGGCTTCTTTGGAGATGGTTCAATAGATTTTTTCTCTGAAGCTTCAATGGCTTTGGTGGCAAGGGTGAGATTGTAGGCCGGTGCCTTTCATGGGGTGTGGATAGTGTCAACAACACCATCAGAGATGATACCTTTGTTTCTATTCCAGCTCTTGTTTTTATCTTTTGAGCTAGATCTAGATTCAGACTTGTCCTTTTGAAGTGTGATTTCTCCTTTCTTGATAAGTACTTTCTCAATCTTGATTGCATTATCCACCATTTTATCAAAAGATACACGATCTTGCATTTGTAATGGATAATTGAGCTCTGGAATAAGGTTATTGATAAAGATTTCAAGTTTCTCCATTTCGGGAATTTGTCTAGCATATAGAGAGAACTTCTTTCTCCACCTCTTGAGGAAAGTTAGGAATGATTCCCTTGGATATTTCTTGAGGTTACAGATATCGATCATGGTGACCGGATGTTGAATATTGTAGGAATATTTTTGATAAAACAATTTAATCAATTCCTCAAAAGTTTTGATCGTAGAAGGTAATCTTGAAAACCACTGAATGGATGCTCCTCCCAAGGATCTAGGAAAAAGATGCATTAGATAAGTCAGTTCATGCATGAATTCCATGGATTGTGTATAGAACTCTCTGACATGATCTTGAGGATCAGAGTGTCCATCATATTTTTCATACTTTGGTATCCCCACTCTTTTTGGGAATGGTGGCATATACAAGTTTTTGTCGAACGAGAAAGGACATAGGGCCTCCATGGAGAACTCCTTGGGTTCCTTCTCCTTCTCAAGATTGTTAAATTTGACTTGTATAGCATGCATCTATTTTGTCATAGCTATGAGTGGAGTTTCTTCCTCATGTGTGATTATATCATCAACATTAAAGTTGGGAGGAAGCTTAGCCCCTTCCTGGGCTAATTGTAAAAAGTATGCCTCTCTATCCACTTTCAAGAAATGCCTCATCATTCTGTTGAATTCATCATCATTCTGACATTGATGGATTTCAGAGGGGGTAGGTTCTTGGTCGGCATTATGTTGAGAATGGTGTCCTTGGGACCCTCCTGCTAGAGAACCATGGTTTGTCCCTACTTGAGACATGGTAGGAGTTTTTGGGCTCCCTGGAATAGATTGAGGAGGAGTTTTCTGGTTACCTCTGTGAGTTGATAAAGGAGGTATGTAACCAGTTTTCAATCGAAAGTTACCAAGACCGTCATCTTCATAGATACCTGACTTGATGAGTTGTTCAAGAGTTGGACCCGGGGTATTGGTCAAAAGTAAGTTCTGAGATGTTTCCTCTGATTTCTTGTGTGAAGAAGCTCTGGTCTCCACCATTAACTTTGAATGAAACAGAAGAAAAGGACGAAGACAACTGAAGAACAATTTGATTTGAGAAAATCAGATGATGCAACCTTGTCAAGATTATGATAGTTTTGAAGATCTGATGAGATGTGGGTGAAGGAAACTATGCCCTGGATGTATGGGATAGATCGCCCAAAAGATAGCGGACATGAGTTCTCAACACTTAGTCTATTTTTGAAGATTGATTAAAGATTGATAGTTATGACAAGGTTTTGACACGAGATAAAAAGGACTCAAATTGCTCAAACAGAAGGCCAGATCAGATTCAAAAGATCAATCTCAGAAAATGGTAGAATGCTCAATAGCTACTGCTCTATTCTTGACACAATGATATTTTTGACAGATTCTGGAACTAGGCTGGAAACATTGGATATCTTGCAATTTGACAATTTCTGACAACTCTCTCAAATTTTTCCAAATGACACTCTGCAGACTCGTACGACACTGGGTAGTCTATGAAATGATAGTTGCTAGACTCGTACGACAGTTGGGTAGAAATGAAACGACAGTTGTCAATATCATACGACAGTTGCTAACAAGGTTTTAACTTTCTTGAATTTGCTGGCATGAAAACTCGTAGGACATTGGGTTCTCAATCGTACGACAGATGGGTTATACTGAAATGACACTTGACAAAAATCGTATGACTTTTGACTTCCTGAAATGACTTTTGACTCTAGAAAAGATTTTACGTCAATTTTTGCAAAATTTAAGGTCTTCAGCTTTGGATTGTTTGCAAATTGTACTGTCCAAATTTTGAAGGTTATACCAGATTTGATCATTTTTAATAGCCAAGTAGATAAACAAGCACGCAGAATAGCAAACAAGTGATTCCAAGCACGTCTGAAAATAATGAACAAGGGCAAAAGAAACCTTGCGCATGAACAATCAAGTGACCAAATTGTGCTAATCCCTGAGAGTACTAATTGTGTATGTTCTGAAAAGTTTTTCAATAACACACATATACCTGAAAGTGAAAAATTGGCCTCTCTAGGGTTTTTAGTAATGATTTGACTCTGCAACTTTTATGATTCAAAGGGGTGAACTCCAATCCCGGTGCACCAGGGTTTTGACACAGTCCGAGAACTTAATCTTCAAGAGCTACTAGGGAGATCTGACAACCCAACAATGAACCATACCCATGGAGATTTCTTCCACAAGGACATTTATATAGCGGCTATCACTACCACGATGAAAATGGCTATGACCACTTGAGGTTCCGTCAATGCAGTTTGCCCTATGAAGGGATTGTCCACTACGGTTAACCCTCTCTAAAGATGACTCACAATAGTATACCACAAGGGGACTTGGCTCCAGATCCAAGGTTTTTGACACCTTTTCACTTTTAACCCAAACAAAGCAAGTAGATTAATCCGACACGCTAAGACAAAGTTTTGTTCCACCAAGGTCTGTGATATCAACTCCATGTGATCTATCAACCTCTCCGAAGAGAGAATGTGTCGATCAATAAGAGAAGACACACTAACCAATTTTGATTCACCAAAGCTCGTGATATCAACCCCACGTGATCTATCAACCTCTTCGGAGAGAGAATGTGTCGATCAATAAGAGAAGACTCACTAACCAAGTTGAATGTGAAACGCACTAAGTATCCTCCCTACCTACAAGGATTCTATCGTCAAGAAGGATTTCACTGGGAATCCAATCTCTCAAGAATCATGAATAGTGTTCATAGGGCCTAATTACTATGTGAGCACAGATATATTCCTGAAAGCAAATCTACCAAAAGTATCCAAAAAGTAGAAAGAGGAACACTTAACGCTTAAAGAAAATATGAGATGAGTCCACAAGGTGGAACACTTAACACCTCACACAAGCTAAAAACAAGTCCCCAACTTGGAAAACAAGTGAGTTCCTAAAAGCACAAAAGGGTTGCCAAGTGGAACATTTAACGCTTCTGTCCTATTGACCCCTCCCCTTTATGGTGCTGAGATTGCAACCATGGGGCGAAAATGAGGGGCCGACAGATTAGCGAGTCCAATAACCCAAGATAGCAATCAAGATCAATCACAAGTATTCTAAGACTACTTAATGAATCCTTAAGGGGTCACAACCTAGTATCAAATTATGCAAGTGTGTAGAAATATATCAAAAGCATGAAAAGATGCACACAAACTTGACACGTGAGAGATTTATTTTAAGTCTAAATCAAAATGTTTTTAGAAGAAGGAGAATACCTCATGATCCTTGCAACGCGCTTAGTAGATTTTACCTAATTTTTAGCAATTCTTGCGCTTTTCCCAATCAAAACCAGCAGAGAGCAATAAAAAATAGAGAATTTCACTTGTCAAAATTAGCAGTTAGCCGAAATATAAAAATCAAATCTGATACTCTGCTGTGAAAAATGAAATGACAGTCAAAAACTAGTATGGAAACTCGTATGACAGTGGGTATGCTCCCAGACGACAGTCTAGAAACTCATACGACACTGGGTATGCTATCATACGACAGTTGAGCTCCCAAATGACAGTGGGTATGTAATGAAATGAGTCTCAATCTGATAGACTGTCGTACGACAGTGGGTCCAGTATCATACAACAGTGGGTATGCTCCCATACGACATTTGTCAAAAACTCGTATGACAGATGTACGGACAAAAATTAAAAATTGCAATTTTGCACAGATCCCGAGAAGAAAAAGATAGAAATTGATAGAATTGAATTGGAAACCCGTTTCAGGGCCCCACGGTGGGTGCCAGAAATGTGTGTGTGAAAATTGTACCTGATCTGTAGACACAACACTCAGTAAAATATTAGAGGTTAGTGATAATCAAAATCGTGCAAAATTGAAAGCTATCTAACCAAGCAATTTACTGCCTTCTAATAGGTGCGAGATTGATGTTCTCAGATTGTAATCAAGATCAGTGACCTATACGACACCTAAATGAAGGATTTGGATGCAAAAGATGGATATGAAATTAAATGTAATTAATCTATATTTTTGATATTTTCCATGCAATAAGAATGATAAACTGATATGCTATGGATGCTAAATAATCTAACAATGAAGATTCTAATAATGATATGAAAACTATGAAATTCTATGCTAAGATATAAAAGCTATGCAATTGAAATTGATCTCACAACGCTTTGAATTTGCAAGTTGATTCCTCAGCCTCCAATTCTCCAGCGTGATTGTGCAAAAATATGAGATGATTTATGAAGAGCTGAAGCCTTAATTTATAGAAATCCAGGGCTTTGGAGGTGCATGGATAAAAGCCATAAATCACTCAAATAACTTAGCTTGATTTTTGAGTTATCTGATAATAACAGATAATGAAGTCACAAAAACATGCAAAAGCTAAGCTTTAACTCAAAATAGAGTTTAGCTTTAATTGATAATTGACAGTTGTCTGCTTTTATGATTGTGCATGTTTTATTTATGAATTAATAAAGTGATTTATTTCCAACTTAACTGATTTTTGAAATAAAATAATTAATTTATGGGTTAATCAATTATTTTATCAAACTTTTATTAAAAATTATATTATTAAATAATGACAACATGCTTTAATTAATTAAATAAGAATTTAATCAATTAAAGATAGGAATTTTGATTTATTGTCAAAATTAAATAATACAATTAATAATAGATAGAATTAAATTTAATTAAACAATTAAGTGGCAAGATATTAAATCTAATTAATTAAATATGAAAATATTCAATTAATCAAACTTTAGGATAAATGTGATTTATTGCCAAATAATTATAAAATTAAAGATAATTATGATAATTAGGAATATTACTAGGAATATTCTCCGATGCAGAATTTAAGATAATCAATTATGATTCGATGATGTTCAGATGTGCCTTAGGTTAGGACTTTGATGTTGATTTCGTTCGAATTGTTGATATAGAAGATGAATGAACTTATAGCCCATTTTTGGGGTATTACAAGTGCCAATGACACAACCAAAGGAACACAGATGGTGAGTAGTCTTGGGGTGATCTGGGTTAGTCCACTAGGATCAATCCTCACACCAAGATGTTAAGCGACAAAATTGGGTAGTTTCTATCTATGGTTCTTAGTAAGGGTTTTTGTTTGTAATACTCCTCTTGCTCCCCGAAGGGACTCCTTACCTTGCGGCAACTAATGGACCTCGCGGCCACAAGAGTACCTTAAGCATTCTTGCTCAAAATTTTCCTCATGGTCACAATCTCACAAGTACTCACATTAAGCGAAGACAAGTACTACATCTACCAAGGTTTTGTGTCCTTGATAGATTTGAGTTTATAGTGGGTCAGAATAGCTGGCGAAAAGCTTGTCCCCACTTGGGTCGTTCCTCTTGATTGCTCAAGAGCAGGCCTGCTAAAGGATTCTAAACTAAACAAAGAGTGGATTAACCTTTGAGGGTCAGGATTTCTGGCTCACCACAAGGGTGAAGAGCATACTCTCCTAGCTCAAAAATTTCTCCCAAACACACCAAGCAAAGGTTCAATTACCCTCTTTCTTTCAAAATCTAAAAGTGGGTCAAGATTTCTGTTTCACCACAAGGGTGAAGAGCATACTCTCCTACCACCAAAAGATTCCTACAACAAGATATTAAGTGCCTATGAAAAGAAACTAGTATATGCCACACTTAAAATGAAAGTAATTAAACAAGCACTTGATTGGTTTTTATGCTTTTGGGCAGCCCTACAAAAATAATTAGTAGCCCTTTAACATTTGGAGCTTTGACATGTGTTCTTTTAAGCAAATATTCAAGCAATAAAAGTACCTACAAGCACAACTTGTTAACCCCACAATATTTAGCACATCAAAACCAATATAATCTGCAAGTAAACCACTGTCTAGCTATACAAAATCAGAAAACAAAAAGTAGGAAAATTGAAAACAACAAGCAAAACTAGCAAATCTAGAATTCTAGGTCTCTGCTGTCATGGCATTCCACACAAGATAGTACTCAGGGCCGCATGAGAAAGTACCAAACTACATGTGAGAAAGCACAAGTCCACATGAGAATGTATGAAGGCTCACGTGAGAAAGTACGTGGGCTTGCGTGAGAAATTACACAGGCCCGCACAATAAAACACCTTTGTCGTGCATAGAAGTGCTAGTACCAGCAAAACTTCCCACGATACAGTGAGAAATTTCACATGAGATTCTATAACAATGATGCACGGAAGTACGAACATCATAAAAAAAATAAAAAATAGCCAAAACATGCAGCGGAAATGTAAGAAAAAGAAGGAAAAATAGAGCTGTTCTGCCCCATAGTGGGCACCAAAAATGTACACACTAAGATGTGCACTTCTCTAAGCCATTGCTTCCAAGAGAATCCATGGATGGGAAACTTTGAGAAAGTGACCTAGAGCTCCCTAGGCATAGAGTGCAAGGGTTTTAAGAATGCTCTCAGCTAGAGCTATTAAGCCTATAACCTTGCTAGTAAACCATGCAATGAGAGATTCAAAGAGACAAGGGAAATAATGCCAATATCTTCAAGAATCAAAATGGAAATGCAATGCAATGCTTAGAAATGAAAATGCAAGCTAAGCTATGAAAGGAAAGATAGAAGTATTACAAATCCTTACTAATTAAGCTATGTGAACTAAACTAGAGCATGAAAGGAAACTAAGCTAAGAAAGCATAAACATGAAACTAAGCTAAGAATGCAAGAATGAAAGCTAAATGCAAGAAGGTCTCCAAGAAATCCTGCAACATAAGATTAGCATAAAAAGTTGGGGATCCTAAAATGATAAGAGAGCTCTCCTTTTAAAGGAATTGAAAAGGAATGGACCATGAAGATTAGAGGCAAAATATTTAATCAAGGGTGGGGCTTGGAAGATGAGAAATCCATGTGCGCAAGTTTCCTCCAATGAGAAATAAGTGTTGACTTTTGTGCCCCATATGAGACAAAAAGGCCTTTTCTTATATTTATAAAATAAGAATAATGCTTTATTTGTGCAACTTAGGATAAGAGGGAAGTGGGGGCTTTTTATTTAATAAAAGGGGAGGGAATTCCTTTTAATTAAATAAAGACTTAGGATAAAATGGTTAATCCATAGAAAATAATCGAATATATGATAGAATTAGGATTTGATCAAGAATAAGCAATTGGTGATTTTAGAAAATAATGCTAGCAAGGGGCTAATAGTCTAGGTGACCATTTTTGGGTGATTACAGTTAATAGGATTTAAAAATAAAAATTTATGAATAATGGAATCATATATAGAAATTAGGATATGCAAATGGAGAAAGGTTGATGTTTTTGTGTTAAAAAATGTTATGGTTTACCTCATAAGATGCCTCTATAAAAAGACATTATTTAATGGTTTTTGAAAGGATAGGAAAGGATCCTATTGATTGTTTGGTTTGTAGGATGCTTTGCATCATGTATTTTGCCAAAAGAGATTGACTGACTGAGGGATGGTGAGATTAGGTCGAACATGAGGAAGGATGCATCCTACAAGGACCTGGTTGGTGAAATTGGCTACAAATTGGGTCTTGACGAAAACATGGGGCTTTGGGATAATCATAATGACTGGGAACTCTTGCTGAGGTATTTGATGGGAAACACAACTTGAGAGGGAAATACAATTTGACCATGTTTCTACAAGATGAAAGGGGATATGTACAAGGGGACCTATCAATATCGTACAAGTGCGAGCCAAGACACTATTTATAGAAAACATTTTACAAAGCTCAAGAATTACGATAGATCAACAAATGATGATTATATATACAAATCAGGATTTGGGGATAGGTTGTGCTTTAGTATGTATAGGAAACTTAGGATGTTGGATAGTAAATCATTCTTTCTGATGTGAGGATGGGAAAACTTTGGGAATAGGGATGCACAAATGGAGTGAAAGAGGGGAGATGATGGCTGAAGGCATGTTTGGTCGTAGAATGAGATTTTGATATCTATAATGATATGGTCCATTATGTGTGGAACTTGTTTCCAAGTTTTCACCAACATACTTGTCCAAGGCGCTTGATTGCCAAGTTTTCACCATTAGACAATTATTTTTTTGTTTACTTTTTTTTATCTTTTGCTTTTTTTGTATTTTTTGTATTTTTTTAACTTTTTTGATTTTTTTGAATGTTTTTGATATTATCAAGGCACTTATTTACCAGGTTTTCACCAAGGCAATAATTTTTTCAAGACTTTTTACAATTTTTAGGGATTTGTTTAGATACATAGGAGATGGTTCAAGCATAGAACCACTTCAGATGGATGATGTTAATGGGATCATTTAGGGGCTCCCCTTTTGGTGTAGATAGCTAATAGGCTCCTAAGCCAAAATAGACTGTGATAATATAAGGACCCAACCAGGTAGGTTCAAACTAGCCTATCTTTTCTCAATTTTCTTGCACCTTCTGATTCTCTTTTAGGACCATGTCTCCCACTTGGAACTTTCTAGGGTGGACCTTATTGTTGTAGCTTCTATTAAGGTGATTCTAGTACATAATCAGGTGATCATAAGTTTGATGCCTCTTTTCATCTAACAAGTCCAGCTAGGTAAGGCGTGCCATGTGATAGTCTTCATTAGTGGTCTAGTTCTTCATGGACACATGTAGTGAAGGAAGCTCGACCTTGATTTCCAAGCTTGAGCTTGTGGGAGTGCGGTAATCCCAGATGGCATGATTTATTTGGAGGTGCTAGTCATGACTAGAATCATTGACAACCTTTTGGAGGATTTTGAGAAGGTTTTGTTGGTTGCCTCAGCTTGGCCGTTTCCCTGGGGAAAATATGGGCTAGAAAGACGGTGATGGATGCAAAATATGGCACATAGGTCATCCACATGTTAGTTTTGAAATGGTGTGCCATGAACTATGAAAATGGTGGAAGGGATGCCAAAGTGATAGATGATATGGTAAAGGATGAACTTAGATATTTGGATTCCCGTAGTTAAGGTGAGCGGAATTGCTTCAACCCATTTTGTGAAATATTCAGTGGTAGTTATGATATACTTATGTCCATCAGAAGAAAGGGGGGTGATCAAACCAATGAGTTCAAAGCCTTGATATGAAAAGGGCCATGGTGGTGCAATGTGTTACAAGTCTTGTGCTAGTGCATGGATAAGATTAGCATGTTGTTGATTGGGAAGTCACTTCTTTACAAACTCACATGCGTCGTGCTCCATCATCAACCAATAATAGCCAACTCTGAGAAGCTACTTTTCTAAGACCATGCCACTTGTGTGGGCACCAAAAATTCTAGCGTGAATAGGGATAACTTTAAGAAATCCCCTCCTGGGAAAATTTGTAAAATCTTGGCGAATCCTACATTATTTTTGTGGGCGAAAATTAATATTGTTGGCGATTTTTTTTTCACAAGGAAAAAATATTAATTGTACTTGTGATTTTTTTTCAATTATATGAAAATTCTATAAAATATTGGTGAATCTATCATTATCAAAGAAAATCATGATGACATGCACACATACCTAGAAACCATCATTATTCGACAAGGGTTTGGGGGTAGCACCCCCAAGATAGTATCGTGAGTTAATTTTCAATTTGTTGACAGGAGTTAACCCTACTTTTGTAACCATTGGATGATTCGAGATCAATGGAAGGGATTATATTTTGGGCCAAGGTTTTAAAAGACACAAAGATTCCCCCAAAAGTCTCTGGAATAGAGACGCGTGTCAAATCTATTTTGGGACAAAGTTTTAAAAGACATAAAATTTCATTGAAAGTATCTGAAATAGAGACACATGTCAAATATATATACGTAACTCATACCCTAACCTTAAATGTCGACCACATATTGGAAAATATGGTTGTCAATTACAACAAGCTTTGGAAATTGTAGGCAAAATTTTTCAATTTGTAGTGTCCAACAATTAGATTCGATTGTCGATATTGTAAAAGAAAAGGGGAAAAATACATAAACCAATGGGCGATGGACCTAGACATTTGACCCAATATTTATAAAGTCTAGGCGACATACTCAACCTGATATAAACATTATATTCGCCAAATCTAAGGTTGTTGACATGTGACATTCGCCAAATGGTGAATATTCACCACTAAAGTTTTCCTTGAGCGTGAACCTCTTGTAAAGCTAGGATGGCCTCATTTTAATCTAAACACTGAGAGAGGATGTTGTGATATCCATGATGATATAGGGTGTTGGCTACAAGAGTGTAGTAGGAAGCTATATGAATGAGGTTCTGGTGTTGGGTGTTTGTGAGGTGAGGGGATATGCTACCATTCTTTATATAAGCATGGATGTCATGGTACCACAAGGACTAAGGACCAACCAAAACACACACCATTTCAGAATCAATGTTCTCGTAAGCGGGTGTGTGTAGCTACTCGACTAAGAATTTGTCTTGCGCCGAATCTTGAGGGATTTCTAGTAATAACCCGATAGTTTCCATAGTGTCTGTCACCTTGTTCTGAAGTCTAGGCACTTGTGTGAACTATAAGTTGATGAATTTTTCTTTCAATCTATCCATGAGCTCTTTGTATGGTAGCAACTTGTCATCCTTGGTTTGAAATTCATCCAGGACCTACTTAATGATCAATTGTGAATCTCTGAACATTTGCAATTATGTGATATTACATTGAATAGTAGTTTTGAGACCTGAGATGAGCGCCTCATATTTTATGATATTATTTGTGCAAGATAATCCCAACATGAATGACTTGGGAATATAGTCACCTTGAGGGGTGACGTAAAGGACTCCTACCCTTGATCCGTGAGATGTGTATGATCCATCAAATTATAACTTCCATGTGGGTTGTTCTTGAACCATGCGAAGATGTTCATCGGGGAATTCTATCACTAACGGGTATGCATATACAAGGGGTGCTTCAACTAGATGATCTGCAATGACTTGCCCCTTTATTGCTTTTCTGTCAACATACTAGATGTCAAATTCACTTAACAACATAACCCATTTCACCATTCGACCTATAAGTGTTGTTCTTGTGAGAAGTCATTTAAGAAGATCTACCTTGGAGATGAGCTTCACGTGGAGATCATGCATTGGCCTCACAATAATCTCATCAATGTCAATTAGAAACTTTGGTTTTCTATGAATTATTCTAGGAGGTGTTAAGATACGTGCATGCTCTTGGTTTTCATTAGGTGCATTAATCTCATCATATTGAAGTGGTGTAAGTTCTTCAAATTCATTAGGTGCATTCATCACATTGATTTGAAATGGACTATGGTCATTGCATTCATTAGGTGCATTCGTCACGTGCATTTGAATTAGTGCATGCTGATCATTTTGATTTGGTGCATTAGGTACATTTATCATGTCAATTTGTATTGTTTTATGTTCATCACTATCATTAAGTTCATTAGATGACATACCTCCATGTAATCTCCTCATACACTCTCTTTGTCTTATCTGTGCTGCCCTCTCGTTGTTCATTTGTTCCTCTCTTGTTCTTTTCCATTACATTAATATTGATTGTCCTATGTACATAACATCATGATGAAAATCCACAATAAAAATAAAAAAATGAGCATCTTTTTACTATAATCTAAAGTAACAAACCCAAAAATAAAAAAAAATCAATCATTTCAAAGAAAAATTGACAAAAAATGCAAACCTGATTATTACTGTCCCAAGAATTGATGCCAAATAGTGTAGTGGGACCTTCAAACAACTTGTAGTGATGGTTTCTAGGCTGTAGGGAATTATATTATATAGATTTTGTCATAACATGTATGAGTTATGGAAACCTAAAACCAACGTTAACATTTACTCATAACCTGTACGGTTTCTTTAAAATAGGGAAGAGAGAGAGAGAGAGAGGCACACATTTATATGTATATAAAACTATAGATATGTATATATACAAACATAGACATATATTATATACATAAGTCTATACATAAATTTAGTGTATTCTTAATTTAGTACCATGTGTTTTGATGTATTCATAACCCGTACGTGTTCTGTAAAACATAAATTTTATTTCTTTACATCTTCAAAATATGTATGGGTTTTGAAAATTTTGAAGTGTACTTTTTACTTTTAAAAAATTGAGCAGGTTATGATGCACACAATAAACTATACATGTTTTAGGCTTGGAAAAAGGGTTAGTAAACGAGCCTAAGGCTTGAAATCCCATTTTCCCTCCATTTTAGTCTATCTACACATTTTTTCATCATCTAACATGAATTATCAATTTCATCATCATCAGGTTTACAAATGATCAAGAGGGTATCTCTGAAATTACCACCATAATATTACACATCTTCTTATCTTTCTAACCATATAAATTTTGCAATTTATGGACAACAGTAGCATAGTGAAATTTAATTTTCTTTACTAATGTCTTGACAGGCCTCATAGACATATGTCTACCATTTTTTTAATAACTTTTTATCTACTCAAACAATTGCAAAAAAAATTACATATTACTATTCTACACTTGTATCTATATACTTTTAAAAAAATAAGATTGTATTTTCTATTATTTTGATGCAAGTTATGCCCATCGCACGAACAGGTACCAGATTTTTAGGATGCGATCACTTAAAAAAATCATTAAAAAAAAAGTACTCAACAAAAAATTATGAAAAGATACACAACTTCTAGATCTCACTCATACCTACCATCCTACCAAACGGTTTTTCAAAATATTAAATCTAAAGTTATATCTTTTGTTGAGTGCACATAAATAGCTATGTTATGTTTTTCTAAAAAAATCAAGAACATTTTTTTGTGTGCGGAGGGTTTGACCCTCTTAATATTATCCATTTTAATTTTTTTTAGTAGTTTAGAAACTAGATTCAAAGTAATACAATTCTTATTCTTTACACATCTTCTAATTTTGAGTGCAAGACCTTCCAATTTCTCTTTCAAGTCTAGGTTTACCTGATTTCAGAAAAAAAGTTGCCTCTTAAACCCTCCTTTTTGCACACCATCTTGGTGCACTCACCCTAATGATAGTAATATTTCTACATCATCCATCTCATGTTTGACTTAACTTTTAATGCTTGTTAATATTTTAGCCTTGGGTAACATGTGAATCTCACTTGCATATTTGGCTCCTTCCATATCAAATAAACAAGAAGGAATATGAGAAGAAACTATTTTTATAGAGAACTTAGTTAAATATAATTTAGGATGCTACAACAATCCAACAATATTAAATAAAAAATACTTTAACATAGTAATAATTTTTTCTTCCCTTCGTGTAAAACATGAGAAACAATTTATGTTGTATTCTCTTTGGTCTACCAAGGATCCTTATGTGTGACAAAAATGACATAAAGGTATGGCCTAGGATTTTAACATTAAGAAATAGAGGGTCAGTGCCAATTTTTTTTAAGAACTAAGAAACATTTGCAGTTACATTGTTATTACTTTTCATAGTATTTGGAAAGAACAATGTGGATTGTGATAATTTGATCAAGAGGGATGGATAACTAATGATGTTTTTAAAAGCTATAGAACATAACATACTTTTTGGTTACCATTGAGTTTATAGTATCACTAGCCATCTTCCCCTTAGGCTTTGTTTCCCTTGAACTATAGATGGAAAATATTGAAATCATATTTAATGGAAAGTACTAATATATATATGGTTATTTTTTAAAACTAGTTCAATGGAAGAGCACTTGATTTACAAGTAGGAGAATGGTTGTTCAATTCCATCATGCCTTAGTATGACTACATTAAAGACTAAATATATGACTAAATTAAGGACTAAATATATGACTAAATTAATGACTAAATATAATACTAAATAAAACACTACCATGACTAAATCAATGACAAATTCAACGTCTAAATCCATGACCAAATCAATGACTAAAATAGTTTAGTCATAAATTTGGTCACGAGATAAATGACTGGAAATAAACTACTAATGGTCACATGACCAAAATTAGTCATTTATATGCAATTTTTAGTAGTTTATTTAGTCATATATTGTTGTTTTTGTACTAGTGATTGGTAACATGTGGAAATATTTCTCTTCAAATAGTAAGTATGAGATTGAAGTTGTTTTGGTTGAACATTTGTTAAGTAAATATTATTGTATCTGATATTTCTAGTGCATTACCAAATGATTTGGTAAAGATTGTGGAGAGAAGGCCATTACAAGATAGTTTGGATGGTAGAAAGTTAAAAAATGCAATTAAAAATAAATGCATTGATGCATCACAAAAATTATTTAAAAAAATTGGTGAGACAAGAGAATTTATAAAGGAAATATTTGATATTTATCTGTATTATATCTGGTGGCCTGTTGTTGTTGACAATTTTAGAGGAATAAAATATTTTATTGAGTTTGAGTTGAATGAGATGGGTAAGAGCTATAATTTCTTCAAGGACAAAGATGGAAAATAGAGGATCGGTGTTGGTGAGATACAAGTTGAGATGTTACATTTGCAAAGACAAACATAATATTTGGTGAAGACTTTCTGGTTGGTTAAGTACATGGTTGAGGTTCAGTTAGAACATCTTTTTGGAATTCTTTCTCATGTAGAGGACTATGAGAAATCATTATGGTCTTTGTATTGGACATCTTTATTGTTGGAGATTTGCCAGCAAGCTAGTGCTGACTATATGTTTGTCATTGATGACAACATATAATAAGTAACATGCATTGAAGACTTATGTAGTAAGCTTTGAGTATATGTAGCATGGACATGTCATCAGCATAATATCATGGACACAGAGGTTAACTTTAGTACAAATAGTTATGTAATAGCTTGTGTCAGTAGTGTTCCTAATAGAGTTACAGGTAGTGTTCTATGAGTGATTGTTCGTACAATCATCATGGCACCTTGCACCTTTGGATATGTGATAAAGACATGTTAGTGATGTTACAATCATGGATGTTGAGTCTTATGATCAGTAGAAGTGAAGTTATGTAGTCTCTATTCACTAGCAATATTTTCCTATGTTTATTCAGAAGAGCCGACAAAGATTGTATTGGTTCATGAGTTGCGCTTATCAATTCAGTATGCGCCCTTAGATTACGAATTAGAGAAGAGTTAAGAATGTTTGGTTAAGAGTGCATGATGTAATTCATCTTGAGGAGAAAGTTTTAGTTACTTTGGTAGAGCCGACAGTGTGTAGCGCGCGTCTACATTTATTAATATTGGATAGGTCCCAGATTATGTTGTGTACTTAGTAGATTTGACATAATTATTATTGGAGTATGTCATGGTTTCTCTAATATGATTTCAAGGTGGTTCTAATAGGCTAACTTCATTATATCATTTGGAGGAAAGATATTTATAGGCAGTCATTTGTGATTGATAAAGCATGGTTCAGAGTTGATTGTGAAGAGCAGAGTAGAGTGTGTGAAGTGTTGAGCCATCAGTAGAAGGTCTATGTGACCAAGTGAAAAGTTTATGCTATACATTTGAACTGATCCAGATAGCAGGTCAAAGTGCAGTTCACCAAGATCTAGATATAGTGTATATCTATTATTCAGAAGGTTGTAGCCTTCACCCCTTTGAGAAGTGTGCTCTCAGATATTGCATCCTCACCCCTAATAGGGTTAATTGTAAAAGACTCCTAACAGGGCCTAACCCTTGACCAGGTCACTATACTAAATGCATTATAAAGACAACTCCTAACAGGGTTAAGGATCTTCTAACAAGGATCATAAAACACTAGTGCAAATTATTATTGGGTGTCAATTCCCACCGAGGTTTTTACCTATTTGGGTTTCCCTGTAACCAAAATATTGGTTTTGTGTTCAAGTTTTCTTTCATTATGTTTATGCTTTATGTTTAAGTATACTTAATTGGATAAAGAATTGAAACTTGTAGATAACTGATTCACACCCCCCCACTCTCAGTTATCTCTTGGGACTATTCCTAACAATTGGTATTAGAGCCAAGTGTGTCAGAGAGAAATTTTAACAACTTGAGGTTGATCAGATGGCATTCTTTAGAAAAGACAGCCCTAAGTTTGATGGAGAGAATTATCTTGATTAGAGGAACAAGATGATGACACACTTGTAGTGCATTGCTTTTGAAGTTTTTGAATTGGCTATCAAGGAAGTTGAGATCCCCTCTCTAGCAGATCTTGCAAAGGATGATGCTACTAGCAAGCAAAAGAATCTGTTCCATCAGAATGCAATAGAAAAAGAAGCCCTTATCAGTGCCCTATCTGATAGTGAGTTTTTAGAGATAAATAAAGTAGACACAACCTACAAGATATGGAAGCACCTAGAAGACATGTTTGAAGGAGATAAACAAGCAAAGAATGCACATAGAAAGACATGGAAGAAAAAGTACAATATATTGGAGATGCTACCTAAAGAGAACATAAGAGCCTACAACCAAAGGATCAATGAAGCAGTTGCTGGAATCAGAAACAATGGTGGAGAAATCTCAGAAGAAGACATCATGAATAAGGTGATGACTACCTTGACACCAAAATATTAGAATAAGATAAACATCCTTGATGAGACTATGCAATTCCCTGAAAATTTCAAAAGAGAGACCTTAATCAGCAAGATTGCTACATTTGAGATATAAAGTTTGAAGATAGGGCCTAAAAGTGAGACAACCTTCAAAGCTTCCATCCATGGTAAGAAATTCTTGAACACCTCTGGTAATTTTGATGATGATGATGAAGAATAAGCCCTAGATAATTTCATTGCTATGATTGCTAAAAGAGAAAAGAAAGGAAAAGGAAAATATGGAGGTCAATTACCATTCAAATTCTTTTCATGTAATAAGATTGGTCACTTTGCATCTCAGTGTCCTATAAGAGTTAAAAAGTTCAAGAATGACTACAAGCCTAAGTATACAAAGGAATGCTACTATTTTGGAGATGGAGTATCAGATGAAGAATCTATAGAAGAGGAGATTGGATTAATTTCTCTTGAAGATGAAAAGAATTCACAAGAGTTAGCATTGATTTCACAAGCTGACATTAGGACAGACTGGATCATTGACAGTGGTTGTTGACATCACATGACAAGAGAAAAAGATGGATTTGTTCATTTAGATAGATATAAAGGATGCATGGTTAGATTCAGAGATAAAAATCCTAAACCCATCATTGGTAGAGGAGCCATCACCTTGGATGGAAAGAATAGCACTGATGATGTTCTTTATGTTGATGGTTTGAAACATAACCTACTAAGTCTTCAGGAGTTGCTTGACAAAGGTTACAGGTTGGAGTTCAATGGAAACAAGTGCACCATTAACAGCAAAGAAGGAGAAACAATTGCATTAGGATCAAAGACTAAAGGTAATGTTTTTTTAGCTTAATCCAGAAGCAAGTTGTTTTGTTGCTAAAGTAGATGACAGTTGGCTATGGCATAAAAGACTATGTCATATCAATTTTGATAACATAGTAAAGATAATTAATGTAAAGGTAGTTAGAGACCTACCTTGCATAGCAAAGATAGTTGACACTATATGTAGGGAATGTGTAATGAGAAAGAATGTGAGGAATTCATTCAGGAGTAAGCATAATTCAGAAGAGAACAAGTTGGATCTGATTCATACAGACCTATGTGGACCAACTCAAATAAGATCATACTATGGAGAAAGGTATTTCATTTTGTTTGTAGATGATTATTCCAGAATGATGTGGGTTGCGCTCTTGAAAGATAAGTCAGAAGCATTTGAGAAGTTCAAAATATTCAAAGCTAAGGTTGAGAATGAATCTAGACTAAAGATAAAATGTCTAAGGTCGGATAGAGGAGGAGAATTCACCTTTGACAGATTCTATGAGTACTATGAAGAAAATGGGATAAAGAGACAGTTAAGTACACCTAGAACCCCTCAGCAGAATGGGATTGCAGAGAGAAGGAATAGAATCATCCTTGATATAGCGCACACCATCATGATTGAAGGAAGAGTTTCACACACCTATTGGAGAGATGTGGTCAATACAGTAGTCTATACCATCAATAGAATACAATTAAGCTCTGGTGCAGACAAGATACCTTATGAGCTATGGTTTGGTAATTTTCCCACAGTGAAATACTTAAGAATCTTTGGAAGCAAGTGCTACATCAAAAAGGATGAAGTGATAGGAAAGTTTGATGCAAGAAGTGATGAAGGTATTTTTATTGGTTACTCTACTAAAAGTAAAGCTTATAGATGTTTTAACTTGAGATTGAAGAAAATAATTGAAAGTGCTCATGTTAAGATTGATGAAAAGTTTATGGTTCAAGAAAGATATCATGACTACTCATCTATGATTGAATAAGAACCCAGACCTTCCACTAGTGAGACAGTTGTTGAAGAGATGTTTGACAGTATTAATGTATTGTTCAATGAACCTAAAACAAGTGAAGAAGAAACTCATAAGGAAGATGAGACAGTATCACCTAAAGTTACAAAGTTTACATCTAGATACCATTCCAAGAATGACATCATTGGAGATCAGAGTGGCAAAGTCACAACAAGATCACAAGCAAAGAAGTTAGCAAGCAATGAGGCGGTATGTTTACTATCTCAGATTGAACCTTTAAGTGTTGAAGATGCATGTAATGATTTAGATTGGCATGATGCTATGAAAGAAGAACTAGATTGGATTATCAAGAATGATACTTGGGAATTGGTCCCAAGACCTAGTGATAAGAATGTGATTGGAACAAAGTGGATATTTAGAAAAAAGATGAATGAAGATGGCACGGTAGTAAGAAACAAAGCAAGGTTAGTATGTAAGGGTTATGCGCAAAGAGAAGGCATTGATTATTCAGATACATTTGCACCTGTGAGTAGATTAGAAGCTATTAAGTTGTTTCTAGCTTATGCAACAGTCATAAACTTCAAAGTCTATCAGATGGATGTCAAGTCAACATTATTGAATGGAGAGCTAAAAGAAGAAGTATACATTGAGTAGCCAAAAGGATTCACCCTATCAGACATACTTGATATGGTATGCAGATTGAAGAAATCCCTCTATGGACATAAGCAAGCCCCTAGAGCATGGTATGAGAGACTTGATGGATACCTAACTAAAATTGGATTCGAGAAAGGAGCATTAGATTGTAATCTATTCATAAGAGAGACATCTGAAGGACTACTACTTGTAGCTATATTTTTTGATGACATTATCTTTGGAGGTAATGAAAAACTTAGTGCTAAATTTTCTAAGGAGATGCAAAATGAGTTTGAGATGAGCATGATTGGACCTATCAAATACTTCTTGGGATTAAATGTGCAGAAAATAGAAAAAGGTATTTTCATTAATCAATCAAAATATGTGAAAGAGATATTAAAGAAATTCAAGATGGATAATTGCAAGCCACTGGGTACACCTATGATAACAAGATGTAAGCTTACAAAAGAAGATGATTCACCAGTAGTAGATATAACATTGTACAAGTCTATGATTGGAAAACTTATTTATCTTACTCAAACCAGACCATATATTTCCAATGTAGTTGGCATAGTTGGAAAATTTGTAGTAGAGCCTAAACAAAGTCACCTCATGGCAGTAAAAAGAATATTCAGATATTTGCAGGGCACTATAGATTATGGTCTATGGTATCCTAATTCAGAAAATGATGAGCTACATGTATATACTGATGTAGATTGGGCAGGATGCATTGATGATAGAAAGAGTACATCAAGAGGAGCAATGTTTCTTGGTGACAGACTTGTCACTTGGACAAGCAAGAAGAAAAATTGTATCTCTTAGTCAGCAAAAGAAGTGGAGTATGTTGCAGCAGCCCTGAATTATTTTACAATTGTTTGGATCAAGCAAATGATAAAGGATTTTGGAATTTAGATTGACTATCCTATTGTTATACATTATGATAACACTAGCTCTATCAATATGTCAAAGAACCCTATGATGCATGCAAAGACAAAACACATTGAGATCAAGTATCACTTCCTAAGAGAGAAAGTGGTAGAGAAAGAAGTCAAGTTGGACTATGTGAGTACTAAAGATCATTTAGCAGACATATTCACAAAGCCCTTGCCAAAGGATACTTTTGAGTATCTTAGGGAGAAGTTGGGAGTAATTCCCTTCCCTGATTCTACTTAGAAGAAAGAAGAAAAAGCATCAGTCCTAATGGACTGATGGAAGGTTGACTACTCTACCTCAGAAGTAGTACTAGTGCTTAAATAGAATGACACCCTTTTCCATTGATGTCAAAGGGGGAGTAATATATAGAGTCATGAAAAACATAATCAAAGGAGTAATATAGTAAGGGGGAGTAGTATTCAGTCATGGAAGCAATTCAGTTGAGGAAAAGGAGAATATTGAAAAAATATTGCAATAGATGGAGGATTCATCCTTGGGGGAGTTTTGATGAAGAAATGGAGAATGTTATAAAATAATTTATCATTTGGGTTGGTGGTTTTTTTCATTCCATATGTTGCCATCAATGCCAAAGGGGGAGATTGTTGGAGATTTGCTAGCAAGCTAGTGTTGATTGTATGTTTGTCATTGATGACAACATATGATAAGTAGCATGCATTAAAGACTTATGTAGTAAGATTTGAGTATATGTAGCATGGACCTGTTATCAACATGATATCATGGATGCAGAGGTTAACTGTTAGTACATACAGTTATGCAGCAGCTTGTGTCAATAGTGTTCCTGATAGAGTTACATGTAGTGTTCTATGAGTGATTGTCCGTACAATCATCATGGAGCATTGCACCTTTGGATATGTGATGAAGACATGTCAGTGATGTTACAATCATGGATGTAGAGTCTTATGATCAATAGAAGTGAAGTTATGCAGTCACTATTCACCAGCAACAATTTCCTGTGTTTATTCAGAAGAGTTGACATATATTGTATTGGTTCATGAGTTGCGCTTATCATTTTAGTATGCGCCCTTGGATTACAGATTGGAGAAGAGTTAATAATGTTTGGTTAAGAGTGCATGATGTAATTCATCTTGAGGAGAAAGTTTTAGTTACTTTGGTAGAGCCGACAGTGTGTAGCATGTGTCTACATTTATTAATATTGGACAGGTCCCAGATTGTGTTGCGTGCTTAGTAGAGCTGACAGAATTATTAGTGGAGTATGTCATGGTTTCTCTAATATGATTTCAAGGTGGTTCTAACATGCCAACTTGATTATATCATTTGGAGGAAAGATATTTATAGGTAGTCATTTGTGATTGCTAAAGCATGGTTCAGAGTTGATTGTGAAGAGCATAGTAGAGTGTGCGAAGTGTTGAGCCATCAGCAAAAGGTCTATGTGACCAAGTGAAAAGTTTATGCTATACATTGGAACTGATCCAGATAGTAGGTCAAAGTGCAGTTCACCAAGATCCAGATATAGTGTATATCTGTTATTCAGAAGGTTGTAGCCTTCACCCCTTTGAGCAAAGTGCTCTCGGACAGTGTGTCCTCACCCCTAACAGGGTTAATTGTAAAAGACTCCTAATAGGGTCTGACCCTTGATCAGGTCACTATACTAAATGCATTGTAAAGATAACTCCTAATAGGGTTAAGGATCTTCTAACAAGGATCATAAAACACTAGTGTAGATTATTAGTGGGTGTCAATTCCCACCGGGGTTTTTACCTATTTGGGTTTCCCCGTAACCAAAATATTGGTGTTGTGTTCAAGTTTTCTTTCATTTTGTTTATGATTTATGTTTAAGTATACTTAATTGGATAAAGAATTGAAACTTGTAGATAACTGATTCACCCCCCCCTCTCAGTTATCTCTTGGGACTATTCCTAACATTTATTTGATATGTTTCTTTATCATGACAATTTATGTGCTTGAATGAGATCGGTTGTGGATGAATGGAAGAAGGGTCTTCTAATTATCAAGGAGAGATACAAAAAAATATTTTATGTAAAATCTATTATTTTTATTTAAGCTACCTGAATAATTTGGTGTGTCCCTTTTCTATTGTTGGCAAAAAAGGGAGAGAAAATATGGAGAGAAAAACTAAAATGAAATATCTAAGTCAAGGGGAGTTTTCTATCTTTTGGGTATTTTTTCTATTTTAGAGTTTTTATTTTTTTTCTATTTTTCCATCAATTCCAAAGGGGGAGATTATTGAGATTGGTGAAATGTTGGCATTGTTGTCATTGATATCAAAACCCTTGTATTAGATGGTCGTACTAGTTGATTATGCTACGGTAATATGTAGATAAGATCTATTTATGTGACTTGTTTTAGTAATGGATTGTGTGGATGGATATCCTTGTTTCAAATATGATAATACATCTATGTGGTATATCCATGATATTCAGTGAATGCATAAGTATGAGGTTTTGGATGGATTTATTTGGCTACTGTATTTTAGAGCTCTACTAGGTATCTCTATTACTTGGAATTTCATGCAGTGTATCATAATTTTTTGGTATAATAGTTTTGGATAGGTTCTATCCATTGGTTGTCTCAATTTTTTTGTAGATCAAGACATGGCCTTGGTTGTGGCGTTCCCATTAGCCCTAGAAAATATAATTATCTTTTGATGTTTCTATTATGTAACATTCTTATCTTATGTGTGACCTATCTTTAGGTCATATGGTAGCATGGTATGAATTTCTTATATATATGACCTATCTTTTAGGTTATTTGCTAGAATTTTGACCTATATTGAAATATATTTTGTATTCAAGATGACAAGTTTTATTTCTAGGCTGACATATGTAGTTGTTTCATCAGATATGTATATATAGATAATCTATTTAGATTTGAATGTATGAGAATGAGAATGCTAAATGTGGTATGATGCAAGCATGATTTTATGAATCATTAATACTTTGTGGTGAAGTGTGTAAGAAGAAATAAGAAGTGCAAAGGGTTATTGAGAAATCATAGAGAAGGCTTACATTTAGTTTTACAAAAGGTTGGTGTGTTGGCAAAAGATCTCTAACTAGATCTGCTGCAATCATTCGTTGTTGTACTAAGTTAGTTGGATCTTCTTAATGCATGTATATAGATGCAATTTTATCAGTTCACATTTTCTCTGTAAGATATTTTTTGTAATTAACCTTTTGTATTAGGACAATTAGCCCAACTGATAGTGAGCCTACCTGCAGTGAGAAAACTAGTAGTGAGCCCTCGTAAAAATAAGCTTAACTAGCGATTTATTAATTGAGAATCAGTTTCTCCATATTTTTTCCCACCTTAGGTTTCCACATTAATTTTGGTGTTATAGTGTTTTCTATTTCTGTACTTTGAAGTTCTTAATGTTATAATTATCTGAATGGTTTAAGGTTATACCCAATTAATTATGTTTATGTAAAGTGTTTTGGAATAACTGATTCACCCCCTCTTAGTTTATTGCCATGTTCAACATGAAGTAGTTGTCCCATTAAATTTGGCATTGATCTAGCTATGTGTTGTCATCTTGTGTAATGTACAAATTCCCTCAAATGACTTAATCATTTATATGATCTGTTTATACCCTTCACTTACTTTTTTATGAAAAAAATCAAGAGCTATATGATCATTGGGATTTACCTTGAATAGTTGAATTATATGAACAAAATCAAAAGACATATGATTTAGATAAATTCTATTGTTAATTAAAATAATAGATATTCTACCAAATCATTGAAAGTTAATGCATAATTTTTTATTGGTTGCAAGGATCATGAGAGTATTTATCCATGTCATTCTAGTCTATAAAGAGATAATATATTATTTAATCGACAACGAAGGGATATAATTAATAATTATATTAAGTAGTACACAAATTAGATCTCTATGTTTGAATTCTTATCTAATTTAGAGAATCTAAGAGATAATTCTTTTATATTGTAGACATTGGATTAGAGAAACTTGATACTCATTATGAATAGATTACATCTAAAGCACATATTCTCTTGTATGTCAACCTATATAAATATGTACAAATAATCGAAGACAACATTTTTTGGTTAAATTCATATGGGAGTAAGATGACCAAGAAAATATGGGTCCCCTCCAATACACCAATTATACATTCTTTCTCTGGTAAATTAAATTTCTTTGCCTTGGGATTATCAAATAAGATAATATTGGATAAGATACTTAACTATATTATTTTATAATAAATGAATACTAATAAAGGCCTCTAAATATCAACATGTAGAGATGAATTTTACAAGATTTACACTTTATTAACTCAATGTAGAAAAATATATATAAGGATTAAGAAAATGAGTCAAAATACGTGAGAGCATGAGAAGGTGAAAGTATTTAACATTTGTGAAATATGTGTAAAGACTTGGATGAAGTCAAAGAAAAATCTATTGATATAGGTAGATATAAGATAATGAAATAATTTTTTATAGAAAATAATAGCAATAAAGGTGTAGTAAAAATTGCAGGTTTTGAAATTGAATCTTGTTATATTGAAGTTTATGTTAGGAATGGGAACACTGAGAGGGGGGGTGAATCAGTGTTCACTGTATTTTAACTTTTCACTTTAATCTTTATGTTGAACTTAAATGCTTAAGTACTAAAATAAACATTCACATAAACATGAAACATGAAATCAACACGACACCAATATGATTACGGGGAAACCCAAATAGGTAAAACCCAGGTGGGAATTGACACCCACTAATATTCTGTACTAGTGTTTTGTGATCCTTGTTAGAAGATCCTTTACCCTGTTAGGAGTAGCTTTACAATGCTTTAAGTGCAGTAGACCTTTGATGCAAAGTGGCAAGCGGAAGTCTTCAAATAGTGAACAATTGGTGAGTTTCAAGGTCTCAATTGCCCAAATGGGGATCCAAGTTCCCAATACTTATCAAAATTATGGTAAGGAATAGGGAAAATGGTTATCACAACCAAAACACCCAAGGCAACCTAATCACTAGGCTATGCCAAGTCCCAAACACCAACAATTGAGAAGTCACTAAGAGGTCTCCTTAACTCAAAAGACAACCAAACCCCATGAAATGACTTATAAGACCAAGGGTGGCCTAAAATCATTGATCTAGCCTATTTAGGTCCTATTAATTTAGTTCCAATGGTTCTTTCACTTAAAAGCCACCCATAGCACTAAGTTGCTTCACAACCCAAGGATTTGGCTTGTAGCCCTTCCTAGAAGGAAATTTGAACATAAGTCAAAATGTATCCAAATGAGATATTGAATTGGTTAAGGATTCTGATACCCTTTTGGGGTTTATAAAACATATCCAAGCACCAAGGAGTGGAGACAAGTAGAAGTCACTGATGTTACAATGTCAGACCGGGCTAATAGGCCTAATTAGGTCTCCAAATGCACTACAAGTGCTCTTTCTCCTAAGCCAATGCACAAACTAAGTATGGGGGAATGTGTGGATATACAAAAAACCTTAGAATCCAAGTTTTGGAGTCTTGATGAATTCCCAACCAAAGATTACAGTGACTATCCTAAGTCACAAACTGGTGCACACATAGAGATGTACACCTAGGGCTTTGTCGAAAAACCAACTCCCTGCAAAAATCCACCTCTAACCTGCATATTTTGAAAGTGCATAAACAAAGGTTTAATTCCACCAAGGGGCATTAGATTCCCCTAGTGGAATTGGGTCAAAAGATCAAACCCTATCGGAACCCTGTTGGAGACCTTCAATCCATGCAAGCACACAAGAAACCCTGATATCTCTTAAACTAGGATGAATTAGAACATGAATCAAATTGTAGATGAAAGAATATTGGATGGAAAAACTTTTTATCTCAAATATTCATGCACACTGGTCTATACCCATCTATACTAGGGCACTGTTCCCAAGAATTGCAGAGAAATGGTTTTTTTTTATTGATTCAAATGCCAAAATTACACATCTTACCTTCCACCCACCTGAAAGGGCTTATTGAAGGCTTCTCCCATTAGTTACAACTAAAATTTAAACCATCTGACTATTGGGGGCATGATTACAACTTTTGGAAAGAAGTTGTTAAAGTTGCTAAGCAACTTTTACAACAATTTTGCAACTTTTGCTTTCTAGGAGACCAAACTTGGTCTATGCCTAATCTAGTGATCCAACATGGATCTAAAACATAAAAACATGAAAATAACTAAAGTCCTATGATTCTAGGCCCATTGACCACTTTTGACCATAGTTAGCCAGGGGCTTATAGTTGTGCCAATCCTGGAACTAGGCCTCACAACTTGGTCTAGGTGCCTGAATAATGTATCTAAACTAAACTAGATGTGCCTAGGACTTTTAAGAGCATTGTTTGTTGAGTCTAGTGTGGGTGCTCCTGCACCATACTCCCCTTGAGTTTTAAAATCAAGTCCCTACTTAAGGATAACTAGCCCACTGAAGTCCCATGTTGTTTGATTTGGTCTTCGGTCAGCCAAGTAGCATCTATGTTGGGGAGTCCCTTCCACTTGACTAAGTACTACATGTACTTATTAGTTCTAGTCTGCCTTAATAACTTTGTGCCCAAAATTTCTTCTAAATCCACTAGTTTTCTTTGGGGAAGATTGTGACATAGTCTTCATCGTTGATGTTTGTTTCCTCACCTTGCTCATTCATTGAACCTGCTGTAGCTTTATATGGTGTGAGGTTTGCCACATTGAATATTGGAGAGATTTGCAAGGTTGAAGGAAGAGAGATTTCATAGGCATTCTCACCTATTTTATTAAGTATGGTGCATGGACCTACTTTCTTCATTTGTAGTTTGGAGTATCTACCCTTAGGTAGTCTCTCTTTCCTTAGGAATGCCCAAACCTTGTCTCCCACTTTGAAGTCAACCTCTCTTCTTCTTTTATTAGCACTTTCCTTGTATTTGAGGCTAGACCTTTGTAAAGCTTCTTTCACCTCCTGCTACACCTTTGTAATGAGCTCTACCAGTTCTTGGCCTTGAGTATTGACTTTGAAGTCAGATGGCAATTCAATTAGGTTTAATGGTCCTTTGGGATGAAGGCCATATACTGCTTGGAATGGGGTCTTACTGGTTGATGTGTTTATAGAGTCATTGAATGCAAAATCTACTTGGGGTAGGAGTGTATCCCATCTTTGAGAATATTTCTTGGCTAGGCATCTTAGGAGATTTCCTAGGGATCTATTTACTACCTTAGTCTGCCCATCTGTTTGTGGGTGATAGGAAGAGCTATAGGTGAGGTTTGTTCCCAAATTCTTGAAGAGTGTCCTCCAAAAATGTCCTTGGAATTTTACATCCCTATCAGATACAATTATTTGAGGTAAGCCATGAATTCTGACTACTTCTTTGAAGAAGAGATTGGCTATGTGAGATGCATCATTTGTGCTTTTGCATGGTATAAAATGGACCATTTTGCTGAACCTATCCACTATGACAAAAACACTATCAAAACCTTGCTTGGTTTTAGGCAGTCCAATTACAAAATCCATTGAGATGGACTCCCAAGGTCTTGAAGGGATTGGTAAGGGTTGGTAGAGCCCTTGATTTGTTGTCATTCCTTTAGCTTGCTGGCAGATTGTGCAAGTCTCTATAAACTTCTTGACATCATTGTTCAACTTAGGCCAAAAATAGCTCCTCTTCACCATGTCTGCTATCTTATCAATGCCAAAGTGACCTCCTAGGCCACCATAGTGATTCTCTCTTATTATGTTTGTCCTCATTGAGCACTTTGGTATACATAGTTGTGCTCCCTTGAATAGAAGTCCATTTTGAATCAGATATTTAGAAAAGTCAGTGTGGTATCTGCCAACCATCTTTGTGCAAATTTGATATATCTCTGCAAAGTCAGGGTCATTCAGGTACAAGTGTTTGAGGGACTCAATTCCCACACTTTGTAATTGAACTTCTTCAATCAAACCAATCCTCCTGTTGAGGGCATCAACACATTTGTTTGCTACACCCTTTTTATGCTTGATGTTGAAGGTATAGGCCTGCAACTACTCCACCCATTTTAGATGTCTGACAGAGAGTTTCTCTTGAGAATTTAAGAAACTTAATGCATGGTTGTTAGTGTATACTACAAAATCTTTTGGTATCAAATAGTGCCTCCATTTCTTGAGGGCTTGGACCATGGCATAGATCTCTAGGTCATATGTAGAGTACTTTCTTTTAGCCTCATTCAATGTCTTTGAGAAGAAAGCAACTGCCTTGCCTTCTTGGCTTAGGATTGCACCTATAGCCAAATTGCTTGCATCTGTCTCCACATTGAAGACTTTGGTAAAATCAGGGAGGACCAAGATAGGGTATTGGGAGACTCTATTCTTCAAGTATTGGAATGCATCATTGGCTTCCTTTGTCCATATAAATTTAGTCTTCTTTCCACCTTTAATAGTTTCAAGCATTTGTGCACACACATGACTGAAATTTTTGATAAACTTTCTATAGAAAGTTGCAAGTCCATGGAAGCTTCTTACATCACCTTGGTTCTTTGGTGGAGGAAAATTAATGATTGCTTCTACCTTCTCAGGATCCATCTTGAGGGTACCTTGTGAGATCAAAAATCCTAGGAACACAAGTTCCTTCCTCTTAAACATGTACTTTTCCAAGCTGATTACCAACTTGTGTCGATGGAGTCTTCTTAGTACCTATTCCACATGATCAAGATGGTCTTCCTTGCTGTGATTGAATATTAGTATGTCATCAAGGTAAACAACAACAGATTTTACAATAAAATCAATGAATATCTCATTCATAAGCCTCATAAAAGTGCTAGGGGCATTGCCTAAGCCAAAGGGCATTACTAACCATTCAAACAAACCTTCAATAGTCTTGAATGTTGTTTTCCATTCATCTCCTAGTTTGATTCTAATTTGATGGTATCCAGACTTTAAGACTATCTTGGTGAAGTAGCAAGCACCTCCTAGTTGATCCAATAGGTCCTCAATCATTGGCATGGGGAATCTATACCTTATGGTGATTTTGTTTAGGGCCCTGCTGTTAGTGCATAACCTCCATTTTCCATCCTTTTTAAAGGCCAAGACTGACAGTACTGCACATGGACTAAGACTCTTTTGAATGAGTCCTCTTTCCAACAATTCAGTGACCTGTTTTGCAATCTTTGCATGCTGCAGGGGTGTTATTTTGAATGGTGCCTTATTGGGTAGGGATGAGCCTAAAATGAGGTCAATTTGATGACTGATATCCCTAATGGGAGGGAGGCTAGTGGGTAGGTCACTAGTAGTGACATCTCTATACTTTTGTAGTAGTTCCATGACTTCCTTTGGCATAGACTCTTTTTGATCAGACCTAGTGTTATCCTCAGGCTTTGAGATTAAGACAAAGGCTTCAATATCAGGTTCCTTCAAGTTTTCAACATCTCCTTTTCACCCATGATAATCATAGTGGGTTCTTTTTCAAATTTTTTATCCGGCAGGGGCTTCATAGTAAAGGTCTTCCCATCTTTAGTGATGGCATAGGTGTTCTTCCTACAATGGTGTATGGCATCTACATCAAATTTCCAGGGCCTACCTAGAAGGATGTGTGAGGCATCCATCTCAACCACATCACAAAGAACTTTGTCCTTAAAATCTACAATTGAGAACTCTATCCATGCTTGTTCTATTACTAGAGTTTTTTGGCCTTTTTTTAACCATGAAACATGATAGGGGCAAGGGTGTGGCTTCTTAGGGAGTTTTAACTTCTGAACCATTTCACAAGATACAAGATTTTCAGTTGAACCAAAATCTATTAGTAGATTACATACCTTTCCATGATATTTGATCTTTGTCCTGAAGAGATTCTTCCTTTGTGGAGGTTCTTGGGTTTTTGGCACTTGAAGGAAGACCTACCTCATCATCAAACATACTCCTTCCTCTGGTTCCAAGTCTCTAGCATCAACATTGTCTTCTTTTTTATCTTCTTGGACAAGTTGTGCTCTCCTCTCACCTTGGTTATTGTTGTTCCTCTTCTTAGGGCATCTTCCTGCATGATGTCCCATTTGATTGCAATAGAAACATTTCAATGGTCCATTACCTCTTCTTGAGTTTGTCCTTCTCTTATTGAAGGGCCTCCTTCCTCTATAGTTTCCTCTTGAATTAGAGTCACTATTTTCTTTGTCTCCTTCGTCAGGGGTCCTACTACTACTGCCACTATTTTGTCCCTTGTTCCAAGAGTTTCCTTTGCCTCTAAAGTTCTTCCCATTATCATTACTCTTCCCTTTGCCAAAATCCTATTTTCCTTTCCATTTTTCCTCTACCTTGAGTGCCATTTGGTAGCACTTATTGACTGTGGTAGGGTAGTGTAGTATTAGCTCCTCTTGAATGGATACCTTCAAGCCATTCATGTATCTTGCTAGTTTTTCTTCCTCATCTTTAGCCATATTGGTCTTCATACATAATTTTAGGAACTCCTTGGTGTATGAGCCTACATCCATGTCTTTTTGTTTCAAACTTTGCTTCCTCCTATGGAGTTGTACCCCATAGTCCTCAGGCACATATGTCTCCCTAATCAATGATATCATCTTGTTCCATGAATTGATCATGCTCTTTCCATTCTTCACCATCTCTATTTGGATGAAGTTCCACAAATTTAGGGCTGCTCCCTTTAACTTGGATCTTGCCACCCTTACCCTCTACTTTTTAGGGATGTCCTCACATTCAAAGAATGTTGTCAAAGCCTCTATCTAATCCAAGGCTAGATCTGCATTCATCTTGCCATTGAGGACCAGGAAATCTATCTTTTCCTCCATGGTTCTCCTCCCCATGGATTTTAAGGCATCTATGAAAGGCCTTTGGTCTGTAGGGATGTGTTGGTTAGGATCATCCTCCTCTTCTTCACTCCCCTCTTCATTTTCAAACCCATCTTCTTTGTTCTTGTCAAGCTTCTTCTCAAGTTATTGAAGCCTCTTAGTTAAGGCTATGTATGCAGCCCTTTGCTCTCTCACCATCTTTGCTAACTCACTATTTGTGACCCTTGTAGGGATCTCTTCATCCTTAGGAGAAAACATAGCTCTGATACCACTTGATGCAAAGTGGCAAGCGGAAGCCTTCAAACAGTGAACAATTGGTGAGTTTCAAGGTCTCAACTACCCAAATGGGGATCCAAATGCCCAATACTTATCAAAATTATGGTAAGGAATAGGGAAAATGGTTATCACAACCCAAACACCCAAGGAAACCTAATCACTAGGCTATGCCAAGTCCCAAACATCAACAATTGAGAAGTCACTAAGAGGTCTCCTTAACTCAAAAGACAACCAAACCCCATGAAATGACTTATAAGACTAGGGGTGGCCTAAAATCACTGATCTAGCCTATTTAGGTCCTATTCATTTAGTTCCAATGGTTATTTCACTTACAAGCCACCCATAGCACTAAGTTGCTTCACAACCCAAGGATTTGGCTTGTAGCCCTTCCTAGAAGGAAATTTAAACACAAGTCAAAATGTCTCCAAATGAGATATTGAATTGGTTAGGGATTCTGATACTTATTTGGGGTTTATAAAACATATCCAAGCACCAAGGAGTGGAGACATGCAAAAGTCACTGATGTTACAATGTTAGACCGGGCTAATAGGCCTAATTAGGTCTCCAAATGCACTACAAGTGCTCTTTCTTCTAAGCCAATGCACAAAATAAGTATGGGGGCATGTGTGGATATACAAAAGACCTCATAATCCAAGTTTTGGAGTCTTGATGAATCCCCAACCAAATATTATAGTGACTGTCATAAGTCACAAACTGGTGCACACATAGAGATGTACACCTAGGGCTTTGTGGAAAAACCAACTCCCTGCAAAAATCCACCTCTAACTTTCATATTTTGAAAGTGCATAAACAAAGGTCTAATTCCACCAAGGGGCATTAGATTCCCCTGGTGGAATTGGGTCAAAAGATCAAACCCTATCGGAACCCTGTTGGAGACCTTCAATCTAGGCAAGCACACAAGAAACCCTGATATCTCTTAAACTAGGATGAATTAGAACATGAATCCAATTATAGATGAAAGTAGATTGGATGGAAAAAAATTTGATCTCAAAGATTCATGCACACTAGTCTATACCCATCCGTACTAGGGCACTGTTCCTGAGAATTGCAGAGAAATGGTTTATTTTTATTGATTCAAATGCCAAAATTACACATCTTACCTTCCACCTGCCTGAAAGGGATTATTGAAGGCTTCCCCCATTGGTTAAAACTGAAATTTAAACCATCTAACCATTGGGGGAATGATTACAACTTTTGGCAAGAAGTTGTTAAAGTTGCTAAGCAACTTTTACAACATTTTTGTAACTTTTGCTTTCTAGGAGACCAAAATTGGTCTATGCCTAATCTAGTGATCCAACATGGATCTAAAACATAAAAAACATGAAAATAAATAAATTCCTATGATTCTAGGTCCATTGACCAATTTTGACCATAGTTAGCCAAGGGCTTATAGTTGTGCCAATCCTAGAACTAGGCCTCACAACTTGGTCTAGGTGCCTGACTAATGTATCTAAACTAAAATAGATGTGCCTAGGACTTTTAAGAGCATTGTTTGTTGAGTCTAGTGTGGGTGCTCCTAAACCAACCTTGTTAAGGGTCAGACCTTGTTAGGAGTCTTTTAAAATGATCCCTATTAGGGGAGTGGACTCACTGTCCTAGAGCTCACTGCTCAAATGGTGAAGGCTACAACCTTTTGATTTCAGATACACACTATATCTACAGGATGAAATGTCACTATGACACTGCTTGTCAGATCAGTTCCTTTGGTGTTGTGATGCTTTGACCTCTAGAAAATCTCTAATACATCTTATGCTATCTTTGCATACCTTTGCTCTGCTTATCACAACTCTATGTCAACTTTCATATCGAATACAATGGGGGCATCTTACATTTATACGCTCATACAAAATACACAATTAGGTTGGCCCTATAACTAATTACAAACAATGCTTCCAAATGAATTGGCTTAAGTGTGCTTACAATTATACATATAAACATGTCAAAAACCTAAATACAATGGGTGCATAGCCTTTACAATATTACATTACAATCGCAAACCAAAATACTAACTGTCAGCTCCATGCTCTGTTCTCTGCTGGCACATACTGGTTGTGCAACTTCAACTGACTGTAACTTTCACATCTTTGCATATCTACTTATGCACTCATAGACTAAGCATAAGTATAGTCTAACAAAATTAACTTCTAGGGTGCATACCATAATTCATCCATACAAATGTGCCCTGATGCTCTAAGCTGTAGGAACTCTGTACACTATCCAGTCTTCAACACTTAACTGAATTCTGATCTTTACATCAAGTGCGCTGACTCCAAATTGCTATATGACTTTGTTTCCATAATGAAAACATTATATCTAGTCATATACCTCAATATAGTCAACTTGCCAACAATCTCCCCCTTTTTCATTGATGGCAACAAAGGAATATGGCCAAGTTGCTAACTGTCCCTTAACACAAAAAACTTTTGTCTTCTATACATTTTTTATACATAATCTTATATCTCCCTACACATATTATACTCCATATTCTATACACAAATCCCCCTTTGACATTAATGATAAAGGTGTAGCAAAAAACTGTATCTGCACATACTTAGGAAAAACATTCAAATATGCTATCTTGAGATTCTGGATCTCCTTCTTCCAAAAAGTTATCAAGGAGTTAACTATCTAGAGATGGGTGCATAAAGCATATTGAAGCTTCTCCATATTCTTCAAATCTATGCTTGGACCTTGATCATAGGTTATCATGGTGGCATTAATCTCCTTTATATTCTGATTAAGAATGTCTAGTGAGGGCGCAAGAGCATTCCTCAACTGAGTCTATCTAGACCTTATCTTTTCCATTTCTTTTTCTGCCTTCTCAATTTTGTCCAACTGACCTTGGTAGACATTGTTACACATGTTTACATTAGTGGATGTGTCTATCACTGAACTCTTCACCTACTTAATCATAGCTTCTACTTCTTTTATTTTCTTGAAATGGGCATCAGTAAGCTTATCCTGATCCATGCAGTCTTCAATGATTTTCCTTCCTTGAACATCAAATTCTTTTAAAGATTCTTGTCCTGTCTTGAGTGAATTCAGATCTAGAGCAAAGTTGTTCATCAACTCATTAAGTCTCTTCTCTAGATACTTCTCTTCTACAACCTTGGATGAAGATTCTTCAAGGCTCGAAAAATTACTTTTGAACTGTGAGATGACTGTACTCACATCATGAACTGAGTGTACCTTATTCACTTTCATGTCCCTAGGCAACAAACTATTCAATATGTTCACTGATTCCACAAGGAGAGGATTTCTCATTACTTGTTTCTCCTTTTCCTTCTCCATAGCTAAGACAGTCAACTTAATTAGGTCTTCTTCTTTCTAGGAGTCCAAACTCATAAAGTGCAAAATCATTTAGCAATTCCGAGGAGCTCTCCTCAGTCGGTAGATCTCTAGATGGTCAGGTTGGGATATCTCAAGAAGAAGTTTGAATAGTCAACCGGACTTAGTGCTTAGGAGGTTTTCTATTGGTCACCAAGTCTCATGATGGCCCTTTATCGCCTAATCTCATGATAGTTTCAAAGAATAAATATTTTGCAGCGACCAAAGCTGTGGCTATTTGTTGCCAAATCTCAATATAAAAGTTTTTAATTTATCTTTGTCATCTGATCGCTAGATGATTTCAAAAGGTTTAAAATGTTTCAACAACTATGATTTCTCATTGTTGCTAAGTCTCCAGATAAAATGTAAGCTATTATATGACTAAATTTTCTCAGTTGCCAGATCTCTATAACTTTTGAAATGGCGCCAGATTCTCCAACGACTGTAAAGATTGTATTGTCGCTAGATCACCAGAAGGCCAAATTTGAATACATGTCATCTTCTCAACCATGGCTAGTGAATTGAAGTTCTGAGTGTGCCAAATAATGGTGAAGTGACATGGTTTCTACTTTTTGATCTCCAATGGATTTTTGCATTCAATATGGTTGAATAAGTATGGTTGTTCTCTATTCATTTCAATTAACCAAGCATTTAGAGAGCTAGAGAAACAAGATTTTCTGAGCATTTGTGAAGATTAGGGCATCCAAAATTTGTAGACAAGATGAGTTGACAAACAAAAGGTGAAACTTCAACCAGTAAGGGTGCTAGGGAGAAGGCCAAAGAGAGCTTCTCGGATGAGTTCCTTGTCTTGTTGCTGGGTTCATCACAAAATAAGAAGGTGAATGATGAATGTTTTGCTGATGAATTTACTTTTTGTAGAGATTCCAAGACACTAGAGGTCTCAAGGATGTCTATGTTTAAATATTTTCAAAAAAATGTTGAGAATCCCGCCCCCATCTCAAACCCTTGGACAATAGGACTAGCAAAGTTGATAGTTCCCAAGGTTTTTCTTGATGTTGATCTCTTAATTGTCTTGTTGCGTAATTATGACCCTCTGTCCAAAACAATTAGGAAGAGTGATGATTCTCCTCTGGTTACCCTAGAAAGAAATTCATTTATTAGGGCTTTTGGTATCCAGGTCCCTATGGCAACAGAGATAAAATTGCAGGATTTGGCTAGTAGATATATCAGAGAATCTACTATAGTGGCAAAGGAAATTGAGAATCATGTGCCATGGGAGCACCAGAACTACATTGCACCAATTTTCGGGTCAACTCTCCCATATTGTTATAAGGATTTCAAATTTTACATAAAGTATATTGGTTATGGTTTGTGCAATGTACTGGGAATTGATGCGGGAGAGATGATTCCTTCTAGTATCTTGATGCTAATATTGGACTCTCAAAGTATCCATGCAACAAAGGGATATGATTATATTGGTTTTGTAATCAAGAGAATGCATGAGGGGTTGGTATCTCTGAAGCAGCATGTGGATGGATTTGGCGCATTGCCCAGGTTTTTGCATTACTCTTTGTTTATGCATCTCATTTTGTTTTTTAATTATGATATTGTGAACATGGACAATCTTGAGCCACAAATGACATATAGGGGATGACCAAATCCTCTTCAGTTTTGGTTGAGAGCTTGGAGTCCTTCATCTACAAGGAGTGATTTTTGTGTTTTTGAAAATTGGATTGTTAGGCCTATTCTCCTCAACTTGGGGGTTAATATTTCTAGGCTCCCTACCAAAGTATTTCAAGTAGTGAGGCCTCAACAATTTGTTGACAAATGGAATAAGGGTCACAATTGGGGTGACATATATTATGAAAAGGGATATACAATGATTTGAGTATATGGTTTCCCTCAGCCTCCTCACCTATTACCTTATTTCATTCCACCAAGGGTGGCATTTCTTGAGTTTGTTTGGCAGCTAATGCTCACTGAGAAGGAGCATTTAGCCTCTCATAGGAAGGGTACTTTCACCCCAAGGCACTTCAGAGTGCATAATATTACCATAGGAAAGAATGCCTTTAGCAAAGTAAATGATTGGTTGGGACAATTTAGGATGCATGCTACTCCTTACCGGTATGTGGATACTGAGGGATTCATAGTTGCTGCTAGGCAATATTACATGCCTACCTTCCCTTCAATAAAAGACATGAGGAGTATCCAGAGGAAGATGCAATCAGGAACATCATAGAAGATGAGGAGGTGATGAAGATTGTAGATCAAATAAATGAATTATATGCTATGGAGAAATGAGTGAAGCAAAAGGGATTGCCATTCAGTGGTTTCTTCCCTGATCTACATTCTCTTCAAAGACTTGAGCAAATGATGGCTCAATTCCACACCTTGATGAGAGGTTTTGCAGATAAAATTGATGAGACTAATAAGAAGAAGGGTGCCCACTCTAAATTAGAGTGTGACAAAGATGGTAGTGATGGATACTTTGTACATAGCATCCCTCCCTTAGAAACAATAATGGTGGAAGGGCACCAACATGGTGAAAATGTAGTTGATTTAGCTGAGCTTGATAGCTCTCATGACACAAGTTAACCACCTGCAAAGAAGCAAAAGATGCTAATTGGCGAGTCTTCTTAGGTGAAGAAAATAGATAAAGTTAGGGCCCTCTTCCCTGGAACTAGTATACATCACCACCAGATTAGAAAAAAGGTGAGAGAGGAAAAGAGGAAGCAAAAAATTGAGCAACTAGATGTTGAATTGCCCTTGGCCTTGTGCCAAGATGAGAGGATGATAGAGCAAGATGCCTTTTTGAAGGATGACAATTTCATCAAGTTAGATGAATTCAAAAGCTTCTTGATTTGGCACAAGTAACAATAGGTTGCATCTACTGTGCAGATCACTGAGGAGGGTTAGGTACCAGAAGAGGCAGTCCAACAACTGAGGGATTATGATCCTGAGGCTAAAAATTTTACTCCTGATGAAGCCAGACAGTTGGTGAAAAAGAGCAACATGCTACATGTGCCTGGTTGGAATTTGTATTCAGATTTTATAATTGATAAGATTAAAAGGTAGGAAGACATTACTTTGTCTTCAGAAACCCAAGTAGGAGACATTATCAGAGGATTTGGGTATAGCCCAAAAAATCAAGCTTTAGCTTTATGGAGCTTATACCCTAAGGATAAAAAGCCTTCAATTTTAAATGTGAAGGAGAAAATGCAGGGAGACAAGATTGTGTGGTCAATCCACAATACAGGGGATCTTGAGATTTCTCAAGTATTAACCCATTTTGCTAAATTGAACGAGGATAAAACAAGGTAGCTGTTAGAGAGATATGGCTCTCTTTTGGAGGATTATAGCGCATTGCTGTCGGATAGAGATCTCAGAATAATAAAGGAGAAAGGATTAGAAAAGTCTCTAGAAGACTTAGAGCTCCAAATCATGAATACTCCTATGAAAGCCCCTACACCTCCTGAGCAACCAACAACACCAGTAATGACAGATCAAGAGGTGGCTACAAAATTAAAGAAGATAAATGAGGAAAAGAATGAGGCTATCTTGCAGGCCCTGTTAGATATTCTACAACATAGGATAAATGTAATTAAATATAAGTTTGATCTTGTTTTTAATGCTTATAGCAAGTTGCCATAATTACAGGTAGAAGTTGATAATTATGTACAAACTTTGAGTGGGTATGATGCAACTTGGTCTATCAGAGAGTGACTTTTTGAGAAATTGGCATTTGCTCAATCTTTGAGGAGTGATATCTCAGAGATAGTTGTGAGGGTTGGTGAGGACATAGGTATAATTAAATCCATATTACCACTTTTTAAGGGTAAGGCAAATTTGATTGAGGCTAAAATAGCCATGCTCAGCTCCTATTCCAACAAGTTTATCCCTTCTATAAAGAATGAAGATGGAGTCATAAAGAGCCTTGATCAGTGGAGGTCAGATGTTGATCTTTTATTGCCTAGGAAGGAGGCATTTTTAGGTGAAGAAAATAAAGTTGATTTGGATAGCTTCAATAAAACCCTGGATGAAGCTTTTAAGGTAGAGATAGATCTCACGAAGTTTATATCAGATGTGAAAGCAATTATAGATGCCAGGTGGGAAAGGAAAAAAGCACAATTGCAGCTTGTCCAGGACTTTAATTGGCTGTCAGAGGAAGCAGTAACTACGTGGGATGAGCTAACAAAGCCCAAGAAAGTGAAATCCACTGCAGTTGACTTGGACATTCTGGATGATGAGTAAGAGGGACACCTGGAGCACCTGACACCTGAGCCTAAAATATAGGGATGATAAGCTATCATTTAAGAATGGTGTAAATTAGCCGGATGGTGGTCACCATATCTTGTTATAACTACAACAGCTATCATGAATACTTGCAGACAAAGGTGTCAGTTTTCAAGCAATGCAGGATGTAGAATAGTCCAAGAATGTTTTGTCTTTCCACCACTTGAGGGCTTGTTGTATTTTGTTTTTTTATGATTTGTCTCTTATGCTCTTAGGGTTAGGGTTTTCAACCATCCAAAGCTTGTTGCATTCTCATTGATAAGAGAATTCTAAGATGGTTGAAGATGTATAAATAGGTTTGGAAAACTCATAGCAAAGGGGGTAGTTGAAAGATAATAGAAAAAATTGAATAGAATTGCTTTGAAGTAGACTTCTAAATTTTGTGTCTGACCTTCTGAGTAATCAAATTTTGAATGTAATTGGAAAGTTGATTTTAATACAAATACACTGCAACTTCCACCATATATTTTTGTTGTCTCTTTACCTTTATGTTATACTCTTGTATGTTTTATATGTTAGGCATTTAAAATATACCAGTTGTAAAGCAACTTGTTTAATTGATTATGAGTTTCTTTCAAGGAAAGAACTAAAATTCTCATAATTCATTTCAAAGGGTAAACATATCTGTAAGGATTGTTGATGATAATAGTGTTTGGTTAACAAAGTAGTTTGTAAGGCAATCTACTTGAATTTGCAGATAGTATGTAAGACATACTGATTGTATCTCCTTTAAAATTATCTTGTTGATTTGCATTTGAATTTCTTTTGCCCATTGGAGAAGGCACTGGTTTAGTATTTGTTTCTTATAGTTTTACCTTTCATATTTCTCAAAAGGAAAAATTGAAACTTTCATATCATTTACCAGTACTTTTTCATTTCATGTTTACTGCACAAAATAGATTGAACTATTTCTAAGTAGTACAGTTCTTATTTCTTGATTCCTTGAAGAAAGAATCATTTAGTTTGCCCCTAATTAAAAGGAAGAAGGATGAGAATCCTTAAATCACTGATCCTTGCTGTATTTGCAATCATATTTTGCTTGGTTAAGCTCTGCATCAAATTGATCCTGGTCATATACAGAGTGCTTTATAGATTGATACATTAGAAGGATAAATAGAAAATCAGTGTCCACTTATATAATACTATGTAATCAGTAATCATCAAAAGGTAATACCTTCCTGAGTATGTGGAGCTAAAAAATGAAGGAGGATCTTATCCAATCGTCAGTAATTAGGCATTTCTTTTGTCTGAATCAGTATTTGGAGGCATAGTGTTCAGGTAGTTTTTCAAGCACTGTGATTCATACAAGAAAAATCCCTAACAAATTGGTGACTCTGCTGGGGATTCCAGTTGAGATCTTTTACAAAGTCACAAGTGACATAGGTTTCAAGTAGAGTTCAACTCCTGGCCTGCTCATTTCTTACTAGTCAGTCACTGTTGAAGATCAGAGTTGTCATTTCATCTTTCAATATCTTGCCTTTAGGAGCCCAACTGATAATCTCTCCCAAGAAATATTGGAATACTTTCTCTAAACCCCAAAAGGAAATTGGGTGGTGACTCTTTACAAAATCTCTATACCAGTGTTCTAAATATAGAATTCCCTATTTTACACTGACTCACAAAAATACAAGATCTTGGAGAAAAGAACATCCAGAAGAAAATCTAGAACTCCCAGCTACCTCAAGACAAAGTCAAAGGAGGAAGGAGAGAAATAATAATGTCATGTCCTTTACATGGAGACAGAAAGGAAATGTGAGGACAAAAGATCCTATTCAAACAAACCAAGAAGGAAATACTTCAGAATATGAGGAAGCAGTTGATTTGGGTTTAAATTAGTATGAGGATTATTATTCACCCTTTGAAAAGGATGGAACGAGAACACAACCTCATAGGAGAGGAATCCCTGGGAATAATAGAAGAACTAGAAGCCAAAGTAGGAGTAGACAAGACTTTGTTCCTTCTTTTCCCCATGATTCCTCCTTATAGGATCACCAAATACTAGATGACCACCAAGTAGAGGTCCCTGCCCAAAAGTCCTCATTTGAAACAACCCTTCTTGATTCTGAGGAAATCTTTGAAGAAGTGTTTGAATTGGAAAGAAAGATCTGAGAGAAAATTCAAATAAGGTAAAAAAGAGAGAAAGAAAAGGAGGAAAAGACTAGGCATGCTATGATCAGAGTAGAACAATTGAAGAAGCAATTGTTGGATTTTGAAGCCATAAATCATGTTGCTATGACTGAACAAATAGAAGAGCAACCTGTTGTCCAACAAACTTATGAAATAAGAAATCCTAGGGTAAACAAAAGGTTGTAGGGATTTCAATAAATGAACCAAATATTGCCAAGAAGTCTCTTGATCAAGCAAAAAGATTAGATGCTAACCTAGATAAGGCCAAAAGGGAACAAGAATTGTTGGCAAAAGAATTGGAAAAAGCAGAACTAGAAGCTACTACACTTGAGATATAAAGAAAGATTGACTTCCTCAAACAATCTTCTGGACCCACTAATACACTTTCCACTTCTCTAGCACAAGGTGCAAATGTGTTGAATACTGCCAAAACTATAGGTATGCCCAAGACATCTACTATTTCAAATATCCAAGCATCCACATATTTAGGTGCTAGCCCATCTTAGATAGGATCCATCCATGAGAGACAAAAGCAATTGGTTTTTATTGGGATTCCTGGCTACCCAAATCCCATCCCTGATGAAATTAGGAAAAAGCTTCCAAAATTTACTGGAAGCAATGCAGTCACTTGTGAAGAACATTTGAAAAGTTTCATTGATATAATAGATTACTACAACATTGAGCTTGATGATGTGATCATGAAGCTTTTTGTTCAATCTCTGACCAAAGATGCTAGAGATTGGTTTAGGAATTTACCTCATGCTAGCATATGTTCATGGGATCAGTTCAAGCATTTTTTCAAAGAACAATATGGTGATAAAACCAATGAAGGTTTCATGCTCAATGAATTCAAAAACATCAAGAAAAACCCAAATGAGGGTGTTGTTGAGTTCAACGTCAGATTTCAAAAAGCTATGCATAAATTATTGCAAGTTATCAGGCTAGATGACAAGATTTGTTTGGTCACATACCTCAATGCTTTTGATTAAAAAATGGGATATCTCTTGAGAGACAAGAACCCTAGAAATCTTGCAGAAGCTTACAAACTGGCCATTAATATAGAAAGTAATAGAAGAATATCAGAGAAGTTGGGAAGAAGGGAGGATTATAAACCTCCAATCTCAAATAGAAAGGAACTAGGGAAATTTGACACAAAACCAAAAGATGAAGATAGTTTGAAGCAAATCTTGAAAGCAATAAAATATTTAAAGCCTAGTGAAGCAAGAAATAGTAGAGTGCAGGGAAATGATAGACCATCTTTCAATAACTTTAACAAGTTACCAAGAATGTAGAACTATCCTTATAACACTCAGTGGAAAGATGGGAAGGCAGTGCTTCCTGAAAGAAAGGATAAACCAAATGATAAGACCCCAGACCCCTTGCATAAAAATACAGTAAATATGAATGATGATTTTCCCTGGTGCATTGTTTGCCAATCAACTCATGACCCCTATTACTGTGCAATTTCTCAAAGTATCTCTGTAGATGAAGAACAAGACAATAGCAATGAAGAATCTTATGATGATCAAGGATGTGGCATGAATTATTCATACATATATGATGAAATGGATTCCACTGAAGAAGATGAAGGCCAAGATGTTGGTAGCTCCCAAATTAGAAATGAGGTTTACCATCAACAAGTGTTTTCTGATGAAGAAGACAGTCAGTTGGATATAGTCCAGTGCAACACTTTAAGAAATGATGAATCAGTGGTGTTGAGAAGACCTTCTGATCAAGAAATTGCACAAATCACAGTAGATATGGTCACCCAAGCCAAAAGTAACTACAACTTAAGAAATAGGGTAGGGGGTGATTCAAGTCAAAAGTCATTCGGTATATTTATCAAAAAGTTAGATAGAGATGTGAAACAAACTCAAGACAAACTCAAGACAAAAATAAGGCTGCAAATGTTGTTAGCAAGACTAAGATCAAGAAGAATGTCACATTTTCTCCTCCTAATGTGACTTACAGAGTAAAGCATAAACCTCCTTAGGAAATTGTTGTTTCTACCCAAAAGGAGGTCAAAACCCTGAATAAGGATCAACATGGCCTTATAGAACATGAAGAAAGTAAGGAGGTTGTCATCATTAAGTAGGATATAGTTGACCCCAAGTATATTCCGGTGGACATGGGCAAACTATTATCAAAAATTACTGTTAAAGTCCCCTTATTAGAAAAATGATGAGAATAGAAGAGCATAAAGACAAGGCTTTGAGTTGGGTAAATGGAGTTCTTCCTTCTGATGCCCAAAATTCCACCAAGGTTGGTAAAATGGCTGCTGCAGCAAGTGTTTCAAATGAAAACCAGTGTGGGTAAATTATTTCTAAGATCCCTCAGATTTATTTGGACACTAATGTTATTAATACTGTGATAGGAACTGTTGACCCTTTCTTTCTATCTCTAATAGTAAATGGAAAGTTGTTAAAAAATTGTATGATCGATTCAAGAGCCTCCAATACTGTTATGCCTACAAAAATAATGAAATCTTTGGGTTTAAGAGTGGATACACCTCATGGGAGGTGTCAAGCTATGGATTCACAAGAGGTCCCTGTTATTGGTACTATAAAAGCATTTCCTTACAAGTTGGCAGCTTTCCCTGACAAGATGTTAACTATGAGTGTTCTGGTGGTTGATATCCCACCCCATTATGGAATGTTACTATCAAGAAAATAGAGTGCTTCAATGGGAGGTAGTATCTAGTGTGATTTATCCTTTGCAACTTTCAATATTGATGGCAATAATGTGAAAGTATCTAGAGAAAGAGGAACCCCACACATGATTGAACTAACCAATATGGATGAATTGAACTATTGTGTGGATGTTGACATGGAGAATTTTAGAGTAGAAAAGGCCATTTCACAAGAGGAAGATTGAAACCCACTGACTCAAGAGCTTAAAGAACAAAAAAATGGACTATGGCAGATGTATTTTGATGGGGCTTTCTCAAAAGAAGGCTTAGGAGCTGGGGTTCTACTCATATCTCCATCAGGTACCACTTTTATGTATTCCTTCTCATTGACTTTTCAATGCACAAATAATACTGCTGAGTATGAAGCATTGTCATTGGGATTGAATATTTCCATCAAACATGGGATAAAATGTTTAAAGGTTTTTGGTGATTCTAAACTTGTGGTGGCACAAGTTCGATCTAAATATGTTGTTAAGAATGATAGATTAAAACTGTATAAACATGTAATTTGGGATCATATTGAAATGTTTGATGCTTTCAATATTTGTTGGGTAGAAAGATCCAAGAACATAATGGCTGATTTTTTGGCCAATGTTGCTTTAAAGAGAGATGATTCAACTTTTCTTGGAGTATCAATAGTTGAAATAAAAAGTAGGCCAGTTGTTCTAGACAATATTTACAATTGGCAGGTCTTTGAGGATGACCATTACATTTTAAAATTCATCCAATGCCTTGACATATATGAAGGTCAACTTATAGACTGTAACACATTGGTTGAGGAAGTTGACGGTAAAGATATGGTCCTTGGGAATGAGGTAATCCAATTGAGTTCAAATCACATCCCTAAGGGTTTAACTGAGTTGAAAGCATTATATAGTAGTCAAGATGATTACATGTTAAAAACAAGCAATGCTAAGGTAGAGGATTTGGAGGAAGTAAATTTGGGATCACATAATACACCTCAAATGGTTTATATTGGGAAGGGATTAGCCCCTTAGCTAAGATATAATCTGATAAAGTTGTTAAGAAAACACAAGCATGTGTTTGCATGGTCCTATGATGACTTAAAAGCTTATAGAGAGGATCTTTTCCAACATGAAATCCCATTAAAGCAAGACGTCAAACCATTTAGGCAGAAGCAAAGACCCATTAACCCACTATTGGCTCCTAAAATGTAGCAGGAGCTGGTCAAGTTAAGTGATGCAGGAATAATCCAACCTATAAGGCATTCAACTTGGGTGTCTAATTTAGTCTCAGTAAGAAAGAAGAATGGGGATATTAGGTTGTGTGTGGACTTTAGAAACTTAAATGTTGCATCATTGAAAGACAACTATTCTTTGCCCAACATGGAAGCAATGTTGCATAAAGTCACTGGATGTGAATTACTGTCCATGATGGATGGTTTCTCTGGGTATAACCAAGTGTTGGTGAAGGAATCTAAGCAATTTAAAACAACATTTACAACACCTTGGGGAACTTATGTCTATGTAAGAATGCCATTTGGCCTCAGAAATGTTGGAGCAACTTTTCAAAGAGCCATGGATGTTGCTTTTAAGGAATATATAGATTTGTTTATGGTTGTGTACCAGGATGACCTAACTGCTTACTCCAAATGGGCTGGTGATCATTGTTCGCACCTAGAAAAGATTTTTAATAAAGCTCTAGAATATGGTGTGTCATTGAATCCAAAGAAATGTAACTTTGCACTCAAAGAAGGAAAATTGCTAGGGCACATTGTATCTAAGGAAGGAATAATAATTGATCCAGAGAGAGTAGAAGCCATCAAGAGGGTCTCTTCACCCAAGAATCTCAAGGGCGTGCAATCCTTTTTAGGAAAAATCAATTTTTTTAGGAGGTTCATTGCCAATTTTGCTAAAATTGTCAAGCCAATAGTGAAGTTGCTCAAGAAAGATGTCAAGTTTCAATGGACTATTGAAGCTCAAGGTGCATTTGATAAGATTAAAAAAGTGGTTCAAGAGGTACCAGTACTAAAATCTCCTAATTATACCAATCCTTTTTCACTTTTCTCTTTTGCATCATTTCACACAATTGTTGCTGTACTATTGCAAAAGGATGAAGAAGGTTTTGAACATCCAATTGCATTTTTTAGTAAGTTTCTGTAGGCTACTGAATTAAACTATGAGATGATGGAGAAGCAATCATATGCACTAGTAAAGGTAGTAAAATCCTTCAGACCTTATCTAGTTTGTGCTAAGGTCATTGCATATGTCCCCCATGCAGCAGTAAAGGATATCCTTACTCAGTCTGAAGTTACTGGTAAGAGATGCAAGTGGATCACTAGGATTCAAGAATTCAATTTAGAATTCCATATCACCAAGCTGGTAAGAGGACAAGGCCTGACAAGATTAATGACTAAAGAGAACATGGATTTAGTCCAGGTTAACAATGAAGGAATTTCAGATACAACAATAACAAGTATTGAGTTGCAACCATACTATGCTAACATTTTATATTTCATTAAGAATGCCAAATGCCCAGAATATATGACAGATAACCAAAAGAGATCTTTAAAATTGCAAGCTCAAAAATATACATTGATACAAGGGGACTTGTATTGGAAAAATAGAGATGGGGTCTTGCTGTTTTGCCTTGATAAGTGTCAAGTAGAAAAGGTCTTGAGTGAAATGCATGCTGGTGTTTGTGGGGGGCATTATTCAATGAAGACTACTGCCCATAAGATCTTGAGAGCAGGTTATTTCTGGCCTACGTTGTTTAAGGACTCATTTTAGTTTGTTAAGAAATGTGAAGCCTATCAAAAATTTGCCTCTAAATTAAAATATTCAGGAGCGCTATTGTTAAATCCAATAACTGCTGAGGCACCATTTGCCATGTGGGAAATGGATTTCATAGGTGAATTTGCTGAGAAATCTAGTGGAGGAAAAGTTGGGTACTTGTTGCAACTGACTATTTCACAAAATGGATAGAAGCCATTCCCACAAAGAAGACAACAAGTAAAATAGTGATTGATTTCTTATTAGACAACATTTTGACTAGATTTGGTGTCCCCATGAAGTTGATCACAGATAAAGCAATGTGTTTCAGATCAAATGAATTCAAGGAATTTTGTAAAGACAATGGAATCATGACATCTTATTCATCTCCTTATCACCCTCAAGCAAATGGATAGGCTAAGTCCAGCAACAAAAGCATTCTGACAATCCTAAAGAAAACACTTGAGAAAAAAAGAGAGCTTGGCATTCGAAGTTGAAGCTAGCCCTATGGGCAGATAGGATTACAGTGAAGAGAGCTACTGGGAAGTCTCCCTTTGAACTTGTATATGGTCTACAGTCAAGGTTACCCATAAATAATTTAATTCTAGTTTATTAGTTTATTCAAGATGAGGAATTGGATGTGTTAGAGCCAATGCAAGACATGATCATGCAATTGATTGAGTTGGATGAGATAAGAAGGGAGAGTCAGAGGAGCAATATCAAGTTGCAATATAAAATGAAGTACCTCTTTGACAGAAGAGCAACTACCAGAAAATTCAAAACAAATGACCTAGTGCTTCAATGGAATATGTGAGAGTAGAAGATAAAGGGAAACATAAAAAGTTTGAATCATTATAGCTTGGTCCCTATGTAATTCATGAGGGTTTTGGGAAGGATTCCTACTTGTTGAAGAATATGGATGATGAAATTTTTGAATTGCTAGTGCATGGGCAATTCTTGAAGCCCTTCTTCAACTAAATTTTTGATTTTCATGCATATGTAAATCTCTTGTAAATTTTGTATAGGTTTGTTTCCTTCCAGGTCATGTGTTTCTGTTCCTATTTTTAGGTTAGTCCAGTTTTTGGTCTGCTGTCCCAGAGATTTGTGGTCCTTTCTTAAACTTTCATTTAAACATCCTCAGATAGAGCCACTGTTGGTAGTATTTCTGGTCTCAGTGTTTTCCTGATCAAAATTTTGAGTTCTTGTCTGGTCTCTCTTGTAAAATTTAGCCTTTTGACCTTCTATTTAGCCCTAAAAAATCCAAAAAGCCCTAATTTAGCCTTTCAACCTTCTATTTTTTTGTTACTTTATCAGGTCACTTAAAACTTCTTTAAGGCATGTGCGCTTTATATTTCTCCGGTTAGTCACGCAGTCTCCAAGCTAATCTAGAATATTCCTTTCTTATTAATGACTACCCAAAACCTCATGTCACACAATCTCCCTAAGAAGAAGAATATTCCCTGTTCTCAAACGACTTGGCGGTTGCCTTTAGTCTCCAAGTCTGTATGTTTTTCTGAGATCTAGCGACTGCTTTGATGAATTTTGTGAGAACAACTATAGTTCGACCATCTCTAAGTTTAAAATTACCTTTGGTCGGGTTGTCTCTGAATGATTTTGTAAAGCAATGTATTCTGTAATGATTATGAGTTTCTCTTTGGTCACTAAATTTCTAAATGAATGCACGGTCTTATTCTATGATAGTCACCAAGTCTCCAGATCTTCATGCGGTTACTTCCTTCATTCAATGACTTGGCATTTTAATGGTTGCATCTTCTTTGGTTCCTGGTGGTTATCTTCTAGGCGGTCAGCGACCTAGCGATGCTATTATCACCAGATCTCTTGATGCAGCGGTTAAGTTATAAAGGATAAGAGAGCTCAGTGTGGGCCGTTGGATGAATATTTGATCAACGGATGGCATTTAATCTCAGAACTCAACTATAGTTTAGAAAATGATTCAGCGACTCAGAGAGTAGAGGTGTTCGCCAAGTCTCTAGTTTTAACCAAGGTTAGAGAAAGTGTTTCATGACTGGGAGATGCATATAGTTGCATGATCTCTAGATTGTGCTGAGTTAAAATAAAGGTTAGTAAGCTACATCTTCTTAGCCATTGATTTAATTTTGATCTTGTGGTGGTCGCAAAGTCTCAATACCAAACTCAGGATAAGAAAAGCTTTCAGTGATTAAGAGTTTGCCTGTTGTCGCTAGATCTCATGATAAAATTTGAAAGTAATCTTAGTTGTATGATCTCATGAAGAGAAATATTTCATCTGCAACTAAGAAATACACTATAGTCGAGTGATCTCCAAATAAAAAATTAAAAGATGGACTAAGGAGATTGACTATGGTCTCTAAGTCTCTAGATCAAAATATTGCGGTGATCACTTAATCTCATGATGAATTCATAAAGTGCAAAATCATTTAGCAATTCTGAGGAGCTCTCCTCAGTCGCTAGATCTCCAGATGGTCAAGTTGGGATATCTCAGGAAGAAGTTTGAATAGTCAACCAGACTCAGCGATTAGGAGGTGTTCTATTGGTCGCCAAGTCTTGTGATGGCCCTTTGTCACCTAATCTCGAGATAGTTTCAAAGAATAAATATTTTGCAGTGACCAAAGCTGTGGCCATTTGTCACCAAATCTCAATATAAAAGTTTTTAATTTATCTTTTTCATCTGATAGCTAGATGATTTCAAAAGGTTTCAAATGTTTCAGCGACTATTATTTCTCATTGTCGCTAAGTCTCCAGATAAAATGTAAGATGTTATATGACTAAATTTGCTTAGTCGCTGGATCTCTATAACTTTTGAAATGGCGCCAGATTCTCTAGCGAATACAAAGATTGTATTGTCGCTAGATCATCAGAAGATCAAATTTGAATACATGTCATCTTCTAAGCCATGACTAGTGAATTGAAGTTCTGAGCGTGCCAAATAATGGTGAAGTGACATGGTTTCTACTTTTTGATCTCCAACGGATTTTTGCATTCAATACGGTTGAATAAGTATGGTTGTTCTCTATTCATTTCAATTAACCAAGCATTCAAAGAGCTAGAGCAACAAGAATTTCTAAGCATTTGCGAAGATCAGGGCATCTAGAATTTGTAGAAAATTTAAATTTGTAGACAAGATGAGTCAAAAAATAGTAGGTGAAACTTCAACTAGTAAGGGTGCTAGGGAGAAGGCCAAAGAGAGCTTCTCGAACGAGTTCCTCATCTTGTTGCCAGGTTCATCACAAAATAAGAAGGTGAGTGATGAATGTTTCATTGATGAATTTAATTTTTGTAGAGATGCCAAGACACCAGAGGTCTCAGGGATGTGTATGTTTAAATATTTTCACAAAAATGCTGAGAATCCCACCCCCTTCTCAAACCCTTGGACAACAGGACTAGCAAAGCTGATAGTTCCTAAGGTTTTTCTTGATGTTGATCTCCTAATTGTCTTGTCGCATAATTATGACCCTATGTCCAAAAGAATTAGGAAGAGTGATGGGTCTCCTCTGGTTACCCTAGAAAGAAATTCATTTATCAGGGCTTTTGGTATCCAGGTCCCTATGGCAACAGAGATAAAATTGCAGGATTTGGCTAGTAGATATGTCAGAGAATCTGCTATAGTGGCAAAGGAAATTCAGAATCATGTGCCACAGGAGAACCAAAACTACATTGCACCAATTTTTGGGTCAACTCTCCCATATTGTTATAAGGATTTCAAATTTTACGTAAAGTATATTGGTTATGGTTTGTGCAATGTACTGGGAATTGATGCAGGAGAGATGATTCCTTCTAGTATCTTGATGCTGATATTGGACTCTCAAAGTATCTATGCAACAAAGGGATATGATTATATTGGTTTCATAATCGAGAGAATGCATGAAGGGTTGGTAGCTCTAAAGTAGCATGTGGATGGATCTGGTGCCTTGCTCAGGTTTTTGCATTACTCTTTGCTGATGCATCTCATTTTGTTTTTTAATTATGATATTGTGAACATGGACATTCTTGAGCCAAAAATGACATATAGCGGATGGCCAAATCGTCTTCAGTTTTGGTTGAGAGCTTGGAGTCCTTCGTCTACAAGGAGTGATTTTTGTGTTTTTGAAAATTGGATTGTTAGGCCTATTCTCCTCAGCTTGGGGGTTAATATTTCAAGGCTCCCTACCAAAGTTTTGCAAGTAGTGAGGCCTCAACAATTTGTTGACAAATGGAATAAGGGTCACAATTGGGGTGACATATATTATGAAAAGAGATATACAATGATTTGAGTATATGGTTTCCCTCAGCCTCCTCACCTATTACCTTATTTCGTTCCACCAAGGGTGGCATTTCTTGAGTTTATTTGGCAGCTAATGCTCATAGAGAAGGAGCATTTAGCCTCTCATAGGAAGGGTACTTTCACCCCAAGGCACTTCAGAGTGCATAATATTACCATAGGAAAGAATGCCTTTAGCAAAGTAAATGATTGGTTGCAACAATTTAGGATGCATGCTGCTCCTTACCAGTATGTGGATACTGAGGGATTCATAATTGCTGCTAGGAAATATTACATGCCCACCTTTCCCTTCAATAAAAGACATGAGGAGTATCCAGAGGAAGATGCAATCAGGAACATCATAGAAGATGAGGAGGTGATGAAGATTGTAGATCAAATAAATGAATTATATGCTATGGAGAAATGAGTGAAGCAAAAGGGATTGGCATTCAATGGTTTCTTCCCTGATCTACCTTGTCTTCAGAGACTTGAGCAAATGATGGCTCAATTCCACACCCTGATGAGAGGTTTTGAAGATAAAATTGATGAGACTGATAAGAAGAAGGGTGCCCACTCTAAATTAGAGTGTGATGAAGATGGTAGTGATGGCTACTATGTACATAATATCCCTCCCTTAGAAACAATAATGGTGGAAGGGCACCGACATGGTGAAAATGTAGTTGAGTTAGCTGAGCTTGATAGCTCTCATGACACAAGTGAACCACCTACAAATAAGCAAAAGCTGCTAATTGGGGAGTCTTCTCAAGTGAAGAAAATAGATAAAGTTAGGGACCTCTTCCTTGGAACTGGTATACATCACCACCAGATTAGAAAAAAGGTGAGAGAGGAAAAGAGGAAGCAGAAACTTGAGCAACTAGATGTTGAATTGCCCTTGGCCCTGTGCCAAGATAAGAGTATGATAGAGCAAGATGCCTTTTTGAAGGATGATAATTTCATCAAGTCAGATGAATTCAAAAGCTTCTTGATTTGGAACAAGCAACAACAGGTTGCATCTACTATGCAGATCACTGAGGAGGGTCAGGTACCAGAAGAGGTAGTCCAACAACTGAGGGAGTATGATCCTGAGGCTGAAAATTTTACTCCTGATGAAGCCAAACAGTTGGTGAAAAAGAGCAACTAGCTGCTTGTGCCTGGTTGGAATTTGTATTCAAATTTTATAATTGATAAGATTAAAAGATAGGAAGACATTACTTTGTCTTCAGAAACCCAAGTAGGAGACATTATCAGAGGATTTGGGTATAGCCCAAAAAATCAAGCTTTAGCTCTATGGAGCTTATACCTTAAGGATAAAAAGCCTTCAATTCTAAATGTGAAGGAGGAAATGGAGGGAGACAAGATTGTGTGGTCAATCCACAATACAGGGGATCTTGAGATTTCTCAAGTATTAACCCATTTTGCTAAATTGAACGAGGATAAAAAAAGGTAGCTGTTAGAGAGATATGGCTCTCTTTTGGAGGATTATAGCGCATTGCTGTCGGATAGAGATCTCATAATAATAAAGGAGAAAGGATTAGAAAAGTCTCTAGAAGACTTAGAGCTCCAAATCATGAATACTCCTATGAAAGCCCCTACACCTCCTGAGCAACCAACAACACCAGTAATGACAGATGAAGAGGTGGCTGCAGAATTAAAGAAGATAAATGAGGAAAAGAATGAGGCTATCTTGCAGGCCCTGTTAGATATTATGCAGCATAGGATAAATGTAATTAAAGATAAGTTTGATCTTGTTTTTAATGCTTATAGAAAGTTGCCAGAATTACAGAGAGAAGTTGATAATTATGGATAAATTTTGAGCGGGTATCATGCAACTTGGTCTGTCAGAGTGCCACTTTTTGAGAAATTGACATTTGCTCAATCTTTGAGGAGTGATATCCTGGAGATAGTTGTGAGGGTTGGTGAGGAGATAGGTAGAATTAAATCCATATTACTACTTTTTAAGGGTAAGGAAAATTTGATTGAGGCTAAAATAGCCATGCTCAGCTCCTATTCCAACAAGTTTATCCCTTCTATAAAGAATGAAGATGGAGTCATAAAGAGCCTTGATCAGTGGAGGTCAGATTTTGATCTTTCATTGCCTAGGAAGGAGGCATTTTTAGGTGAAGAAAATAAAGTTGATTTGGATAGCTTCAATAAAACCTTGGACAAAGCTTTTAAGGTAGAGACAAATCTCATCAAGTTTATAATAGATGTCAAAGCAATTACATATGCCAGGTGGGAAAAGCAAAAAGCACAATTGTAGCTCATCCAAGACTTTAATTGGCCATTAGAGGAAGAAGTAACTGGGTGGCATGAGCTAGCAAACCCCAAGAAAGTTAAATCCACTGTAGTTGACTTGGACATTCTGGATGATGAGTAAGAGGGACACCTGGAGCACCTGACACCTGAGCCTAAAATACAAGGATGACAAGCTATCATTTAAGAATGGTGTAAATTAGCCGGATGGCGGTCACCATATCTTGTTATAACTACAACAACTATCATGAATACTTGTAGACAAAGGTGTCAATTTTCAAGCAATCCAGGATGCAAAATAGTCCAAGAATGTTTTGTCTTTCCACCGCCCGAGGGCTTGTTGTATTTTGTTTTTTATGATTTATCTCTTATGCTCTTAGGGTTAGGGTTTTCAACCATCAGAAGCTTGTTGTATTCTCATTGACAAGAGAATTCTAAGATGGTTGAAGATGTATAAATAGGTTTGTAAAACTCATAGAAAAGGGGGGAGTTGAAAGATAATAGAAAAAATTGAACAGAATTGCTTTGAAGCAGACTTCTAAATTTTGTGTCTGACCTTCTAAGTAATCAAATTTTGAATGTAATTGGAAAGTTGATTTTAATACAAATACACTGTAACTTCCACCATATATTGTTGTTGTCTCTTTACCTTTATGTTATACTCTTGTATGTTTTATATGTTAGGCATTTAAAATATACCAGTTGTAAAGCAACTTGTTTAATTGATTATGAGTTTCTTTCGAGGAAAGAACTAAACTTCTCATAATTCATTTCAAAGGGTAAACATATCTGTAAAGATTGTTGATGATAATAGTGTTTGGTTAACAAAGTAGTTTGTAAGGCAATCTACTTGAATTTACAGATAGTATGTAAGGCATATTGATTATATCTCCTTTAAAATTATCTTGTTGATTTGCATTTGAATTTCTTTTGCCCATTGGATAAGGCACTGGTTTAGTATTTGTTTCTTATAGTTTTACCTTTTATATTTCTCAAAAGGAAAAATTGAAACTTTCATATCATTTACCAGTACTTTTTCATTTCATGTTTATTGCACAAAATAGATTGGACTGTTTCTAAGTAGTACAGTTCTTATTTCTTGATTCCTTGAAGAGAGAATCATTTAGGTTGCCCCTCCTTAAAAGGAAGAAGGATGAGAATCCTTAAGTCACCGATCCTTGCTATATTTGCAATCATATTTTGCCTGGTTAAGCTCTGCATCAAATTGATCCTGGTCATATACAGAGTGCTTTATAGATTGATACATTAGAAGGATAAATAGAAAATCAGTGTCCACTTATATAATACTGTGTAATCAGTAATCATCAAAAGGTAATACCTTCCTGAGTATGTGGAGCTCAAAAATGAAGGAGGATCTTATCCAATCGTCAGTAATTAGGCATTTCTTTTGTCTAAATCAGTATTAGGAGGCATAGTGTTTAGGTAGTTTTTCAAGCACTGTGATTCATACAAGAAAAATCCCTAACACCTTGCTTTATCAAGGTCTGCTTGAGACACACCATGTATTCTCAAGATCTTAGATGTAAGTTTAGCAACCTTTCTTTTTGTTGCTATGCTATTTAGCTTTGCATCTACTTCTCTGGTTTTCTCTTCATATGTTCCCCACCTAGGTTCATTAGGATCTTTGGGGGCTGATAGTAATACCTATGCATATGCTTCAAGGACCTATTCCTCTACCTCATAGGCAAGTGGATGAATCCACTTAGTTCTTGGCTCAACAGCTTCCATACAAGTAGTATCAGTTTCAACCATAAAGCATATTGTATCCTTATACTTTTCCACAATGCTCTCTGGAATCTTGTACCTCATTTGCATCTTGACCCTGAAGGTCTTCAATTCTAATGTCACATAATCTCTTAATGTGCTCTCTGTTGATGATTTGTTGGATATCTATGGCATGGTTGGAATGGATTTGTCCAAATACATATCTGAAACATTTCCAACTATATGAAGGTACATATAGATGAGTAGGGACCCAAACCTGAATATCTTTGTCTTGTCATGCTTGATGGCCTTGATGTTATCAATCAACTATGTGTGCAAGATCTCACACAAGTTGAATTCCCCATCATCCTTCACAAGTCTGATGGCAGCTAGAATAGTGCCCGTAGACACACTATTCACCCTGCTGGTGTGATGAAACCTGTAACCTAGTAGAATTGACATTAATTTGATGTTTGCTTGTTCAATAGGCTCTATAGTCATGCTGCACCTATCACTCCTTGAATTACATGTTTGCTCAACTATCTTTCTGACATCCTTGTCCACAGGAAGGATGACGCCTATCCTAGAAAGGCCTGTCATCTCATGAATCAAGTCACCTATGATTCTTACCGACACATCACCAATCCAAAATAGATCATCATGAATTCTACTCAACAAGATCTTTATCCATTCTGTCTCATAGAATTCATATGCCATAGCATACTCAACAATAGGGTGATCATTCCATTTCACATATTCATCCATGAATGTCTTGTCAGGTTTTAGCATGGTATCCATGTGCACCCTTAACCTATCCAATCTAACTGGTTCCTTCTTACAGTAAATGTAAGCCCTAATGTCTTCCACATGCATGACGCCCATAGGTGTGCGGGAGAAAGCTCCCTCTAAATCATTTAGGGTTAATTTAAATGGGTGCCTCTTGAAAACATATCTTTTCTTCTCAGCGACATCATAAATAATCGGAGTGGCCATGACTTACTTGTTAATCACTTTCCTAACTGAACTCTGAGAAAATTTGATGGCTTTTGAATCGGTCCAATGAGCTAGGGTTTCTACAACCGACCAAATGCACTACAAACACTGATAGTTTAATCTCCAAGTCTTCACAAAAAATTCCAAGGCTCTTTCTGCTCTCTATCGCTCTGAATTTGAATGCAATGAGCAATCAAATAACTTTCTGTGTACTTAAAAGTGAAAATTCAACCATTAATGCAGGTTGCATAAACCAGTCTGTCACTTCAAAATTTTCTACTCGAGTTCTATTCACAATCAACATGTGTGCTCTTGTACATAGGTACCTTTATACTCCAAAAGCTTAAGTCCAAAGGTGCATACTCTGAGGATGAGTATACTAGCCGTGCAGGGGTCTAGAGCTAAATTAGCTCCCCCTATGACCCTAAGGGCTATTCATCCAGATGTAGAAGGTGCATCCATTGTGGATGCATCCAATACATTCTCATCAGTCATGTCCTTTTTCTCTAACCAAATCATGCTCGGATCATTTGAGGCTTTGACAAAATTGACTTCTCCTACGGGATCCAAAACTAGTTCTTCAGCCTTTTTAGGGCTTCCCTGACCTTGCGTCCTTGATCTACAGAACCTTGAGATATGTCCAACCTTGTTACAAGAATGACAAATGACTAGAGGTCCTATATTACTCGGCACATTGACATGAGTCACCATTCTGCATTGTTTTATTATGTGACCATTATAGTTACATATCTAGCATGTAACATTCTAAGAACTTCTTACATTTGTCTGATTCTGATTTCTCTGATCTTCTTGAATCCTATTCTTCTTACTAGTCTTGCAATTCATAGCTCTATGACCATTTACTTGTTGTATGAATAACAGTAACCATTAAAAGGTCTTACCTCTGTACAATTCCTTGCAATGTGTCCATGCTTGTTACAAGAAAACAAGTGCATTCTACTTGCTTGCGCTCATTCTTAGGTGGTCCACCATTATCTTTGGTTTGATCTTCAGTCTCCTTAGCATCAGTAGAGTCTTTTTGTGAATCCTTTCTTGCTCACATATTGTCAATCTAATTTTGTGCTTCATTGTATCCAATACAATTGGTGTCTCCTTTGGCTCTTCTTGCATACAATTGAGATTCTACCAAATTAGAACTGGTGTGTAACTTGTCAATATGATTCTTTGCTGCTTTCAATTCAGACTCCAAGCTTTCTTTGTTATTCCTTAGCTCCAAGATTTCCATGTTTGCTTGCCTTAGTTCTTCATTTAGCTGAAGGTTCTCTTTGATCTGTTCATCACAAACTTTTTGATTAATGGTCAGCTTATCATCAAACTCTTCAAGTTGTTCTTTTAAGGATTTATTTTCTTCATTCAGCTTCTTGACCATTGTCCCTAGATCACTGGTAGAGCATTCTTTCAAATCTTTTCTTAGCTTTTTGATGACTAATTGAGCATCACTGAGTTTATCCTTTAGTTCTTCAGATTCTCTTTTTGACTTGTCTAGGTCTTCAAGAGTAGCTTCAAGATTTCTTTTCAGATGTTTCATTTTAGCTTTGTCCATGATCTCCTCAAGTGGTTAAACTTCTTTTTTGAGGACCAGAGCTCTGATACCAATTGTTAGGAATGGGAACATTGAGAGGGGGGGGGGCGTGAATTAGTGTTCACTGTATGTTAACTTTTCACTTTAACCTTTATGCTGAACTTAAATGCTTAAGTACTAAAATAAACATTCACATAAACATGAAACATGAAATCAACACATGACACCAATATGATTACGGGGAAACCCAAATAGGTAAAACCCCGGTGGGAATTGACACCCACTAATATTTTGTACTAGTGTTTTGTGATCCTTGTTAGAAGATCCTTTACCCTGTTAGGAGTAGCTTTACAATGCTTTAAGTACAGTAGACCTTGTTAAAGGTCAGACCCTATTAGGAGTCTTTTACAATGATCCCTGTTAGGGGAGTGGACTCACTGTCTTAGAGCTCACTGCTCAAATGGTGAAGGCTACAACCTTCTAATTTCAGATACACACTATATCTGCAGGATGAACTGTCACTATGACACTGCTTGTCAGATCAGTTCCTTTGGTGTGCTGATGCTTTGACCTCTAGCAAAGCTCTAATACATCTTATGCTGTCTTTGCATACCTCTGCTCTGCTTATCACAACTCTATGTCAACTTTCATACTGAATACAATGGTGCATCTTACATTTATATGCTCATACAAAATACACAATTAGGTCGGCCCTATAACTAATTACAAACAACGCTTCCAAATGAATTAGCTTAAGCGTGCTTACAATTATACATATAAACATGTCGACAACCTAAATACAATGGGCGCATAGCTTTTACAATATTACATTACAATCACAAACCAAAATACTAACTGTCGGCTCCATGTTCTATTCTCTGTTAGTACATACTGGCTGTGCAACTTCAACTGATTGTAACTTTCACATCTTTGCATATCTACTTATGCGCTCATAGACTAAGCATAAGTATAGTCTAACCAACTTAACTTCTAGGGTGCATACCATAATTCATCTGTACACACGTGCGCTGATGCTCTGAGCTGTAGGAACTCTGTACACTGTCCAGTCTTCAACACTTAATCAAATTCTGATCTTTACATCAAATGCCCTGACTCCAAATTGCTATATGACTTTGTTTCCATAATGACAACACTATATCTAGTCATATACCTCAGTATAGTCAACTTGTCAACAGTTTATTTAATAGATTATTCATAATTTTACCAATAAGAATGATATCTAACTAAACTTGAGTAGTATTATTTCACATATATTCTCTTGCATGAACTTTTCAAACAACAAAAAAACTCAATTTCTAACACTGTCCTTTTTGAAGACTAAAATAAATAACCATATGCATAATTTGATATATTTACTAAGTACTTAGTCCGTGGTCACTAATACCACATGCTTTATAATCTATAAATATAAATTTAACTTGTTTATAGAGTTCATATTACAAACAAAAATGTTTAAAACATCTTAATGGTCATATAGCATCAAACCTTTTTCTAATTTTATTTTGTTTGTTGAAGTAATCACCTACCTTTTATTTTACCCATCTAGTTCACATTTAGCGGCATGCTACCAACTTGTATCAAGACATGGTCTTTAAATTTATCAAGGAATAATGGAGGTCCCATGAAAGTTTGTTGGGTGTCACAACTTTTATTTTTTTAATAAACATTAATGTGAAATATGGAAGCATGTACAAGATCTACTAATAAGTTTTTAATTGCTAATTGATTGAAATTATAAAACAATTATGAGATGCAAAGATACATAAATCAATGAGGAAATACAAGTATCAAGGATTGCTACAGTTATTTTTTTGGGTTTTGTTTGATTTGCGGTTCTGAAAGGTTGATAAATAATGTTGCTAGATTGATAATTTATCCTTTTCAAGCAATGTCAAAAGGTTCCTAGTATTGAAGTCTAAATTTAGTTATTTACCACAATGTTCTATATGAAAATATTGATCCAAAAGTAGAGAAAGTTGTTAAAGATGCTAGAATGATTCCATTCTATTTTGATACTAAGAAACACATCTAGCAGTGTTGCTCAAGTTCCAGTCAAAATGGCGCTGATAACCGATGAGAAAGGCATAACACGGCGTATTGGCAATCATCACCCCAACTTGTGGGATGACGATTTCCTACAATCCCTCTCAAACTCTTTTGCCGTAAATTACTTAACTGTGTTTTAAGTTTCTTAAACGTTATTGTCCTCATGATATGGTTTCTCTTACAAGTTTCTATTGGTTTTTTGATCTATTCAGGCACCCTCTTATGGTGAACGTGCTGAAAAGCTCATTAATGAGATAAAGGACATGTTCAATGCCCTTCATCAAAACTCTTCATCTGCGGACGATCTGTATCGACATCTTTCAATGGTTGATGGTGTAGAACGCCTTGGAATTGATCGCCATTTTCAAAATGAAATAAGAGAACATCTCGACTATGTTTACAGGTTTTCTTGCTTCTTCCATCTAGTACTTACAACTAGATTTTAGAGTGTATTCTTTAGTCTATTTCAAATGCCTAAGAATTGTTTGAATAACAGATATTGGAATGATACCCGTGGCATTGGGTGTGGTAGAGAGAGTCCTTCCGTGGATCTCAACACCACAACCTTGGGCTTTAGAATTCTTCGCCTCCACAGATATGGCGTCTCTTCAGGTGACATCTGCAATCATTGAACTGAAATAACTTTTGTTTAACTTGCAAGATACATTTAAGATGTTTGGAAAGTAGTAAAGATCATTATAAATCTGGAGTGAACTATTTGATCGATAATGACCTTATCTATGAAACATCAAATCAAGACAATAAACAAGGATTAAAAGAATTTATGAAAGAGAATTCCGGCATTTTATATGATAAAACAAGTGTCATGTAGTGGCTACGTACTTGCCTTTAATTATAGTAGAAACTATAATAGTATATTAATTTTTTAATTACTATGTTTTATATAGTAATAGTAGAAATAATAATTTTTTATTAATTTTTTATATAGTTACAATAGAAATAATAATTTTTTATAAAAGAATTTTTATTAAAACTATTATAAATAAATAAATTTAAATAAATTGATCTTTTAAACTAAATTTTAATAGGTTTTTCAAAATAAAACTATTATAATAATATTAAATATTAATATTTTGTAAAGAAAAAATAAAAATTATAAGCAAATAAAATCGCATAATTGTTTTACATAAATAGTTGTTAATGTATAATTAGTATATAATAAAAATAAAAATTAAAAAACTTTAAAAATATGAATAAAAATAAATATATATTATAATATCATAGGTTGTTATTTAAATTATAATATATTGTAAAAATTAATAGTATAAACATGATTGTCAGAATGGAACAAAATTTATGGATGAGAATAAATATATATTATCTGAGAATAAATAAAAAATGTGGTAAATTTTAATTGGTTCACTCCTGTAATAAGACTTCAAATGCATTCATCTAATGAGATGATCAAAAATTAATTTCTAGATATTATAAAGTTAAATATTTTGCATCTATATTTTACAAATGAAAAAAACTTATAATGAAATATAAAATTGAATTTATTTTCATTGGTGTAGAACAGTTCATTTAATCACTAATTAATTAAGAAATCCAAAAACGGATGCAATAGTACTTGCTTAGCCTATCGACAAGTACTAATAAGATGAAAGTAGTTAGAATATAAAAGTTAATTATTCAATAGTAACCTTTTTCTCATTATATAGAGATTCAACATGATTGATGCTTGATATGTACGAATGTACTTAAAATAAGTATAATGTATGAGTATATGAGTAATAAGATAGTATATGCATTTTTATTTATTTCAAATAAATTATTTTCAAAGTTTGTTAAAACATATTTTTTATGAGGAATAGATTATCATTATTGCAATTAAATTATAAATTTTAGAAGATTTTTTTTTTAATAAAAAAATTTAGATTAAAATTTGAATATATTTGCATTTAAACTATAATAATTCTTTCAAGATTATTAATTGAATACATTTACACAATAAATTATATTTTAAAAAACTATCGAACATTAATATTTATATACTTTAGGTTATATTAACAAAGGATAAAGTTGTTTCTAACTTGATATTATATCAGGCATGTTGCAACAGTTCAAAAGTAAAGATGGACAATTTTTGTATAGTCAATTGAATGAGGAGGAGATAGGAAGCATTCTAAACTTATTTCGAGCTTCACTTATTGCATTTCCTAAGGAGCAAGTTTTGGATGATGCCAAAGCCTTTTCTTCTTCATATTTAAAAAAAGTTCTACCCAATATTAATAATACCAATCTTTCGAAAGAGGTATCTATATCTATTAATATTATTTTTATATTGGCTATAAATCTATTTATCAATTGCAATTCTAATATATGTGGTGTAACAGATACAATATAATCTAGAGTATGGTTGGCACACTAATGTTCCTAGCTTGGAAGCAAGGACATATATTGACATATATGGAGATTCCAAGACTACCAACAAGTAATTTTAGTACTCTGTAACATGCTCATCTTCCCTGTAAAGACTACTATTGCAACCAAGCATACCACGTAAGCAGTTAACATAAAAAGTCGAGAGTCGAAAAGGTCGAAAGACATAGTCGACATATCAATTTATTAAATCCAAAGATACGTTAATAAATCATACAAACGACCAACTTGTCGAGAGTATAATAAGTCACAAGATAATTTACATCCAGATACATGCCAACCAACTTGTCGGATTAAGAAATCATAGTTTTCAAATTACAATGATATATCAAGTTTATACATTCAGAAGTGTCGACCAACTTGTCGATCACCAGATAAATACATCAAGAAAAAGAGGAGAAAAGAAGATAAACACTGGAAGTATCAACTCATCAGATTCTATCTCCTGAGCCTCGGACTGAGTCCCTTATGCTTCCTTGAGAACAGAGGTGGGGTCCAGGCGCTTTACCGCCCAACCGTGGAGTGGTTAGCTCCGGAAGTGATGAGCTTCCTCGGGGTTCTTCCTGACATGAAGAATTCCCTGTCCCTGCACGAGAGGTCTAGCTTCTCGCTACTGGCAGATTCAGATGGTCTTAGTGCAGTCGTGAAACTTAACCTACAACACATATGCCTATCGTAGGTTCCATTCAACAGATGTAGCAAGGGGTAAATTTTAACCATGCATAATCAATGGAAACATATGCAGTAATATACTTTGGCCAAAGTAAATTTTTAATCCAGATTTGAACTGGTAGGCAAACATACATTTACCCTCCCTTGTTATTCTACATTCGGCACATCTTCCATCCTAGTTGATACTTTCCAAATCCCTCGTAAAACAATAATAAATAAATAAAAATAACAGCATCCTAAATGATAGAGATCATAAAGAGAACAATAAAGATATAATTTTAACATTTCTTCATCTTGATTTGATTTAACTATAAAATCATTCTCATGACTATTCTTACATGAATTGTACTAGTAACAGATTATTTGTCGTAATTACTAACATAAAAATAGAAAACTTGACCAAAACTGATACAATTTGAAATCAGATGAACAGACTAAACAGAATGTTAAAAACAAGAAGGATAACAGCAAATTTGTTGTGTCACCTGAAAAAACTTAGCTAGTCTTTCATTTCTCAATAAAACTAAATTCAATTGATCAGTTGCTATTCGCTTAACCAAACTACCAAAATTGTAAACGCCTAAATTCAATTTATTATAGACTTTCGTTACTGGAAAGCCCTAAATCCACTGCAAGCTGAAATATATTTGCTCTAAAATCCTTAAAGTTTATCTCAGACATTCATTTTCAAGTTTTGCTAACAAGTCATTCCAAAAAGAATGTTAAAGCAGAATGTCAGTGTGAAATACAGAGTTCGCTGATCAAAAATAGTTTAAGTTTTCAAGCACGTCCAACAATGCCTGATAGGAATGTATGCAAAAACTAGGAGTCATTAGAAACCATGATATGCAGATAATCATCCATGCTTAATCCTCTCGGTTAACTTGTTGTTAAGGCAAAGAATGGAATTTAAGGATTGCCAGGTGGACTGCAATCGAGGGTTTCATATTATTGATAAAAATGGCCTTGCGGAGATAGTTGATGGAGTCGTTCCTTAACCAAAATAACAGTTAGCATTTCAATCTTCCATCTAAATAACACCAAACTGAGTTTCCCATTATACCTCTATCATGCATTAACCACAAAATTTTAAGGTATTCTAGCAACGGCAATACAGACAATACGAACACATTTAAATTATATCAACACAAACAATATCAATCATAATGGCAACTGGAATCTATGGATCGAATCCCCAATATCACCCAACTGTATTATGATAACCGACTACCTAATACAAAACAACAATCTTTTGCAACCATGGCTAAGGCCGCTCTTCTAACAAGGAGATGCCTGCGGTTTGATCACTTTGCTGAGTCAAATATTTGGGCGGTCTCCTATAGTGGCCACACCCATGCCCATTCTTCCAACGTTGGGGTGATCTGGCATCCACATTTTTTGCCTCTTTCAACCATAAAAATGCATACATGGACCCATGGTAGCTATGCGGTTATGGTTTAAAGCAATGTCCAGACATTTCTAGTGGCTCATCCGTTCTGTTCCAAACTACAAGGATTTCCACCACCACGTAGCAGGGCATGCTGGTTTAATAAGGCTCTAGTCCATTCTTGAGATTATATCGATAAAGGAAAGGGTCGATAATACCACAATCGCTAGGATGAAATTAGGATATATAAATATATTTGTATGTATCAACACAAATTTTTTTTAATGAACTCCATCAGTAAAACAACAAACAGGGTTCACTCCATAAGCAAGTTAAACAAGTATTCTCTCTTTCTTCATGTAGAATATCGCAAATCAACAACAATGCAATACTAGAGCCCAGTTCATCCATCTCGATACATAGACTTGTAGGCGGTTTATATAATAAAGGAAAGAATGGCCTCAAGATGCATGATTACGTGAACAGGAGCATGGTAGAGGGAAAAAAGATCAACACAACTTGCAGACGAAAGCTCATACGTACCATAAAACCATCTCTACTTATATACAAAGACTTAATCCCAACAATAATTTTAATATTTGCTACAGCAACCGCAACAGATTTCGAAGACAATGAAAATTAAAGTTACAGTCTCGCTACTCATTTGCAGGGGAAGATAGTAAACGAAATCAATTTAATGTCCATGAATTTGTGACACAAAGTTTTTAAACTAACCAAAGCATTCAAAAAGAAAAGAGGAACCTGGCTATCAATGGAGTCTGTAGTCTGAAACTTGTCCCAAACCAGCGCTGTCACTATCTTCAGTTCTAAATCCCCAATTCCAACCCTAGTGTTTTTCCCCAATTTTGTTTTTCCTCCTCGTACCTGGCAAGAAAGATGTGTCTTTCATAGGAGAGGTTTCTCGGCATTTATTCACCATTGCCAATAACCATTTTTTTAGGTTTACTAGCTTCTTGATTTACTTGCGGTAAGTTGAACGTAGAGAGTAAAAATGAATATAAGTACACATAATCACAATGTTAGTTAATCAAAATCTTAACAATTATAATCCTAACTTATTAAAATCTCATTTTTCCATTCAGATAAAATAATAGAAATGCACATATTTATTTATTTTTAATCATTGAACATTAAACACACTTTGCAAAACTAATAAATATTTCTATAGTGGTGTGTGCATGGCACTACGGCATCCGAATCGGTCACTAGGCGGGGAGCTAGACCTCTCTCCTCAACCACACCTCTGCCCTTCGACCTGCACATCCACTCAAACACTCAACAAGGAAACTTCATCAGTAATTCATCACATGAAAAATATATATATATATATATCTCAAAATTAAATGACCATTTTAAAGATTGCTACCATTGCAAATTCGCTCATATTTGATTAACACTTTACCTTGTTTCCTTGTTACCTGGTCATGTCGATTCCTCCTAGTCGACATAAGTCGACTGAAGGATCCGTAAAATCAGGAGGTCGCAAAACCGGTCGTGACATCCCTCCCCACTTGGAAGAGACATCGTCCCGATGTCATGTAAGCATCAATAATAGAAACATATTGATAATCATTTCAATGTAAACATAAAAGGCTATGAGTATCTCATCAATAATTAATCAAAGTATCATAAGCAACATTTGGTAATGTAGAGAAGAACAATGTATATAAGAGTCTCTAACATGATAGTCCAACAACATCTGAAATATACAAGTATGGAACAACTGAAGTATAACAATATCCATGACATCAAAACATAAACATCACACCAAAACTCTCTGGAGCATGAGTAAACTGTATCATCAAAGTCTATGAACTATCAAACTTAAACAACATCTAATTGAAAAGATGAGGGAAGGAACGACGCATGTCATCCACATCCTCCCAAGTAGCACTATCAGCTAAAAATTGGTCCCATTGGACCTTATACTGGAGGACATCAGAATTGCGCACCCTGATGGTACGCTGATCAACGACCCGAGTAGGCTCCACTGGGACCACTCCTGGATCCTGCACCTATAAAGCATGCCAATCCAAAATATGTGAGACATCAGGATGATATGGTTTCAGTAATGAAACATGAAAAACATTATGGATACGGGCTAGAGCTAGTGGAAGAGCAAGTCGGTAAGCCACCAGATTGATGACTTCCAGCACATCAAATGGACCAACATAACGCGGGGCTAACTTTGATGCCCTGCCAAAAGAAATAGAACTCTTTTGTGGCCGTACACGTAAAAACACTTTATCTCCAACCTGAAACTCTCTGAAGGTGTGGTTCTTATCTGCATAGCTCTTTTGCCTGTCAACTGCTTCCTTCAGACGAGCACGGATCAATGTCATTTGCTCCTCCATCTCGCGGAGCATATCAGGGCCAATAACCACTCGATCCTCTACCTTGTCCCAACTAATGGGTGTGCGGTATTTGCATCCATACAACACCTCAAAAGGTGCCATGCCTAAAGATGCATGATAGGAGTTGTTATAAGCAAACTCCACCAGTGAGATATATTCTTCCCACTTGTACTGCTGATCCATGCAGTACATCCGCAAGAGGTCCTCCAAAACTTGATTCACCCTTTCTGTCTGACCATCTATCTGAGGGTGGTATGAAGTACTGAAATTCAACCATGTACCTAGGGATGCATTCAAGGTTGTCCAGAACCTTGATGTCATACGAGTATCCCTATCTGAAATAATAGTCTCAGGAACCCCATGCAATCGAAAGATCTCATGAACAAATTTCCTAGCAAGGGCTAAGGAACCATCTCGCAAGCTGCCAGGAATAAAGTGTGCTACCTTGGTGAGTTTATCAACCACCACCAAGTTAACATCATGCCGCTGTCTCGTCATGGGAAGACCCTGAATGAAATCCATGCTTATGACCTGCCACTTGTACTCGGGTATGTCATGAGGATACAACAATCCTACCAGATGAATATGCTCAGCCTTGACTCGTTGGCATTCCAAACATTGGGCCACAAAAGCTATAATATCATGCTTTAGCCTAGGCCAAAAGTACAATGGTCTCACGTCATTAAGCATTTTGGTCACCCCTGGATGACCGGCATAAGGAACACAATGCATCTCCTCCAAAATAATCCTCCTCAACCCTGCTCGGTCGGGGATATACATCCTGGTCTGGTATCCCAGGATACCATCACTATCAAAAGAATAATCACTGAACCGGTAATCAGAAGGATCTATCTGTAAGGCAGATCAGACCATTTCATAATGGTCATCACTAGGTAATTGCTCTAGCACATGCTCTCTCAAGCGTGTCCTGGTAGTGGATATAGCAGATAAATGTCGTCGCCTACTGAGTGCATCCACCACTCTGTTCTCCTTTCCTTTGATATATTCGATACCAAAGTCATACTCACTCAAGAACTCAAGCCAACACCTCTGCCTAGCATTCAAATTCAGCTGCGTGAAAATATATTGCAAGCCCATGTGATCAGTCCATAACTCAAAAGGTTTTCCTAGAAGATAATGTCTCCACATCTGTAAGGCATGCACAATTGCTGCAAGCTCAAGGTCATGCGGAGCATAGTTCACCTCATGTTGTTTCAGTTTCCATGACTCGTAAGCCACAACTCTACCATCCTGCATCAACACGCCTCTTAGGCCTTCACCTGACGCATCTGTGATAACGGTAAATTGACCATTTGGATCAGGAATGATCAATATCAGAGCGGATGTGAGCCGTTATTTTAACAACTGAAAAGCTTGCTCACAAGCGTCTGTCCACTCAAACCGTTTCCCTTTTCTTTGGAGGAAGGTAATAGGTGCTGCTATTCTTGAGAATCCTTCCACAAACTTTCGATAATAACCAGCCAACCCCATAAAACTCCGCACCTCATGAACAATAGTAGGAGCAGGCCACTCAAGTATTGCTTTGATCTTGGCTGGATCAACCGCAATCCCTTCTCCCGATATGATATGGCCCAAGTAATGGATCCTCTTCTGATAGAATGAACATTTGGATAGTTTGCCATACAGCTTACATTCCCTAAGTCGCTGCAAAACTATTCACAAATGCTCCTCATGCTCCTCAACCGTTTTAGAATATATAAGAATGTCATCAATGAAAATCTCCATGAACTTATCCAAACAGTCTCTGAACACACTATTCATCAGGTTCATAAAAGCTGCTGGGGCATTTGTTAGTCCAAAAGGTAGATCTACAAACTCGTAATGCCCATATCATGTCCTGAAAGCTGTCTTATGGATGTCCTCCTCTTTGATTCTTAGTTGATGGTACCCAGATCGTAGATCAATTTTTGAAAACACCGCTGCCCCTTTCATCTGATTGAATAATTCATCTATTCGTGGTAGAGGGTATCTATTTTTGATGGTTACTTTGTTTAACATCCTGTAGTCAATGCATAAACGCAAAGTACCATCTTTCTTTTTAACAAAAATCACCGGTGCACCCCAAGGAGAGACACTAGGATGTATAAATCCTTTATCAAGGAGATCCTGAATCTGAACCTTTAGTTCATACATTTCTATCGTAGTCATCCTATAAGGTGCTTTAGACTGTGGTTCAGTCCTAGGCTTAAGATCAATAGAGAAATCAAATTCCCTTTTAGGAGGAAGTTCTGGCAAGTCTTCTGGAAACACATATCTGAATTCCTGAAGGATTGGATAATCATCCAATTTAGGAGGTGTTTCCTCCAAATCCTTCACATGGACATCATAAAGTTTACACCCTTTCCATTTGGCTTTCTTTAATTGCATAGCTGAAATCTGTCTGAGTTCAAGAGGCCTTTTAACTCCTCTGACCTCTACAGGCCTTCCTGAATCATCCAAACAGTGAAAAGACTTGTCTTGACAATCTACTATGGCTTTATGTTCTGTTAGCCAATTAATTCCAAGGATTATGTCATATGAGCCAAGAGGTGCTAAATAGAGATTTACTTGCGTTTTGAAGCTGGGTAACTCCAATTCGCTGCAAACCAAACACTACTCTACCCTTCGCTCTGCCCGATTTCCATATTCTACAACCCATGGATTAGCCATGTAACTCGCTCTAATGGGTAATCTAGATGCTACTCTAGGATCAATAAAACATTCAGTTGCACCAGTGTCCATAAGTATAGAGACATTATGACCAAAAAGTGTACCTGTCAACTGAATAGGAGACGCCTAAAATTCTGCCTGCCTGTTATCCACTGCAGCGTGGATATGATGCTGAGCTTGAGGGGATTTTCTCTCTCTCTGACCTATCCTCTGAGAACAGTGACTGGAAAAATGGTCACCGCCACAAACATAACATCCTCCCCGAGGTCCTTGTCGAGTCTCTAACCTATTGTTCCTGTTCTCATTTCTATTCTTATAGTTCTGGTTGTTCTTGTTGCTGTTCCTGTTCCCAAAATTTCCCTGACCTCGACTCTTCATGTTCTTGATTTGATGTCTATCATTTCCCTTCTGATGGTTATCCTGTTTCCTTTTGAAGCCTCCTGATTTACCAGATTTCTGAGGCATTCTGACTGCTGACAAGCTCTTCAGTTTCTCTTCTTGTCTCAGAGCCTTCCTAAGTGCTGTTTCCATCTGCTCAGGCTCATGCATGAGTACCTCTGAAGCAATTTCTGGTCGTAATCCCATAATGAATTTCCGTGTACGAAATTCCTCATCATTCCAGTACTGTGGAACATATTTCACGAGATGGTAGAATCTCTCATGATAAGCTGTCACTGTCATAACTCCTTGTATAAGATGCTGAAATTCTAAAATCTTTTTGTCAAAATAGAGCTTTGGTAACCATCGAGTTCTGAACAACTGTAGAAATTCTTCCCAAGTAACCTGTCCAGGTTCAAGCTTCTTTTCTGACATTACATTTTCCCACCATGTCATAGCCTCTCCTCGCAACTGAAAATTTGCCCACATGGTTCGTGTTTGTCCTATAAAGTTTCGTACCTGGAAATACCTCTCCATTGTGGCTATCCAAGCCTCAGCCTCATCACCCATGGCTTTCCCATTGAAAGTGGGAGGAGTGACCTTTTTGAGGTCCTTGCTCAGCTCTACTGAGATCTACTCTCTAGTCGCAACCTGAACAGTGGCTGCTGCATCAGCCTCAGCTTTATGCTGTGCTTCTATTCTCCTATCCTCTTCCTGTTTCCTTTGGGCTTCTGCCCTCAAATCCTCCATATTTTTTTTCTTTTCTCCATATTTTATTCCTTACCCTTGTGATTTCTTCAATTGTATTTCCATTTGCATTAGTGCTTGGTTTTGGTACTCGGTCTCTACAGTCTTTACTTAAATGACCAACCTTATGACAGTGCAAACATGTCATACCAAAATTTTGTCCAATTTTGAGATCTTCCTCTCCAGTGCATTCTCATACAATTTTTTACTATATGTCCATATCTACCACATGATGTGCAATTAACCCAAGTATTGTAATCCTAAGTGTATGCATTACCTTGTCTTCTTGGTTGATATGTCTTGTTTTTCCCTTTCGGTTTCCAAACTTGCTTCAACTTTTTCCTGCATTCTTATGATATGTGTCCATGCATGTTGCAAGTGCGGCAGTGATTTTCCATATAGTACTTCTTAGGTGACTTATTCATCTTTTATCTACACTCATGTGCTTGATGTCCATACTTATTACAATTATAACAATAACCATCAAATTTAGGAGTGGATTTAGGAGTACTTTTTTCTTTGCTTCTACAAACATTTGATGTGTGGCCTAGTTTTCCACAATGATAGCATGAGAGCTTCTTTCACCTTGGATTTTTATAGGCACTCTTTTGTCCAACTTATGTCGATGACTCTCCCTACTCAGTATACCCTAAACCAGTAGTGTTTTCAAGTCTCCTTTAACTCTTTAGAAATTCATCCACTCTTTTAGTACTTTCGTTAGCTTTCTTTATCATCTCATTATGTTGTTGTTGAATCTTCATGTCATTCTTTAGTCTTTCATTCTCTTCCCTCAATTAACCAATGTCTTCCAATTTCTTAGTAAGTTCATTGTTCACTCGGTTGACTTCCTGACTCATGACAACCATCTTATTGTAGATTTCAAAATGATGCATGATAAGTCTTAGTATTTTAGATTCTTTTTCTTGTTTCTTATCAGTCATTTTTCTTCTATCTTCAATACCCAAATTCCTTTTGTGTTCATCTTACCTTGAATTTTTCATGACATCAATCATTCTAACCATTTGTGTCTCTTGACCGATCTGCAGTGATTTCACTTGTTCAGTAATATCTTGATTCTTTTTAGATAGATCTGATATGGCTCCTCCAAATGCATGATATATGGTACCAAATCTAGATCCAGATCCTTCAAATGGATCCTCTAACTCTTCTTCACATGATGATTAGTCTCATTGTACTGAAATGCCATTTCCTTCCTTTTGACCAGTAACTCTCTCATTTTGTCTTTGGCTTCCTTGAATTGTTCAATTTAGATCTGCATCTACAATTTCTAATTCTCAATAGTCTTGTCAAGCTTATACCTTTCCATCCTTATATGTTTTCTCTTCAGCGATTAAACTTCCTCAAAAAGAGAACTAGCTCTGATACCACTTGTTGAAATTATGAAAAGGTGTGTACTAAGAGGGGAGGGGTGAATGAGTACCCTAAAAAACTTTCAAACTAAATCCTTGTAAATATGTACTTCAATAACTGATTGTATCATTTCCATGCACCATACACTTAATAACATAACTAAAATGTAAATTTATATAAAAAAATCAATAAACCATACATGAAACTTCATTACACATGACACATGTATTTTGGTATTGTAGAAATCATTGTTAGAAGGTAAAAGCTACAGTAGGGATGGAAACCACAAAGCTTCACTACTACAAAAATAAAGTTGTCGATTAAGTCTTACAAATATTTGATCACTTCTCATGATCTTACCCTATTAGGAGTACCAGTAAGATCAACAAGATCTACCTGGTTAGAGGATTTTAGCAACACTATACAAGTGTGCACTCAGTTAGGAGATATTATAAAAGAACTATTAAGTCCACTCTGTTAGGAGATTTTGAGTCTGCTACAATTGTTAGAGAGTAATAGTGACATATGATCTCTATGAAATATAACTTAAATTGATGATATCAGATGCATTAAGTAAAATAATGATATCACCTTGTTGTGATGAATATGTCCTTCTTTACTGCTCGGTAGCCTTATATCTGTTCTGATAAACTGATTGCTTTGTCAAAATCCTTGCAATATTATCCATGTTTGATCTTCATATGTCCTTGAATGCGGCTACTTCTTGATGATACATGTCAAAATGACATCTTAACAATACTTAAATATTAAACTCATTTGAGCTAATTATTATTTTACATTATCTTAGAAAATCTAGGATCAACGGTTCATATGATTAACCTAGATGATCATTACATAGGAATCATCATTTATTAAATGATTATATCCACAATAAATATTCACCTCGATCTTAGTAAACCATTTTCTTGCTTGGCAAAGAGTTGTTCACCTTGAACTATGTGTCATTCTAAACTTTTATGTGAACTCTAGCTTACTTGGTAAATATTGTCTCTCAATCTCAGTATTTACTGGTGCTCGATAATCCTGTGTACTCGGTAACCTCTGTGCTTGGTGACTACTGGGTTGTTATAATCAAGTGAACTATCTTTCTTTGTTTACTGACTATAGAAATGAATACTAATGACAACACTCAATCCATTTAGGAGTAACAATTGGCAATTTGGCTATGTAGGATATCATGATGTTTTCATTTGTGGCAACATATGATCAATATTAAGTCAACAGGACCTAAGGATGAAGTTTTGGAATGATGACTTATAAAATTGTCTAAGTATCATAGAATTTATCTATCAGTACAAAGATTATTTTTCTCAGTGTAGTTCACAAAGACATTTCCAACATGTGCACACTTAGGTATAGATAGTATGGAGTGTGTAGATCCTATAGCTAAAAGTGCGTGACTATACGACTTGTACGAACAGAGTTATTATTGTTTTGCAATAACAACACCAGGTTGAGCCAATAAAATAGAGTAACGACAAGTAAATAGATATTTTGGGTTAAGGTATTATTTCATTTAACAAAATAATGACTTAACTAATTAGTGACGATATCCTAGATGTTAACCCTAAGTTGGCAAGAAGTAACTTTATGTTTTGGGAAGCAAGGTGAACTGAAATGTTATTTTTGTAATAGTTTGTACAAAGGAAATAAAATTGTAATACAAAGTTGTAGTAAGTATTGTATTAATGTGTATTGATGTATCATGTGAATTCTTATGTATGATCAGAGCAGTGCAAGTTTGTGATAAGTTTTTGTGAAGAGCATCAAAGGCAAAATAGAATATTGAAGATATTCAACAACAGTGAAAGGTTTTTTTATTATCTTTTTGTATACAAGATTACCATTGTAGATTTCATGTTTGGGCAATGAGCTCATCGTTCATATATACTTTTGTATTTTGTATTACCAACTCTTAACAGGGTTGAGGTTTCTAACAAGGCCTAAGTCCTCTCACAAGGACTGAGACACTATATAGATGTAATAGACTCCTCACAAGGTCAATATCTTTCACAAGATACTTTTGATTAGTGGACCATTTAGTGGGTACCATCCCCATCAGGGGGTTTCCCTTGGCCAAGGTTTCCTCGTTAACAAATATGGTGTTATGAGTTTTATTGTTTTATCATTATGTTTACTGTTCAGTTTAATCTGATTAGTTTCTTAATGCAAGTTACAAATTAATTAATAATATCCGTACTTGGGAAAAAGTTAAAGTATTTGAAATACTAATTCACCCCCCCCCCCCACTCAGTATTTCCTATTTCTAACACCATATGTATAGTTTAAATACCTATTGAGGACGCAAGAATGTAGTTGTTAAAACTAGAAAAAGTCGAACAAAAAGAAGCAGGACAAGATATTGTATTTCAAATTCTATATCCATATGATCCAAAGTTATAAGCAACAAAAAATAGCTTTATTTGTTGATTTTATTATTTTGAGATCGAGACATTAATAATAACATAAATAATGTATATAATAAAAAAAATTAACTATAAAAAATCATCTATTTATAGAAAAACTCTATGGTGTTATAGAATGTTCAACATGCCTTTTGAGCCAATGACTACAATTTCTAATATAGACCTTTAAATAAATAGGTTCTAATAGTTCTAAAGTAGCGAGACACATACAATTTTATTAAGTTGCAATCTTACCAAGGATGCTTCTAGGATACTTCAACAATTACTATTAATAATTTTTAAAAGTGTCTATAAATATGAGTGCATTGATTTTATAAAAATGAGCAAGCTTAAAAATTTAAGTTATAAAGCTTTAGAAATCTCGTAGTCTCAAAATTTGTTTTAAGCTTCAACATGAAGACATTCACTTAAACTAATATCTAAAACATAGAAACCTAATTTCTTATACAAGATTTTATTTTATCTCAAAATATTTTTTTTTAAATGAAACATTATACTCTAAAATTTAGTCACAATATAATGGCTTTTATTAGAAATCCATTAATATCGTCAAACAACCATATCGTAGATATGTTAATACCCTGATTTTCCTATGAACAAAAGTAGTACAGGTGTTTTATATGTTAATATGTTTGGTATCAAATCATTCAAACAACGAGACATTGAAAAAAAAAGGAACATTTTCCCATGTCAAACAACGTGCCGTCAAATATTGATATAATATGTTAGTGTTCTCGATTGAATTTTCCATGACCAATAATATCTCTTATATAATATAATGACTGAGTTTGACATTTGAGACTATGGACAGAATGCCACGATTGGAATGAAAATAAAACTTTCCCATTTTCAAACAACGTGCGAGAAACTCACTTTCTTACGATATTGATAATATTGTTTAACCTTGAATGGTCGGAAAAACAAAATCTGGCTGAAATCAAGGTGCATATACTCCAAAAGCGCAATCTAGAATATAACATTAGAATATGAATATATCACGCAAGTTTATGGAATATCAGTCATTCAAAATAAGACGTAAGTTTATACAGATTGACTCATATCAGCCAATCTTAACCATAACAAAAGAGAAAGCTCCTTCTTGTTCAGAAGAATAGCTTTCTCCTTCTTGCTCAGAAGAATAGCATTAAACATCCAAAATGTCTGTAAGTTGCATTACGCCTTGGTCTTCCACAATGGTTGGACACAATGGTTGGGATGATGATTTCCTACAATCCCTCACAAAATCTTATGACGTAAATTACTTAACTGTGTTTTAAGTTTCTTAAAAGTTATTGTCCTCATGATCTGGTTTGTCTTACAAGTTTCTATTGATCTGTTCAGGCTCCCTCTTATGGTGAACGTGCTGAAAAGCTCATTAATGAGATAAAGGACATGTTCAATGCCCTTCATCAAAACTCTTCATCTGTGGACGATCTGTATCGACGTCTTTCAATGGTTGATGGTGTAGAACGCCTTGGAATTGATCGCCATTTTCAAAATGAAATAAGAGAACATCTCGACTATGTTTACAGGTTTTCTTGCTTCTTCCATCTAGTACTTACAACTAGATTTTAGAGTGTATTCTTTAGTCTATTTCTAATGCCTAAGAATTGTTTGAATAACAAATATTGGAATGATACCCGTGGCATTGGGTGTGGTAGAGAGAGTTTGCGTGGATCTCAACACCACAGCCTTGGGCTTTAGAATTCTTCGCCTCCACAGATATGGCGTCTCTTCAGGTGACATCTGCAATCACTGAACCGAAATAACTTTTGTTTAACTTGCAAGATACATTTAAGATGTTTGGAAAATAGTAAAGATCATTATAAATCTGGAGTGAACTATTTGATCGATAATGACCTTATCTATGAAACATCAAATCAAGACAATAAACAAGGGTTAAAAGAATTTATGAAAGAGAATTTCGGCATTTTATATGATAAAACAAGTGCCACGTAGTGGCTAAGTACTTGCTTTTAATTATAGTAGAAACTATAATAGTATATTAATTTTTTAATTACTATTGTTTATATAGTAATAGTAGAAATAATAAGTTTTTATAAATTTTTTATATAGTTACAATAGAAATAATAAATTTTTATAAAAGAATTTTTATTAAAACTATTATAACTAAATAAATTTAAATAAATTGATCTTTTAAACTAAATTTTAATAGGTTTTTCAAAATAAAACTATTATAATAATATTAAATATTAATATTTTGTAAAGAAAAAATAAAAATTATAAGCAAATAAAATCATATAATTTTTTTACATAAATAGTTGTTAATTTATAATTAGTATATAATAAAAATAAAAATTAAAAAACTTTAAAAATATGAATAAAAATAAATATATATTATAATATCATAGGTTGTTATTTAAATTATAATATATTGTAAAAGTTAATAGTATAAACATGATTGTCAGAATGGAACAAAATTTATGGATGAGAATAAATATATATTATTCGAGAATAAATAAAAATCATGGTAAATTTTAATTGGTTCACTCCTGTAATAAGACTTCAAACGCATTCATCCAATGAGATGATCAAAAATTAATTTCTAGATACTATAAAGTTAAATATTTTGCATCTATATTTTACAAATGAAAAAACTTATAATGAAATATAAAATTGAATTTATTTTCATTGGTGTAGAACAGTTCATTTAATCACTAATTAATTAAGAAATCCAAAAACGGATGCAATAGTACTTGCTTAGCCTATCGACAAGTACTAATAAGATGAAAGTAGTTAGAATATAAAAGTTAATAATTCAATAGTAACCTTTTTCTCATTATATAGAGATTCAACATGATTGATGCTTGATATGTACAAATGTACTCAAAATAAGTATAATGTATGAGTATATGAGTAATAAGATAGTATATGCATTTTTATTTATTTCAAATAAATTATTTTCAAAGTTTGTTAAAACATATTTTTTATGAGGAATAGATTATCATTATTGCAATTAAATTATAAATTTTAGAATATATTTTTTTTTTTATAAAAAAATTTAGATTAAAATTTGAATATATTTGCATTTAAACTATAATAATTCTTTCAAGATTATTAATTGAATACATTTACAAAATAAATTATATTTTAAAAAACTATCGAACATTAATATTTATATACTTTAGGTTATATTAACAAAGGATAAAGTTGTTTCTAACTTGATATTATATCAGGCATGTTGCAACAGTTCAAAAGTAAAGATGGACAATTTTTGTATAGTCAATTGAATGAGGAGGAGATAGGAAGCATTCTAAACTTATTTCGAGCTTCACTTATTGCATTTCCTAAGGAGCAAGTTTTGGATGATGCCAAAGCCTTTTCTTCTTCATATTTAAAAAAAGTTCTACCCAATATTAATAATACCAATCTTTCGAAAGAGGTATCTATATCTATTAATATTATTTTTATATTGGCTATAAATCTATTTATCAATTGCAATTCTAATATATGTGGTGT